>CM039673.1:295314548-296537717 GCA_022496015.1 Hordeum marinum | reverse complement strand
TCCACACTTGATTGGAGGCTCCCAACAACACCAAGAAGCTTCACCACAATGGATTGTGGCTCCGAGGTGACCTCAACTGCTCGGGGCAATCTCCACAACCTAATTGGAGACCCCGAAGCTTGCCCGAAGATTTGCACCACAATGATTGAGCTCCGAGGCACCACCAACCGTCTAGGGCGCCAAAGCACCCAAGAGGAACAAGCTCTAGGGTGCTCAAACACCCAAGAGTAATAGCTTCTCAACTTCTCACTTCCACGTATCACCGTGGAGAACTCAAACCTATGCACCAAATGCAATGGCAAGGGACCACGGAGTGCCCAAGTCCTTCTCTCCCAAATCCCACCAAAGCAACTAATGCTAGGGAGGGAAATGAGAGGAAGAACGAAGAAGAACACGAAGAACTCCAAGATCTAGTTCCAAGGGGTTCCCCTCACTTAGAGGAGAAAGTGATTGGTGGAAATGTGGATCTAGATCTCCTCTCTCTTTTCCCTCAAGAACTAGAAAGAATCATTGGAGGGATTGAGAGCTAGCAAGCTTGAAGAAGGTCAACAATGGGGGAAGAACACGAGCTTAAAAGGTGAGGTCCATTGGAGAAGAAGACCCCCTTTTATAGGTGGGGAAAAAATCCAACCGTTATTCTCACAGCCCGCACAGAGCGGTACTACCGCTCCAAGGAGCGGTACTACCGCTAGGGCGGTAGTACCCCTTTGAAAAACAACACCGAGGACGCAAAAGTCCAATAGAACCGCCGGAGCGGTACTACCGCTCGTCCTCACGGTACTACCGCTACGGGTAGCGGTACTACTGCTTGCGAGCGGTACTAAAAAATTACATCCGTGCCTACCATGGTTGTAAATAACACGAGATTTTGGTCTGGAGCGGTAGTAGTGCTCTTGGAGCCGCGGTAGTACCGCTCCAGAGCGGTAGTAAAAAAATACATCCGCTCTAGCTGCGGTAGTACCGCTGTAGCCTTTTAAGAACACCAAAACTGCCACAACTTTTGCAAACGGACTCCGAATTCAATGAAACAAAGTTTGTTGGAAAGCTAACGACATGTGCTAACAAAATATTGATTGAAATATCAATAAGATGCAAATGAGAGAAGGCCCATAAGAAAATGGTGAGAACCCTTCCTCGAATAAGACCGGTAAAACTTCCAACACCGAAAACGCAATAGACGAAGCATATGAAATCCGTTTTTGATGTACTAGAGCTTGTCACGAAGATAACCACAATCTCAAGAACCCACGTAGAGAAAATCCAACCAAGAACCAAGAAATATGATGATGCCAAGAATGCAATAGTTTGAGCTCTCAACGAACGATACGATCAAGCTACTCACTTGAGAGCCCCCCTTGATAGTACGACAGTCGATCCTATAACCCGATCTCTCAACTACCACCATGAGACCAGTAAAATAGAAAACCCTATCAAGGTCAAACCTTAGCCTTGTGCGTAGTCCACTTGAGCTAGATGATGACGATCTTGACTTCCTCAAGATGGACCACATTTCTTGATTGTGTTGGCTTGATGAAGACTAGATGATTGCTCCCCCATACTCCACTCTGGGTAAGCCACTCTTCGACACATCTTCACAAGTCCATTGTAACCACAATGAACGAAGAGACTCAAGCATGATCTCTCTGTGATGCTTCACTTGATCTTGCACATCGCAACCTTGATGACTATCTCCACTTGATGTCATCTTCCATGGGATGTATGGGATCTGCCTCTTGATGCAAGCCCATGAAAATATACCTAACCCCACAAAGAACTCTCACGTAGACCATGGATTAGTACACAAAGCGTAATGGACAATGCTTACCACACCATGGGATCACTTGATCCCTCTTAGTACATCTTGTACGCTTTGTGTGTTGATCAACTTGATTCACTTTTTGACTTAGTATTGATGAACCTTGTGTCTTAGCTTCTCTCTTCATAAAGATGATGTCTTGAAGGTAAACATGAATGCTTACACAATCTTCTTCTTCAAGACATGCTTGCAATAAGCTCAACTCACACATGACCAATCTTTGGATAAACCTTGAATACTACCTTGGTCACCATATAAACTCCTTGAAACCCAACAGATGGACTTCAAGAAGTGCCTATGGACAAATCCTTCGAATATAACTCAAGGCAACCATTAGTCCCTAGGGGTGTCATCAATTACCCAAAACCACACATGGAGAAATGTGCTCTTGCAATCTCCCCCATTTTGGTAATTGATGACAACCACTTTCAAGAGTGTTTATATAAGAAAATAAGCACAACCAAGCACACACAATGCAATGCATGGATGTGATATGTAAATGCTTAAATAACAAAAGCAAAAATCTCAAAGAACTCCAAACTAAACTCTCTAAAATTCTCCCCCGTTGACATTGATTGCCAAAATGGATAAAAAGTTCAGAAATCCAATATAATAGGCGTTCCTCCAAAAAGTTTGTATATCTCAAATACGCGTGCAAAGAAATACACATATCCAATGATAAGTAGTTGGAGGAAGACAAACTATATTGAGAACCCAAAGATTGCACAAAGGATCGTATGTCACAAAGACATACACCAAAGTGAAGCAAGCAATCAAAAGATACTAATTGGAACGATCAATCACATGGACCAACGAGCCACATGAATAAAAGATATTATGATATGGGAAAAATAGTGTTTATAAAGAAACTAGAGGAGTTCCCATGATTTGTGCACAAATAATAATATTTGTATTTGAATACAATTGCACAAAAAAAGGATCATGAATCCCCCAAAATCAATATAAACACACCACAAGTGCAAGCTATAAGATAAGACAAAGAGCATAGTACTTGCACTAAACATATGGTTGAGCAACATGTAAAAGAGGCAATCTTAAGAATAGCCTCAACCAAAATGATGTGTATGAGTCATGGAAAAGCACTTGATAAGACTAGTATAAGGATGAGCATAAAGCATCAATATAGTCTTGATGAAATGAGACATAAAGTGCAAACCATATCCTTACCTTACACAAACCACTAGCAAAAGGGTTCACAAGCTTACTAATAGGAAAATTTAAAAACCAAAGCTTGTGACAAACCCTAGTGAAGATAGGAAAATGATATCCTTGTCAAGAGGAGGTATACCAATCAAAATGGCAAAACCCTCATGAAGACAAGCATGAGGAAAATAATCTTCACCACCAAAGAGTGCATCAAGATGCTAGGATATAAGATCCGCACTCAAGACAGATTCTTTCACGAAACCACCAAGTAAACAAAAATGAAATGCAACGGTGGACGTGAAAGAAAAGAGGATATCAACTAGAGATGTAACTTCTCTCATGTGTATAAGATTCTAGGTAGAGGGAAATCATGATGATATATCCACAAAGAATAATGTACACACGAAAGAGTTACAAGAAGGAACAAACAAGATATCCACAAGGAAGTCATAACTATACCAATAAGATCTTTGCTTGAAAGCATAGCACATAGCCTAATATTTTCTTATTGTACATAAATGAACTCCCAATACACGAACATCAAATACATCACAACTAGCAATATGACATCATCGTTGAGACTCTTTGAGAAAGGAAACAAGTACCACAAGAATGACTCAATAATTCCTGCCATGATGCAACCTATAAACAGTTGAATGCGAGAAATGTATGCATGAAGTAGATACTTGTTACCGAGATAGCATTGGATTGATGTAGTAGACAATGGTTCTTCGATCATCCTAGCAAGGCTCCAATAAGCACATGGTGTCAACACCTTCCTCGTAAGTGAACCGAGTGTCCAATGTATCTCCAATTGTTCCTAGAACAACACCACAAACAAAGTGGTACCCAAACTTATTGGGACCAAACAGTTAGTGTACCAACAATATATAGGACAAAACTCCACATAAATATGTGCATATATATATGAAATTTAATTTCATGCACACTTTAGCCAATTTATCTCATAGTGGAGTTTCCCCTATATGTTGGGTCAAGGAAAGAGAACATGCCAACGAAAGTGCATGTAGTAAATATGCATGCTCAAAGCTTTCAAGAATCAACTCAACACACAATTGATAAGATGCCGAAAGAAAAGGTATCAAGTGAAAATAAGATACCAAACAAAAAAAATCACTTGACGGATACCAACTAAAAGATACATAAAGGAATGAGATATACATTGACACATGCCAAATAGAAGGAAACAAGATACCAATTGAAGGGAAACAAGAGGTATCAAGTTCCCAAAAGAGAGATAGGTTCCAAACAAACCAAACCCTCCGCAAATTTTCACGATGGCACAAAGCACCATAGAGAGAAGGCTTGCCTCCCACCAACACACACTTGATGAAGATCAAAAGATTTTATCATGAACACATAAAGAGAATGTTCTATAGAAAATAGGATAGCTCCCCCAAGAGATGTGCATTATATAGAATTTTCATCTGAATACAAAATGCACACGATGGGATCATCACTTTCCCTATATCTATAGAAACACTAGGCACGCTCAGAAAGATTAACAAGAGGCAAGGAAGACAAACGATAAACAAAATACAATGCAAATATGATTAGCAAATTCTACCACATAAAAGGATACCAATTGTCAAAGGACAAGAAGTAATTCGAAATATTTCCTATTGGTAGATTGCAAAGATATCCAACATCATCTTCACACGTAAATCATAAGCAAATGACACTTGTAGAGCTAACATGCCACCTAGGAACAAGATAAATTGTAATATCAAATCTAAGTGGCAATATCTCAAATGTACACATTCTGTGGGCTTGTAATATGCACATAGCGTATTACTCCCCCATAATGTGGTAACCCAACGTTAGTAACAAGTGGCAAATGAAATCCAACAAGAGATAATTAATGGACCGATTATAATTTGAGTTTCTCATGAGAAGACATACCAAATAGAAGCTAGATAATCTTGTAATATCAATACTAAGTGGTATTCCTCATGAACACACATTTTTAGGGTCGTGGAGTGCATAAAGCACATCACTCCCCAAAAATGGGATAATCCATTAATCTCTCACAAAGAGCCAACTAAGATACAAACATGATGCAAAAAGGCTCTACACAAGACTCACACATACATGATGTGCAACCCATCATACATACTTGATTTTTCAAGATAAACAAATAGGAAGCACAACATATACAATCACATGCAAGGTACAAAAACACAACATGCAAAGGGGCAAGTAACTAACGATGTATTAAATTTAAGTACAAGTTACCGCAAGGAGGAACATTGATATATGATAGACACTTGATGATCCACATGACTTGGCTTGAGACAAGATGAATGATGAAGAACCATCAATTCTTCACAATGTAGCCACGTCACCAATGCCCTCCAACAATACCTATTGATCAAGTTTGAGCTTGTTGGTCCCCAACCAAGTTGGGTCCAAAGAGGTTAGTCACAGTAGGCTTGACTACCCAAATGGTTCTTTTCCTGACACCACTTTGAGTACCAACAAACTTGGCAAACACATTGCAACCTTATCCTTCCCAAGAGAATAGATATCATCAATAATGATTGGGTTGGATAAGTTACCATTAGTGCATGAAGAAGCAAAGTGACCCTTCTCACGACATAAGTAGAAACATTTACCCTTTACTTTCTTCTTAATTGATTTCTCAACTTGAGGAGCGTTGACTTGGGTCTTCTTGGCAAGTGGCCTTTCTTCAACTTGACGTTGAGCATGAGATTGAACTTGTGGCCGCTTCCCTTGTTACTTGTCACTATGGGGCTTCTTCTTCAATGTGCAAGATCTAACATGGTGCCCTTCTATTTTGCACTTGAAGCAAACAATCTTGGCCGAGTTCTTGACTTGTTCTTGGCCCTTCTTGTGTTTCTCTTGGACTTATTATTCTTATTGGATTTGAATCCAAGTCCACCTTTGTCATTTGGGGATTTTTGCCCACACAAGATATTGTTGAGTGTGGACTTCCCTTCATGACTCTTTTCCAAGTCTTTCTTCAAAGAAGTGACTTGGGCCTTGAGCTCTTTGATTTCCTCTACATGGTTAGTATCAATACAAGTACTAGAGGAAGTATATACTTCATAGTTAGAGAAACAAGGCAAGGAAAGTAATTCATCACAAGATGTACCAGCATTATGAGTAGATGAACTACGAGGACTAGCACATGGCAATAAAGCATTTCTACTAGATGTGGTGCTAATTTACACATGAGGATCACTTGATGTTACCTTAGTAGTACTAGCCTCATGAGCTATCTTTAGCACATTATGAGATACTAGAAGATCGCCATGATATCTAGAAAGCTTTTCATGACTCTCTATAGCAACTTAAGTTCATCCCTTAGCTCAACATTCTCCTTTAACATGGATGATTCACAAGAAATAGAGTTAGTAGCACAAGCATCATCATTAAAAACAAGAGGAGAAGTCAACTTGGCAAGCTCTTTAGCATATGAAACTTTAAGTTGAGCATGAGACTCGGTGAGTTCAATGAGCGAACTCTTAACGACCCTTGAGCCATTTTCGAGGTGCTCAAAGTCCTTAAGGAGTTTAGCATGTGCAACTTCAAGCTTATCATTTTTAGTTCTAAAATCATTAGCCACCTCGAGAGCTCTTTCATGTGATTCCTTTAATCTAGGTAATTCTAGAGCAAAGGTCTCCTCAAGAGATTCCTTGGTGGTTTGTTCATTTTCAAGAGCTTGAGATAGCTCCGCGATCTCATTAGCGTAATCACGTTCATGACCTTCAATTTTCTCAATGGTGGCCTCATGCTCCTCGAGATGAGCTTCCAACTCCTCAATATATTTCTTGCCCTCAATGGCAATAGACATGATTTCCATGAAGTTGGAACGAGCAATATTATTCTTGTGAAGAGCTTTAAAAACCATTTCTCCCTTAAGTTTTAAGGAAGCAATATTATCACTCTCTTCATCATTATCATCAACATCATCATCGTGAGATATATTGGGATTCAAAGTAGGAGATACCTTTAAAGCCTTAGCCATAAGGCAAAAGTGAGAAACAAGAGATGTTGATGTAGGATCCCTTGAAGCACCATTCAAGACCACATCTTGTTCCATGGAGCGTTGGGTGTCCTCTACATTGTTAGCACAACAAATCGAGGACATAGATACATTTTTATCATGGCAACAAGATATAGCAAGCATATCATCATGAGATTTAGTCAAGCGATTTGTACATGATATGCAAGGACTATGAACACAAGCATGTGAAACATTTAAAGTGCTCGAGGTGTTAAAGTCCAAAGATGAAGCATCGCAATAAGATAGTGAAGAAGAATGATCAACAATAAGCCCACTACCATTATTACAATGATCATCACTACTCACCATATAATTACCTTGTGGCAATCCACATGTAGGTGAAGTAGAAGAAGTTGATAAGACAACATGACCGGAGGTGGAGGGAGAACAATCATCCCTACAAATCTTGGACACGCCATATTTATCTTGAAGCTTTCTCCACAACTCATGAGCATCCCAGAATGGCATGAGTTCAAATATAACTACATTGCTCAAAGCATCAAAAAGAACATTAGAAGCTTGAGCATTGAGATAAGAGTTTTTATCATCCTCTAAAGATATGTTTTGAGAATCCTTTGGAGGAGAAAAACCCATATCTACAATTCGCTCTAAATTTGGGTCCATGACCCTAAAGAGATTAAGCATGCGAATTACCCAAACAAAAAAATTTGTGCCATTGAAACCAAGAGTGTCATAGAATCCTAATCCCCTAGTCGACATCCTTACTCTATAGGTGGTTAAACCTAATAATGAGAAACCTAGCTCTGATACCAATCGAAAGGACGTGGATGTCGCCTAGAGGGGAGGGTGAATAGGCGCTTTAAAATAATTACAGTTTAGGCTTGAACAAATGCGGAATAAAACTATCGTTTATATAACAAGAAACAATATGGCTATCGCAAAGTAAAGTGCATAAGTAAAGGGGCTCGGGTAAGAGATAACCGAGGCACGCGGAGACGACGATGTATCCTGAAGTTCACACCCTTGCGGATGCTAATCTCCGTTCGGAGCGGTGTGGAGGCACAATGCCCCCCAAGAAGCCACTAGGGCCACCGTAATCTCCTCATGCCCTCGCACAATGCAAGATGTCGTGATTCCACTAAGGGACCATTGAGGGTGGTCACCGAACCCGTATAAATAAGGTTGGGGCAATCTCCACAACTTGATTGGAGGCTCCCAACGACACCAAGAAGCTTCACCACAATGGATTGTGGCTTCGAGGTGACCTCAACTGCTCGGGGCAATCTCCACAACCTAATTGGAGACCCCGAAGCTTGCCCGGAGCTTTGCACCACAATGATTGAGCTCTGAGGCACCACCAACCGTCTAGGGCGCCAAAGCACCCAAGAGGAACAAGCTCTAGGGTGCTCAAACACCCAAGAGTAATAGCTTCTCAACTTCTCACTTCCACGTATCACCATGGAGGACTCAAACCTATGCACCAAATGCAATGGCAAGGGCCCACAGAGTGCCCAAGTCCTTCTCTCCCAAATCCCACCAAAGCAACTAATTCTAGGGAGGGAAATGAGAGGAAGAACAAAGAAGAACACGAGGAGGTAGTACCCCTTTGAAAAACAACACCGAGGAGGCAAAAGGCCAATAGAACCGCCGGAGCGGTACTACCGCTCGTCCTCACGGTACTACCGCTATGGATAGCGGTACTACCGCTACGGGTAGCGGTACTACTGCTTGCGAGCGGTACTAAAAAATTACATCCGTGCCTACCACGGCTGTAAATAACACGAGATTTTGGTCTCGAGCGGTAGTAGCGCTCTTGGAGCCGCGGTAGTGCCGCTCCGGAGCGGTAGTAAAAAATTACATCCGCTCTAGCTACGGTAGTACCGCTGCAGCCTTTTAAGAACACCAAAACTGCCACAACTTTTGGAAACGGACTCCGAATTCAATGAAACAAAGTTTGTTGGAAAGCTAACGACATGTGCTAACAAAATCTTGATTGAAATATCAATAAGAAGCAAATGAGAAAAGGCCCATACGAAATGGTGAGAACCCTTCCTCGAATAAGACCGGTAAAACTTCCCAACACCGAAAACGCAATAAACGAAGCATATGAAATCCGTTTTCGATGTACTAGAGCTTGTCACGAAGATAACCACAATCTCAAGAACCCACGTAGAGAAAATCCAACCAAGAACCAAGAAATATGATGATGCCAAGAATGCAATGGTTTGAGCTCTCAACGAACGATACGATCAAGCTACTCACTTGAGAGCCCCCCTTGATAGTACGAAAATCGATCCTATAACCCGGTCTCTCAACTACCACCATGAGACTAGTAAAATAGAAAACCCTATCAAGGTCAAACCTTAGCCTTGTGCAAAGTCCACTTGAGCTAGATGATGACGATCTTGACTTCCTCAAGATGGACCACATTTCTTGATTGCGTTGGCTTGATGAAGACTAGATGATTGCTCCCCATACTCCACTCTGGGTGAGCCACTCTTCGACACATCTTCACAAGTCCATTGTCACCACAATGAAAGACGATCCTCAAGCATGATCTCTCTGTGATGCTTCACTTGATCTTGCACATCGCAACCTTGATGACGATCTCCACTTGATGTCATCTTCCATGGGATGTATGGGATCTGCCTCTTGATGCAAGCCCATGAAAATATACCTAACCCCACAAAGAACTCTCACGTAAACCATGGGTTAGTACACAAAGCGTAATGGACAATGCTTATGACACCATGGGATCACTTGATCCCTCTCAGTACATCTTGTACGCTTTGTGTGTTGATCAACTTGATTCACTTTTTGACTTAGTATTGATGAACCTTGTATCTTAGCTTCTCTCTTCATAAAGATGATGTCTTGAAGGTAAACATGAATGCTTACACAATCTTCTTCTTCAAGACATGCTTGCAATAAGCTCAACTCACACATGACCAATTTTTGAATAAACCTTGAATACCACCTTGGTCACCATATAAACTCCTTGAAACCCAACAGATGGACTTCAAGAAATGCCTATGGACAAATCATCCGAATATAACTCAAGGCAACCATTAGTCCGTAGGGGTGTCATCAATTACCCAAGACCACACATGAAGAAATGTGCTCTTACACCAGCGTTGGGCGCACGCGCTGACCCAAACATAGAAGCGGACGTTGATGTCCGCTGGGCCGACCCAAACGGGAAAAACGGACAAATCCGCCGTCCGTTTGGGTCTCTGCATTGAAGTTGCTATAACTATGGGATTGTTGCGAACTCAAATTTTATACGACAGCTGTGCACGTTCTAGAGACGGGTCCAACGATGTATATGTATATATAACATATCAACGAGAAGATCGGATGGTCGAAATGCTTTAGGGCTCCTTTGATTCAAAGGAGTTCCATATGATTTTTAGAGGATTTGAACCCTTAAGAATTTTTCATTTGATGGTCGTTTGATTCACAGGATTGACATCCTCAGGAATTTTTTCATACGATCCATTTGTACTACATTTTGAAGGAATTTTTTCATCCACTCAAACCTCTTTGTAGAATTCTTTTATTTCTCCTGTGTTATCAAACGTTTTTTCAAATCCTGTAGGATATTATAGGACATCCCGTTCCATTCCTGCATTTTTCCTATTCCTTTATTTTAAAAATTCTGCAAATCAAAGTGGTCCTTTATAAATTCCAAAGAGACTCAGGTTTCAGCCGCTCAGTATAGGATGATGGGATGGGAACCGGAGGCGTTTGAACCGAGGCCGAGACCCGAGAGGAAGCTGGTGCCTGGCTGGTGCCTGGTGGCGGTTCCTTGTGCGGGGCGGATATGGGGCCCAAAGTTGGACGGACGAGGCGGAGAGGATGGATCGGGGCCACACCCTCAGGGGCGCAATTGCAATCAGTCGCTTGGAAAATATCTGCCTCCTCCCCACCCGGTCTGCGATTGATTTGGTCGTGGTCTCGTGGTTCCCCTCCCGTCTCCTGTCTCATCTCGCTCTCTCCCCCAATCCTGTCTCCCACCAGATTCGAGCAAACCCTACGATTCCCTCCTGCCCTTCTCCCGATGGGTGAGCCGCCGAGCCGAGAGGGATCCTATTCCTCCTTCCCCAACCCCGACGACGATGAGCCGGAGACCTCCGGATCGGAACGAGGAGGAGGAGGAGGAGGAGGAGGAGGAGAGGATGCTCATCGCCCGCTGCCTCTGCGCCAGCAGCTCGTTGGGGCCTGCCGTGCCGACGACCGTCTCAGGCCCCTCCTCACCCTCAACGTCTCATGCTCCGCCGCCGAGAACCGCTTCATATCTCACCTCTCTCAGGTGACATTTCTACCCCCTGTGCCCGACAAGTGCCATCGGTTGGTTCTCTTCTCACCTCGTCGGTCGGGCTGTGCAGCACTTCGAGGTCTCGGAGGTGGGCATGCTGGCCAGGTGTCTCTGCGTTCCCCTCGTCTCTCTGCGCGTCGGCAAGGTCGACCGCCACGGCCCCCTCCTCTGCCCAACAACCATCAGGTAGCCACCCACAAATTTGACGTCATCCGCTGGATAGAATTGGATTGCTTTCGCACTACAACTATTCCAGTTACCAGAGGAACACGCACATGTTGACTTCTCTTTTAGATTGCCAAACGTTGTGTGTATCACACATTGTCATGAAATGATTAATATTGTAGGATGACTAGTTCTCTCGTTTGCTAACTGTCTAGCATGTCTGCTGCCTATGAAGCATGGAGGCAGCCAGATACTTTTTATACCTGCCAGAGGACATTGTGTCTTATGTCAATTTGCTCCTCAACGGGACACTAAACTTTTGCTGACGACACTGACTTTCTTGTTCTGAATTAAGTGCACCAAATAACAAAATTGTTAATCTGCCAGACAGAACTGAAATTTTAGAAGGAAATGTATCATTATTTCATCATGTAGTTGTTCTGGTGATTTTGGAAAATTATGTGTGTATGCGTGTGATGTGGTAAATATTGTGCACATTCTACATTCATTGCAGCATTTTTTTCACTTAGAACTACCTTGGTGCAACATAAGTCGTCAAATTGTTGCGTTTCATGTTACTCGAGTCTAGTCAGACATGCCAGTCTGGTTAAGTGATGAACCTCCTCTTAGTTGCATGGGAATTAATATGTCATTCAAGTGTCATGATTCAGTAAATTTCTTGATAATATCATTTCCAACCTATAACAAACTGAACATTTCTGTTTCTGGTAGTCACCCTTTCCACATCATTGTCACATCCTAGTTAGGATTTTGTTCATGCAGCTACTGTGCTGTGTTGCAGAATGCTGTAACATGTATTTTCTTCATGTTAGTTTGTTTTTGCGATTATCTCTGCTATTTAAGCACTTTGTCTGCTTTCATTATTAACATGGTGTTTCTTCTTGCTCTTGTACTTAATGACACATGGTAATCGCTTTTTCTAGAGAGGTGTTTTCAGCTATTCTGACCTCATTAACAAGGATGTGTCATATGCTAGATTATCGATTCTGGGATTACATGTTTCATCTTATTAGTGATGGCATTGTTCATCTACCAAATAAATTATGTTTCCATTTGTAGGTAATTTGGGCATGTGCCATAATCTCTGATATATGAGGAAAGAGAAGGTAGTTTCCTTCATGCCTTACGGTATTATGTTACCTGCATTAATAATAACTAATCACACAAGCAATCTTAGATGCGATTGGATCAATAGGATTCTGGACTATATGATGCTTTAGATGAAATTTCTATTGACACTTCAAAGAGTTTGATATCTAATTTGTTAATGTTTTCACATACTTCTGTGTTCCAGTTATCATGTGTATGTTTTGTGGTTGCAGTTAGCTTATCACAGGCTCCTCCAGTGTTGGTTTATGCAGTAGTTTATTGTTTGTTTCACTGCAGACAGTTAGGGACACGAGCCCATATAAAATGTGTTCACACCAATGTTCATTCTAAAACCAGTTATACTACCTATGCTTAATGAGCTGTTCCATCCAATATCAGTTTTATGTCTTATAGCCGTGATTTTATCTTCCTCTCCACCCATGTTGTGTACTTAATGTACCCTGTCTATTCTTTGTTACATACGCCTTCCTTCAATTCACCATCGATGTTTTTATCAACATTTCTAGCTTCGGCAATCATTTCTTTCCATTTTTCAGTTCAAATTGATTGAGGTTTTCCCTTAAAATGGAGCTCACTGACCATAACTGACTATGGATGGTTCGTATTACTTTGCCCTAAATTTTTGCAATATAATCATGTACTCATCGGAATTTATTGTAGCTTTTCTCATGTGCAACTAAAATCACAACTCGCCAGTGCTTATTGAATTCATGCTCTAGCCAACTCATCCAAAAGTCCGAACTGATGGAGTGAGGCAGGCAATATATTTCAACACTTCCCCTCACGCCTAGGCTATTTTAGTCCTTAGACGTGGGATCGATGTAGGCCGCAGAATATTTTTATTTTAATACTGCGTTGGCCGGGTCTTGAACTCAAGACCTCTTGGCTTTGATACCATATTGAATTCATGCTCCAGCCAACTCATCCAAAAGTCCGAACTGATGGAGGGAGGCAGGCAATATATTTCAACAGTGCTATGATCTGGCACAACTTGTCTAAGGAGATTTAATCCTTGATTTATCACCTGTGAAGGAAAAATCGTTAGATGATTCATGATTCTTTCATACGAATGATAAGGCAACACTGCAGCTTTTCTTAAAGAAACATTTGTCAAATACTGTAATTTGATATTTGTATTCAGTGCTTTCACTTATTCCTATTAAAAGGCAAATCTGCTATTTTTCTTAAAAATCATCTGCCATTGATATGGTGCTGAGCAACTTATATTCTACACTATCCTCCAGTGTCTCTGGTGGAAACCTATATCTGAGCGCTTAGGTCCCAATACTCTATCACTTATTCCTTAGCTATGTGCTTATTTGCACGGCTATTCCTTGCATTCAAGAATGTCTATATGCAATCTTCTTCTAGTATTTTCTATTGAAGTTCCTCTGTGATCTGACTTCATTTAGTTGATTGAAACGTATTCTTTTTCGTTTTTCTTACGGTGTTTTTTTGGTAGCAAGCCAAAAAACTGCTGTGATACTGCAAAAAAAATCTTTGTGTTTTTATTTGTTCAGAATAGAAAGTCAGGGATCTTACATGCACTCATTTCCTATGTACAGAGGGAAGCTTAGCCTTGGCCTTCTGCCTTCATCGAGCATGCGCCTTACCTTCTCCGGTGATGATGGTTGTTCAGAGGAACTGGCTCTCTTGAACGAGGGCCTTGAAGTTTCAGAAGTTGTGATTGAAGAAATACCAGCTGATAATTCCGGACGTTCTTTCCTCGTCAGGATTTCAGAATCTAAAAGATTGTACTACTGGTGCGCTGAAAAGTCAAAGGAATGTGGAATGGAGCTTCTTGCAAAGGTTTGTATTTTGTAGTGGCCGCCAAATTATCGTGTAAATGTACCACGAACCATGTGCGATCTTGAGCGATCTTGACTGGGATGTGCCACATCTAACATGGAGAGTAAACTCCAAGAACTGCAACTGTAATATAAATTTAATCGTCATGCAAAAGTGCATGTACTATGGTATGCTGATTCTCTGTCAATTTTTTTGATACAGATGAAAAATCTACTTCAGGGCAGGCCAACCCTCTCTGATCTCACAGGCATCTCCAATTCGCGACTTGATGCTTTTGTTACTAATTTACATGCTTATCTTCTTGCACCAAGTATTGGAGATGCTAAATTGTTGGAATCATCTACTGACCTCCTCGGTACTTCAAGTTCACAAGGGCAACTTTTACAATCCCCATCAGCCGTTTCCAGGTCTTCAAGGTCTCGCACCTCTGCTTCTAATGCAACAAAAGCAAACTCGATCCATCAAGCCAGTCTGAGTCCCAGGTCCAGCACTTTTAAAGATGGGGTGCCAAGGACCTCTTGTGCAAAGGTTGTTGGGAGAGAGAAGCTGAAGCGGCGTGGGGATTGGTTGGGCCCAT
Organism: Hordeum marinum; assembly: GCA_022496015.1. NCBI lineage: Eukaryota > Viridiplantae > Streptophyta > Magnoliopsida > Poales > Poaceae > Hordeum > Hordeum marinum. The sequence continues at coordinate 296,522,722 of CM039673.1, read as the reverse complement.
CAACTGCTCTGATCGATGCAAATCCTTTGATAGCAAAGAGTGTTAACCCTGATTCAACCAGTGATGCGTGTGATGGGGACTGTTCAAAAAACAGTGTCACTTCCACTCCTTCACTAGACCTGCCTCTTTCATTTCCGTTGCTGCCACCTCTTTATCCTTTTGCGACTCAGTGTCCACTCCCTGAGGGTTCTTCAGAGAATCCATTTAAGCCTTACTATTGCTGGTGTCCGCCATGCCCATCGTCACTGCAGTACAGTGTAACCCCTCTGCACATGCCAGTTTCATCTCTAGAACCATTTCCTCAAACACCTTTGGGCTCGCTGGTATCAAATGAAGTATCATCTGTCTCATCATTTTCTACAAAGTTGGATACAACTAATTCACCTTCACTTAACCTTCCATCGATACTGCACGATCCTTCGCTTCACCTCCCGCTTCCTACTTCAATTGTTCCCCTGCATGGTTCTATGGTTTCAACATATCCATTACTTCATCTGCCGTTTCCCACTTCACCACTTGTTCCTGTGCATGGTTCGCAGGTTCCAACATTTCCTTTGCTTCACCTGCCACTTCCTACTTCACCATTTGTTTCATTGCATAGCTCGCAGGTTCCAACATTTACACCATTGATGTCTGATCCTATTGTGCATGTCCCAGTCATCGATATGTGTTCCTCTGGTCAGGCTTATTTGGTGAGTTGTGGTCCTTCTATAACTTCAGCTGTTCCCCTGCTCCCTAGCTTGCAGCCTCTGATTCCAGAAACCGAATCGTTGGTTGAGAGGAGTGCTAGGGAAACACTAATGAGGCTTATAGCTTCGGCACCACCATCAAGCAACCCCCAGCTGGTCAACATTCTCCCTGCAGTCCTTACTGATGTGCCTGAAAATATTTCTCGATCTCCTAATGTAAGTGCACGCAATGTTGTACCCAAAATTAATTTGATCGCCTCTTTTTATGTGGCTTATCTCTCCTTTCTCTCTTTAATAGGTGAACATGCATGTTGGTGTCCATCGCAATGACCTACTTCTTAGTTCATCTTGGGGTGCTAATGTAATTGGAAGTGGGATGGCAGCCATGGAGCTGCACTCGGAGGATGAGGTTTCCAGTGGGCATGATGCTCATGCAATGGTTGCGTTTACGGAATTTGATGATATCAATGGAGACCGCGATCAGTCCCATTTCCGGAGGATTTAGTTTACACATGGGGATTATTTTCTTGAGCTCTTTGCGGGTATGAAATATCTGAATATTTTGAACGCCACTTGTATCTACATGGTAATAGGCTATGTGGTTTTGGAAATACGTTGATATATGCAGCCTGGTTCCTATGGCTTCTGCCCAGCTAAACGGCTGATGTGGTTGGTAAATGTAATTAGTTGTCTGTACTGTATTTCAATTTGGCAAACAAATGCAAAGCTGGTATTTGCTTGTGCACAACTCCTTGTTTTTAACCCTTCATTTAGTGCCCAGGAGATTGTAGCTGATATTCTGGAGCTGTGAAGGGAGTCTGTGTTGACATGTCGTGAACTGGGCTACATTATGCAGACAACTTAGTTTGGCGAGAGATTGGAAATAGTCCCAACATTCGTGGAATTGCATATTGTTAAAACTTTGAATACCAGTGTTATCTGAAATACATTACTAGTAGTATTATTTTTCTTCAAAAGGACGGCAAAACCTTTTTCCATTAATTAAGAGAGAATCCGAACAAGCTGAGAGCATGAAGATGTATATGGTGAGGCTAACAGGAAGACTAAAAGAACATAGAAGCCTAAAAGTCCTATTCTTATCTTGAGCTCAAATGCATCTTGACGAACAGTAAAATAAAAAACAGTTTTTTTAATAAATTCTGATATTTTTTGAAACCTTTGATAAATATTTCCATGCGTACCAAATTTCAGCACGAAAGAACATTCATGAAAGTCATGGCAAAAAGAAAGAGAACAAAATCAGCAGTCCAAAATATTTTCAAAACTAGCATTTTTGGATTATTGATTTTTTTTCTTTGCCACAATTTTCATGAATGTCATTTCGTGTTGAAATTTTACATGCATATAAAACATTTGTCCAAGTTCTATAATGTTCATCAGGAAGCATTTAAGCTTAGGAACAGATACTCCAGGTCCCACAGAGGTAACATTTTGCTCGAGGGGAAGACTAAAAAAACATAGAACCCACGCTTTGCTTCAGCCGATGGCCACATTTTTGCCTCATGTTAAACAATGGAGAGGAAGATAGATGACAACCTGGAGCAACTCAAACATTTCTCCTGTTTCAAATCGTCCATGTGACATCCCCCGGACGATACCGAGCTGATCTTTTCTGGATTAGAGAAAACCAAGCAATTTTTTAGATTTTTGTGATAAAGAACACTCATTTCATTGATATATCAAGATGATACAACTGTATTGAAAGAATGCTAGGCCTTTGCACATCACGATGCACACAATCAACAAGTCCAACAATACATGGTCGCGCTATTCTCACTCTGGGTGAGGAATAGTTATTTTTCATCCCCTTAATTTTATCATCAATGCACCATAATTTTATGTTCCGTATTTTTTGTCTCATTTCATACGTAAAAAGAGACCGTAAGAAAATTTATAATCAGCGAAATATTTATGTCAGGTAAAATTATAAACATACAAAAATAGTGGAAAATATATGATAAATTCATTTTTTTGGTCTTCTCACTTATATTTTTGTTTTCTTATATGAAATTTTACGTCATGATTCAATATAAATATAACTTTTTGTATTCCGAACATAATTTATTTATAAATTGATCGTAAGATTATCTCGGGTGAAGAATAACTTATTCTGCACCCTGGATGATGAATATAGTTTCTCTCTCTCTCTATATATATATAGAAAGTCTATTCATCACCCAGGGTTTAGAATAAGTTATTCTTCACCCGAGGTAATATTACGATCGTTTCATAAATAAATTACATTTTAAATGCAAATAGTTACATATATATTGATTCACTACGTAAAATTTGACATAAAAAAATAAAAATATAAGTCATAAGACCAGAAAAATCACATTTTATGTATATTTTACACTATGTTTTTATGTTTGTAAATTTACATGACATAAGTATTTTTTAAGGTGACTATATTTTCTTACGGTCTCTTTTTATGTATGAAATACGATAAAATTTACGGAACGTAAAATTACGGTGCATTGATGTGAAAATAGAGGGGGTGAAGAATAACTATTCCTCACGTAGGATGACGAATAGTCGATCCCTATATATATATATGTCATGTAAATTTACAAACATAAAAACATAGTGTAACATAAAATATGATTTTTCTGGTCTTATGACTTATATTTTTATTTTTTTATGTCAAAACGTACTGAATCAATATATATGTAACTATTTGCATTTGAAATGTAATTTATTTATGAAATGATCGTAATATTACCTCGAGTGAAAAATAACTTATTCTAGACCCTGAGTGATGAATAGACTTTCTCTCTCTCTCTATATATATATACACACACACACATAAACAGTATCTTGATCACGGGATCAGAATATTATTCTGATCACGGGTTGAATTTCCTGAGTTACACAATGTGAACTTCCTTGTGTAGGAACCCGACCTTCGGCTATCTTCGCAACTGTGTCTCTCCGTGCGAATTATTCTGGTCAGTCGTGTTTTATGTGATGTAAGTGTAATCTGGAAACGTTTTTAGCAACTAAATGCCCATTTTAAAAAGGAATCTCGCTCTTTGGCGAATTTTGCTCTCGGGGCGTGATAAACTTGTGTCTGTTGCAATTTTACCGCGTGAGTTGTTCAACCTGAACTTCCTTAGTGAAAGGTTGAACTTCCCGTAATATTGTCCAAATGAGGCTTGTAATATACCGTTGGAAAGTTGTGGACACGACTGTCATAACCAAAGTTGAATTATTGTCAAAATCTAAATGGTTTAAGAGCAGTTTTGAAAACCGTTTTTCTTCACACAAAAAACGTGAATCGTATTTTTGAGCCCATTTCTAAACCGTTTATTGGATTGAGACAAATGAGATGGCATTGGATAGCTGCTGCAAATCCGCTCATTTCAGATGTTGAACATTTTTCTAAATTCCCTATGGATTAAGAAGAATTTCAAAATTGACAGAATTTTAGAAACCAAACAGCCGGGTTCGTATTTCAGGGTTAATTTGAAAACAACTAGTCCTATCGACGCATATGATATGGCGTTGAAAAACTTATGAAAATGCGCATCTTTCCATATAAAAGGTTTGTTCTAACTATAAACGATATAAAAGTAATTTGGAAAATGGCAGAATCTGTACGGAGTTTGTATTTTTGCGTTGTTTCCCAAAGGTTTGTAGGAATGAGGCAAGTGATATGGCGTTGGAAAGCCTGAAGAAATGCGAAACCTTTTTATGTAGATTGTTTTTTCCAATTCTTTACGGTTTCAAGTCAATTTCGAAAATGGCGGAAAATGTTTTTGCCGTAATTTTTACAAACTTTATCGGAATGAGGCAAATAATATACCGTTGAAAAGCTACGGAAAATGCGCAACTTTTCCATGTAGGTAATTTTCTTTGATTCCTAGTCGTTTTCAAGCAATTTTGAAAACAGCGAGATCACGCGTTGTGCCTTTTATCGCGAAACAGAGTCTTCGAAAATGCACCGTCTGAAAACTTGAACTTCACCAACACATCTACCTGAAATTCACTATGTTTCGTCACGCGCTTTTTCTGCTTGTAGCTCTCCATCCACTCACCGGAATTGAGCAAGTGATATACCGATGGAAAATTGATGTGAACACATAACTTTTCCGTTTTGATCATTTTTTCCATACTCACGACGGTTTAAAAGATTTTCATCTAAAATTCATTTAGCATAGTAGTTGAACTTCCTGTTGTTTCCATGTTAAACTTCTGTCGCGTATTTTTGTTTGTAATTTTTCATCCATTCGTCGGTGTTACACAAATGATATTCTTTTTTGTACAAACCTCTCTCACAATATTTTTCTAACTTTCTCTAACCGAGAACTTGAACTTATAGCAAAAAAAATTAGACCTTGCCTTTTTATTCTTTTTTCTCACTCACAAGAATGGGTGAAAAATACATAGTGAACAACACTCACAAGTTTTGAACTTTCCTGTGTCGAGAACCTGAATTTCTAGCAACAAATTTTGTATACTTTATTTTGTTATTATTTTTTCTTATATGAAAACACACACCATGCAACACGCGAACTTCTGTGTTATTTGAATTTGAACTTCACGTTTTCTATTTTTGAGTAAAGAATTCTAGTAACGAGAAAAAAATATGAGTTTTTGATAAACTTCGAACTTCTCTGCTGTTTTAATTTGAACTTCTTCATTTTATTATTTAGTAACGAGAAAAAATCTGAGTAGTTTATATACTTTGAATTTCTCTGTTATTTTTTTAAATGTAGAGAAGTTCAATTTTTTGAAAGTACTTCGATGTTACTTAAAGATCATTTATTTAATAAATATTGGGCCATTCCTTATATAATTTGAGTTTTTTATACACATCAAACTTTTCCGGGTAGAGCACGTGAACTTCTTTTAACAAACCTTTTAAACTTTTATTTTTCTGTTTTTTTGTTCTCATCTGAAACACATTCCATGTAATATTTGAACTTCTCGTTATTTTCACCATAAACCTCTGTCACATTCTTCTTTGAAGTTCTCACTTTTCCTAGTTTAGTAATGAAAAAAAATTCGGGTTGGTTTACACGTCGAACTACTCCATTATTTTAATTTGAACTTCTTAGATTTTTTATTTTGAACTTCTATGTATTTATTTTAGAAACAGGGAAAATAAAACTAATATGTTTTTCATGTAAGGAATTTCTCGAGTTTAATTTGAACTTATCAACTTTTTTATATGAACTTCTTCATTTTACTCTTTAGTAACGAGAAAATAAAGCTGAGTTTTTCAAAAATTTCGAACTTAACTGCTATTTTAATTTGACCTTCTCGACTTTTTTTATTCGAACTTCATTTTATTATTAGTAACGAGAAAAAAGTCTGTTTTTTCATAAAATTCGAACTTCTCTTAAGTTTTAATTTAAGCTTCTCATCTTTTTTATTTGAACTTCTCTTAAGTTGCACAAACACCAGCCACAGACTCCATCTATTCTCAGGTCTAACATGTATTGTTCTCAGGCCTTACATCAAACAAATACAACACATGTGAGCAAAAAATTGACAACAGCGATAGCAGTACAATCAACCATATAAGATGAACTGAAAAGCACACACAAGTCGAGTTGTTCATCCACAGCTTGCTCGACTCGATCGGGGAACCCCTTTTTTGCTGGTTTTCTCCTTTGTTTCTGCATGGGGTAGCTCCCCACCTGCACCTTCTGGTTTACCAAGCATATACAAGACAAACTAGCTAGCAAGAAGAACATAAGACGGCGAGGCAACATGTTGGAGTAGAAGTTTAAGGTAGAAGAGAAAGACGTTCATTGTATGCCAACAACGGAGGATGATGTCGAGGATGGGGCCGTGGACCCCTGAGCGGCGCGCTTGGGGGCTGGCCGTGGAGGCACTCACGTACGGTGGCCGGATCAAGGGGAGGGTGCAGTGTAGCGGCTGGACCCAGGCGTGCGGGCGCCACAGCTGTCGGACCCATGCATGGGGCGGCGCCAAGGGCAAGATCTGGGTGGTGCAGGGCCGAATCAAGACGGGCGCAGCTCCAGCGCAGATGGAAGGCCACCGGCGGCCGCGATAGTGGAGGACAGAGTGAAGGTGGTTGTTTGTGGAAGGGGATCGAACCACCGTCATCCCCAGTGGCCGTCGCATGGTGGCGGCGGATCTAGGAGGCGTTGGTGGTGGCGGAGGGAGGTGGGGGCGGCAACGCTTCTGTCGCCGGAGGAAGGTAGGGGCGGAGGCGCTTGCTACCGGTGGAGGGAGGTGGGGTTGGCGGTGCTTCTGCCAGCGGAGGGGGGTGGGGAGGCGGCGCTTGCTGCTAGGGAGGGAGGTGGGGGGTTGGCGATGCTTCTGCCGACGGAGGGAGGTGGCCGGGTGGATCAGGCAAGGTGGTGCAGGAGCGAGGATGGGCCGGCCATGATTTTTTGCTTGTTGGGGAGTTCAGGAACAACCCATCGGCCCTATATAAGGCCGGTGTGATCAGACTAAACACTATTCTGATCACGGGATGAGAATAATATTCTGATAACTACATAACCTTTCGCAACAGTAGCACTTGACCTTCCCCGAGTGCTAAGTTGAACTTTCGCTAAAATGTGTTCAAATGGGACTTGTGATATACAGTTGCAAAGCTATGGACACCAATATAACAGCCTAGGTTGATTTTTTGGCAAAATGTACACGGTTTAAGAGCAGTTTTGAAAACCGTTTTTCTTCATATAATAACAATGTGAATCGTATTTTCGAGCCTATTTCTAAACCGTTTGTCGGAATGAGGCAAATGAGACGGTGTTGGATAGCTGCTGCAAGTCCGCTTCTTTTTTCTATAGAAATTATTTTCTAATTTTAAACTATTTAAATGTAATTTTGAAAATAGTCGAAGTCCAATCGAGTTCGTATTTTCGCGTTGCTTTCTCAACGGTTTATCGGAATGCAGCAAATGATATGGCGTTGGAAATCTTGAAAAAATGCGAAACTTTTTTATGTATATTTTTTTTACAATTATTTACGGTTTTGAGTCAATTTTAAAAATGGCAAAAAACGCTTCTTTGCCGTAATTTCTACAAAATTTACCGGAACGTGGCAAATAATATATCGTTGAAAAGCTACGGAAAATGGGAAACTTTTTCATGTAGGTGGTTTTCTGTGATTCCTAGCCGTTTTCAAGAAATTTTGAAAACAACGAGATCATGTGTTGTGCCTTTTATCGCGAAACAAAGTCTTTGAAAATGCACCGCGTGAAGAATTTAAACTTCATGAGCACGTCGACCTGAACTTCACTCTGTTTCTTCACGTGTTGTTTTTTGCTCGTAGCTTTTCGTACACTCATCGAAATTGGGCAAGTGATATACCGATGGAAAACTGTTGTAAATACACAACTTTTCTGTCTTGATATTTTTTTTCATACCCGCAACGATTTAAAAGATTTTCATCTGAAATTCATTCAGTATAGTAGCTGAACTTCCCGCTGTTTTCCCGTTGAACTTCTGCCTCGTATTTTCGTTTGTAATTTCTCACCCATTTGTGGGTGTTACACAAATGGTATTCCTTTTTGTACAAACCTCTCTCACAATATTTTTTTAATTTATCTCCCACATGAGGACTTGAATTTATAGCAACAACAAAATTGGACATTGCCTTTTTATTTATTTATTTCATATTAAACACACACCATGTATTACGTGAACTTTCTCCGTTTTTATAATTTGAATTTTTAAGTATCATTTTTCGAAAGCGAATGGCTCCCAAATAATAATTGAGCTTCTTTGTGGATTGAGAGAATTTTTTTGAAACACCAAAAGCAACATCTTTTTGTGCTTTTTGAACATGTAAATACAAGGTGAACCTCTCTCGCAAGAATTTTTGAACTTCCACGGACAGAGCAGTTGAACTTCTAGCAACAAACCTTTTAATCTTTTATTTTTTTATTCTTTTTATTCTCAGTTGAAACACATTCCTTGTACTAATTGAACTTCTCATTGTTTTCACTACGAACTTCTCTAATGTTTTTTGTTCATAAATCCACACCCGTTCCTTGGAGTTGCACAAATGATACACCATTAGAAAATCTGTTGAAAAGAAACAACTTATTCTAATACTGTTAAACTTTTCTTTTCGAACAACACACACCATTTTTTCATGGATTGAGAGAATCACTCAAAAACACAAACAACATTTTGTGTGTGTTTTGAACATGTAAATACACGGTGAACCTCTCCCAAAACAAGTTTTGGGACTTCCCCGTGCCGACAACCTAAACTTCTAGCAACAAACTTTTTATACTTTGCGTTTTATTTTATTTTTCATATGAAAACACACACAATGCAGTAGGTGAACTTCTGTTGTTTTGATTTTGAACCGATCTCTATTTTTTTTGTATACTTCAAGATGCTCCACTACATCAAGCTTTTTTATAAATTTTGGACTACTCTATTTAAAAAAATAAACTTCTTGTTTTTATATTCAAAAATGGGGAAACATCCGCTTCAAAGTGCTTTGTTATTTTTGAACTACACAGTTATTTTTGTTTGAACTTCAGATTGTCTTCCTGTCAACAGATTAGGATATTGTTTTAGTCTTTCTCGCAAGAAGTATTGTGTGAAGCACATATAATAAAAGTTTTTTCTTTGTACATTTGATCATTCTGTAGAGAATATACATGAAAGATGCGATGCAATAAATGTTCCCAGAAATTTATTTCTGCACATGCCACGAACAGTGTGCTTCAACTACTTTTTTTTTGTTATAGAACGATCCTATTCTTTTTATCCGAGTCTTGCTATTATTTTTGAATTTCAGTTGTTTTTGTATCTGACCTACCGAACATTCTTTTTTTGGGGGAACTCACCCAAATACAGTTTTTAGATCAAACCAAATCCCCTGTTGCACATAGTAGCAGCAGCACGCACAATATGAATAGTTGCATCACCAACTGTACCCATAGGATGCGTTTCTCCATCCAAATCCAAAGCCATTTGTCTGAAAATATTTAGATTCAAGCTAGTACTGGTGGAGTATAGCAACAAAGAAAACAATTACTAAACATCAGGATCCGCTTTTAAACGCCCTTGTTAAGTACTCCTTGGAGAGAAGCCTTGAGGTCTACGACTCGTGCTCCTTTTTGTTTTGACTTTTTACTAAAGCATCTCCTTTTTGTTTTGACTTTTTACTAAAGCATCTCTGAAACTGGCATATCAAAACATCACCTTTTTGCCGACACTGACACTATTGAACTTCGGAAAAATAGTACTCCCTCTATCTCGTGTAAGACGTTTTTTAACACTACAGTGTCAAAAAACGTCCTGCATTATGGGACAAAAACGTCCTGCATTATGGGACGAAGGGACTATAAAACTAGAACTAGACAACTCAATTTAACTAATTGAATAATGGGTCGAGATAGCAATGTGAAGCATGTATGCGCTGAACTGTTGTTTCCCTTGTTGGTGAAACCTTGGTCAATGCTAAAGTAGATCGAGAAGAAGAAACACACAAACAGACATACACACATATGTGGAGAGAGAAATTATATGTGCACACACTTAGTAATACATGAACCTTCCTGAAAGAAATACATGAACTTCTGTGTAGAGACATTTTTCTCACTTTCACATAAACATTTGTTTTCCAAATCAAAAGCTTAGGAGAATACAATTAGGCAAAAATTTGAAAACATGCACGCACATATAAGGTGGTGTGCAAAATAATAAACTGCGTGTATATGGCCATGGAGATGGGGATGGGTGAACAGACCAAACAGAATAAAGTCACACTCACAATCAGCAACTGGTTGCACATCAAGTACATGTTGTACCATCACATGTGACCTTCCAACGTCCATGGAGATGAACACAGTCATTTGCGCAGCTCCTAGTGTCGTTTACACTAGCATCCACTTTGCCCGCATGATGTACCTCTCTGAAATGAATGTCTAGTTATCAACAACACCAAAAACAAGGAATAACCTATCTGAACCTCAACCTCAAACTGATGTGTCCGCCACTACAGAGTAGGGATGAGTTGGGTTCTCCTGGTGCCCGATGCAATCCATCCATGGATATAGATCTTCAGCTCCTTGAGCTCGGAGGGCAGGGGCGTCGCTGGCGGAGCAGTACCACGTCGGAGATGCGCTAGGAGAGAACGATGGCACCAGGGGATGGGTGGAGAGACCGCGCCGTCGAGCTCGAGCACGGTCGGATGGCGGCGGTTTTGGCATGGTGGCCGCGGGTCACCGGATCCGAGGACGAAGGTGGCGACGGCCAGATACGGGGATGATGGCGGCGCAGCGGCCGGATCCAGGGGCTGTGGCGCGGCGACCAGATCCCGGGGAGGGAGCGGCGCAGCGACCGGATTTCGGACCGGTGGCGGCGGGGTGGCTGGTTCTCGGGGGAGGGGAGGGGGCGGTGCGGGGAAGAATCTGGCCAGAGGAGGTGCGGGACGGAGGGGTAGGTTTTCTCTTTTACCGGGTTTGGGAGGACCTCCGCGCCTCTGTGATCAGAATGACTATTATGATTCGGGGATCAGAATAGGGTGACTTTACAACAAAAGCAAATCAGTCCAGACTTGGTGAGGCAAATCCTATCCGAAGATTAAATAGTCATCCATGTTGGGAGAAAATCTTCCTCGTTGTATACTCCAGCCATGTAGATACCATCAAAAAAGATCTTTGTCCTTCGGCCTCTATAGGATATACCACGTATGGAGACATCGGGTACACGCATGAATAACCTGCACATGAGATAAAACACATTTATTGTTAAAAACCACGTCATTTCTGGTAAGCCACAATGCCTAACATAAGATTGTCGCCCTCACGAGTAGATGTGTCAAAAATTGTTTATCGATACGCCACAACTAATTGCTAAACATGTTACATGCACTAGTGAGGGGGTACAGATTTGAAGGTACTTGAACTATGACCCAGACTGCACGAGCAAACTTACACTCATAAAATAAGTGTTTAATGGACTCGTAATGTTGGCAAAAGACACATGTCTTACTACCTTGGCAGTTGTGTCGTGTCAGGTTATCTCCAAAAACACATTTAGAGGGATTGAGTTTTATCCCATAAGCTCAAAAGTTTTTGAAGGTTTCAGCATGGTCAACTAAGAGGCTGGAACCTTTCTTTGACTTGACCACGATATCATCCATATACGCCTCTACATTCCGACTGATATGTTCTCGCAAACATGCCTAAATCATGCACTAAAAGGTTAGTGTTCTTAAGACCAAATGATACCATGATATGGCAGAAACAACCGTAAGGGGTGATGAAAGCCATTTTATTCATCGAGCTCGTACATTCGGATGTGATGGTACCCCGAGTATGCATCTAGAAAACAAAGTTCTTACAGCCAACAATGGAGTTCACTATCTAGTCAATGCAAGGAAGAGGAAAATGATCTTTGAGACATACTGATATAGGGCCAAGCCCTTGCTAGTGACATTTCATTAATTAGAGGGGGAAACCTCAAAGAATACGTGGAAGAACGTGGAGAAATCACAAGAGGAACAATCAGGAACAAATCCAATCACACATCCACTAGACTCAACCCACACAAGATCCACAAGGTACATGAACAACAAAGGGAAAATAACACAAGGTAAGGTTCTTCTCATATCTAAAGGAGATGAGGTCTTGGTGATCTAGAGAGATCCTTCTTCCTTAGGAGGCCTTGAAGATCCTATGATAGGGATCCTTCTCCCTTAGGAGGTCTTGATCCTCAAGTAGGAGGTACAAGGAGCAAAGCTCTACTAGTTCTCTAATACATCTTTGCTACCTCTAGAATGGAGGAGCAGGAGGCCTACTTATAGCCTTGGAGGAAATGAGAGAGAGGGAAAGGTTACATGGGCTTTTAGCCCGCGTCTATGCGCACATGTGTGTCGGGGCGGGGGGGTCGGATGTCCGTCCTGACATGGGGCACTTGATGTCCGGGGCGGTGTACGGATGTCCAACCTGGAGATTGGTTGTTTCTACGCGGTTCAGGTGCCTCGCGCCGGATTTTCGGGGAGGGACCAGATGTCTGGCGGCGTTCGTCCGGGCTCAGGACGGATGCCGACCCGTGTAACTTTAGCCAAGGCTCGTTGCGCTTGTTGCGGCGGATATCTGGGCCAGAGCCGGATGTTCGGATGATGTAGAGTTTCTATGGGTTTCCTCACGGTGTTCCTCATCCGCATCCGTGGTGACTTGGTTTTCACCCTGAGGGTCTCCGAGGTCGTCCTCTCGATACCTAAGCACACATAGCATTCTGATACGTTCATTTTGCATCATGATTTTCTATTGATATTTATGATACTCGTGTCCATTATTCCTCATCATGATGCAATTCTTATGCCTTTTCTATCTGAATTTGCAAAGTACACCACAAAGAGGGAAACTGTCGAAAATTGGAATTCTTGACCTGAAAACCAAGAAAAAGGGTGAAAAATCACTGGACCCCAAATGACCTGAAACTTCACAAAGATTTTTTCTGGAATATATGTGAATTATTGGGCCAAAAATGTACCAAAGGGGGGCCACCTACTGGCCATAAGCCAACAGAGTGCGCCCACTCCCCTAGGCACGACCTGTTGCCTTGTGGGGCCCCAGCAGGTCTTTCGACCCCCTGTTCTCCTATAAGGTGTGTTTTGACCTACAAAAAATCAAGAGGATACTTTCGGGACGAAGCGCCGCCGTCTCGAGGCGGAAACCTAGGCAGAGGCCCTTTTGCTCTCTGATAGAGAAATTCTACCGGGGAAACTTCTCTCTGGGAGGGGGAGATCGAAGCCATCGTCGTCACCAATGCTTCCTCCTTCATGGGAGGACCAATCTTCATCAACATCTTCACCAGAACCATCTCATCTCAAACCCTAGTTCATATCTTGTATTCATTCTTTGTCTCAAAACCTCAGATTGGTACATGTGGGTTACTAGTAGTGTTGATTACATCTCGTAGTTGATGCTTGTTGGTTAACTTGGTGGAAGATATTATGTTCAGATCTTCGATCACCATTATTATACCTCTGATGTTGAACATGTTGATGATGTGTGAGTAATTACTTTTGTTCCAAGAGGACACGAGAGAAGTCTTGTTATAAGTAATCATGTGAAGTTGGTATTCGTTCGATATTTTGATGATATGTATGTTGTTTCTTCTCTTAGTGGTGTCATGTGAATGTCGACTACAAGAAACTTCACCATGTTATGGGCCTAAGGGAAGATATTGTGGAGTAACAAGTAGATGATGGATTGCGAGAGTGATAGAAGCTTAAACCCCAGTCATGCGTTGCATCATAAGGGGCTGATTTGGATCCACACATTTCATGCTATAATTAGATTTATCTTAATTCTTCTTTCGTACTTGCAGATGCTTGTGAGAGGGGGTAATCACAAGTGGGTTGATTGTTCAAGTAAGAACAACACCTTAGCACCGGTCTAGCCACATATCAAATTATCAAAGTAACGAACACGAATCAACTCAACATGATGAACATGACTAGGTTGAAATAACCATGTGTCCTCGGAAGAGCTTTACTTCATATAAGAGTACTTTCAGGGATGTCCTTTGCTATAAAAAGGATTGGGCTATCTTGATGCACACTTGATACTATTTTTACTTGTCACTTGTTACAAATTATCTTGCTACAAAATTATCTATCACTGTTACTCACAACACTTGCAAAGAATACCTTGCTGAAAACTGCTTATCATTTCCTTCAACTCCTCGTTGGGTTCGACACTCTTACTTATTGAAAGGACTATGATTGATCCCTTATGCTTGTGGGTCATCACATTCCCTCTTGAGATAGTATCCGTGTCTTGAGCGGTTAAGACGGAAGTTCAATGAGGACAAGTGTCACCGTTATTTTGATGGCTCTTGCGCGTGCTATTGTCATTGGTCCACTAGGTGCTTGGTGACTCGGTGTGGCATCCATGTGGATGAGCATAGGATGCTCCGCATCACACCCCCTTGGGAAAGATCCATCCTCAGATCGATATCCTCATCACCATGGTAGGAAGATAGGTCCTTTACATTAAAGATGTCGCTAATGTTGTACTTGTCGCATGGGAGGTTGATCTTGTAAGCATTGTCGTTGTAGCATGCCAACACTTCTAATGGTCCATCGAATTAATGTACTAGCTTGGACTCGCGCTCAATGGGGAATGTTCTTTGCGGAAGTGTAGGCACACACGATCTCCGGGCTTGAATACCATAGGGTGCTTGTTGATGTTGACCTTGGAAGCGAGCCGTTGCACTTGTCACTCGATCATGAGCCTTGTGTCTTCATGCATCATTTTGTGATAAGTTTCCCTTGCGCTCGCATACATGTTGGTTCTCTCTTGAAGTAGAAGCGGGAGGATGTCCAATATTGAAAATGAATTGAAGTCATATACCACATCGAAGGGAGACTTACCGGTTGTAGAGTGTTGTGCTTGATTGCAGGCGTACTCAGCGATGGGCAAACAATCTTCCAATTCCTTAAAGTTTTCTTGATCAACACGTGGAGTAGTGTATATAGCATTTGGTTGGTGGCCTCCATTTGGCCATCGGTTTGTGGGTGATAAGCCAACGAGAAGAGAAGCTTGATTCCGAGCTTGGTGCATAGTGTCTTCCAAAAGTTGCTTAGGAACTTGACCCTGCAGTCCGACATAATTGTCTTTGGCACTCCATGCAAGCGCAAGATTTCCCTTCAAAAGAGATTTGCAACATGTGAATCGTCGTCTACTTTGTTACATGGAATAAAATGTGCCATTTTGGAGAAACAGTCCACAACAACAAAGACAAAAATTTCCATTTTTGGTCCTAGGAAAACCATGTATGAAATCCATGATTATATCTCCCCAGAGATCAAATGGTATTGGAAGAGGCATGTATAAACCATGATATTGAGCTTTAGACTTAGTTTTGCAGCACATGGAGCAACGGTTGGTGTAGCGCGCCACATCACGGAACATCTTGAGCCAAAATTACTTGTCGGAGAGTGTAGCAAATGTCTCGTGGCGTCCAAAGTGTCCCACGAGTCCTTCATCGTGTGCCTATTGCAAAACAAATAAAAGCAAAGAAGACTTGACGGGGTTTATACCCCCAGGTAGGCCAAAGCAATGGGGTCCTCCCCCATTCACTTCGAAGAAAAACTATGTGGCCGGCTGGACGTGACCGGCTGGAGGGCGCCCAATGCAAGCCAGCACTGGCTGGCGCCCCGGCCGGCTGGTCAAGCAGCCGGTTGGGCCCTCAGCCGTCTGGTTGAGTAGCCAGCTATCCATGGGCCAACTCCTCCGTTGACTTTGGGACGGACGTGCCCCGTCCCGTCCCTCTGTCTGCGGGTATGACCATGCGACGCGACCGACACGACGGGCGGCCCTGTGGCTACAGTGGCTGCTTACGCCATGCTGTGCGTGGCTATAGTTCGACCGTCCTAGTCGCTGACCCCGGTGAGCGCGATCGGGCGGGGGAACAGTGCCAGCACGCCCTCGCCACTCGATTACCCGTCCCGACGTGGCTACAGTGTCGTCGGCCGTACCGGAGACTTCGGCCAGCTAGCGCTAGACGACGCTCCCCCGAGTGACCCGTGCCGGGGCAGGTGGGCGAAGGCCAATCGCAGAGCCGGTTGGCGGGCCCCAACGGGAGATGGGACCGCTCGGCCGGCGGGCCCCGCCCACGACGAGACAACACAAGCAGTGGGACCCTCTGGCCGTCTGGAGAGGCTGCCAGCCGGATCCCTCCACTTTGGTACTTATAGCATATTGTAAGAGCCGGGGGGTTGGCCTATAAAACCCCCCGAGCCCCCCATGCAAGAAGGACGGACAAGCAGAGACACGCACACTCACATCCACGAAACTCTCATCGTAGCGGAGGAAGACGAGCCGGCTGCTCCTTCTTCCTCCTCTAGACACAGCTCCAGGAGCATCCCTGTAAACATACCCATCCATCCAACGAAACCAAGCAGGACTAGGGGTGTTACCTCCCTCGGAGGGCCCCGAACCTGGGTACATCGTGTGTCATCACCTCTTGTGCCCAATCTCGCACCCGGAGCCCATCGACGTCCTTTGGCCCCAACACCTTCGATAAGCCACCCCATGGCATCTATCGTGAGAAAACGACGACAGTTGGTGCCCACCATGGGGCCATACGCTGCGTCAGTCAGATTCATGCTTCGGGCAGGACCCCTCGCCATTCCCTGCCGTCACCGCTCGTCCCGGCGAAATCATGGGGAGCTCGTGGGGCTTGCCTTAGCACGCCCTGTGGGCAACTCCGTCGGCCTAATGGCCGACATTGACGCGCTCACCGAGCGCTTCGGCAGGCTCAGCCTCGCCGAGGCTCCGACCGCTGACGAGTATCCTGCGGGGGTGCTCGTCTGCGCCGGCCCGCCTACAGCAGTGGGTGCACTTGCTGTGGCTCGGCCCAACGAGTCCCACAATCGTCTAGGGGTGATGGCCATCACCTCCTCCACCGCGTCCGGACGGGCGCGGGCCGCGGCTACCACTGTTGCTGCCCGCGTCGGCACGTCCGACCTGCTCGGTGCGGCCCTCCGGGGTTTAAGCACTCCGATCGCCCCGACGGCAAACCCCGACACCGCCGCGGCCGACCTCGAGGCGGCTCGCCGCATCCTATTCGAGGATGCCACCGCCCTCGCGGCCACGCGGCGCCGCATGGAGGTGGCGCAGCGGGAGTATGCTTCCGCGTACGGTCTCACCCTGGTTGGCGTCGAGCCCAGCCGGCATGGGGCCGTGTGCGACCGCGGCCGCGTGGTCGTCGAGGTTCTCAGCGGCAAAATGCCCGTCTACGACACACCCGTAGCCAACTTGCGGGCCCTCAAGGTGGCCTACGAGGAGTTGGCCGTCTTGGAGGGCGAAGAGCGCGCCGCCCACGAGTGCCACATCAAGGAGCTCATCGATGCTGCTGATGCGTAGCAGCATTTGCTCGCACCCGACGGCGCCGCTACTGAAGGCCCCCGGCCCGAACGTGAGGGCACGGGAACTGCCGGCCATCAGGCGGCCCAGTACTCCTGCTCCCCTCGCGTCTCTGGCCGCCGGGTCGAAGCGAACAACCCCCGGCCCTCTTAGACACCGGGGAGTGAGCAGCCGGCTGTTAGCAGCCGGCGCACCAACAAGCCGCCTCGAAGCGGTCGCCACCATGAAGCACCGGCATCTGGTAGCCAGCATATCCGGGTGCACACGTCGCCTCCACGACGCGAGTCGCGGCATTCGACGCCACCTACCATTCGTCCCGAACTCTTGGCCCGGCTCGGGCCACGCGTCCCCCGCAGCAAGGACGACGCCCGCAAACCGCATTGACAGACTCGCGCAATCCGCTCTCCTCGAGGAGGAGGGATCGATCGGTCCGGCCTGCTTCGGCCCCCGGATTCGCACCGAGCCGTTCGCAACCGGCTTCATGCTCCCTAGGGACACCTCGAAATACAACGGGGCCACCAAGCCCGAGGACTGGCTGATCAACTACACCACCGCGGTGGGTATCGCCAGGGGGAATAAGCGTGTTGCCGTTTGCTACGTCCCCCTCATGCTGATCGGCTCGACCCGCACCTGGATCAATGGCTTGGCGGCCGCCAGCATCAACACCTGGATGAACTTCGAGGAGGCCTTCGTCCGCAACTTCACCGGCACCTAGAAGCGGCCTAGCCGTCCCTGTGAACTCGCCATGTGCGTTCAGGGGCCGGACGAATCCCTTCGGGACTACCTCACTCGATGGACCGAGCTCCGCAACTCCTGCCAAGGGGTGCACGAGGTACAAGCTGTGCAATATTTCATCGAGGGCTGCCGGGACGACACCCCTCTCAAGCACAAGCTCCTGTGCTCCGAACCGGCCACGCTGGCCAAGCTCATGACCAAGGCAGACAAGTACGCCACGGCCAACTCGGCCATCCGGGTCAAGACGACCCCGCCGTCCAAGGCAACGACAATGCCGGCCGTGACCCGGCCGGCTGCCCACAACCGGCAGCTGCAGAACAACAAGCGCAAGAACGACCAGCCGGATCCCCGCTACAGGAGCTGGTAGGTCAATACCATTGAGGATCAAGGGTCGGCTGCCCAGCCTTCCAGCCAGCGCCATCGCATCGGCAAGGCTACTTGGCAGCCGAAGCTCACCTTCGAGCAAATGCTCGATCTTCCATGCAAGAACCACTCTGGGGCCAAACCCTCTACGCACACGCTTCGGCAGTGCAGCTTCTCACAGCGATTGGCCCGGGGGGACGGCCTTCCGGCTCCTCCTGCGCCGCCAGCCCGTGCACCGGCCCCGGCCCAGGCTGCCGCCCCGGTGCTGGCAACGGCTCCAAACGACTGTCGTCTAATCGACCAGTTCCCTAACCAGGACGGTTAACTACGTCGTCTTCACTAGTGAAGAGACGGGCAAGCACGCTGAGCGCCAGCTCCGCCATGAGGTGAACGCCACCATGCCGGCAACTCCCCAGTTCATGCACTGGTTGGAGAAGCCGGTCACTTGGAGCCAGGCCGACCACCCTGCCGTGATGCCAAATCCTGGCAGCTACGCCTTGGTCCTTGATCCCACCATTGCCTCCGAGGAGCGAGCCTGCCTCTTCTTGCGGGTGCTGATAGATGGCGGCAGCAGCATCAACATTCTCTACCTCGACACGATGGATAAGCTGGGGCTGAAGATAGAAGACTTGCAGGCGAGCCGAACGGTTTTCCACGGCATCGTGCCTGGGAAGTTCTGCTCCCCTGTCGGCAAGATCACGTTTGATGTCCTCTTTGGCAGACCCGGTCACTTCCGCCACGAGCCAGTGCTGTTCGAGGTCGTGGACCTCGCGAGCCCCTACCACACGCTGTTGGGCCGGCCGGCCCTTGTCAGCTTCATGGCGGTTCCACATTACACCTACCTCAAGCTCAAGATGTCGGGCCCCAAGGGAATCATCACCATCAAGGGCGATTACAAGATGTCGCTCGAGTGTGCTCGAGACGGCAGTCGGCTGGCCGAGGCCCTACAAATCGCCGAGGAGAAACGATAGCTCACCGGCTCGTGGCCCTTGCGACCAGACAACCGTCCGTGCTGGCCCCTCCCTCGCAATCCATCGGCAAGGCCTCCTTCCATCCGTCCAAAGACACCAAGCAAATCCCGCTCGACCCGGCCAACCCGGCTCAGTGCGTCACGATCGGCTCCCGCCTTGACAGCAAATAGGAAGGCGAGCTTGTCAACTTCCTCCGTGAGAATCGGGACATCTTCGCATGGTCTCCCAAGGACATGCCGGGTGTTCCGAGGAAGTTCGACGAGCACAAACTACACGTTCAACCAGACGTCAAGCCGTTCAAGCAACCCCTGTGCCGCTTCTCTGAGGAGAAGTGGCGCACTATCGGAGAAGAGATCGCCCGACTGCTCGTAGCCGGGTTTATCATGGAGGTGTTCCATCCGGACTGGCTGGCCAATCCAGTCCTGGTGCTGAAGAAGAACAAGACCTGACGCATGTGCATCGATTACACCAGCCTAAACAAGGCATGTCCCAAGGACCCATTCGCCCTGCCACAGATCGATCAAGTTATCGACTCCACGGTTGGCTGCGACTTGCTGTCCTTCCTGGACGCCTACTCCGGCTACCACCAGATTGAGCTGGATCCAGAAGACCGGCTCAAGACCTCCTTCATCACGCCCTTTGGGGCCTACTGCTACATCACCATGTCCTTTGGCCTGAAGAATGCAAGCGCCACCTTCCAACGGTGCATGCAAAAGTGCCTCCTGCCTCAAATAGGCAGGAACGTTCACGTCTACGTCGACGACATCGTCGTCAAAACCAAGAAGCACTTCAGCCTCCTCGATGACCTCCGAGAGACCTTCGTGAACTTGCGCAAATACAAGATCAAGCTCAACCCGGAGAAGTGTGTCTTTGGCGTTCCCGCCGATCAACTCTTGGGTTTCTTCATGTCTGCCCGCGACATTGAAGCTAACCCCGAGAAGATCCACGCAATCGAATGCATGCTGAAGCCGACCCGGCTCCGCGACGTCAAGAAGTTCACCGACTGCCTTGCCATGCTCAGCCGGTTCATCAGCCGGTTGGGAGAGAAGGCTCTGCCCCTCTACGGGCTCCTTCGCAAGACGGCTCTAATCGAGCCGGGTCAAGCCAAGAGGCTGGGCATCTTCGACTGGCCTGATGAGGCGGACGAGGCCTTCCACGGCCTCAAGAAGGCTCTCACCCGCGCCGGTTGAGAAAGAACCGCTGCTCGCCTACATCACCGCGACCACCCGCGTCATCAGTGTTGTCCTGGTGGTCGAGCGACCGGAGGAGGGCAAGTCCCTGCTGGTCCAACGGCCCGTCTACTACCTCAGCGAAGTCCTCTCCGCATCCGAACAAAACTACTCCCACTACCAGAAGATGTGTTATGGCATATATTTCGCCGCCAAGAAGGTCAAGCAATGCTTCCAAGGGCATACCATTACCATGGTGAGCACGGCCCCGCTTGGCGAGATCATGAGCGGCCAGGACTCCACCGACCGGATCGCCAAGTGGGTGATCGCCCTCGCCGATCATGAGATCCGGTACGAGCCAAGAACCGCCATCAAGTCACATGCATTGGTGGATTTCCTCGTCAACTGGGCAGAGACGGAGTTCGTTCTGCCTCCCCCAGACTCCACGCATTGGCGCATGCACTTTGACGGCTCAAAAATGAGGACCGGCCTGGGTGCCGGCATAGTCCTCTCCTCCCCGAAAGGTGATCAGCTCAAGTAGGCCCTCTAGATCCACTTCACCGCCTCCAACAACGTGGCAGAGTACGAGGCCATCGTCCATGGCCTCCGGCTCGCCAAAGAGATCGGCATCAAGAACATCCTCTGCTTCGGCGATTCCGACCTCGTGGTGCAGCAGGTCTCTGGCGAATGGGACGCTAGGGATGCCAACATAGCCAGCTACCGCTTCCTCGTACAATAGCTCATTGGCTCCTTCGAGGGTTGTGAGTTTCATCACGTCCCCTGAGCGGACAACAAGGCGGCGGATGTGGTGGCAAAGATCGGCTCCACTCGGCAGGCCATCCCAGCCGGCGTCTCCCTTGAGCGGCTGCTCAAGCCATCGATCAAACCTTCCCCAGAATCGGCGTCAATCTTCATGCTGGCAGGCGCGCCGGCCCATCAACGGCTCCGGCATCCTTCCCTGCAAATTTGCCACCGGCTCTCGAACCGTCGGCCGTCTAGCCTGCCCCGGTTGAGCCGGCGGTGCCCTAGGTGGCCAGCCCCGGCGGCACGGCCATCATGATGATCGTCGACGAGCCGGCCCCGGGGACTGGCGAGCCAGACCTGGGGGCTGACCAACCAGCCTCAAAGGCTCCCGAGCCGGTCCTGGGGGCTGGCGAGCTGGCCCCGGGGGCTGATCAACCAGCCCCGAGGGCTCCTGGGTCGGCCGCCGTCGCGGCTCCTTCGTGGGCCCAACCCATCTTGGCGTTTCTTCTGTGAGGCGAGCTGCCTCCGGACGAGGCTCTGGCCAGGCAAATCCAGCGCTGGTCCTCAGCCTACAGCATCATCAACAACAAGCTCGTCCACCGCAGCACCACTGGTGTTTTTCAATGATGCGTCGAGCCGGAAAAAGGCCTGGAAATCCTCCTCGACATTCACCAGGCGAGTGCGGGCATCATGCGCGCCTCCCGGACTCTGGTGGCCAAGGCTTTCCGCCACGGCTTCTACTGGCCCACGACTCTCGAGGCGGCCAAGAAGTTGGTCGACGAATGCGAGGGCTGCCAACGCTTCAGCATGCAAAGCCACCTGCCGGCGACGGCCCTGCAAACCATCCCCCTCTCGTGGACTTTCACCGTCTGGGGGCTAGACATGATTGGCCCATTCAAGACCGCTCGAGGGGGCATGACACACTTGCTGGTGGCCATCGACAAATTCACCAAGTGGATCGAGGCGCGACTAATCAAGAAGATGGACGGCCCCACTGCCGTTCGGTTCATCGACGACATCATGATACGCTATGGCATTCCCCACAACATCATCACCGACAACGGCACCGACTTTGCCAAGGGCGCGCTCGCACGTTTCTGCTCCAAGCAAGGGATCCGGCTCGACCTGGCCTCCGCCGCTCATCCACAGTCAAATGGCCAGGTCGAGAGGGCAAATGGCCTGATCCTATCCGACATCAAGCCCTGGCTCGTGACGCCGCTGGTGAGGTCGGCCGGCTGCTGGATCAATGAGCTACCGGCCGTATTTTGGAGTCTCAAGACCACACCGAACCGGTCAACCGGGTATACTCCATTTTTTCCTTGTGTATGAGTACGAGGCGATCATTCCCACCAATGTCGAGTTCGATTCACCTCGGGTCGCCCTATACACGGAAAAGGACGCCAAGGAGGCAAGAGAAGACGACGTCGATCTACTCGAGGAAGCTCGTGAACTGGCCTTGAGCCGGACGGCAATCTACCAGCAAAAGCTCCGGCACTACCACAACAAGCGGATCCGACCGCTCTCGTTTCGCGAGGGGGATCTGGTCCTCAGGCGGATCCAACAAACCGCCAGACAGCACAAGCTTTCCTCCCCATGGGAAGGCCTATTCATCATCAGCAAGGCGCTACACAACAACGCGTACTACCTGATAGACACCTAGAAGCCGCAAAAGCACAAAAGAGACACTTTCGGTGAAGAGACGGAGCGCCCAAGGAACGCGACGCTCCTGCGCCCGTTTTACTGCTGAGGAAAATCAACGTATGTATGTACCCCCGTCCTTTTGGGCTTATGAATGCAATGGGCGCCCCAAGCCAGCTCTTGGGGCATGCCCCATTTCGTTTCTCTCAAAGTGTTCCTCACTCACCGGCTCCCCGGTCCGGCTCCCGGGCCTGGGGGCTAGCCGTCTGGACCTAGAAGCGCCTCTCTGAAAAATGGCTAAGTAATGTGGGCCGGCCAAGCTTCCCCACCCTTACCAGCTACAGACCCGCTCCTGGCTGTCTGGCTGACGGGGCCTCGGGGCGGCAAGATCTGGCTCACGCGAAAGGCCAAAACGGGGGGGGGGACCTCTTCTAGACCCGGCCGGATCCTTGCCGCATCTCTACCGCTCTACTTATCCTGAAAACCCCCCACGATTCCTAAGTTTCGAAATGGCTCCCTTGAGGCGGATGCCCCGACCTAGCTATAGACCGGCTCCCAGCTGTCGGGCTGGCAGGGCTGAAGCCAAAGGGGAAAAGGAGTAGAAATGGAAAGAATCAAGGCGGGCAAAAAAGGGATAAGGACAGGCGGCACGAGTCATAAGGCAAAACACGGATACTCATGACATAAACATTTAAGGCAAAAATGGCCCACGGCCAGCATTCAGTTCATTACAAAAACACCCCAAGTGGGTGGAATCAAGTCTTACATGCAGGAACAAAGATAAAAAGGAGGCCCAGGGGCTCAGGCCACCGCCGCGTCACCAGCCGACGTGCCCTCAGCCGGCGCGTCGCGGGGCGGCTCGATTCTCGCCCCGGAGGTGGTCGCGGCCTTCGGGTCGGCACCCTTGTCCTTCGAGGCGGGCTCCTCGGTCTCAGTCGTCTCGCCACTCGAGTCAGTGCTCTCGTCGGCGACTTCGGCATCGTCCGGGCCCTGAGGGATGTCGAAGGAGTCCTCCGGCAGCGACTCGCCGTCCTTGCCAAGGGGCGGCAGGAACTCATCCACGTCGACGTACGACGCGAGCTCGTTGGCCTGCTGGACAAGGGCTGGCTCGCGGGTCTCCTGCTCCGTGGCCGGCACGTCCTGCATTTGCCAGCTGGCCCAGGTCTACCCCCGGTACCAAGAAGTAACGAACCGGAGTGCCATCTGTGCCCCGGCTCGGGCAGCCGATGCCTTCCAGGCCTCGAGGCGGGGGATGGTGTGGTCAAGCCACTGAGCCATGCGGTGCGTCGGAGCTCCCCCACGGCCTGGCCACAGCGCGGCGATGACCTCCTTGCCGGCGGTCTTGAGCCGCTCCACGCCGCGCTCAAGATGGGTCATCCGCATCTCTACGGCGATCCCAATCTCGTCCATGTCCCACGCGGCGTGCTCCTCGATGGAGCGACCGTACTCGTGAAGGTATTCCCGGTGCTCCTCAATGGCGCGCGTGGCGCGGCGATGAGTCTCCGGGAAACGCGCTGGAAGAAAGAAGAAGAGAAGAACAGAAAAAGCGAAATGAAGATGCGAGAAACGGCAGAGAAAAGTGCAACCGGCTGAGGAAGGAGAGAGGTTGGCACATACCTTCGATCGCGTCGTCCACCCCGATGGCGAAGTGGTACGCCGCCTCGCGCTCTGACTTCCGGGCCGCCTCCGAGGCGGTGAGGGAGCCCTTGACCTCCTCAAGCGTCTTCTCGAGGCGGGTCACCTCGCCTTGAAGGGCGGTGGTCCTCAGGGCGGCGTTAGCCGCCTCCTTGACGGCCGCCTCCCGGGCTGCCACCTCCTTTGCTGCCTCGGCCTTGAGCCGGTCCCGGGCCGCCTCCTCGTCGACCAGTAGCGCGGCCAGCCGGTCCGTCTCCTGCGCGGCCGCCTGGACGTCCCGCGTTAGCCGGTCCCGTTCGGCGACGAGCCCGGTCTTCTCCCCCTGAAGGCTAGCCAGCTCGCCTGCAAGACACAACCAACGTCAGCCGACTCTCGAGGGCTATGTGCCTCTCCTACAAAACGCAACCCACCTTGCACACGTGCCATCTCCTCCTCCAGGCGGTAGAAGCCGTATTTGCCATGGTCGTGGATGGCGACCGCCTCCGCAAAGAGCTTCTGCCGCAGGGAGGTTTCCTCCTATCACAAGAAAAAGAAGCAAAGATCAAGAAGTGCTTGAAGGAGATCCGACCTGGCTGCCCATCAGCCGGTCAGCCAACCCGCATCTCGGGGTCTACACTCAGTGGGTGCGCTTGCGCGCCCCCACTAAAAACTCAAGAAAGGTCGCCAGCTTACCTCCGCATGCTGAAGGGCGGCGTCCGCCGCCTCCGCAAACTGGGCCAGCTCCTGCCGGCATCAGTCCAGGACGCTGCCCAGATCCACGAGGGAGGGGACCGGGCCGCCTGCCAGGGGACCCGGCAGGGCCGGCACGCTCGCCAGTGCATCCCAGTCCCGGGAGACCTCCTGCATCGACTCCAGGACCCTCCGGGCCCGGCCGCCACTACCGCCCGGACTTGCCGTGGCTCCGGCCGCCGAGGGCAGGTTGATGACGGCAAGGGGCCAGGAGTCGCCTCCCGCCAGCCCCCTGCCCAGCGCCGTCGCCACCTCCGCTCCTGGCCGCTCCGGCGCGTTAGTCGTGCCGGAGGGCACCTCCACCTCCATGGCTGCCACCTCTGGCGACACCTCCAATGTCGCCTCCGGGGCCGCCGGCACCTCCGGCGCCTCGACCCGGACCGGTTCGGTAGCAGGCGGGGTCACCTCCGGCACCTCAGGCCGGGTCACCTCAGGAGCCGGTGCCGTCGCTGCCTCCCTTGCCTGGACCGCCTCCTGCGCGGGCGGAGGCGCGGGCGAGTCCCTAGCCGCCCCCCGCGGCTCGCTTGACGGGGGCCTCGACATGCGAGTGGACTCCGCTGCCGAGTCCGAGGCCCGCGAAGTCTTGGTCGACCCCCTTTGCCGCCGGCCGCTCGAGGTCTCGGAGTGCATGACCCCTCCCCACGTTCCGGACCGAGAGGCTCGCAGCTCCGCGAGCCTCCATTTCTCCTCCCGCTAGGTGGCCGCGTGCTTGCGGGCCAGCCGGCCGGCGGCGTCCGTCTGCTCCCCTGCCGCCTCCTCCTCATGGAGCTCGATCAGGTCGCTGCAACGCCCAAGGGCTAGTCATCGATCGGCTCGCGAGGCAACAACAAGAAAAGTAGCGCGAGGTTAAAAGAACTTACGCAACGACGAGGGGTAGGGCCCGCTTGGCACATGGCGGAGGCTTCTGCGCGGCCACCTTGGTCCACTTCGGGCCGGACGGCGGGGCCGCCGGCCCCTCCTGGGCTAGCCTCTTCCCCCGTCCGGCCGGTTCAGCTACCAGGCCTCGATCCGGCTGCTCCTTGCTCCTTCGGTCCTGGCACGCCGTGGGAGGAGGCTCATCTAGGATCATCAAATCGTCATCATCATCATCGTCGTTGTTGTCTGTCCAGTCCCGGATGGAGGGGGAAAGAGGGAACTCACCAGCTTTGCTGGGTTCCTCGGCTGCGCTGGACCCTCTGGCTCCACTAGGAGCGCCGCCTCGTGGATCCACCGGCTCGTCGGCCCCTCCCGAGGAGTCCACTCCTTCCTCCGTGGGACCTCCTGTCTGAAAATCTTCGGAGTCGGAGTCCTCGCACTCCGCTTTGAAGGTTTGCGGGTGTGGGCCGTCCGACGTGTTCTGTCGCACCAGCAGCTGCGGTCAGCACGTCAACGTAAGCTCTCCAGCCGACAGCCGGCTGGGGAATAACATACAAGAGAAAAACGGCTCAACAAAAAAACTCACCAGGGGAGGCCAGTTGATGCGGTCATACGGCTCCATGCCGAAGGACCACGAGGCGGGCTTCAGCTTGAACTTCGTAAGGGCGTTCACCTGCTTCGCCACCTGAGCCGGTGTTAGCTCGACGGTGGACTGCCGGCAGGGGTCGTGCCAGTCGGATATGTCGCAGATTCGGTGTGGCCTCATCTGGAGAGGCGACACCCGGCGCGAGATGAAGGCTGCCACCAGGTCGGTGGCGACCAACCCCTCGGCGCTCTTTAGCTACGTGAGCCGGGCCAGCTCGTCCAAGGCCACGCCACATGGGGTAGACCCCAGCCAGTTCTGCTGGGAGGACTGCCGGTTCTCAAAAGGCGGCAGCCAGATGAAATCCGTCCTCGGGTCGACGTTCTTCATGTAGAAGAACGTCCGGTGCCACCCCTTGATGGAGTCGATCAAAGAAAGAGGGGGAAAGCGAGCGACGCCGCGGCAGCACACCGCCGTGCCCCCACATGCGTCGCTCTTCAGAGGTTTGAGATAAAAGAGGGCATTAAAAATCTCGAGGAAAGGGAGAATGCCAAGGTACCCCTCGCACAGCGCCACGAAGGCGGAGAGGTACAAGATCGAGTTCGGACCAAGGTGGTGTGGTTGGAGGTCGAAAGTATCAAGAAGAAGACGGAAAAAGAGGCTCATTGGAAGACCGAAGCCCCGAGAGAAGTGCCAGAGGAACACGATGCGTTCCCCTGGCTGCGGTGCCAGCGCTACCTCGCCGCCCGGCGCGCGAGCGGCCACCCGCTCTACCGACGGCAACATGCGTGCCTTGCGCAGCTCCGCAATGTCTGCCTCGATGACAAAGGAGCCGCCCCAGCTACCGTCGCGTCCGTCAGCCATCGCGGCGGCGGTACGGCATGTGGGCGCGGGCGCGGGTTCGGGCGCGATGGCATGCGGAGAAGAAAGAGCAACGGCGAGGGAGGGCAACAAGGAGGCAAGGGGGCGCGGGTACCTTCGCCTCCTGCCCTTCCTCCCCTTTTATAGGGGAGGCCATGACTGAGGACGTGGGATCGATTGTGCCCACTCCCCCTGGAAACCCGCGCGAGTGGGTGGCCCCGGGCCGTAATGGCCGCTTCGGGGCGCAGAGGATCCAGCCCTGGCCCTGAGGCCTATTGGGCTACGCCTAGGTCCTAGCAGGCTAGGCCCAGGCGACGTCCCATCTCCCGGCATGCGCGGGGTCGATCGCATCATTACACGCCACGTGGCATGTCGCGTGCCGACATGGGTCCCAAGGCAGCGTGCCGGAACCCGAGGCGTCGGGACCGACAGCCAGCGCCGGCTGCCCCTTTGCCTTCAAGCCAGAGGCGGGTGGAGCTGAGGGGAAGCCACCCGCTCCCCACCGTCCGCCAGACGCGGCCCCCCGCCGACTTTGGGGGCTACCAACGGGGTTTATACCCCCAGGTAGGCCAAAGAAACGGGGTCCTCCCCCCTTCACTTCAAAGAAAAACTATGTGTCCGGCTGGAGGGCGCCCAATGCAAGCCAGCGCCGGCTGGCGCCCCGGCCGGCTGGTTGAGTAGCCAACCGTCCATGGGCCGGCTCCTCCGTTGACTTTGGGACGGACGTGCCCCGTCCCGTCCCTTTGTCCCCGGGTACGATGATGCGACGCGACCGGCACGATGGGCGGCCTTGTGGCTACTGTGGCTGCTTACACCATGCTGCGCATGGCTATAGTTCGATCGTCCTGGCCGCTGACCCTGGTGAGCGCGACCGGGCGGGGGAACAGTGCCGGCACGCCCTCGCACTCGATTACCTGTCCCGGCATGGCTATAGTGCCGCTGGCCATACCAGAGAATTCGGCCGACTGGCGCTAGATGACGCTCCCCCGGGCGACCCGTGCCGGGGCAGGTGGGCGAGGGCCAATCGCAGAGCCGATTGGCGAGCCCCAACGGGAGATGGGACCGCTCGGCCGGCAGGCCCCGTCCACGACGAGACAACGCAAGCAGGGGGACCCTCTGGCCGGCCGGAGAGGCTGCCAGCGGGTCCCTCCACTTTGGTAGTTATAGCATATTGTAAGAGCCGGGGGTTGGCCTATAACCCCCCCGAGCCCCCATGCAAGAAGGACGGACCAGTAGAGACACGCACGCTCACATCCACAGAACTATCATCGTAGCGGAGGAACACGAGCCGGCTGCTCCTTCTTCCTCCTCTAGTCACAGCTCCAGGAGCATCCGTGTAAACATACCCATCCATCCAACGAAACCAAGTAGGACTAGGTATGTTACCTCCCTCGGAGGGCCCGAACCTGGGTACATCATGTGTCATCACCTCTTGTGCCCAATCTCGCACCCGGAGCCCATCGGAGTCCTTTGGCCCCAACACCTTCGATAAGCCACCCCATGGCATCTGTCGTGAGAAAACGACGACAAGACTCGGGAATACAAAGATTGTTAGCACGCATAAGATATTCATCATTTATGTAATATCGCTTCCAACAAGTGTTATCTTGGCATTTTGCATATGGAGTCACAAATGAAGTATCATGCTTGCAAGTCTTTAATATGCTCAAAAGCAATCACATTCAATTCAAGATGACTAACTAACATGCGTTTGCGGGAAAGAGCATCCACCACTACCTTTTCTTTACCCTTAATCTTCTATATTTAAATAGCTAGCCTCCACTAACCTATTTCTCTCGACATGCAAGCTTGACACCTCACCATAGAACATGCATGGAAATTACCAAGTTATAGTAACCTATTTCTCTTAACATGCATGTATGCCACCTCATAATGCAAATGCATGAAAAAGACCCACCTCAACCAGTAAACATACATGAGATTTTTCATTTTATTATGTTATTTACATCTAATAAATATTTAAAACAATACAATAATCAAACATGACAAATCAAATGTATTTTTAGTTTAGCTCTTATATTATTACTCCAAATATCCATGTTTCATACAATAATGTTATTTAAATATGTTGCAAATATTCCCGCAAGAACGTGTGGGGGCACCATCTAGTGTACTTAATGACATAAGGAAAAGACTCAATGAATTCACTCCATTTGGCATCTCGTCTATTCAACTTGGTTTGGCCTTTAAGGTACTTGAGAGTTTCATACTCGGTATTAATAACAAATTACATGGTCTAAGATAATGTTGCCAAACATGCAAACTCTCACCAAAGCATATAATTTCTTATCATACATTGGGTAGTTAAGTTGTGTGCCAGAAAGTTTCTTAGTAAAGTACAAAATGGGACATTTCTCTTACATTAACACACCACCGATGCCATTACCACTAGTGTCCTTCAAAAGTTCTACGAAAATTGGGTAATGCGAGCAATGGGGCATGTGTAAGCAAACATTGAAGCTCATGAAACGCGGTATCTTGCGATGGTCCCCAAACAAAAGGTGAATTTTCTTACTCAATGCGTGTAGTAGGGATGCAAAAGTGCTAAAGTCCTTAACGAATCAACGATAGAAACCGGCTAAACCAAGAAAAGGACACACTTGTTGCAAATTTGTTGGTTCTGTTCAAGTTTTAACTGTATCAACTTTGGACTCATCAACTTGAACGCCGTGAGACTACAAATCCTAGGAAAACGAGCTTGTCTACACCAAAAGTGCACTTTTCCATGTTCCCATAAAGTTGCTCTTTTCTAAGAATTTGCAGGGCTTGTCTAACACGTGTTACATGCTCTTCTATATATTTGCTTAAAACAAGGATATCATCAAAGTATACAACAACACAATAACCAATGAGATGTCGAATGACATAATGCATCACACTCATGAATGTACTAGGCGCTTAAGATAAACCCATGGAATGACCAAACATTCATAAAGGCCAAATTTAGTTCTAAAAGTCGTTTTCCACTCATTGCCTTCTTGCATGCAAATTTGGCAATAACCACTTTTAAGATCAATTTTTGAGAAATTTGTGTCACCACTAAGTTCATCAAGCATGCCATTAAGGCGTGGAATTGGATGTCGGTACCTAACGATGTTAGCATTAATGGGGTGACAATCGGAACACATATGCATACTACCATCTTTCTTAGGAACAAGGATAAACAGAACCGCACAAGGGCTAAGGATCTCTCGTACATACCCGTTTTCGAGGAGTTTGCGCACTTTCCATTGAATTTCTTTTGTCTCCTCAGGGTTGACATGATATGGTGCTTTGTTTGGTACCGATGCACCGGGGATGCGATCAATGCGGTGCTCGATTTTGTGAAGTGGAGGTAGTCCCGGAGGTATATCATCGGGAAACACATCCTTGTATTCATGCAATAAACGAGACAAAATGAAAGGTAGATCTTGTGAGTATTAGTCCCGACGGCCTCATCTTTGCACACAACTACAAAGTGTAGGACACTACACGGACTCTCACTCACATCCCTCATATCCCTTTTGGTGGCTAGAAGCACTAAGTTTTTCTTGTTTCTCATCATGGAGGCACTCATATTTGGCTTGTGTCGCTCACTCTCTTTTAGGTGGTTCACTCTCTCACTAGTCTCTCCATGATGGTTTTGAAGCATGCTTGTCGGCGGTTACTTGACTTGGCAAAATAGGTTGAAGAACGTACTCCTTTCCCTTCATCTTGAAGATATAGTGATTGGTTCATCCACTGTGGATGACTCCATAGTCGAATTGTCAAGGTTGTCCAAGAAGGATATGACACACGGACATTGGTACCACATCACACTCCAAGGTGTCTTCATATGCACCGATCTTGAAGAGACATGCATGATATGGTCGACTTGTATGGTGCCAGAGTCACTAAGCCATTGGAATTCTAAGGTTGTGGTGCTTCTTCTTGACCAATTATAGCTTGGAACAAAGTTCTTCACTTGCCTGATTGTGGCAAGTTCCACCGTCTATGATGAACTTGACGAATCTCCCTTCGATGCCCGCTCTAGTGTGGAAGATGTGGAAACATTGGTATTCGTCTTGTTGTTGTTGAAGTGTCAAGATCTCGGAGACAACGAGAGTTTCACTTGAATCATTGTCGCAAAAGGTTTGTGCGTCTTCAACTTGATTTACTTGATAATGCATGGCCACCTGCTCTAAGGCTTCCATCTCTTCGTCGCTCATGGAGTCATAGGTGCCGTCATCATGTGTTATCATTGGTCTTGTTGGGCACTCGAATGTCTTGTGTCCATGGCCCTTGCAAGTGAAACATTGGATGGAACTTGACTTGGTGGTAGCATCCGTTGGTCATAGCGGATGAAGCTCTTGGCTTGAAGTTGCTTGTATAGGGCGATTCGAAGATGTCATACTTTGCTTGTAGCCCGAGGCTCCACCGCTAGTGGGTGTATCACGTGTAGTTGTAGGCATCAAAGTTGGAGAAGCTTGAACACTTGAGCCATAGGTCTTGGATGAGTACTTGGAGTACTTGCAGTCATCTTGTACTTGTAGTTCCGCTTTGGTTGCTTGGTGTACTAGCTCAAGGACGTTGGAGAATGGTTGGAAATCCGCAATTTTGTTTACTTGGTGGTTGAGGCCATTCAATAAGCACGTCATTGTTTGCTCCTCGTCTTCCTTGACGTCAGCTCATACCATGGCAATCTACATTTCTTTGAAGTACCCTTCCATCCATTTGGTGCCTTGCTTGAGCACTTGGAGTTTCTTGAAGAGATTGCATGTGTAGAGTGTAGGCATGAAGCTAGAATGTGATATCTCCTTTTTATTGATCCAATGTTGGAAGAAGAAAGGGTATCCCGCACCTACTTCCCTGGAGGTGACCCTGGGTATCGAACACATGAGAGGAAGATTCCCTTGAAGCAATGGTCTCTAGCAAGCTTTTGCCAAAATGTCAAATCTAGCTTTCGACCGGATCAACAAACAAATAGTGATTGAAAAACTTATAATAATAAAAGGTATGGGGATGAGTTACTAATTCTACAACCATATTTTTGTATTGGGATAAAAAATTATATTCGTTATTGCTTGCTGCAAGTCACCCATCAAGAGGTGCTTGCTTCATATTGGAATGGGGGATGTGTCCAAATAACATCGTGACCATCACAAGTCTTGCATCAAGAATCAATTGTCCTATCAAAGACCCTATAATTTTCGGGGGGTTTCTCCAATAATTAAGATAATAATCTCAGACAAAAGCATTGGGTGTTTAATGACTACACCTCATGAACCCCCAAGGATATGATATGTTGTTACCCTACTAAACCT
This sequence comes from Hordeum marinum, assembly GCA_022496015.1. Lineage (NCBI taxonomy): Eukaryota > Viridiplantae > Streptophyta > Magnoliopsida > Poales > Poaceae > Hordeum > Hordeum marinum. The sequence goes on along the minus strand of CM039673.1, from coordinate 296,489,592 downwards.
TACTATCACTTCTGTTCGGTATAACACTTCATGATCCCCATGCTCGTAGCCTCACCGGTGCTCAATCTCCATGGTCCTGGGTACTTGCATGGATGAACATCGCGGCAAAGACAAGAGACACTTCATTAAACAATTTTATTTCACACATACAAGACGTTGTGTCAAAGACTTCCATTGATCCCTTCAACAAATACCTAGGGTTGCAAGGGTCATGCCTCACCCCATACTTTACCAGACTACTCAAACATGAAGATGAGATCGTGAGAAGAAACATTTAAGAACACATCTTGGGATTGATTGATTGCAATATGACTTGTAACGCCCCGAACACACCCGCTGATAGTCGTTACTCCTGGCGAGATCTAGACTGGCCTCACGGATCAATACTAGTCTTTTCTGCGCACTTTGTCCTCACTCATGCGCACCCGGGACCAACTTCCCGGTCGGTCACCCATCCTAGAACTACTCCAAGCCAAGCACACTTAACCTAGGAGTTCTTTTCAAATGGGATCCCGAAAAAGAAGGAATTCCTTATTGATATGAGTAGTCTATCATCCCTAATATGCCACGCTATTGCATACACCACCACTCAAAGGAACCGACGTCCTCGTCGGGTCACAGGAACGTTCCCTCTTGGCACAAACGTCTGTGCTTCCAGTCCGATACTGTAGGAGATATGCCCTAGAGGCAATAATAAATGTTTTTGATTATCTCCCTGTTCATAATTATGTTTATGTTCCATGCTATAACTGCAATGATTCTCGAGTCTACAAATAAAACGAGGCTTGGAGGGAAACTCATGTGCACGTGTGGGATAATAAACGGTAAAATGTATTCCTAGTCTGGCCTCTAAGACTGGCTCAAGTATTGCATGATGATCCTGTTTTCCTGATCACGGGCATGGCTATGCCGGCAATTTTGAGGGCATAATGTTAGAAGAACATTTGTGTTGAATCGACCCGAATTGATGTTATGCTATGAGATACATTCGTCATAAGTTAATGGTTAATAACACAGAGAAGTTAATGTTTGCATAATTCCTTATACCATGAGAGTATCGAGTTTCTTCATGCTTGCTTCATGAACTTTGGGGTTTGTTAAACGTCATCCGTAAATGGGTGGCTATTACGGCGGCTTACGGGTTCATGGAAAAGTATGTGAAGTAACTTGATAGCTCAAGATTGGGATTTTCTCCTCTGACGATGGAGAGATATCTCTGGCCCTCTCGGTGTTACGGTATCCATCATCGTCTGGCCAGACACTTTGTGATTTGATCACGGGGATGCCGGAACACGGGAACGAGAAAAGAGAACAATACCGTTAACGAGGTAACTGGCATAGTGGACAAGTTGTTGATCCACGAGGATGCCAACATGTCTCACCTCGGGTATTTGTAACATATCGCGAAGCAACAGGAATAGCACACGGCAACTGGAGGTTCACTCGAATATTTATTCGTGTGGGTATAGGGATCGATATGGGTGTCCACGGCTCCGATGTTGATCATTGATCGGAAGGGGTTCCGGGTCATGTCTATGCTTCACTGAACCTATAGGGTCACACGCTTAAGGGTCATCTATCTGTTGAATACTAGATAGGGAGTCTGAGAGAAAATCATTGAAAAGTTTCGGACATCGGAAAAGTTTCGGACAGTGGAAAAGTTCCGTAGACAGGTCACCGAAACAGCTTCGGTGAAACTGAAAAGTTGTTTCAAGGGATACCATTAAGTCAAATTGGTTTCTGCACATGCCTGATAATTCTTGGAGGGTGCCAGAATCATTCTGGAAACTTCTGGGAATTTTCCGGAAGAATAACCGGAAATGTTCCGGAGCTGCCGGAACTGCTTCAGATGCTTTTCGCAGATGAAAATCACTATTCCGGAATTGTTCCGGATCGCATTGAAAATTATTTTAGTGGGGTACTAGAATTGTTCTAAGCCCACATAAATATTTTCAGTTCGAGCGGACGCTGAAAAATGTCGCCGTGAATAGTGAAAGTGCTTTTTGGACTACTTTATGGAAAGCCACCTTTTGGGGCTTTGCTCCAAAAGATCTTGGGGATGACATGGATGGATTGGAGCCATTTTTGGGGCCCCACATGAGGGTGTGGCCGGCCACATGGTGGACTCTTTCATGGAGTCCCTCTTGTTCCTTGGTTTCACTTTTATGCCCTTGTGGAAGGACTTCATTCATGTGCATTTTGGGTTTTATTGTAAAACCACCCTACCCCTTGGTTTTCCTATAAATAGAGGAGATGTGGGCTGCCATTTATTCATCCTTGTGCTCTCATACACATGCTTTGCTTTGCAAGCTCTCTCTCTCTCCCTCCCAGCGAAATAGTTTCGTAGAGCCGAAAGGCTGTCTGGGTTCCGGCAGGAACTAGTTCTGGACGGCGAAGCCCTGCCGGATAGATGACACCGTATGTGTGCAACTCTGTAGAGAGATTGTAGTTTCGGTCTTAGTTCGAGAGGTCCTCCCGAAGGGCTGTCCGAGTGACAGTCCAAGTTTTGGAGGTCCTCCCGAAGGGCTGTCCGCGACACCGTCCAGGGGACTGTCTGACCGCCTCCCGGAGGGCTGTCCGAGGGGCAGATGAAGGTATACATCCTCGCGGTTGGGAGGTTGTAAATCCTAGCTGCGGGGATCTGCACCGCCGATCATCATTGACTCTACTTCCGCTGCGCTACGAGTCGGTAACAAAAAAGATCAAACCTTGTATGCAGTCTCCATAGAGGTCCTGGGCTGGTGCGTAGGTCGGGAAATTTTTGTTTTCTGCTGCATAACCTACAGATACATGTGTCATTCCGTGTGCCACGACGGGTCACCAACTTCGTGAACAACATGACCGCGCACGTGTCGGCAAACATCCGTGTAACCGCGAGGGTCGGCTCTAATACCAACTTGTAACGCCCCGGACACACGCGCCAGTAGTCGTTACTCCTGGCGAGATCTAGACTGGCCTCACAGATCAATACTAGTCTTTTTTGCGCACTTTGTCCTCACTCATGCGCACCTGGGACCAACTTCCCGGTCGGTCACCCATCCTAAAACTACTCCAAGCCAAGCACGCTCCAAGCACGCTTAACCTGTGAGTTCTGTTCAAATGGGCTCCCAGAAAAGAAGGAATTCCTTATTGATATGAGTAGTCTATCATCCCTAATATGCCACACTATTACAGACTTACAATGGTTCCCTTGTGAGATGCATGATTACATGTGTGGACTAGATGAGAGAGCACTATGGTGGTGGAGATGACTATGGAGATGAAAATGGCGGCGACTAGGTTTTGTGGATGAATATGATGATGAAGAGGTTCTCGCTGTGCTCGATGCCGTTCTCTTGACATTTCGACAGGGTCTCCTTCATAAAAGTTGTTCACGTGGACGACCTGCCTCTGTTTCCACACCGAACAACCACTCATGCGAGCATGTGCGGTCGCATGAAACGCTGTCTTTGACTCTGGTGACTTATCCTTCTCCATTTTCCTTCCTTTCCATTCACCAACATGATTTGTTCCCTTTTTAGCCCATTTCCTATGGAAAAATATTAAAGAGAGGATTTATGGTATCCTTTTCATTAATTAGTCATTAATGTTAATATCGGAGGGAATATCTCTCTTTTAATGAAATATCTCGGTTTAAACAAGGTTGAAATGAGTTAAATTATCACTCATCAACTCCGACAAGCTTAAACTTGATAGTCCTCGAGCAACATAGAGAGAAATCCGGAGCTTAAGGAACTCAGTTATTTGAACCAAATAATGAGAAAGTTTTGGTCACTTACGATCGGTACGCATAGATAGCCCTCCGCTTCTTAATGTGAAAACTTAGCATTGATAAAGTGGTGGCATGTTTATAGTGCAAGTGTTAGTGAAGCAAAGATAATCAACACAAAGTTTATGATCTACTAGATAAAACAACCTTGCAACACTTTATTTCATTTAATCTAGAGAACACTTGCTTGCCGGGAATGCACGCTAGAGTTTTAGATAGAGCCATAAAAACATAAGTTAGGGTGTAGAAAACATGTAGTAAAATATGATGCTCAAGTGCTCATGAGCACACCCACAATTCTCTCCTCCTCTAGGATCTTAAAAACTTTGTTTCAATCATTGTTTGCTAGACTTTGATTGTCACGTGAAGGAGATTATGCTAAATAAGTGATCACACATAGATTTTCGTTGTGGCTTAATGTTTGGGATCTATGGACCTTTAGCAATAATGTCTCTTTCGAGCTCTTTTGATGAGTTCCCTTTATTTACCACATACACACCCATTCAAGAGAAAGCCGAATAATATTCGTTTGTAGTGTTTCCACTACTTACGGTAACAAACTCAGCCGAAATTTGAGTTGTCACTCTTGGTGGATCGTTCATTGGCCACCCGAGTCCTCAGCGTAACATCAAGAAGGGTGACGAATCCACATTTACACACATAAATGCATATATAGTAGGAAAGGCCATGGCGCCAACCGGAGGCTGTAATACCATGTCGAGATATTCAACACAGATTTTTGGCATAATCTCACCTCTAGAAAATTTAATCCACAAGTGCTAGCAAGTCTATTAAAGCTAACAATATGGGGTTGAGCATGTTAAACATCACTTCCACTACAATTTCTCAATTCCCAAGTCTTGAGAGACTTTCTCTTGTGCAAATTATACTCGGTTAAAAACAATTCATTCAAAAACCGTCTGTCCCACGACAAGTCATTGTCTAAACTAACGAAAACAAAGTCTACAAAATAGTTTCAGCTACTAGAGAAAAACGTTTGTATCAGCTATCAAGACTTACTCCCGTCTGCACATATCACTCATACAACTACTATATCTACTCTAAGTATTCAAGCGCAAAATACGGGGGTCATAGGACATACCTTCACGGTTGCGAATTTACACACTTCTCTTCCTTACTCTTTCATTCCTCGTTGTTCGACATAGATCAACTCCTTTGGAAATAAAATGAAAACAAACTCCAAGGGGCAAAATGAAGAACAAGAAAAAAAAACTTATTCTATTTTATGTTTTTGGGTTTTTGAAAACTAACTTGGAACCAAAAAATCGAAAAGGTAAAACTAGAATCAAAATAAAATAAAAAGCAAAGTGTTGGAACAAAACAACACGAGTGTTTTGAAGCTCCTCGAGCTTACGTACAACCTCATTACAATTTATTCAAATACCGCCACATCTTGATGTAGAAGTGATTATAACCTCCCCAAACCAATGAGATCATTATGGCGGTTGGTCAAGAGACCACTCCTACCTCAACAGTGAAGTGTCAGGTAGTCGACGTTCACACAACACCACTAAGAGAAGCAACAACATACATATCATCAAAATATCGAATGAATACAAACTTCACATGGATTCTCCCATGTCCCCGAGAAAAAAAGTAACTACTCACAACTCATCATCATGTTCAACATCAGAGGTATAATAATTATGATTAAGGGTGTGAACATATTATCTTCCACCAAATAAACCAACTAGCATCAACTACAAGATGTAATCAACAATACTAGTTACCCATATGTACCAATCTGAGGTTTTGAGACCAATATTGAATACAATAGATGAAGTATGGTTTGAGATGATATGGTGCTGGTGAAGATGACGAAGGAGGAAGCATTGGTGATGACGATGGCGTCGATTTCCCCCTCCCAAAGGGAAGTTTCCCCAGCAGAATCTCTCTACCGGAGAGCAAAAGGGCCTCTGCCCAGGTTTCTGCCTCGAGATGGTGACGCTTTGTCCCGAAAGTATCTTATTATTTTTTCTAGGTCAAAACCAACCTTATAGCAGAAGAGGGAGGATGGATCACCTGGGAGGTGGTCCCAAGCCATTAGGGCGCACCCAGGGGGGTGTGCGCGCCATGTTGGCTTGGCACTAATAGGTGGCCCCCTATGGTATATTTTTGCTCCAAATATTACATATATTTCACAAAAAATCCCCGTGAAGTTGCAAATCATTTGGAGTCCAGTGATTTTTTAGCCTTTTTCTTGGGTTTCCGGTCATCATAGGACTAGCGCCCGTAAGTGACATCCTTGGAGGGGGCGTTCGAGTGCGACGGCGATCGGCGTGCATACCGTCTCCATACTAGTCTCTCGGAGGAGGAGAATACCGGTGCCTCCCAGGCGCGAGTGGGATGTGAGCTGACTTCACCATGTCCGCCTGGACTGACTGGCTGTACATTCGGTCGTGTGACTCGGACACCGCCGGATTCTGCTCCAAGGCTGTCTTTAGGATGGCCTGAATCTGCTGAATGCCTTCTCCTGCCAATGAATCATATGACTGAATGGAATCAGAGATCCGAGTCGCCGCAGCCAAATTTTGAAGTGGAGTGCCATCGGTGTACTAAGAATTGGGGGCCCTTAGTACCCAGACTTGTGCACGTGCGACCATTGCACCCAGGCCGGCAAGCCCTCGCCGGGCTCACATCAACCTGTGAGCAGCCCAAAACAAAGACCAAAGCAAATGGAAAGATTCCTTGCCGGTCGAAATAAATCGACCACAAGAGCCTCCCGGCAAGAGTCCATCCCACCAAGCCACCGCTACACCCAGCGAGGCTAATTGTCTACGTTAGCTGAGGCGTCGAGCGGGAATGCAGTTAGGTGAAGCCGGCCGGGGCGCGTGGTAGAAGCGGTGAGTCTGGAGCAGTTTTAATGACACCCATCCCATGGCATGGCGAAGTTAGAAGAGGTAGCTGGGCGGACGACACAAAAGGAGAGGCAATCCTTGTCAGGGAATGTCCCCAGCGCACCACCTCACGATGCATTCAATGCGCCTGTCCTAGTCCGTTAGAGCTAGGTATTTCCCACTACCAACTCTAACAATAGCCTCCGTGTAAGGGCATTATCCTACCCTAGTGTTTGGGCAATGATGAAAACTCACTATGATCTAAACGTGTGTCAAGTTATACAGGTATTGTGTGTGGGACACAAGATGGTTAGGTAGTCCCTCCAAATGGAAAAGATCAAAGACGGTGTTCTCTATGTGTTTATTCTCTTTAATCATAGGGATCCCGTACTATTAAGATGGAATCCACATTGGAAGGTCTTGGGTGAATCAGTTCTCTCGCACATCCTTTTACACCCAACTCATTCCTCCACATCATGGAGATAGAGCCCCCTCTTTCCTTCCATGCTTGCCGGTTATACCGCTGTCCCGACCTAATGTACCGCTCGCTCCGGACACCTGGTTTGACCAACTCTTCAGGGGTGATACCCTGGAGGTGCTGCCACTGAGAAGTCCCCAATGATGGTACTAATGTCTACTATGCAACTTTATTCTTGTAGACTTTGTTGGGCCTCCAAGCGCAGATTTTTGTAGGACGGTAGCAATTTTCCCTTAAGTGGATGACCTAAGGTTTATCAATCCGTGGGAGGTGTAGGATGAAGATGGTCTCTCTCAAACAATCCTGCAACCAAATAACAAAGAGTCTTTTGTGTCCCCAACACACCCAATACAATGGTAATTGTATAGGTGCACTAGTTCGACGAAGAGATGGTGATACAAGTGTAATATGGACGGTAGATATAGGTTTTCATAATCTGAAAATATAAAAACAGAAAGGTAACTAATGATAAAAGTGAGCACAAACGGTATTGCAATGCTTAGAAACAAGGCCTAGGGTTCATACTTTCACTAGTGCAATTTCTCTCAACAATATAGACATAGTTGAATCATATGTAAATACCTCTCGTGCGACAAAGAGTTCACTCCAAAGTCACAAATAGCAGAGAACTAATGAAGAAATTATTGTAGGGTACGAAATCACCTCAAAGTTATCTTTTCCGATCAATATTATGATCTATCCCTATAAGTGTCACGAACAGCCCTAGAGTTTGTACTAAAATAACACCTTAAGATACACATCAACGAAAACCCTAATGTCACCTAGATACTCCAATGTCACCACAAGTACCCATGGGCTCGATTATACGATATGCATCACACAATTTCAGATTGATCATGTTCAATCCAACACAAAGAACTTCAAAGAGTTCCCCAAATTTTCTACAGGAGATTCAAGACGAAAACATGTGTCAACCTCTATGCATAGATTCCCAAGGTCATGGAACCCGCAAGTTGATCACCAAAACATACATCAAGTGGATCAACGGAACATCCCATTGTCACCACGGATATCCCATTGCAAGACATACATCAAGTGTTCTCAAATCCTTAAAGACTCAATCCGATAAGAAAACTTCAAAGGGAAAATTCAATTCATCACAAGAAGATAGATAGGGGAAAATTCCATAGGATTCATCTATATCAATAAAGCTCGCGGTACATCAAGATCATGCCATCTCAAGAACGCGCGCGCGCAAGAGAGAGAGAGATCCAACACATAGCTATTGGTACATACCCTCAGCCCCGAGGGTGAACTACTCCCTCCTCGTCACGGAGACTGCTGATATGATGAAGATGGCCTTCGGTGATGGTTTCCCCCTCCGATAGGGTGCCGTAACGGGCTCCCGATTGTTTTTTCATGTCTACAGAGGCTTGCGGCGGCGAAACTCCCAATCTAGGTTTCTTTCTGGAGGTTTTAGTATTTATAGGAGTTTTTGGCGTCGGTCTCATGTTAAGGGGGTGCTCGAGGATTCCACAAACCATAGGGGCGTGGCCTAGGGGTTGGACACGCCCAACAGGCTTGTGGCCTTCTCGTCCACTTCCTAGACCAGCTCTTCGCTCTAGTATTTTTTATATTTTCCAAAAATATTCTCCATAAATTTTCAGCCTATTCTCAGGACTTTTATTTCTGCCAAAAAAACACTACGGTAGTTATGCTGAAAACAACGTCAGTACGGGTTAGTTCTAATAAAATCATACCAAAATCATATAGAATTATTGTAAACATGGCATGAATACTTCATAAATTATAGATACACTGGATACGTATCAGCATCCCCAAGCTTAATTCCCGCTCATCCTCGAGTAGGTAAATGATAAAAGAAATAATTTATGAAGTGTGAATGCTAGCATAGTGCATAAATTTGATCAATGATAGTTCCAAACACCTTTTAGCATCATTACATATCATAAACAGTAGCTTATGTCATAAAATTTCGCGTGATGAAGTAACAAGCTATTCACGTGTTAAAGTATATACCATAAAGTTTCTTGAAAACCAACAAATTATGCTTTCAGTTACCAAGCAATTGTAATTCATCTTATTTTCAGGAAGGGTCTATGTAAGAGCTTTGATTTAGCAAATTCCACATACTCATCCATCATATAGTCTTCAATGATTGCTAACACTCAGAGCATATTTTTAGAGCAAATAGCATTCGTCGAACACAAAGAAAGATAGGGGCTTAAAGTTTTGCCTCCCAACTTATTTATCATATAGATAATTGTCAACAATAATAATTCATTATCAAATATATTTGAATGGCCATATATGCTTGGATCTTTCCCCACCACATGATGCTTGCCAAGAGAAAAAGGCAAAATATAGGAAGTGGTGAAGATCACCATGACTCTGGTATAAAGGTAAGTACTAGAAAGTAAAAGATAGGCCCTTCGCAAAGGGAAGCATTGATTTGCAGAGGTGCGAGAGCTCGAGCTGTTAAAATAGAGATGAATAATAATTTTGAGCGGTATACTTTCATTGTCAACATAACAACCGAGAGATCTCGGTATCTTCCATGCTAGATACATTATAGGCAGTTCCCAAACAGAATGGTAAAGGTTTTACTCCCCCTCCACCAATCAATCACACTCCACGGTGAGCCGAATCCATGGGTACCGTCCATACGAACAACAATCCTGGGGGAGTTTTGTTTCATTATATCTTGATTTGATTTTTGAGCATGGAACTAGGCATCCCAAATACCAACCACTTTCTTGTGAATGATAGTGAATCAACACATATTGTGAGAATAACCCACCTAGCATGGAACATACTGACAACCCCTAGTCACTATGTGAGCGATTCGGGCATACCAAACATAATATTATTTGAAGGTTTAGAGTTTGGCACATGCAAACTTACTTGGAACGACAGGTAAATACCGCATATAGGTAGGTATGGTGGACTCATATGGAACAACTTTGGGTTTAAGGGTGTTTGGATGCACAAGTAGTATTTCTATTTGGTGCAGAAGTTATTGCTAGTATGAGGTGGAAGCAAGCACCACATGTTGGAGGTTCCATAAGAATATAACTTCTATACAAATATACCCAAGCATAACTCATTATGTTGTCTTCCTTGTCCAACTTTAACTAATTTGCTCAAGTTTTAAAATAATTAATGGGTCTGACAATCATAGAATATGTCCAAGATAGTATATTTATATGTGAAATATCTCTTCCTTCAATATTATTTCATGAATTGTTCAAGTGATCAATGCGGTGTTTGCCAACTTTCAATAAATTCTACCACCTATACTTATTATATGTGAAGTCATTACTCCCCATGGGATAAGCATATAAAACATATATAATTTCAGATTTATGATATTCAATTAATTCAACCATTTACTCATAGGATATAAGTGAAGCACGAGAGTAAATGACAAAACTACTCCAAAACATATAAGTGAAGATCAATGAGTAGTCAAACAATTAAGTAGCTATGTGAGGACTTTATCTCTCTCTCTCTCAATAAAGATTTTCAGATCTGAAGTATTTTATTAAACAACAAGCAAAATAAAAATAGCACTCCAATAATAGCACGCATCATGTGAATGAATTAAAATTTAGGCTCAACATAGGCTAACCTTTAGTTGACGAAAAGAGGTGGGATGCATAGTATCCCCAAGATTAGATGCTTGAGACTTCTTGAAATATTTAATTGTGGTAACTTGGGAATACCCAAGCTTGATCTTTTGTATCTTGTTCAATCCTCTCATATCATGGTTTCACCTATTCTCAAAAACTTCATCCACACAAAACTCGAAAAGAACTCGTGAGATAGGTTAGTACACATAAGAAAAAAATCAACACTTCATGTACTGCCAAGACAAGTTGCACAATAGTTTTGAAACATTATATAATATATACTATCATTTCCACAATTTATATCTACCAAACTATAGGATAAGTAGATAACAAAACTATGACAGCAATCTGTCTAAACAGAACAGTCTGTAGCAATTTATTAAACCAGTGTACTTATGTAACTCTAAAAATTATGAAAATTTAGGAAATGATAAATAATTTATACTAAAATACTGTGTAAAAATTTCAGAAATTTTCCACGTTCTAGTAAAATTTGAAAATTCAAACACTACAGAAAAAGTTTCTGTTTTTTACACAACACACATCAAACATGCAATGCAAGCATCCTAAGGCAATTCTTGAAATTTTTTATTGAAAAACAATATTATAAATAAAACATAACATATGAAAACAAAATAAAATTCCTCTCCAAGCAAAACTCATATTATGTGACGAATAAAAATATAGCTCTAAGTAAGATATACCGATAATGTTGAAGACGAAAGAGGGGATGCCTTCCGGGGCATCCTCAAGCTTAGGCTCTTGAATATTCCTTGGATATTACCTTGGGGGCGACTTGGTAATATCTAATATTAGGTTTTTGTCACTCCTTATTCTCCTCATACCGGTCTCTCACCCAAAACTTGAAAACTTCAATCACACAAAACTTAACGGAACTTTGTGAGAAGGGTTAGCGTAATAAAGATAGATCATTCACTTAGGTATTGTAAATAAAAGATTCATAATTATTAGCACATGATACCTACTGTATTACATCATTCCTAAAATTTATATTACTCAATATAAGCTATATGAACACTTGAAACAAGCAAACTATGCATGCAAAACAGAATCTGTCAAAAACAGAACAGTGTGTAAAGATCTGAATGATCACCAAACTTCCCTGACTCTATTTTTTTTAAATTAGGACATATAATATAAATTTCATATAAATGTTGTGTAAGAATTTCAGAATTTTTTGACTCTCCAGTAAAATGAGATAATTCATATACTGGACGCAAAACTTTCTTTTTTGCATAGAATCAAACAAGCAAGTATCCACACTATCCCAAAGGCTTTACTCGGCACTTTATTGAAATAAAAGACCAAAAACATGATTATTGATGACCCACAAGTATAGGGGATCTATCGTAGTCCTTTCGACAAGTAAGAGTGTCGAACCCAACGAGGAGGAAAAGGAAATGACAAGCGGTTTCCAGTAAGGTATTCTCTGCAAGCACTGAAATTATCGGTAACAGGTAGTTTTGTGATAAGATAATTTGTAACGAGTAACAAGTAAAAAGTGTAGTAAAGGTGCATCAAGGTAGCCCAATCCTTTTGTAGCAAAGAACATGCCTGTACAAACTCATATACAAAGCAAAGCACTCTCGAGGACACATGGGAATTTCTGTCAAGCTAGTTTTCATCATGCTCATTTGATTCACATTTGTTACTTTGATAATTTGATATGTGGGTGGACTGGTTCTTGGGTGCTGCCCTTACTTGTACAAACCTCCCACTTATGATTAACTCTATCGCAAGCATCCACAACTACAAAGGAGCAATTAAGGTAAACCTAACCATAGCATGAAACATATGGATTCAAATCAGCCCCTTACGAAGCAACGCATAAACTAGGGTTTAAGCTTCCGTCACTCTAGCAACCCATCATTTACTTATTACTTCCCAATGCCTTCCCCTAGGCCCAAATAATGGTGAAGCGTTATGTAGTCGATGTTCACATAACACCAATAGAGGAGAGACAACATACATCTCATCAAAATATCGAACGAATACCAAATTCACATGATTACTTATAACAAGACTTATCCCATGTCCTCAGGAACAAACGTAACTACTCACAAAACATGTTCATGTTCATAATCAGAGGATTATTAATTATCATAAAGGATCTGAACATATGATCTTCCACCAAGTAAACCAACTAGCATCAACTACAAGGAGTAATCAACACTACTAGCAACCCACATGTACCAATCTGAGGTTTGAGACAAAGATTGGATACAAGAGATGAACTAGGGTTTGGAGATGAGATGGTGTTGGTGAAGATGTTGATGGAGATTGACCCCCTCTCTATGAGAGGATTGTTGGTGACGATGATGGCTTCAATTTCCCCCTCCAGGAGGGAAGTTTTCCCGGTAGAACAGCCATGCCGGAGCTCTAGATTGGTTCTGTCCAAGTTCCACCTCGAGACGACAGCGCTTCATCCCGAAAGATCTCTCTTGATTTTTTCCAGGTCAAAACCCAACATATAGGAGAAGATGGGCATCGGGGGCCAGCCAGGTGGGCCACGAGCCTGCTAGGCGCGACCAGGGGGGTGGTCGCGCCTGGCAGGCTTGTCACCTCCTGGTGGCCCCCCGCTGGCATATGTTTCGCCTAATATTTTTTATATATTCCAAAATAATTCTCCGTAAATTTTCAGGACTTTTGGAGTTGTGCAGAATAGGTATCTCAGATTTGCTCCTTTCCTAGTCCAGAATTCCAGCTGCCGACATTATCCCTCTTCATGTAAACCTTGTAAAATAAGAGAGAAAAGGCATAAGGATTGTAACATAACGTGTAATGACAGCCCATAATGCAATAAATATCAATATAAAAGCATGATGCAAAATGGACGTATCAACTCCCCCAAGCTTAGATCTCACTTGCCCTCAAGCGAAAACCGAGATCGATAAATATGTCCGCATGTTTAGAGATAGAGGTTTCGATAATATAAAATATAGGGCATCATGAACATCTTTAGAACAACAATACTTATTGTGTAATATCTCTTATGCTAGAGTAACAATTGATTCACAAGATAAAGTATGAACCAAGAACTCTATTGACAACCAACAAACTATGATCATAGTCATTGAAGCAATTGGCAATTTATCATAACATCAGAAAGAGTCAATATAAGAGCTTGTAAAGAAAATCCACACACTCAATCATATTCTAGTATTTCACAATTGCTAACACTCATGCGGTACCCATGAGATCAAAGCTTCAATCATACACAGAGAAGGATAGGGGCCTATATATTTGCCTCCCAACTATTCACCTCAAGGGTGATGTCAACAATAATAACTCATGATCACCCACATCCGAGTGGATATATGCGTCTAGATCATTCCCCAACACATAGTGCTTAGCAAGAGAGAGGCGAAATATAGGAAGTGGTGAAGACCACCATGACTCTTGCATAAAGGTAAGTACTAAAAAGTGAAAGTAACAGATAGGCTCTTCCCAGAGGGAAGCATAGGTTGTCATGCGCCTTTTGTTTTTGGATGCACAAACTCTTATTGCAGAGGAACGTCATGTTGTATTGCCCTTTGTGATAGCAACCTTTATTATGCAGTCTGTCGCTTTTATTTCTTTACTATCACAAGTTCGTACAACGCTTATTTCCCTTACAATAAAAGATCACACATATTTAGGAGCAATTTTTATTGCCTTTTGCACCGATGACAACTTACTTGAAGGATCTTATTCAATCCATAGTTAGGTATGGTGGACTCTGATGGCAAAACTGGGTTGAGGTGTTTGGATGCACAAGTAGTATCTCTACTTGGTGCGAAAGTTTTGGCTAATATGAGGTGGAAGCAAGCACTACATGTTTAAGGATCTAAAACCATATAACTTCTATCCAGAGGCAAGCAAACATAACTCATTATGTTGTGTTCCTTGTCCAACATCAACTTGTTGGCATGTAATATTTCAAGGAGTGGTCACAATCATAAAAGATGTCAAAGATAATGTATTTATATGTGAATCTCTATTTCTTTATCACTTCCTTTCCAATTGCACCAATGACCAATTACTATGTTTGTTAAATCCCAACAAATTTCAATCGACATAATTTTTATATGTGAAGTCATCACTCCCCATAAGATCCTTATGCATACTCTTTGCTTTTATTCTATTATTTTTTTATTCATTACCATCAAGAGCATAGTAATCTAGCAAAGCCCTCTCATCAAAACTACTTTTTATTATATAACTCTCAGACTTGCTTGCATAAGGGGAGCGAAAGCAAAAACTAAAAGGTAGATCATACTAAAACTTTTATTCTACTAGATCAAAACAAAATCAAAAAGGATCGAACAAGAAAAACAAGAAAAACAAAAGGAAGAAAGGTGTGATAGTGATACGATACCGGGGCGCCTCCCCCAAGCTTGGCACAAGCCAAGGTGAGTGCCCATACCCATGTGCTCAGGTGTCCTTCTTCGAAGGTGATGGTGCGATATTCTTGGCGATGATGCCCTTTAGAATGCGATTATCCTCTTCAAGCTTATTATTTTGCTGCCTGAGATCCATTACTTCCTTGTGCAGTTTTCCATTGACGGTTAGAGATCCCTTCACCCAGGGATGTTTCATTGCTGCGGATGAAAAGACAACACTCTTTTTCAAGTTTTCATTAGTAAGGAATTTAGCATTGGGAGGAATGACCGAATTTGGGATTGCTGGGCTCAAAAGTTTCTCCAACATGGCTCTAGGTTTTGGATGAGAGTTAACTTATTGGTCTTCCTCCATGGCATCTACCATTTTTAAGTCAGCCTCCATATCCTCCTTTGTGGTTCGCCCAAAGTGGTTAGCTTCAATGTATGCCTCGGGCTCCTGTGCCGCGTGAGAAACATGACTCTCCCCGGTCGACTCTTGGGATGACATCTTGCTCTAAATCTGCTGTAGAAACAACTCAAAACGAAAACAAGAGGTATTGTTGTGATACGGAAGTCGAAACCTTCAGGAGATTATATAATGAATTTTTGCCGACCCGAAGGGGTGTACCACAAGAAAACGGAGCCCGGAGGGCGCACGGGGTGGTGACAAGCCCCCTAGGCGCGACCAGGGGGTGGCCGTGCCTAGCAGGCTTGTCGCCTCCCCGTGCATCCTTAGGATTACTTTTTGTTTTCCTAATTTTTTAAATATTCCAAAACTGAGTAAAATTGTTATTGGGAAAGTTTTGGAGTCGGTTTACTTACCGTACCACGTACCTATTCCTTTTCGGAGTCTGAAGCGTTTTGGTAGGTCTCCCTAATATGCTCTTTCGGAGTTATGATATTGATAACATTGGTCTCAACATTAATGGGAGTACCCGAAATATAATGTTTGATTCTTTTCCTGTTTACCACCTTTGGATTTGTGCCTTCGGCGTTGTTGATCTTGATGGCACTGGAACGACATACTTCCTCGGAGATATAAGGCCCTTCGCATTTGGAGAGAAGCTTTCCTGCAAAAAAAATCTTAAACAGGAATTGTATAGAAAGACATGGTCACCTACATTAAATTCATGCTTTTGTATCCTTTTATCATGCCATCTCTTAACTTTTTATTTAAACAACTTGGCATTCTCATAGGCATGGGTTCTCCATTCATCAAATGAGCTAATGTCAAATAACCTCTTCTCACCAGCAAGTTTGAAATCATAGTTGAGCTCTTTGATTGCCGAGAAAGGTTTGTGCTCTAGATTTAGAGGTAAGTGAAATGCTTTACCATAAACCATTTTATACGGAGACATACCCATAGGATTCTTGTAAGTAGTTCTATAAGCCCATAATGCATCATCAAGTTTCTTAGACCTATTCTTCCTAGATCTATTAACCGTCTTTTGCAAGATCAATTTAAATTCTCTATTGCTTAATTCTACTTGACCACTAGACTGAGGATGATAACGGGATGCAATTCTATGGTTAACATCATACTTAGCAAGCAATTTACGGAAATCACCATGAATAAAATGTGAACCACCATAATTCATTAAATATCTTGGGACTCCAAATCTAGGGAAAATAACTTCTTTAAGCATCTTAATAGAGGTGTTATGATCATCACTACTAGTTGGAATAGCTTCTACTCACTTAGTAACATAATCAACAACAACAAAAATATGAGTATACCCGTTGGACGTTGGAAAAGGCCCCATATACTCAAAAACACAAACATCAAATGGTTCAATAACAAGAGAGTAATTCATAGGCATTTCCTGACGTCTACTAATATTGACAATTTTTTGACATTCATCACATGACAAGACAAGCTTACGACCATCCTTGAAGAGAGTAGGCCAATAAAAACTAGATTGTAATACCTTATGTGCTGTTCTATCTCTAGCATGGTGTCCTCTGTAGGCCTCGAAATGACACTTCCGTAGGATTTGTTCTTGTTCATGCTAAGGTACACAACGTCTAATAACACCATCTACTCCTTCTTTATAAAGGTGTGGGTCACCCATAAGCAATGTCTTAAATCATAGAAGAACTTTTTCTTTTGTTGGTACATGAAACTAGGCGGTATAAATTTAGCGACAATGTAATTAGCATAATCGACATACCAAGGAGCATTACGCGAAGTATTTATGACAACTAATTGTTCATCAGGAAAGCTATCATCAATAGGTAGTGGGTCATCGAGAACATTCTCTAACCTGGACAAGTTATCTGCTACAGGGTTATCAACACCCTTTCTATCAACAATATGCATATCAAATTCTTGTAGCAGAAGAACCCATC
This sequence comes from Hordeum marinum, assembly GCA_022496015.1. Classification (NCBI taxonomy): domain Eukaryota; kingdom Viridiplantae; phylum Streptophyta; class Magnoliopsida; order Poales; family Poaceae; genus Hordeum; species Hordeum marinum. The sequence continues at coordinate 296,472,142 of CM039673.1, read as the reverse complement.
TGATAAGTCTAGGTTTAGCATCCTTCTTTTCCATAAGATATTTAATAGCAGCTTGATCAGTGTGAACAATTACTTTAGAATCAACAATATAAGGTCTAAACTTATCACAAGCGAACACACCTGCTAAAAAATCTTTTTCAGTGATAGCATAGTTTCTTTGAGCATTGTCTAGAGTTTTGCTAGCATAATGAATAACACTTAATTTATTATCAACTCTTTGTCCTAAGACAACACCAATGGCATAGTCACTAGCATCACACATAATTTCAAAGGGCAGGTTCCAATCAGGTGGTGGAACGACAGGTGTAAAAATTAAAGCATTCTTAAGAATTTTGAAAGCTTCGACACAATAATCATAAAAAACAAATGGAACATCTTTTTGAAAAAGATTGGTGAGAGGCCTAGAGATCTGAGAGAAATATTTAATAAATCTCCTATAGAAACCAGCATGACCAAGGAAACTTCTTATACCTCTAATATCTATAGGACACGACATTTTTTCAATAGCATCAACTTTAGCCTTGTCAACTTCAATACCTCTTTCGGAAATTTTATGTCCGAAGAAAATGCCTTCATTCACCATAAAGTGGCACTTCTCCCAACTCAAGACAAGATTAGTTTCTTCACATCTCTGCAAAACTCGATCAAGGTTGCTCAAACAATCATCAAAAGAAGTTCCGTAAACAGAAAAATCATCCATGAAAACCTCAACAATAATTTCATAAAAATCAGAGAATACAGCAGTCATACATCTTTGAAAGGTAGTAGGTGCACTGCATAAACCAAAAGGCATACGTCTATAAGCAAAGGTACCAAAAGGGCAAGTAAAGGTGGTCTTCTCTTGGTCCTCTTTTGACACAGGTATTTGAGAGAAACAAGAATAACCATCTAGAAAGCACAAATGTGTGTGTTTGAATAACCTTAATAGCATTTGATCAATAAAAGGTAGAGGGTAATGATCTTTCCTAGTAGCTTTATTCAATTTCCTAAAATCAATTACCATTCTATATCCTGTACCAATTCTCTGCGGGATCAATTCGTTTTTATCATTAGGAACTATGGTAATACCTCCTTTCTTAGGGACACAATGAACATGACTAACCATTCTACTATCAGGAATAGGGTAAATGATACCTACCTCCAGAAGCTTTAATATTTCTTTTCTGACCACTTCCTTCATTTTAGGATTCAACCGTCGTTGGTGATCGACAACAGGTTTAGCATCGGGCTTCGTTTTAATTTTGTGCTGACATAGAGTGGGACTAATGCCCTTAAGATCATCAAGAGTATATCCAATAGCATCACGGTGTTTCCTCAAAGTTTTCAATAATATTTGTTCTTCATGCTCTGAAAGGTTGGCACTAATAATAACAGGATATATCTTCTTTTCATCAAGATAAGCATATTTCAGAGTATCTGGTAATTGTTTAAGCTCAAACACGGGATCACCCTTGGGTGGAGGAGGATCCCCAAGTATTTCAACAGGCAAGTTGTGTTTCAGAATAGGATGTTGATCAAAGAAAATCTTATCTATTTCATTCCTTTCATTCACATGCATGTCATTTTCATGGTCGAGCAAATATTGCTCTAATGGATCAGTAGGAGGAACAAAAATAGAAGCAAGGCCAATAATTTCATCCTTACTAGCAATTCTTTATCGTGGGGTTGTCTACGAAATTTAGAGAAATTAAACTCATGAGACGTATCCCCAAAACTTACGGTAACTGTTTCCTTCTCACAATCTATCATGGCATTAACGGTATTCAAGACGGGTCTACCAAATATAATGGGTCAAAAATCATCTTGTGGGGAGCCAAGAACAAGAAAATCATTAGGATATTTTATTTTCCTGCACAAGACTTCAACATCTCTAATAATCCCAACTGGTGATATAGTGTCTCTATTAGCAAGCTTAATTATAACATCAATTTCCTCTAACTCAGTTGGTACAATATCATTCATAATCTCTTTATATAAGGAAAAGGGAATTGCACTCACACTAGCACCCATATCACATAAGCCATGATAACAATGATCTCCTATTTTAACAGAAACAACAGGCGTGCCAACAATGGGTCTATGTTTATCTTTAGCATCAGGTTTAGCAATTGTAGCGGCTTTATCACAAAATTGAATAACATGCCCATCAATACTATCAACCAAGAGATCCTTAACCATAGCAATACTAGGCTCAAATTTAATTTTCTCAGGGGGTGTAGGTGTTCTAACACAACTCTTACGAACCACAGTTGAAGCTTTAGCATGATCCTTTATTCTAACAAGGAAAGGTGGTTTCCCAATATAAGCAACGGGAATAATATGATCAACATTATAAGTAATAGTTTTCTCTTCAACTTTAATAGGTTCAACTAATTTCACTTCAATGGGAGGATGACATTTAAATCACTTCTCCTTAAGGAGATCAACATGAGCAGCAAAAGATTCAGAAAAAGAAGCTACTATCTCAGAGTTAAGTCCATATTTAGTGCTAAATTCATGAAAAGCATCGATGTCTACGAAGGATTTAACACAATCAAACTTAAGGTTCATACCTGACTCCTTACCTTCGTCGAGTTCCTAATCTTCAGAGTTGCATTTAATTCTTTCCAATAAATCCCATTTGAAGTCAATATCCTTCTTCATATAGGGACCAGCACAAGAAGTATCGAGCATGGATTGATCATTACGAGAAATTCGAGCATAAAATTTTTGAATAATAATTTCTCTCTTGAGCTCATGATTGGGGCATGAATATAACATTGACTTAAGCCTCCCCCAATCTTGAGCGATTCTTTCTCCTTCACGAGGCCAAAAGTTATAAATATAATTCCAATCACGATGAACTAGATGCATATGGTAGAATTTTAGATCAAATTCCATCTTCAATCGGTTGTATCTCCATGATCCAATATCATCACATAGCCTATACCATGTCAATGCCTTCTCCTTCAAAGACAAAGGAAAGACCTTCTTCTTGGTGTGATCCTCAGGTAGACCTGCAAGCTTAAATAATCCACAAGCTTCATCCATATAGATTAGATGTAAATCAGGATGTAGTGTTCCATCTCCTGCATAGGGATTAGCCAGCAGTTTCTCTATCATATAAAAAGGAATTTCATAATAAATATTTTCAATAGGTTCAATAGGTTGAGGGAAAACTCTTTCTGTTTCCGGTCGAGGTGAAGATATCCCGAACAAGCCCCTCAAAGGATTACTTTCCATAGTAGCAAGTGACAGTAAATTTCAGCACACCATATAAATTTTTCCTTGTCAGATTCCACTTACCAAAGGCGCTTCACTCACCGGCAACGGCGCCAGAAAAGAGTCTTGATGACCCACAAGTATAGGGGATCTATCGTAGTCCTTTCAATAAGTAAGAGTGTCGAACCCAACAAAGAGCAGAAGGAAATGACAAGTGGTTTCGAGTAAGGTATTCACTGCAAGCATTGAAATTATCGATAACGGGTAGTTTTGTGATAAGATAATTTGTAACGAGTAACAAGTAACAAGTGTAGCAAAGGTGCAGCAAGGTAGACCAATCCTTTTTGTAGCAAAGGACAGGCCTGGACAAACTCGTATATAAACCAAAGCGCTCCCGAGGACACATGGGAATTTCTATCAAGCTAGTTTTCGTCATGCTCATTTGATTCGCGTTTGTTACTTTGATAATTTGATATGTGGGTGGACCCGTGCTTGGTTGCTGCCCTTACTTGTACAAACCTCCTACTTATGATTAACCCCTATCGCAAGCATCCACAACTACGAAAGAAGAATTAAGGTAAACCTAACCATAGCATGAAACATATGGATCCAAATCAGCCCCTTACGAAGCAACACATAAATTGGGTTTAAGCTTCTGTCACTCTACCAACCCATTGTCAGTGTCAAAACCGGCGGATCTCGGGTAGGGGGTCCCGAAATGTGAGACTAGGATCGATGGTAACAAGAGACGAAGGGACACAAGTTTACCCAGGTTCGGGCCCTCCTATGGAGGTAATACCCTACATCCTGCTTGATTGTATTGATGGTGTAAGGGGTTACATAGTTGATCTACCTTGAGATCGTATGTCTAACCCTAGATGAGTTGTTCTGTCCCTACGCCCTAAAACCCTCCGGCTTATATAGATGTCGGGGGTGCCCTTAGCTTACACATGGTCGGTTACATGCCGAAGAGATAACTTGCCAAACTACAGCTAATAACTTGGAGAACACGTCTAGACTCCATGAAGCTTCCATCCTAGTGCAGATGGTCCTCAATCCTTCAATGCCTGCCTTGCGTCCCTTATAGTCCAGCCCATGAATAATGGTCGGCTATCTGAGGACCCCTTAATCCAGGACTCCCTTAGTAGCTCCCGGACTATCCTTCAATGCCGATATATATATTCCGTTGATTCCCTCACGTCGTTGTCTTCGGCTTGCGAGGCGAGTCCCTCATACTTCCCTGTTCGGCATCAGACCAGTCTTCGGTAAGATCCCAAGCGTCGTGGGCGCGTTATAATAACTGCACAAGTTCCTTGATTTTCGTGCGTCATGGGAGGTGAGTGGTTAGCAATTTTTACAATACTACCCCTCCGTAACGGAGGCACCAACCCATTTAACCAAACAAAATCGTGATTCAAACCACATCTTCTTCCTCCCTACCATCAGAAACTCCCAGCAGAAGCTCTACGCAAAACATGGCTAACGCTCCCAATTCCTCAAAGCACCCTTATGACCAACGTCTAGGCGACTGGACCAGCTGCTCTGTCACACTTCTAAGGCTACGCAACCTGGAGACCTAGGGATATCTTCCATTATCAGATCTGGTGACAACCCATGCTGTCCTAGTCGCTTATGGCAATGAGCTCTTTGACGAGCGCTTCCCCAATCCAAACAGAGGGGAGCGTGTTTGCTTCGTTCCGTTCCTCCTCCGAGGCCTGGGATTTCCAATCCACCCATTTTTGAGGGGGTTACTGGAGTTCTATAGAATTCAACTCCACCATCTCACCTCGGGGTCGATCCAGCACATCTCGAGCTTCGTTGCCCTTTGTGAGATGTTCTTAGGGTGCAAAGCTCACTTCGATCCGTGGAATAAATATTTCTGCCTCGTCCCCCGAACTCGGGACAAGGCCATCTTAGAGGTCGGCAGAGCCGAAGTATGCGCATAGCGGGAACGAGGTATCCAGCCGCACACCGAAGAAATCCGAAGAATGGACTTAGGAGTGGTTTTATATTGAAGACGTCACCCTATTTGAGCCAACTCGGACATGTCTGCCCGAATACTCCGACCTCCTCCTGAATAAGAGGTACAACTGGCGACCCAAGAACTCTTAGGAGGAGAGCGCCGATGTGCAATGCCTGTCTGCGCAAGTGCGGATGGTTGCCCATCACCGGCTGACCATGATCGACGTCATGGCCGCCGCCATCTTCTGGTGCGTGCAACCCCTACAACAAAGGGTTCACCCCTTATGGTGATACAACAGGACAAGTGATGCCATGCATTCCCGAAAGTTAGGCCGTGCCAATCCAAGGGCACTAGCCGCCATACTTGCTGACCTATACAAAGGATAAAAAGAAGACTTCATTCGACGGTCAACCAAGGAGGGTAATTAGGCCCACAATCCCATCGAACAGGTAAACCTTCCTTATTTTTAATCATGAAATAAGTTAGGGCTTCATTCCTCTCTCTACTTGACCGAGGCCTTGGCGTGAATAGGAATGGAGGAGCTTCGTCGAGACAATCAACTGTCCGGCTCCTCATCCTAAGAATCATTCACGTGACAACGATTCGGGCTTCAACGAGGACCCAGATCTCCATCTTGACTTTGAAAATGGAGTCTACTACCAGGACAACATCATCCAGACCTCGGTGGCAATCATAGTTGGTTACCCCAAGTCATTATCCATTCCGTCCACGGATAAGAAGAAAAATCCCTCCCGAAAGAGGCCTTCTACCAAGAGCACTCCGGACGCGCCGGTCCCAGCCCCCAAGCGCCACCGATCAGCACGTCTTACACTAGTATCCGAGGCTGCAGATGAGTCAGCGGCCTACCAGGCCCCTGGAAAGGAGCCGGACATGGGGACGAATCCACCCATCCGCGCATCCCAAAGGTACATTGCTCGGATATCCGTTTCATCGTTGTGCTTTGCAAAATCTTATAGCCACTTGTCTTTTTCCTAGGAGAAACACCCAATCTTCACCTACCGAGGGGGCCGCCCTGATGTCAGGAGATGCCCGAAGCTCCCGGGCCACCGTCCATGCGGCTTCCACTATGGAAGCCCCCATGTCTGGTCCGATGCCCGCCGAATCTGGCGACGGAGTATCCATCACAAAATCGGAAGTGGAGAGTGACATGCATCATCGGCACCATTGGGAGGCCAAGCGGCACCCAGTTTTCTCCGACCAGGAGTTAGGCGCTCTAAACTCAGCTGATGCACACCTCGGGGCCACCCAAGCTGGATTCGGTGAAGCTATGAAGCTGATAACAACCAACATTCAGGTAAGTGGTCGGATTTTGTAGAGTCCGTATACTTGTATAAGCCTAGTAGCCCCCGAGCCTTACTTTGATTTGGAAAAAATGAATTAAGGATCTCATAACTTTTTGACTGCTAATGCATGCCTCAAAGCAACAATCCGAGCAATTGGCCAAGGCCCTCAAAGGAGAGTCGCGCGGAGGTGCAGTCCGTGAAGGCCGAACTAGCACAAGTGAAAAGTTTCACGCGAGAGGCCCATGGTAAGTGTCCTTTTATTGCTAATCAATAGGACATATGGATTTCATGCCTGACATATGGATTCTGTGTAGCAGCCGAATCAATAGGACATATGGAAAGGCAGCCAGAAGAAGCCCGGGATTCACAAAGGTATGCGGAATCCCAGCAGCAAGCTGGCTGTTTGGTTATACAAAAACAGGTCGATGAAATAAAGAGTTTGAAGACTCAACTGGCCCAAGCACAAGAAGAGAATCAAAATCTTCGGAGGGGCATATTCGGTAAATACAATTCTGCTATGAGTAAGTATTTCTGATGTAGAGGATGATAGTAATCACGCTTGTTATCTCATGTGTAGGTCTCCTTACCGGACATCCTGAAGAGGAGATCAAATCGTACCAAGGGGACCTGCTGAAGGAGCTGACCTCTCTCCACAAGCATGCGTAGAAAGCGATAAAAGTGATGGTGAAGGCACTATGGCCCACTGATCAGCCACCCAAAGGGCTAGCCAGACTTGTGGATCGATTCAGGGGGCTCGAGATAGGTTCGAGCTATGGAAGACTTCAGCCTACCGCGAAGGAGCATGGGAGGCGTGGGCATGGTCAAGACCCGTTTCACTGGACTCAACCCCGAGCATAGGGCGCGGGTTGGTCCTATGGGATCGAATGGCAAAGAAGTGCCACCCCGTCTAGTGTATGACCAGGTGATGCCAGCCGCCCGTCACTCGCAAGCAGACTGCCCCCTCGACACAATAATCAATGATCTTGATCAAGAGCCGCATATGTAATTTACATATATATATATATATATGTAAAACAATCTGTGTTGTAAACTTTGTCTTAACCGGCCATCAGCTTCTCCCTCCCAGGCGAAGAGCTCGGGAGTGTTCCTTCTTACTATTCCTTTGCCGAATAGCGAATCTGTATTCGAGAAACCAGGCAATTCGGCCATGTGGTGCGAACAAACAGAAAGCACACAGAAATATATGTTATATTACGACATAGTGTAAGAAACATCTTCCGATGAAAATAGTACTACTAGTGATACCTTTTGTCAGGGTTCTACGATGAACATAGATAGGAATCCGCATACTTGCGACTAAGTATCCTTTTGTAATAAGAGCCCCAAACAACAGAAAAGCAACCAAGGCAGGATAGGGTGTTTCCGTCATAGCCGATCAATTGTATATGTAAGATAGCTAGCTTTTGGCTTCACCCGTCTGAGGTACGTGTTCGGATAACCTGGTCATAACAATCACAGAGGTGCTCCCTTTACTCTCTAGCCGAACAAGCGGGAACGTAGAGAGTAACCACATGAGCGAGGCAACCCATCTTGGCAAAGACTCAGTTCGAATTGATGCATATGATGGATAAAACATGACAAAAGAAACATGCGCGCACAAAAGGTGCGGGCAAATATTGCAATAGAAAAGGATGGCTACTAAAAGGAGCCCCCACGTGGTGTATTCGGATGTGACACTCTATGGTGCATGCTGATAACCTTAGTACATGATTGGTTTAACTGACCATAGGAAGAAGAGAATCGATCCTATCCAACAGCAAAGTGGGAGGTAAAGAAAAAAAAGGAAAAATACAAAAAGAAAAATTTAAAATGTGTGGGAATTTGGACAGGATCAGTCTATCCGTAGAAGCGTCTTAGATGAGCCACGTTCCATGGGTTTGGTTCAAGGTGATTATGTGATGAGTTCCGAAGATGATAGGCTCCTCCCGTGAGTACTACGTCGATGATGAAGGGCCCCTCCCACTTGGGGTTAAGTTTATGCTTCTGCTTCTCTGGGAGCCGTAGTACGAGTTCACCTACATTGTATGCTTGTGACCTGATCTCCCACTCTAGCGGCATCGCGGTTGCTGCTGATAAAGCACAGAGCGAGCCAGAGCTATGTCGCGTTCTCCCTCCAAGGCGTCCAGGTCGTCCTGCCGATCCACCTCGGCTTCCTTTTACTCGTACATGCGCACTCGTGGTGCGTCGTGAATAATATCGCAGGGGAGGACTGCCTCAACCTCATAGACCATGAAGAACGGTGTGAAGCCCGTTGATCTATTTGGGGTGGTGCACATGCCCCATAGTACGGAGTCAAGCTCCTCAACCCAATGACAATTGGACTCATGAAGAGATCAGACCAAACGTGGCTTAATGCTGCTCATGATGAGACCCTTGGCACGTTCGACTTGTCCATTGGTCTGCGGATGGTAGACTGATGCGTAATCGAGCATAAGCCCATTTTCGTGCACCAATCCTTGACCTCTTGGGCCTTAAAATTAGATCCATTATCCGTTATGATACTGTGTGGTATGCCGTAACACTGTACTACGCCGGATATGTGTCACACTCTGTGATTGTAGCACATTGTTATGATTGGGTTTATAAAAATTTGGAGCCAACTAAAACTTTTTCTATGTGTTTGTGCTTTCTTGCTATGTTGTTTGCTTGCTTGTTGATTGAGTTTTATGGCACTACTAGGTTCTATTCCACTCCATAATCATCTTCCTTGATCCAAACCCCTTGCCCAATGATTATGCCATGTGAATAGTGCCCAAAACTATTTTTATAAAATTTTGTTTTAACCAAAAATGATTTATGTAAATTAAGTTTCCAAAACCGACTGAAATGAGGTTTGCACTGCAAGTCCTCAAATCAGGAGGACCCTTCTTTCCCAAAGGCTTTATTTCAAACCTACTATATATATGACTTCTCAAAACCACCAAATATTGTTTTTAAAGATTATTTTCTTATTTTATTTAAAGGCCTTTTCCTAAGGCTAGAAATGGTTTTTCCTAAAACAATTTATTTAAATGCTTTGAAAATATTAGAGAAAATTTAGAGAAACTCAGTGGACATATATTTTCCATATATATGAGTTTAAACACAAGGGCATGTACATATCATAGGCAAAATCCCTCAAAACCCTTTCTGTTCAGGTCAACTTTTGGAATATTTCTATAAGAAATATTCTCAATAAATCCCAGGAAAATTCTACCAAGTTAACAATGTCATGGGTGATGATCTTGAAAAGTTTCATCCCAATCCAAGTTGGTTTGGTTCATCAAATCATCCGAAAACCATTCCTGTCCAGAATCAAATTTGAGCAACTTTACATTGTGAAGTGTCTCCCCTTGGCCTCAAACTTTGTGGGCATGCTCTAATGGCCAGATAGTGATGGTACACTAAGTGGTGCATCAAGGGTTAAAACCTAGCATCATTGGATCTACAGAAACCAGTTTCTGCCAATTTCTAGGGTTCACCAAATTCCATTGGCAAGTTTTTCTCCTTGAGCTCAAATTTGGTGGAGCATCTCATATTCACCTAGCCTTTGACCCTGATAAAAACCTCAGTAAGCTAGTAGTTATTTCTTGCCCAAAACCTCATCAAAAATCTTCTGGTGATTTTGTAAAACTAACATTTTCACCTCTTATCCTTGTATCCTTGGCCCCAACTTTTTACCACAACCCCTCTGGGTTACTGGCTACCTCCAGTAACTCTCCCTGGCCAAGGCACCTCAAGTAAGTGGGGGTAAATTCCTCATTTTACCCCCTGGACAGGAGTTTTTCCTCTCTCCCTCTCACTTTTCCTTCTCTCCTAAGGCATCCCGCAACATCCAATGCCCTATCCTCTATTGTGAAACCCCTTAGACCCCCCTAGGCATAGCCGGCCACGCAAAAGCTGCCGTTGGCATGCCAAACGCACTCTCTAGAGCACGCTACAGTGCCGACAGACACTGTAGCCATCTCCCACTGCATGGCTCCTGCAGCCACGGGCCTCCCCCTCGCGCCACTTGGTCCCCCTTGGCATCCGCACCACGCCAACCCTGTCGGCCCCTACTCTCTCTCCCTCCTCCGACCTCCTCTTGCACGCGCCACGACCGCCCAAACTGGCTAACCGCGGGGCTCGCATGCGCGCGCTCCCCCGCCCCTCTATCCTCTCCCTCAGACCCATTCCCGCTCTCCCCCGAGCCCGCCAATGCATGCCACGGCCTCGCCGGTGCACCAGACCCTCGGTGGACTCGTGCCCCCCCCTATAAAAAGGGCCTCCCCTGAGCCCTTCCCTCCTCTCTGCCCCCTCCTCCTCCATTGACCGCCCGCAAGGCCCCCGCTCCTCCCCGTGCTCAAGGTGCTTGGAATCGACCGGAGATCACCGCGGCGTCGCCACCGTTAATCTCCTGGTACCGGCCACCTCTGGCCCTCTTTCTTCTCCCGTGGGTGCTATCTCATATCGCTGACGCGTTTCCCCCTCTTCCCTGTTATCTTTGCAGCCCGGAATGACCCTGACGAGCTCTCTCGAAGCGCCCTCCTCCGCGAGTGCTCGCCGCTGGCGACTCCGGCCACCTCCGGCCTCCGTCCCACCTCCGGGAGACCGGCGACTCGACCCCAAGCCCGTTCTCCCCATCGCCCCCATCATCGTGCCCTGTAGCCGCCGGTGAGCTCCCTCTTCCCTCCCTGGCCCGAGGAAGGTGATGACAAGCGGACCCCGCTTGTCATCCTCCCAGGGTTCCCCGCCTCCCTCTCTCTCGTTGACCAGCCTGGCCCGCTGGTCAGGTTTGAACCGGCGTGCGCGTGCACCAGGCTCGAGTGGGTCGGCTTCGCCGGCTGGGCCGATCTGGCCAGCCGCTTTTGGCCCATTTTGCCCGAGCCATTTTCCTTTTTTATTTTTCCTGCAAATTCCAAAAATCCCACAGGGTGAAATATTTACCGAATGCCAATATTTCTTCCACCTAAATTCATAAAATAATCCCTAGAATTTAATAGTGCCATTTGTAAAAATGTTTGAAAATGATCTTAGTACTGATTTATTTTAAAACCTATATTATGCACCTTTTTGCCTTTGTTATTTTATTTCCAAAATCTTTTTCACAACAAAACCCTAAGAGAATATTTTTAGTATGACTTTTAGTATTTATCAGAGTAGGTGGACATTTTTGGTAGTAGATTGAGTGCTTTGTTTTGTGTGATTGCTTATTTTTATTGTTTTATTTCGCGGCGATAGATTGCGCGGTGGACGAAGAAGTTGGACCCAAAGACTTCGAAGACCCCGGAGACTTTGTTGAGCAAGGCAAGCAGCCCTTTGACCATGATAAGAAACAATTTTATTGCATGTCATATAGCACTTTATTTTCATCGTATTTGATCATGTGTAGTGGTGTTCCCCTTTTGGTGGGATACCTCCATTACTTTTTTGTTGACACTTGCATCATGCATGACCCTACCCCTTATGAGGGTTGTGCGGGTGGGAGTAGTTAGGTTGCTAATAGATGCTACGCAAATAGGATGGGACTTATGCATAGTGATGGAAAGAGAGAAATGATTTCAAGAACTTTCGAAAACCCTATCGGGTGCCACTAATGCTCGAGAGAGATATTGATGAGATGGGCGACCACTTGAGAAAGAAGTGGTGTGCTGGAACAAGTGAGTATGTCTTTTCAAAAACGAAGAGTTCTAAGGTCTGCTGACCGTCCCAACATTACATGCGCAACCACGATACCCCTTATGGGACGGGGCTTTTTGATTACCTTGGAGGGTACTGGCAAGGAACCCTCATTACTAGTGGCGGGAGTGGCGTGGTCACTCTCGATATGGGGTCATACCAATATGTACGATCATGCGCTGTCTTTACAGGCACCGGGCACACCATTGGTCCCCTCATGGATGGTACGATTAGAGCGAGGCTCGTGTGATGTACATCGTGAGGGCTGGGTACCAATCGAGTGGACTCTTTCTTTAGTATCACCGGGGGAAAGGCATTATTCGGGTGCTTACCTCGGGTATGTTATATCGCGAGTCGTGGATGACACGGAAGTTCCCCGAGTCTTGTGGGTAAAGTGTGCAACCTCTGCAGAGTGTAAAACTATTTGAATAGCCACGTCCACGGTCATGGACAGTTGGAGGTCCTTCTTAGACTATGTCCGGATGTTTTCATAAACCTTGGTGTGAGTATGGATGTGATGGCGACAAGAGGTCACATGAGCTAAGTCCGATGACTTAGCGTGAGAACTGAACTAAGTCTGATTACTTAGCATGAACATGGATGTTCAACCAATACTTATGATGGTATCTAGTTCAATTGGATACTTACTAATTGTTGATGCATGCTCACTAGTTACTTGATCATGTCATTTGCATACAAAATTAGCTTTCTGCAAATTTACCTACTTAGTGCTATATCATGCATCATTGTTACCTCGTTCCACACTTGGGTTGCTTGCGAGTACATTCAAAGTACCCATTGGCTTGCCACTGGTTATTTAATTGGCCAGGCATGGAAGAAAAGGAGTATGTTGAAGAGTTCGTTGGAGACGAACTTGCGAACTAGGACGTTTCCCAGTCAGAATACCTGTAGGTTAAGGTAGATGGCATGGGTTCACGCTTTCGACCAAGATTTCTGCTGCTTGTTCTATTTTAAGCGTTTGGCCCGTGTGGCCCTATCTATGTAAGACTAAGACCTTCATGGTCATTATTTGTGTAAGACGTTCAGTATGGATGTAAGACTCTTGTTATTCAGCTTCTGTGTGTTCAGTGAGCATTGATCTCTGGGATCACTGTACACGTGCATTCGGTGATCTCGACTTATGAGTCGGGGTCCCCACAAAGCTAGTATTAGAGCCATCCTTATTGTAGGAAGCCCTTAGTTAGCATGGACATTAGATAGGATAAAAGCTGTTTTCAAAAACTACACTTAGCATGGGAACTTAGGGATTCTGCACTGTTTACCTCTCCTATGCTGCACACAACACTTTGCTGACTCTCCTCCTTTCAAACCTTTGTAGATGGCCGTCGTACCCAAAGCCTTCCTGACATCCGGCTTTCCCTTACTCCTTGGGGATAGCCTAGAGAAGTGCTAGTTTTGCCAACCACCCATTTTCCTCTACCACGAGCACTGGGTCGATGCCGTCATGAAGGAGTACCACGTGGATGTGGTCGTGAAGGCAAACGACCCCCCGACTAGTTGGTTCTTCAAAGGACCACGAATGGAGACCATGATGTTTGCCGTCGAGACAGCTGCACGCAAGGCACTCCTACACCTTCGAGACATCATTCCAGAGATGGCTAACGAGCCAACTACTCGCTACCTTCCCTTCAAGAAGGATGAGTTTGGCAAGAGTTGGACGCTGATTCTGACCAAGGAAGATGGCACACCACTCAGGTTCCAGACCTACTTCAGCCTCTCCGCTGATAGTCTGGTTCACAACTTGATGAATGAGTCTGTGAAGCTCCGCGAGGAACTTCACCACACCCAAGAGCTACTTCGACAAGCCAAGACGAAGCCAGACAAGATCAAGAAGGAGTGAGCCCCCGAGGGGCGACCAACTGTCGCTTATCGAGGAGGAGTACCCCTAGCTAGTGATGCACCTACACGTAGTTGTCGCATGAGTGCGAAGGAGTACCGTGAGCTCTTCACCGACCCGCCTGCAAAGCGTCATCAGGATGGACCTCCTCGTTCCTCGACCCCTTCGACCAGGAACGATGCCCGTTCAGATGATGAACAGGAGGAAGACCCAGAGGAGCGTGACTACGAGACCGAGCACTCCACCACCTGAGTCCGTGAACCCCTAGGGTAGGATCAGTCATGTATCCCTCATGCGAAGTCGAGTCCGTGTAATGGTTCATATGAAGCCATGTGTGATTTCTGTTTGTTTTGTTGTTTGTGTTCCGATGCAAGTCACACTTTTGCCATAGGCAACATGTAAGCGACTCCATCGTCTATCTTCATATATGTTGTTGGTCTTTCGACCTTTGTCTTAAACACACTTGCACTTGACCGACCCCCTTAGGCGCACTTTGCCGTTATTGCTTATCCTCGTGTCAACCCCAGTTGTTTGACTTGGCTGCTCCAAACAAGATGGTGACTGCAACCCACAACAGTTCCTTCACCAACCCTAAAGACGGCAACTCCAGCCAGCAACATGGAGCTGGTGGGGCTGCTCACGCTGGAGGACACCAGGAGCAGCCACAAGGCGACATTCCCCCGCCACCACCTGCACCGGAGAACATGACCATAGCTCAGTTTCTCCAAGTTCTCCAGGAGGAACGCGAAGCCCACAATGCTGCTATCCAACAGATGGCTCAGGCTCTCATGAACAACCAGCAGCAAGGCAGGAACGACAATGTCCGCTCCACGCTGTCTGAGTTCATGAAGAACTTGCCCCCAACCTTCATCGAGACTGCTGAACCATTGGATGCTAATGACTGGATCTGCACCATCGAGGACCTCCTTGCATTGGTCAGCTGCAATGAGGATCGTGATAAGGTGCTTTATGCCTTTCACTACCTCGGAGCTACCGCCCGAGTTTGGTGGGATGGATTCAAGGTCATGCAAGGAGAACGTGTGATCACGTGGAATGACTTCAAGGAAGGATTCCGCACTTCCCATATTCCTTCTAGGATCATGGCTATCAAGAAGAGAGAATTCCGAGCGCTGAAGCAGGGAAGTGGCTCTGTCAAGGAGTATCTGCAGAAGTTCAACCTACTGTCAAGGTATGCACGTGAAGATGTCCGCACGGAGGATGGCAAGAAGGAACGCTTCATGGTAGGACTTCAGCAGGTCCTGCAGTATCAGCTCATCATCTGCGACTGTCGTTCCTTCTTTGACTTAGTGAACAAGGCCCTCATGCTAGAAGACAAGCGTCGTTCCATCGATGACACTCACAAGCGCAAGATGATCAGCAAGGGAAGCTCAAGCAACTAGAAGCCTCGCCCATGGCAGCCAGCCCCAGCCAGGCCAACCCATCAGCCGCAGCAGGCTAGTCCTGCTGTGCCTCGTCCGAGCCACCAGCCTTAGCAGTATGCCAATCCCAGCCAGCCTACAACAACAACCCCAATAACAACAACGATGGCAGGAACTTGAACAACAACCCTGGGCAAGTCGCTTGCTTTGGATGTGGTCAGCCAGGACACATCTCTAGGCTGTGTCCCAACAAGAAGCTAGATGCACCGCGCCCCAATGCGCCAGCTCAAGGTCAAGCCCGTGGAGCATCGCCAAGGAACCCAACTCCCCGCAACTAGCCCAACAACGGCAAGGGTCGTGCGAATCACGTCACCATAGAGGAAGCCCAGGAAGACCCGGACGTCATACTGGGTACGTTCCTCATCAACTCAACCCCAGCAACAGTATTGTTTGATTGTGGAGCTTCGCATTCTTTTGTCACCCAAAAGTTTGCACTAGAGAGTGGCATGAAGCCTACACCCCTGGGTAGCCGTATGTTGATACAAACCCCGGGATCAGTTATGAAGTCTGGGATAGGTTGTAAGGGAGTTGAGATTAACATCAACGGGGTAGACTTCCTAGCCAACCTTATTATCCTGAAGTCAGAAGGCTTGGATGTGATCCTAGGCATGGATTGGTTAAGCAAGCACCAAGGCTTGTTAGACTGTGCCAAGAGGATTGTCACCATGACCAATAGCCAAGGAGTGGAAGTCAAGTATGTTCCCAACCCTGCCTCCACTCAAGCCCCTCAGGCTAACTGCCTATTGAGAGTTGAGTTGAATCAAGTGCAAGTGGTATGTGAGTACCCAGATGTGTTTCCTGATGAGCTGCCCGGAATGCCTCCTGACCACGACATCGAGTTCATCATTGAGCTTATGCCCGGATCGAGGCCCATCTATAAGAAGGCCTACAGGATGGGATCCAAAGAGTTGGCTGAATTGAAGAAGCAACTAGCAGAGCAGCTCAAAAAAGGATTTATCCGCCCTAGTGCCTCTCTCTGGGGATCGCCTGTTCTATTTGTGTCAAAGAGGGACGGAACTATCAGACTTTGTGTCGATTACCGTTCTCTCAATGAGGTCACGATAAAGAACAAGTACCCACTCCCCAAGGTTGAAGACATGTTTGATCAGTTGAACGGAGCCAAGGTGTTCTCCAAGACCGACCTCAGGTCTGGGTACTATCAGCTGAAGATCAGACCCCAAGACATCCCGAAGACGACATTTGTAACCCGATATGGCCTGTATGAATACACGGTCATGTCATTTGGGTTAACTAATGCCCCTGCCTACTTCATGTACCTCATGAATAAGGTCTTCATGGAGTACTTGGACAAGTTCGTTGTTGTCTTCATTGATGACATACTCATCTTTTCCAAGTCGGAAGAAGAACATGAGGAGCACTTGAGTTTGGTCCTAGAAAAGCTTTAAGAGCACCAGCTTTATGCCAAGTTTAGTAAGTGTGAATTCTGGCTGCATGAAGTTGGATTCTTGGGTCATGTGTTGACTGCAGAAGGATTATCAGTGGATCCTACCAAGATTGAAGCCATGACTGAGTGGCAAACCCCAACCACATTGAAGTAAGTCAGAAGCTTCCTCGGACTCACGGGTTATTACCGCAAGTTCATGGAAGGGTTCTCGAGCATTGCCTGACCCATGACCCAGCTTTTGAAGAAGGACAAGAAGTTCGAGTGGACAGCTAAGTGCGAGGAAAGTTTCCAGGAGATCAAGAAGAGATTGACCACAACCCCTGTTTTGGCCACCCCTGATATTCACAAGGAGTTTGTGATTTATTGTGATGCATCAAGAACCGGACTTGGAGGTGTTCTGATGCAAGAAGGCAAAGTCATAGCATATCTATCCAGACAGCTACGTCCTCATGAAGAGAACTACGCAACTCATGGTCTCGAGTTGGCAGCCGTGGTTCATGCCTTGAAGACATGGCGACATTACATTCTGGGGAAGTGCTGCGAGATATTCACAGGCCACAAGAGTTTGAAGTATGACTTCACTCAAAAGGGAGTTGAACATGAGGCAGCGGAGATGGTTGGAATTGATCAAGGATTACGACCTCAGTGTTCAATACCACCCCGGAAAGGCCAATGTGGTAGCGGACACCTTAAGCAGAAAGGCTTGTTCCTTGAATGCTATGATTAAGGAAAGGCTACCCGCCCTGTATGAAGAACTTGAGAGCTTCGGCTTGGAACTGGTTGCACAAAGATTCCTCGCCAACCTTGAAGCGAAGCCTACCTTGATGGATGATATCAAAGAAGCCCAGAAGGGACACGAGAGCATTGAAGGCATCAAGAGGAAGATCAAGGCAAGCAAGGCCCCAGGATTCTCAGAGGATGAACAAGGAGTTGTATGGTTCAGGAATCGCATCTGCGTACCCAACAAACAAGAGCTCAAGAACTTGATCTTGCAAGAAGCTCATGACACTCCCTACTCCATCCACCCTGGAGGAACCAAGATGTATCAGGACCTCAAGGCAAGATTCTGGTGGCATGGCATGAAACGGGAGATATGCACTTTTGTTGCTAAGTGTGACATATGCTAGAGAGTTAAAGTTGAACATCAGCGACCCGCTGGACTATTGCAACCTCTCAAGGTGCCCGAATGGAAGTGGGATAAAGTCGGGATGGATTTCATCACCGGTTTACCAAGGTCAAGCAAGGGACATGATTCCATTTGGATCATTGTTGACCACCTGACCAAGGTAGCCCATTTCATTCCCGTCAAGACCACCTATGACGATAACAAGTTAGCCAGCCTCTACATCGAGAGGATCGTGAGCCTTCACGGAGTTCCAAAGGAGATTGTGTCAGATCGAGGCACCCAGTTCACCTCAAGATTCCGGAGGATGTTTCAAGAAGCCATGGGAACCAAGCTCTCCTTCAGCACTGCTTTTCACCCCGAGACCGGCGGGAAAACGGAACGAGTAAATTAGATACTCGAAGATATGCTCTGCGCTTGTGTTTTTGGCATATGGAGCCAAATGGGAAGATTGCCTACCCTTCGCCGAGTTCTCATACAACAATAGCTATCAGTCAAGTCTTCAGATGGCATTGTTTGAGGTGTTGTATGGACGCAAGTGCCGTACTCCCCTCAACTGGTCAGAGACCGGAGAAGGATTAATTTTTGGACCGGATATCCTCCGCGAAGCCGAAGAGCAAGTTCAACTCATCCGAGAATGTCTGGAGGCCGCCAAGTCAAGCTAGAAGAGCGACGCCAACTCTCACCACCGAGAAGTGAACTTCTGTGTCGGCGACCATGTCTACCTCCGGGTCATGCTTCTCAAGGGAACCAAGCATTTCCACGTCAAAGGAAAGCTCGCGCCAAGATACATCACCCCCTTCAACATCACCGCCACTCGTGGAGAAGTTGCCTACCAGTTGGAGCTACCTTCCGAGCTATCGGATGTGCACAACGTCTTTCATGTGTCACAACTCCGAAAGTGTCTGCAAGTTCCTAACCGCCCCGACCTCTACAAGGACATCGACCATCAAGCCATCGATCTTCAACCAGACCTCACTTACCGTGAGAGGGCAGTCCACATTTTGGATGAAGCCGAGCGCTGCACCCGAAGCCGCACCATCAAGTACTTCAAGTTCTAGTGGAGCAACCACACTAAAGAGAAGCAACCTGGGAGCATGAAGATTATCTTAGAATAGAGTTCCCTTATCTTTTTAGCGCTTAGCCTAGGAATCTTGGGGACGAGATTCTTGTAGGGGGGATGGTCTATCACACCCTGTGATTGTAGCACATTGTTATGATTGGGTTTATAAAACTTTGGAGCCAACTAAAACTTTTTCTATGTGTTTGTGCTTGCTTGCTATGTTGTTTGCTTGCTTGTTGATTGAGTTTCATGGCACTACTAGGTTCTGTTCCACTCCATAATCATCTTCCTTGATACAAACCCATTGCCTAATGATCATGCAATGTGAATAGTGCCCAAAACAATTTTTATCAAATTTTGTTTTAACCAAAAAAGATTTATTTAAATTAAGTTTCCAAAACCCCCTGAAATGAGGTTTGCACTGCAAGTCCTCAAATCAGGTGGACCCTTCTTTCCCAAAGGCTTTATTTCAAACCTACTATATATATGACTTCTCAAAACCACCAAATATTATTTTTAAAGATTATTTTCATATTTTATTTAAAGGCTTTTTCCTAAGGCCAGAAATGGTTTTTCCTAAGGAAAAATTATTTAAATGCTTTGAAAATATTTGAGAAAATTTAGAGAAACTCAGTGGACATATATTTTCCATATATATAAGTTTCAACACAAGGGAATGATCAGATCATAGGAAAATCCCTCAAAACCCTTTATGTTCATGTCAACTTTTGAATATTTCTATAATAAATATTCTCAATAAATTCCAGGAAAATTCTAGCAAGTCAACACTCTCATGGGTGATGATCCCGCAAAGTTTCATCCCAATCCAAGTTGGTTTGGTTCATCAAATCATCCCAAAACCATTCATGTCCAGAATCAAATTTGAGCAGCTTTACATGTGAAGTGTCTCCCCTTGGCCTCAAACTTTGTGGAAATGCTCTAATGGACAAACAGTGATGATACACTAAGTGGTGCAACAAGGGTTAAAACCTAGCATCATTGGATCTACAGAAACCAGTTTTTGCCAATTTCTAGGGTTCACCAAATTTCCATTGGCAAGTTTTTCTCCTTGAGCTCAAATTTGGTGGAGCATCTCATTTTCACCTAGCCTTTGACCCTGATCAAAATCTCAGTAAGATGGTAGTTCTTTCTTGCCCAAAACCTCATCAAACACCTTCTAGTGATTTTGTAAAACCAACATTTTCACCTCTTATCCTTTTACCCTTGGCCCCAGCTTTTTACCACAACCCCTCTGGGTTACTAACTACCTCCAGTAACTCTCCCTAGCCAAGGCACCTTAAGTAAGTCAGGTAAATTCCTCATTTCACACCCTGGATAGGAGTTTTTCCTCTCCCCCTCTCACTTTTCATTCTCTCCTAAGGCGTCCCGCAGCATCCATTGCCCTATCATCTATTGTGAAACCGCCTAGATCCCCCTAGGCATAGCCGGACACGCAGAAGACGCCGTTGGCATGCCAAACGCACGCTCTGGAGCGCGCTACAGTGCCGACAGGCACTGTAGCCATCGCCCACTACATGGCTCCAGCAGCCTTGGGCCTCCCCCTCGCACCACTTGGTCCCCCTCGGCATCTGCACCATGCCACCCCTGTCGACCTCTCCTCTCTCTCCCTCCTCTAACCTTCTCTCACACGTGCCGCGGCCGCCCAAACCGGCCAACTGCGGGGCTCGCACACGCGAGCTCCCCCGCCCCTCTCTCCTCTCCCTCTGGTCGTGGGCGATGCCCAGGAACGCCTCAGACCCATCCCCGCTCTCCCTCGAGCCCTCCAGCGCATGCCACGGCCTCGCCGGCGCACGAGACCCTCGGTGGACTCGCGCCCCCTTATAAAAAGGGCCTCCCCGAGACCTTCCCTCCTCTCTAGCCCCCTCTCCTCCTCCATTGACCGCCCGCAAGGCCCCCGCTCCTCCTCGTGCTCGAAGTGCTTAGAATCGGTCGGAGACCGCCGTGGCATCGCCGCCATCGATCTCTTGGTACCGGCCACCTCTGGCCCTCTTTCTTCTCCCGTAGGTCCTATCTCATATTGCTGACGCATTTCCCCCTCTTCCCCGTTCTCTTTGCAGCCCAGAACGGCCCCGACGAGCTCTCCCAAAGCGCCCTCCATCGCGAGTGCTCGCCGCCGGCGACTCTGGCCACCTCCGGCCTCCGTTCCACCTCTAGGAGACCGGCGGCTCGACCCCAAGCCCGTTCCCCGTCACCCCCCATGGCCGTGATCTGTAGCCGCCGGTGAGCTCCCTCTTCCCTCCCTGGCCCGAGGAAGGTGATGACAAGCGGGCCCCACTTGTCATCCTCCTAGGGTTCCCCGCCTCCCTCTCTCTCGCTGACCAGCCTGGCCCGTTGGTCAGGTTTGAACCGGCGCGCGCGCGCACCAGGCTCGCGTGGGTCGGCTTTGCCAGCTGGGCCGATCTGGCCAACCGCTTTTGGCCCATTTTCCCCAAGCCATTTTCCTTTTTTCTTTTTCCTGCAAATTCTAAAAATCCCACAGGGTGAAATATTTACCCAATGCCAGTATTTCTTCCACCTAAATTCATAAAATAATACCTAGAATTTAATAGTTCCATTTTTAAAAATGTTTGAAAATGATCTTAGTACTGATTTATTTTAAAACCTATATTTATGCACCTTTTTGCCTCTATTATTTTATTTACAAAATATTTTTCACAAAAAAACCCTAAGAGAATATTTTTAGTATGGCTTTTAGTATTTATCAGAGTAGGTGGACATTTTTGGTAGTAGATTGAGTGCTCTGTTTTGCGTGATTGCTTATTTTTATCGTTTTATTTCGCGATGAGAGATTGCATGGTGGACGAAGAAGTTGCACCCGAAGACTTCGAAGACCCCGGAGACTTTGTTGAGCCAGACAAGCAGCCCTTTGACCATGATAAGAAACCATTTTATTGCATGTCATATAGCACTTTAGTTTCATCGTATTTGATCATGTGTAGTGGTGTTCCCCTTTTGGTGGGATACCTCTGTTACTTTTCTGTTGACACTTGCATCGTGCATGACCCTACCCCTTATGAGGGTTGTGCGGGTGGGAGTAGTTAGGTTGCTAATAGATGCTATGCAAATAGGATGGGACTTATGCATAGTGATGGAAAGAGAGAAATGATTTCAAGAACTTTTGAAAACCCCATCTTGTGCCACTAATGCTCGAGAGAGATATTGATGAGATGGGCGAGCACTTGAGAAAGAAGTGGTGTGCCGGAACAAGTGAGTATGTGTTTTCAAAAACAGAGAGTTGTAAGGTCTGCTGACCGTCCCAACATTACATGCGCAACCACGATACCCCTTATGAGACGGGGCTTTGTTGATTACCTTGGAGGGTACTGGCAAGGAGCCCGCATTACTAGTGGAGGGAGTGGCGTGGTCACTCTCGATATGGGGTCGTACTGATATGTACGATCATGCGCTGTCTTCACAGGCACCGGGCACACCGTTGGTCCCCTCATGGATGGTACGATTAGAGCGAGTCTCGTGTGATGTACATCATGAGGGCTGGGTACCAATCGGGTGGATTCTTTGTTTAGTATCGCTGGGGGAAAGGCATTGTTCGGGTGCTTACCTCGGGTATGTTATACCACGAGTCGTGGATGACACGAAAGTTCCCCGAGTCTTGTGGGTAAAGTGTGCAACCTCCGCAGAGTGTAAAACTATTTGAATAGCCGTGTCTGCGGTCATGGACAGTTGGAGGTCCTTCTTAGACTACGTCCGGATGTTTTCATAAACCTTGGTGTGAGTATGGATGTGATGTTGACAAGAGGTCACATGAGCTAAGTCCGATGACTTAGCGTGAGAATTGAACTAAGTTTGATGACTTAGCGTGAATATGAGATGTTCAACGAAGACTTATGATGGTATGTGGTTCAAATGGATACTTACTAATTGTTGACACATGCTCACTAGTTACTTGATCATGTCATTTGCGTACAAAATTAGCTTCCCGCAAATTTACCTACTTAGTGCTATATCACGCATCATTGTTACCTCGTTCCACACTTGGGTTGCTTGTGAGTACATTCAAAGTACTCATTGGTTCGCCACTGGTTATTTAATTGGCCAGGCATGGAAGAACAGGAGTATGTTGAAGAGTTCGTTGGAGACGAACATGCGAACTAGGACGCTACCCAGTCAGAATGCCTATAGGTTAAGGCAGATGGCATGGGTTCACGCTTTCGACCAAGATTTCCGCTGCTTGTAATATTTTAAGTGTTTGGCCCGTGTGGCCCTATCTATGTAAGACTAAGACCTTCGTGGTCATTATTTGTGTAAGACGTTAAGTATGGATGTAAGACTCTTGTTATTCAGCTTCTGTGTGTTCAGTGAGCATTGATCTCTGGGATCACTGTACGCGTGCATTCGGTGATATCGACTTATGAGTCGGGGTCCCCACAACATGAAGTCTATAACTGGTCCGAACTTGGCTGATTTTATGGATTTTGCCTCTATCCATTTGGTGAACTTGTCAACCATGACTAGTAGGTATTTTTTTCCTTGCCCCCCCTTTAAGGGGTCCAACCATGTCAAGCCCCCAGACCGCAAAAGGCCAAGTGATCGGAATCGTCCGAAGAGCTATTGGGGGCATGTGAATTTGATTTGCGAAGAGTTGACACTCCACGCAGTGCTTGACAAGTGACTGTGCATCCGTCTGAGCTGTGGGCCAGAAGAAAGTGGCTCGGAGGGCCTTGCTGACTACGGCTCTTGCCGCGGTGTGATGGTCGCCCATGCTTGCATGTATTTCGGCGAGAAGCTCCCACCCTTCTTCCTCGGATATGCACCGTTGTAGTACACCAGTTGTGCTTTTCTTGTATTACTCTCCCTTGTGAATATTGTAGGCCTTGGCGTGCCAAACTATGCGCTGTGCCTCTGTATGGTCGTTGGGGAGTTCCTTTCGAAGAAGGTAGGCAAGGAAAGGCTCGGACGAAGGTGCAATTATTGCCATTACCTCATGAGCTGAAGGCGTGTCATTCATTACGAAGCCGCCGATTATTTGTTTGTCCAGTTCATTGACACAGGGGACAACCACGTCTGGTGTATTCGGAACGATGCCATTTTCATCATCCTGCCACACGACGAAAGGCTTAAAAAGGTGTTCCAGAAAGGTGTTCTTTGGGACAGGATCGCGCTTGGCTCCTATATGAGCCAATATGTCGGCAGCTTGGTTGTTGTCATGAGTGACATGGTGAACTTCTAGCCCCTCAAACTGAGCTGATATCTTGAGGACGACGTTTCTGTATGCTGCCATCTTCAGATTTTTGGCGTCAAATTCATCGTTGATTTGGGAGATGGCTAAGTTGGTGTCTCCTTGTACCTCTAGCCGACGTATGCCCATTGGTGCATCCACTTGGAGACCATGAAGTAGGGCCTCGTATTCGGCTGCATTCTTGGAGTCCGCATACATGGTTTGCAACACGTATCACACGTTGTCGCCAGTGGGGGATGTGAGGATTAATCCAGCCCCCAGTCCGGCCAAGGTTTCGGAGCCGTCAAAGTACATTGTCCAATGGGAGTATGCACTATATTCCTTAGGGAGTTCGGCCTCCGTCCATTCAGCCAGAAAGTCTACCAGCACATGTGATTTAATGGCACGGCATGGCTTGTAAGTTATTTCAAAGGGGAGGAGTTCAATGGCCCATTTGGCAATGCGGACGGTGGCGTCCCTGTTGTTGATTATATCATTCAAGGGGACCTCCGATGCTACCATCACTGTGCACTCCTGGAAGTAGTGTCGGAGTTTCCTCGATGCCATGAATACTGTATTGACAATCTTTTGATAATGCGGATATCTGTACTTGCACCACGTTAGCACTTCTGACACATAGTATACCGGCTTCTGAGTCCGGAATTTATGTCCCTCCTCATCTCGTTCAATGACGAGCACTGCACTGACGACTTTGTTGGGGGCCGATATATATAACAACATGGGCTCACTAGCGCCTCTTGCCGTGAGTATGGGGTTGGTTGCCAGTATTGCTTTGATTTCTTCCAACGCAGCAACTGCTTCATCGGTCCATTCGAAATTGTTGGTCCATTTCAGCAACTTATAGAGCGACAGAGCCTTTTCTCCGAGGCGGGAGATAAAGCGGTTTAACGCCTCTATGCACCCGAATAGCCTTTGGACATGTTTCAGCTCCATGGGGATTGGAAGCTATGATAGAGCACAAATTTTAGCTGGATTTGCCTTGACTCCTCTATGGGAGCCGATGAATCCAAGCAGCTTACCAGAGGGAACTCCGAATACACATTTTTCCAAATTGAGCCGTATATCACGTAAATTAGCGAAAGTTTGACATAAGTCGTTTATCAACTGGTCGACATGTTTGGTTTCGATTACCACATCATCCACGTACGCCTCGACGGTCTTGCCGACATGTGTAGAGAGTCAGGTTTGGATCATGCACTGGTATGTAGCCCCATCATTTTTAGCCTGAATGGCATTGTGTTGAAGCATAATGGCCCGTAGGGGGTGATGAAAGCTGTAGCAGCTTGATCAGATTCCTTCATTTTAATTTGATGATATCCGTAGTAAGCATTGAGGAAACAGAACAGATCGTGTCCGGCTGTGGCATCGATGATCTGGTCTATGCGTGGTAAGGGGAAAGGGTCCTTGGGGCATGCTTTATTAAGGTCTTTGAAATCGACACAGAGCCGCCAGGACTTGTCTTTCTTAGGTACCATCACCAGGTTTGCTAGCCACTCAGGGTGTTTAATATCCCGAATAAATTCGGCCTCGAGTAGTTTGGCTAATTCTTCACCCATGGCCTGCCGTTTGGGTTCGGAGAAGCAATGCAGAGTTTGTTTCACGGGCTTAAATCCCGGAATAATGTTTAGGCTATGTTTGGCTAGCCGTCATGGGATTCCAGGCATATTGAAAGGGTGCTAGGCAAAAATGTCCTATTTCTCGCAGAGGAAATTCCACAAAGCTTCATCCATAAGGGGATCGAGCTGGGCTCCGATGGACGCTGTATTATTGGGGTCCGTTGGATGATCCTGAAATTTGATGATTTCTTCTGCGGGTTTGAAGGATGTAGACTTGGATCTTTTGCTAAGGATCACATCGTCTCTATTGACTGTCGACCATAGAGTGGCTAGCTCTTTGGCAGCAAAAGTCTCTGCTAGTGCCACGAGGGTGAGCGCTGCCGTTTTCTTTTCGGCCCGAAGGGCTATGTTCAGATCACTGGTGATCGTGATCACTCCGTTTGGTCCTAGCATTTTTAGTTTCATGTACCCGTAATGGCGTATAGCCTGGAATTTTGTGAAGGCGTCCCGTCCCAGTAGGGCATGATAGCCACTTGGGAAGGGGACGATGTGGAAGAGAAGTTCTTTGGATCGGTAGTTTTCGGGTGTGCCGAACACTACATCCAGGATGATACATCCGGAACAAAGTGCCTCCGTTCCTAGGATAATTCCCCGGAATGTTGTGTTGCTACGTTCGATGCGGGATCGATCAAACTGCTTTTTTTCTAGAGTGGCCTCGTATATGAAGTTAAGACCACCGCTGCTGTCCATTAGCACTTTATGTAGCCTGTATCCATCGATTATGGGATTCAAGACTAGAGCGGCTGGTGAATGACCAGAAAGAATGGGCGGCCGGTCAGTGTCCCCGAAAGTAATCAGTATGTCTACCCATGGGCTAGTGGCTACCACGTGGTAGACTTGCTCATGCTCCTTAAGAGCTCTTTTGCATTTGTTCCTCGAGGGGAAGATTTCATAGACGGTCAGGACTTCGGTATTAAATCCGGGCGGCGAATAAGAACGTCTACTCGACAGACGTGTGTCGAGGATGGCCTCGCTACTTTTTGCGACTTGCCTGACAACCCAACAAGCTTGAAGGGTGTGCGTTGGGTTCGCGTTTAGTAATACGGAATGTATGGGGCAGGGTTTGTCCAAAAGCCCGTCAAGGACAGTGCAGGCCCCCGAAATGGGCTTGTTTCTTTTTTCGGCAGGTTCATACCTAGCCGGCCGATTTGGAGGTATCCTCGTCTTCCGAGCTCCTCTAGGGTGTTCGGAGGATTTTGGTTCCGAGAACAGCTGCTCGGTTTGCCAGACGCTCTCCATGGCACAATACTTATGTACCAATTCGGATAGCTCTGAGAAATCGCTTATGCGTCGGCAGGCTAGGGAATTAAGAATACCCTTCTCATGGCAGTTGCGAATGAAGATTGCCGTTCAGTCTTGGTCGCTGAGACCTTTTACTCTACTTGTAGCAAGTAGGAGTCTTGCCCAAAAGTGGTGGACTGATTCTCCCCACAGTTGTTTTATATCTTGGAAGTCCGGCAATACGGCTTCAGTGGAAAACTGGGATTATCATCCTAGGTGATGGGTGGGCAAAAACTGGATTCTGTCACGTTGAGTATTCGGGGATACAAACTCCGAACTGTGGCATAGATCTGGGACCAATGATGGTCCAGTTTTGAGGTAATTCCCGGCGCCTGGCTCGTCTGCTAGATGATCAGAGACCGGAGTGTAAACTATTTTCAATTCCGGCTTTCGGGACTAATCGACAGCTGGATATTCGATAGTAGCGACAAGGTGGGTGACAGGAGGGACGTGAATTTCCCTATCATCGGGTTTAATCCCGAGCTGATCATAAACCGGAACCTGGTCATCCGGTATACACATTGCCTCGAGCCGATCGAACAATTCGTTTAAGGATGAAGCGATGGCAGGGTGCGTGTCGCTGATACGGGTGGATTCGTCAATGGGGTGATGGTCCCAGAGTCACGCCGAAGCGGATCTATGTTCTGTTCCCCCACGGGACCTGATGACTCAGACATTAAAATATTTGGACTTGTGGGTCTTTCCTCGAAGGTAGAGGGTTCCATTGGAATGAGTGTCCCCCGTGAATCAGCCATGAACTCTAGGGTTACGAACTTGATACTCTGATTCGGTGGAAACCTTCCGATCTGGCCATGACGGCTAATCGGGTTGGCATGCGACAAGATGTCGTTGCTAGTGAAACTCTGATCGGGGGAGAAAGTCCCCTCGATGCAGATCTTGCCACCTGCGACGAGGCGGGCCATCGATGCCTTCGGCGCTCACAGTGGAACTCTCAATGAAAGCACCAATGTCGGTGTCAAAACCGGCGGATCTCGAGTAGGGGGTCCTGAACTGTGAGACTAGGATCGATAGTAACAGGAGATGAAGGGGACACGAGTTTACCGAGGTTTGGGCCCTCCTATGGAGGTAGTATCCTACGTCCTGCTTGATTGTATTGATGGTGTAAGGGGTTACAAAGTTGATCTACCTCGAGATCGTATGTCTAACCCTAGATGAGTTGTTCTATCCCTACACCCTAAAACCCTCCGGCTTATATAGATGCGGGGGGTGACCTTAGCTTACACATGGTCGGTTACATGCCGAAGAGATAACTTGCCTAACTACAGCTAATAACTTGGAGAACACGTCTAGACTCCATGAAGCTTCCATCCTGGCGCAGATGGTCCTCGATCCTTCGATGCCTGCCTTACGGCCCCTATAGTCCGGCCCATGAATAATGGTCGGCTATCCGAGGACCCCTTAATCCAGGACTCCCTCACCCATCATCTACTTATTACTTACCAATGCCCCCCTAGATCCAAATAATGGTGAAGTGTTATGTAGTCGACATTCACATAACACCACTATAGGAGAGAGAACATACATCTCATCAAAATATCGAACGAATACCAAATTCAGATGTTTTCTTATAACAACACTTATCCCATGTCCTCAGGAACAAACATAAATACTCACAAAACATGGCCATGTTCATAATCAGAGGAGTATTAATTATCATAAAGGATCTGAACATATGATCTTCCACCAAGTAAACCAACTAGCATCAACTACAAGGAGTAATCAACACTACTAGCAACCCACAGGTACCAATCTGATATTTGAGACAAAGATCAGATACAAGAGATGAACTAGGGTTTGGAGAAGAGATGGTCCTGGTGAAGATGTTGATGGAGATTGACCCCCTGTCGATGAGAGGATCGTTGGTGACGACGATGGCTTCGATTTCCCCCTCTGGGAGGGAAGTTTCCCCAACAGAACAGCCATGTCGGAGCTCTAGATTGGTTCTATCCAAGTTCCACCTCGGGACGGCGGCGCTTCATCCTGAAATCTCTCTCTTGATTTTTTTTCCAGGTCAAAACCCAACATATAGGATAAGATGGGCGTCGGGGGCCAGCTAGGGGGGTGGCCATGCCTGGCAGGCTTGGCACCTCCTTGTGGCCTCCCTCTGGCATCTGTTTTGCCCAATATTTTTTTTATATTCCAAAATAATTCTCCATACATTTCCAGGACTTTTGGAGTTGTGCAGAATAGGTATCTCAGATTTTCTTCTTTCCCAGTCTAGAATTCTAGCTGTCGGCATTCTCCCTCTTCATGTAAACCTTGTAAAATAAGAGAGAAAAGGCATAAGGATTGTACCATAATGTGTAATAACAACCCATAATGCAATAAATATCAATATAAAAGCATGATGTAAAATTGACATATCAACTACTACAGGATCTTAATCATGTGAACACATCAAAACATAATGTAAAATTATTGGGTTGTCTCCCAACAAGCTCTTTTCTTTAATGCCTTTTAGCTAGGTATGCTGATTTCAATGATGCTCACATAGTAATAGTATTTGAAACATGCAAAATAGCATCATGAATCTCATGACAAGCACATTTAAGTCTAACACACTTCCTATGCATAGGTATTTTGTGAGCAAACAATTTATGGGAGCAAGAATCAACTAGCATAGGAAGGCAAAACAAGCATAACTTCAAAACCTGAACACTTAGAGAGGAAACTTGATATTATTGCAATTCCTACAAGCATATGTTCCTCCCTCATAATAATTTTTAGTATCATCATGAAGAATTCCACAATATAACCAACACATAATGCATTCTCTTCATGATCCACAAGCATCAATTTTTTTCACTCTCCACATAAGCAATTTTATTTTCATTCATAATAGTGGGAGAAAACTCAACAAAATAACTATCATGAGATACTTGATTGACATAACCACATTGAATGTTAAAATCATGATGACAAGTTTCATGGTTACTATCACTCTTTATAGCATACATGTCATCATCATAATCATCATAGATAGTAGGCATCTCATCATCATAATAGTTTTGCTCATCAAAACTCGGGGGACTAAAAATATCATATTCATCAAACATAGCATCCTCAAGCTTGTCGCTTTGCATATCATTAGCATCGTGAGTATTGAGATAATTCATAATAACAATATTTAAATCATGCTCATCATTCAAAGATTAGTGCCAAACATTTTAATAACTTCTTCTAACACTTGAGCACAATTTTCCTTTCCATCATTTTCACGTAAGATATTAAAAAGATGAAGCATATGAGGAAACCTCAATACCATATTTTTTTGTAGTTTTCTTTTATAAAACCAAACTAGTGAAAAACAAGAAACTAAAATATTAGTTTGCAAGATCTAAAGATATACCTTCAAGCACTCACCTCCCCGGCAACGATGCCATAAAAGAGCTTGATGTCTACAATGCAACTTTATTCTTGTAGACTTTGTTGGGACTCCAAGCGCAAAGTTTTGTAGGACAGTAGCAATTTCCCCTCAAGTGGATGACCTAAGGTTTATCAATCCGTGGGTGGTGTAGGATGAAGATGGTCTCTCTCAAACAACCCCGCAACCAAATAACAAAGAGTCTCTTGTGTCCCCAACACACCCAATGCAATGGTAAATTGTATAGGTGCACTAGTTCAGCAAAGAGATGGTGATACAAGTGTAATATGGATGGTAGATATAGGTTTTCATAACCTGTAAATATAAAAACAGCAAGTTAGCTAATGATAAGAGTGAGCACACACGGTATTGCAATGCTTAGAAACAAGGCCTAGGGTTCATACTTTCACTAGTGCAATTTCTCTCAACAATAGACATAATTGAATCATATCTAAATACCTCTCGTGCGACAAAGAGTTCATCCAAAGTCACAAATAGCAGACAACTAGAGAAGAAATTACTATAGGGTATGAAACCACCTCAAAGTTATCATTTCCGATCAATCTTATGAGCTATCCTATAAGTGTCACGAACAGCCCTAGAGTTCATACTAACACCTTAAGATACACATCAACGAAAACCCTAATGTCACCTAGATACTCCAATGTCACCACAAGTACCCATGGGCTCGATTATACGATATGCATCACACAATTTCAGATTCATCATGTTCAAGCCAACACAAAGAACTTCAAAGAGCGCCCCAAAGTTTCTACCAGAGATTCAAGATGAAAACATGTGCCAACCCCTATGCATAGATTCCCAAGGTCACAGAACCCACAAGTTTATCACCAAAACATACATCAAGTGGGTCAATATAACATCCCATTGTCACCACGGATATCCCATCGCAAAACATACACCAAGTGTTCTCAAATCCTTAAAGACTCAATACGATAAGAAAACTTCAAAGGGAAAACTCAATTCATCACAAGAAGATAGAGAGGAGATAACTCCATATGATTCATCTATATCAATAAAGCTCGCGGTACATCAAGATCGTGCCATCTCAAGAACACGAGAGAGAGAGAGAGATCCATAACATAGGTACTGGTACATACCCTCAGCCCGAGGGTGAACTACTCCCTCCTCCTCATGGAGACCGCTAGGATGTGAACATGGCCTCTGGTGATGGTTTCCCCCCCCCGGCAGGGTGTCGGAACGGGCTCCCGATTGGTTTTTCATGGCTACAAAGGTTTGTGGCGGCGGAACTCCTGATCTAGGTTTCTTTCTAGAGGTTTTAGTATTTATAGGAATTTTTGGCATCGGTCTCACGTCAAGGGGGTGCTCAAGGAGTCCACAAGCCACGGGGGCCTGACCTAGGGGGCTGGCCATGCCCAACAGGCTTGTGGCCTCCTCGTCCACTTCCTGGCCCAGCTCTTCGTTCTTGTATTTTTTATATTTGCCAAAAATATTATCTGTAAATTTTCAGCCCATTCTGTGGACTTTTATTTCTTCACAAGAACAACACCACGGTAGTTCTGCTGAAAACATCGTCTCTACGGGTTAGTTCTAATAAAATCGTACGAAAATCATATAGAAATATAGTAAACATGGCATGAATACTTCATAAATTATAGATACGTTGGGTACATATCAGGCACCGCTGCCTTCAGGCGGTTGTACCGCCCACAGCTAGGTGACCTAGGGTGGCAGCTCTGGCGGTTGAAACGGCCCAGCACCGAGCTGCAACCGAACTCTGTTCTGTTGGGATCCGGTTGTTGGGAGGACCTGGACTGGTTGCACCGCTATTTTATATAGCCCGGTACTACCGCTTGGGACTTTGCCTGGTCTAGTGCTCTGGACTGCTGCATCCTGGCCACCTTTCTGTTGTGGTCCGTTGGTTGGGTGATAGTTGGGCGGTTGTACCAGTAACTCCGGTTGTACCACCCACTACTCTGGTTGTACCGTTGCCATGAATTTCTGGCTGTAATGGTTGGAAAGTTGGGGACCTATATAAAGAGGTGGTTCTTCCACCTCTACCTTATCTCTTACCTCTCTCTCTCCACCATTGATGTCCATTGAGCTTTCTTGCCCGATCTCTCTCTCTAGACACCCAAACTTGTTGTCTTGCTATGGATTGGAGGAGGCTGTCTAGATCTACACTTCCACCAAAGGAAAATTGATTCCCCCATACTTTCTTGTGTGGATTTTGTTACTCTTGGGTGTTTGAGCACCCTAGACGGCAGAGGTTACGTCGAAGCCATAGCCCATTGTGGTGAAGCTTTGTGGTTTCGTTGGGAGCCTCCAATTAAGTTGTGGAGAGAGCCCCAACCTTGTTTGTAAAGGTCCGGTTGCCGCCTTCAAAGGCACCACTAGTGGAATCACAACATCTCGCATTGTGTGAGGGCATGAGGAACATACGATGGCCCAAGTGGCTTCTTGGGGAGCATTGTGCCTCCAGACCGCTCTAATGGAGACGTACTTCCCTTTACCGGGAAGGAACTCCAGTAACACATCCTTGTCTCCGTTGGTTCCACATGTGGTTACTTCTTACCTTTACTTTGTGCAAGCTATTTGTATTGTTTATCTTTGCTTGTATTGTTATTGTATTTAGAATCATATAGGTTGCTCACCTAGTTGCATATCTAGCCAACCTTTATGTTGTTAAGCCTTACTTGTTAAATAAATATTAAAAAGTGTTAGTTGCCTAGTCACCCCGTCTAGTCAACCATATCGATCCTTTTAATTGGTATCAGAGCCTCGTTTCTTTATTAAGGGTATCACCACCCCAAGAGTATGGCTGACGATGAGGTGTGTCCGATTGAACTACCCGGGGCCGTGGGTGTGAACACGGTGTCATGTGAGGATTTGAATGAGGCTATGACCTTACTCAAATCCTCCATGACCATCGAGGTCAAATCCATGTTTAAAGAATTTCTTGAGGGTCTCAAACTTACTACTGGTCTGTTGTTAGTGGTCAATCCCACTAACTCCTCATTGGATGTCCACTCCGAAAAGGAGGGGGCTAGCACTGAGAAGAATAAGCAACCTCAAGGAACTAGTGGAGTTGGTACCTTTGCCTTGGTACCCCCTCCCTTGGTCTATGGAGGATCGGTGAACCCACCTCATATAGTTAATCTCGGTCCTCTTCCTAAACTTGTCAAGAATGATTTTGCTAATTGGTTTTTTTATCAAGTCTCATTTGGATCACAGCTCAATTAAACTCATGCAAGTCATTGAAGAAG
The DNA here is from genome assembly GCA_022496015.1 of Hordeum marinum. Taxonomy (NCBI): domain Eukaryota; kingdom Viridiplantae; phylum Streptophyta; class Magnoliopsida; order Poales; family Poaceae; genus Hordeum; species Hordeum marinum. The sequence continues at coordinate 296,438,380 of CM039673.1, read as the reverse complement.
GATACTATCCTCGTGATCCACGCAACCTCACTCCAAGAGAAGAGGCGGACAAATAACTAAATTCCTCCGCCTTGTTCATGCTCCAAGCTGCAGTTCCTACCGGAGACCTAGCTCACATGCGTCCCCTCACTATTGCTAACGAGTGTTGGGAACACATTGTCACCATGTACAAGGGAAGCTCAAGCATTCAACGGTCGAACTATGAGGTAGTGCTTGTTTAGCTAGATGAGTTTGTAATGATAGAAGACGAGGAACCACATGAGATTTATAGGAGGATGACTACTGTCAGCATTTTGGGAACGGGGGTACCCAATCCTGCGTGATGCGGCCTAGGACATGGCCCACTTCATCAGCCAGGCGAGGCCTGGCGCGGCATTACTCAAAACAAGGCCCTCGCGAGGAAGAAATACATAGGGACCTGCAAGGATGAGCCGCCTCAGTCCCCCTCCTGAGGGGCGGAGATCTCTATGCAAGGCCTAGCCACAGTAGCGACCTAGGTTGGGTGAGGCTGTAGGGAAACCTTCACACACGCCCCTGTGTTCGAATCTCGAGGGTTTTTCGGAGCCCGAAATCTGACATTTGGCGCATCAGGTAAGGGGCGTGTCAAAATACTCCTCAGGTCAGGCTCTCCTTCTGCCTCACCACTCCGATGGCCGACGCCCCCACGAGCTTCTGTTGGCTGCGACGAACCAGCCACCATCGACCTCAACGCTGCCACTGGTAACCTGCGCCCCAGTGGCCTGGTGCTGGGCCGGCAGTATTAGGTTGCCTAGGTCACCTATGTCGCCGCCGCCCCTCGTGCCACCCAAGCGCACAACGGTCAGGTGGTGCCTTCAGCATCTGCGTCGCATCGCTCCTACGTGGGAGACCTAGACACGCACGATGCACTTCTGCTGGCAAGCGAGGTGCTCCGCCATCGTCCAACGCTAGGGGGCTTCGACGTGTGGGCCGACCACATCACAGAGCTGATCACCGTTGCACGCGGAGCCACGGTCCCTCACTCTTCATCAAACGCTGGGGGCTTGTTCGCCGCGCCTGTCCCCCGGCCCGTCAACGGCATGCCCCCTTTAGCCCCGGGCGAACCCAGGCGGGGCCTGCCGTATGCTATGCTCCTCCTCCTACGGATCCCGGTAACTAATTTTGGGGCACAGCCCAGCCATGGTGACTGAGCTCGCGGAGAAGACAACGGGGCACCCCACGCGTGCACCAGCATGCGCCCCCGTGACCCAGTGGATCTCCAACAACCCGGATTGACTAGACGCGAGCGCACCACCCTGCGCTAGGAGAAAATGGCGCTGATGTCCAGGAAATCAAGCAACAATGTGAAGTCGCGCCGGACCGTCGGGGAATCAACCCATGTAAGGAGACACGTGGCCTACCGGGCGGCGGCAACAGAGGTAGGCAACTACGCTCTGAGGCTCGATGCAGGAGAGTCTATGGGCTGCGTGCGCAGGGAGGTGCCCCGCTGCCGCCTGGGGGTGGGGGCATTCCAGGCGCCATGTGTGACAGCTCGGGAGGAGGACCAGGCCATCATGTAGAGCCCTACGTATCGTGCTACGTCATGCCTAGGGAAGATGACCAGGATTGGGCGCCTGCCATAGGCACCAACACCTCCCAAGGGTAGGGGAAGCCCCGGACGTCCTCCCAGAGCCGGGCTTGGGGGCTTCCCCCAGAGGAGCGCCAAGTTCGGACAACGCAAGCTGGAGAAAGAGGGAGGACGCCACCGGACCCGTGGGTGCGCGCCGCGAGCTATCGCCCCTGCGGGCAAGCATCGACAAGCCAAACCTGGGGGTATTGGGTGTAATGCCTTGGGGAAAGGCAACAAGACACATGTAATGCGGGCCACCCGGGGCAACTGGAACATCAGCGCAGCCTCGGGAGGCCGGGCGTCATGAGGCTCCTGAGGCAGCACACGGTCACCGCCCGAATGCCTCATGAGGTAGCTTCAACGACAAAACACCCTTAAGGCTGTGCCGGATGCATTGTACTCATGTTTGATCCGCGGGAGCGCAATGTTGCGGCTATGCGGGGAACAATGCATTCAGTTTTGGGTCGTAGGGGCGTGCAACTGAGCAGAAATGCACGGGATGGCTCTTGACGGAGTTGGGAGCTATCGGGCCCGATGCCCGGGAGCTTGCGTAGCTATCTACGGGCGTGACACTCTCACGTAATAATGAGCGGGATGTATACGCCCGGTGCCCCCCGAGGACGCAGAGGGGTTCCTCCCACGCAATGTGGCAGCCACAACTCCGTGCTGGCGGAGAAGTCAACACTGCCCATCAATGGCTATGCCCATGCAACGTGGATGCCTTACACTCAGTGCTGGGGGAAGAACAAGGCTAGTCTAGGTGCCGGACACGGCTGTTATTTTCTCCTCTCTCATTTAAATTTGCCAACTTTCCTAGAAAAAAACTCGTTTTTTTTCAAAATCACGTTTTCAAGAAACGGTCCAGGGATTCGTGTTCATCGCCATTCCCCATCTTGGGTTATTTCTCTTCAGGTTTGGCACTCACCTACTCCAATCCTCCTCACACCTCGCGGGCGGGGGCTGGGAGGCACGGTGCTCAAACATCACCAAGGCCTTGGCGCCTGGATCCTTGCGTGGTACTCCCGAACGGGTTAGCAGGCGCGTGCCGCCTCACACTCACTTGGGGGCTCCACTCATGGCCCAACGCGCCATCTTGGGGCCTCGGGAGGCCTACCCCTCTCGGGGCTGGAACAAAAAATTTCTCTGGGAAGCTGCTCAAGCATTAAGGGGGGCTCCTGAGCAGCACGCCTGAGGAGCCTTACTGGTCATAAAGCCACTTGACAGCCTCATTGTCGTCCTTGGTGATCCGGTCGGCATTGAGGGTGTTGGGGCCTCATCTCGCGGTTGCGTCCTTGGTGATCCAGTCGTACACCGCGGCGGTAGGGAAATGCACGGGACTAGGACTCGATGACGTAGAGCTGCTCGACCATCAAAGGGGGCTCCTGAGTAGTTTGCCTCCGGAGCCTTACCGGTCATAAAGCCACTAGCAGCCTCGATGCCGTCCTTGGTGATCTGGTCAGCATCGGGGGTGTTGAGGCCTTGCTCCGCAGTTGCATCCTTGGCTCGATGCAACCGCGGCGGTTGGGTGATGTGTGCTACTGGGGCCTGCAGATGTAGAGTGCCGAAAGGGCTCTCAACTTACATCACCTGCAGGAAGGAGAGGACCGCGGGACGCATGGGTCCGACAAATGCCATGGCCACACCTCCCTCAGAGCTCATGACGGACACACCCAGCTAAGTGTCCTAGTAATGATTGGAAGGCTGCCCCAAGTAACGAAAACACAAAACTAAGAAAGATAACAGAAGCAAGGATAAAAGGGGGCTTGCACCCAAGTTCATTACATGCCCGCATGGCCTTCCTTGATCTTGTTGGGGAACGTTGCATGGGAAACAAAAAATTTCCTACGCACATGCAAGATCTATCCATGGTGATGAGCATCTACAAGAGGGAGAGTGGATCTACATACCCTTGTAGATCGCTAAGCGGGAAGCGTTAAGAAACGCGGTTGGTGTAGTCGAACATCTTCGCGATCCAAATCGCCGTGCGTCCTGTGATCTCATCATGATCCGTCCCACGATCCAATCACGATCCATCCCGCGAACTCATCACGATCCGTCCCGCAATCTCATCACGATCCGTCTCGCGATCTTGATCACGGTCCTTCCGATCTAGCGCCGAACGGACGACACCTCCGCGTTTAGCACATGTACAACTCGATGACGAAATCCGCCTTCTTGATCCAGAAAGAGGGAGTGGAGAGGTAGAATAGTTCTCTGGCAGCGCGATGGCACTCTGGCGATGGTGGTGGAGCTATTCCGGCAGGGCTTCGCCTAAGCACTGCAGAAATCTGATCTAGAGGAGAAACTATGCACTAGAGGAAAGGGTAGAACATGGCTGAAAATCTTGTGCCAAAACCCCCAAAACCTCTAGTATATATAGGAGGAGAGGAGGAGGAGGCTTGCCTCCCAAGGAGGAAGCCCTTGGGTCGGCCGAACCAGGACGGAGCAGTCCTCCTCCTCCACTCCTAGTAGGATTAGGACTCCTTCCTAATTTAGCCCTTTTTGCCTTTTTCCACCTTTTTCCTTTTGGGCTTTTCTTCCCAGCCACATGGGCCTTGTGTGGGACTTCCAACAGCCCACTAAGGGCTGGTATTCATCCTCCCACAGCCCATGTAGCCTCTTGGGTCGAAATACCCCTCCCGATGGTCTCCTGGTACACTACCGGCACTCCCGATACACTACCGATGAGCCCAAAACTTTCCGGAGACCAAAATAGGACTTCCTATATATCAATCTTTACCTCCGAACCATTCCGGAGCTCCTCGTGATGTCCGGGATCTCATCCGGGACTCCGAACAACCTTCGGTCACTACCATGCATAACTCTATACTACTGAAACGTCACCGAACCTTAAGTGTGCAGACCCTCCGGGTTCGAGAACTATGTAGACATGACCGAGACACCTCTATGATAAATAACCAATAGCAGGACCTGGCTCCTACATATTCTACGAAGATCTTTATCGGTTGAACCTCTATGTCAAGGATTCAGTTAATCCCGTATGATGTTCCCTTTGTTCTTCGGTATGTTACTTGCCCGAGATTCGAACGTTGGTATCTCCATACCTAGTTCAACCTCGTTACCGGCAAGTCTCTTTACTCGTTCCATAATACAAGATCCCGTGACTAACACTTAGTCACATTGCTTGCAAGGCTTATTGTGATGTTGTATTACCGAGTGGGCCCTGAGATACCTCTTCGTCACACGGAGTAACAAATTCCTGTCTTGATACATGCCAACTCAACAGACACCCTCGGAGATACCTGTAGAGCACCTTTATAGTCACCCAGTTACGTTGCGACGTTTGATACACACAAGGCACTCCTCCAGTATCCGTGAGTTGCATGATCTCATGGTCATAGGAACATATACTTGACATGCAGAAAACAGTAGCAATAAACTGACACGATCATATGCTACGTTTGTAGTTTGGGTCTTGTCCATCACACCATTCTCCTAATGATGTGATCCCATTTATAAAAATGACATCTCATGTCCATGGCTAGGAAACCTTAACCATCTTTGATCAATGAGCTAGTCTATTAGAGGCATACTAGGGACATGGTTTTGTCTATGTATCCACACATGCATCTAAGTCTCCGATCAATACAATTATAGCATGGATAATAAACGATTATCATGAACAAGGAATATGATAATAACTAATTTATTATTGCCTCTAGGGCATATTTCCAACAGTCTCCCACTTGCACTAGAGTCAATAGTCTAGTTCACATCACCATGTGATTCGCATTGTTATGAATCTAACACCCAATGAGTTCTAGGGCTCAATCATGCTTTGCATGTGAGAGAGTTCTGATAGTCAATGGGTCTACGACATTCAGATCCGTGTGTACTTTGCAAATCTCTATGTCAAACTGTAAACACTTCTACCACACTCCACTTGGTACTATTCCAAATGAATGCTCCACTATATGTATCCAGATTGCTACTACGGGTCATCCGGATTGGTGTTAAAGCTTGCATCGACGTAACTCTTTACGACGAACTCTTTATCACCTCCATAATCGAGAAACATCTCCTTAGTCTTTTAGTTACTAAGGATAATCTTGACCGCTGTCCAGTGATCCACTCCTGGATCACTCTTGTACCCCTTGACAGACTCATGGCAAGGCACACACAGGTGCGGTACACAACATGACATACTATACAGAGCCCATGGCTAAGGCATAGGGGAAGACATTCGTCCTTTCTCTTTCTTCTGTCGTGGTCGAGCTTTGATTCTCACTCAACTTCACACCTTACAAAGCAGGCGAGAACACTTCTCTCTAACTAATCCATTTTGAACTCTTTCAAAATCTTGTCAAGGTATGTACTCATTGAAAGTCTTATCAAACATCTTGGTCTATCTTTATAGATCTTGATGCTCAACAATTAGGTAGCTTTATTCAAGCCTTCCTTTGAAAATCACTTTTCAAACAACCGTGTATGCTTTCTAGAAATTCCACATTATTTCCGAATAGCAATATGTCATCTACATATACTTATCAGAAACTCTATGGTGCTCCCACTCACTTTATTGCAAATACAAGTTTCTCATAAACTTTGTATAGATTCAAAAACTTTGATGACCTCATCAACTGATCTTAGGGTATTCTATGAAGATGCATTTGTCCGCTTTGGGTTCGAGCTCATTAGGTGAAAACATTTTCCACACAAGCGTCGTAGCCCCAAACATTAAGAAATGATAGCTTAGGTTTCTATCAAACTATAATTCACACGGTGTCATCTCAACGGATTTAGATGGTTCCCTATTTAAAGTGAATGTAGTTGTCTCTAATGCATAACCCCAAAATTATAGTAACAAAACAATAAGAGACATCATAGCATGCACCATATCCAATAGAGCATGACTATGATGTTCGGACACACCATCACACTATGGTGTTCCAGGTGGCGTGAGTTGTGAAACAATTTTCACATTGTCTAAAGTTGTATGCCAAACTCGCAACTCAGATATTCATCTTGACGATCGTATCGTAGACATTTTTATCTTCTTGTCATGATGATCTTAAACTTCACTCTAGATTTTCTTGAACCTTTCAAACGATTCAGACTTGTGTTTCATTAAGCAAATATACACTATATCTACTCAAATCATCAGTGAAGGTAAGGAAATAACGATATCCGCCGCATGCTATAAGACTCATTGGATTGCATACATCAACATGTATCATTTCAAATAAGTCACTTGCCCACTCCATCAAACCAGAAAACGGGGTCCTTAGTCATCTTGACCAAGAGGCATGGTTCGCATGTCTCAACTGATTCGAAATTGAATGAGTCCAAAGATCCATCAGCATGGAGTTTCTTCATGCGTTTTATACCAATATGACATTTAGCAGCAGTGCCACAAGTATGTGGTACTATTATTATTAACTTTCTATCTTTTGGCATCAATGTGATGAACATGTGTATTACTATGATCAAGATTCAACAAACCATTCACACTCGGTGCTTGACCATTGAAGGTATTATTCATGTAAACAAAATAACCATTATTCTCTAACTTAAATGAATAACCATGTTGCAATAAACACGATCCAATCATGTTCATGCTCAATGCAAAACACCAAATAACATTTATTTAGGTTTGTCACTAATCCCGAAGGTAGAGAGAGCATGCGATGTTGATCACATCAACCTTGGAAACATTTCCAACACACGCCCGGAGGTCCGAGCGCGATGGTGTGGTGGCGCATCATAGTTGCTGTCGTCGTTGTCGCTGTTGGCGCTGCTGTCGCTCGGGCTCCCCTCGGAGGGGGTGTCACTGCTGTTGGAGGAACAAGGCTCGTCGCCAAGGGCAAGCTCATGTCCGGGATCGCCGTGACCGGTGTCTTGTGGGCAGCACCCCAGGCGCTCACCCTCGCCATAGAAGATCTTGAGGAAGAGCGTCGCCTCCCCATCAAACTTGAAGTGGAGGGTGCGCCTCCCCATCAGACCGCGGGCACGAGCAAACGTCTACCACCTGCGGACCAGGTACACGTAACCCCTCGGGGTGACCTCAACCTCCACCCATGACGCTGCGCAGCAGCAGCTGTCGGCCTGCAGCCATAGGCAGTTGCCCCCCGGCCGATAGCACCCTCGCAAAGGAGCCTGGGAGTTGAATCCAGGCGGCCTCCGGCTTCTCGGCCCACACCAGGAACTCCCAGGCCGAGTCGGCCGTATGGAGCCGCGGACGCGATGGCAAGGCCGCAGTGGTTGCAATCCCACCGTGGGTGTTGCTACTTCGGCTGCCACGGGTGCCCGTGCCGGTCGGTCCCATGCTGCGACAATCGATGATGACCCCAGACCGCGTTGCGGTATGACCACGCCCTCGGGAAGCCGCCGCCGGCATCGCGGCATACTTCTGGGGGCGGCCGCAACCCCTCTTGGGTGGCAGTGGCACGGGGCTCTCCTCTCGGGCCTTCCCCTTTTTGGTGGCGGAGTGCTTCCTCGCCGAAGACATGATGGGGGGGGGGCGAGTTGGAGATTGGAAGATGAGGAAGACAAAGATGTGTGAGGGTTTTCTCCCCCTCACTGGCTTAAGTAAAGCCGAGGGACAACTGGCGCTCCCTCGCATCTCGGGAGGCGTGCATCCTCTGTCGGGTTACATCTGCATGGCCCGAGAGCAGGAAGCCCAAGGAATCAACAACATTCAAGGAAAGGTAGTGATGGCTGGTGATGGCACGGGCGTCACATCAATTTGACTTGGGCGATTCTTGATGCCTTCGAGGAGCGGAGGCATCGCCGAACAGGTGGTTGACGCATGTAGAGCATGGCTCGTAGGCATTTGGGGCCTGCGGCTCTTTGGGCCGTCCTCAAGGCTTTGCCCTGAAGCCAGATTGAGCGCGCCTTGGGCCCGGGGTCTACTGTCGGTGTTTTGGGAACGTGGGTACCTAGTCCTGCGTGTCTGCAGCCCAGGACATGGCCCACTTCGTCAGCCAGGCGAGGCCTGGCACAACATTACTTAATACGAGGCCCTCGCGAGGACCCTGGGCTCGTGAGGAAGGCATCAAGACCAGCAAGGATGGGCCTCCTCAGGCCCCCTCCTGAGGGGCGGAGATCTCTATGCAAGGCCCAACCTCAAGAGTCAAGGGTGATGCAAGGAAGGATAGGCGGGCTCCAGCGCGCCAGGCGGTGCAGTTTCCTCTTTGGTGCAAATGGAGCAAGGACATACGTGGGTTCCCAAAGTGCCACCCAAAGGTTTCCCTTCCAGTGCGACAAGACCATGACCGCGAGCCCCGCAGGATGGATGTCATCGCCCAGCCCACCATTGCATCACCAACAGCTACTTTGTAGGCGAAGACCACCTTTGGACAGGGCCATTGTGGGATCCCTTCCCGCCATTGTGATAAGGGAAGAGGACCCGGTCCGCCGCTATATATAGACGCTAGGTCACAACGTAGAGGAGGACCCCGACCAATCCAACACTTAGCCACTCAACACACCACCGCAAGGCCGAGAGCCAAGAACACACCTTGAGCAACCTCGCGAGGCTCAAGCACGCTGTACTAGTTCAGCCACCAAAACCTCCACGAGAGGCAATCCACAAAAGCAGCAGTAGGGTATTACGCTTCGCAGCAGGACGAACCTGGGTAAACAGCCGTGTTCATCTTCTTCCTCGTCATCAAACGAGTTTGTCGTTGTGTCCATCGAGTAGCGAGCTAGGTTGGGTGAGGCTGCAGGGAAACCTTCACACACGCCCCGGTGTTCATGCCTTGAGGGTTTTGCGGAGCCAAAAATCTGACAACTACTCTTGCCGTTGCCCTCCGAGACCATGGCAGCAAGGATGTGGATGACACCTGGGTCAAGCGTAAGTTTCTGAAGGCCATCATGCCCTTCAACAAGGCCATGTACGCTGTCATCCGCCAAAGACCAGACTTTCACAACTTGTCCTCTTGGGATTGATACGTCTCCAATGTATCTATAATTTATGAAGTATTCATGCCACATTTACAATAATTCTATATGATTTTGGTATGATTTTATTAGAACTAACCCGGACTGACGCTATTTTTAGGAGAACTACCATGGTGTCATTTTTTGTGCAGAAATAGAAGTTCTCGGAATGGGCTGAAAATTTACGGATAATATTTTTGGAAAATATAAAAATACTAGAGCAAATAGATACCAGAGAGGAGACCTAGGAGGCCACTAGACACCAGGGCGCCCCCTAGGGCGCGCCCCTGGCTTGTCGGCCCCTTGGGAGTCCCCTTGATGTGATTCCAATGCCAAGTACTTCTATAAATCCAGAAACCTCCAGAAAGAAACCTAGATCAGAAGTTCCGCCGCCACAATTCTCTATAGCCATGAAAAATCAATCTTGGCCCTCTTTGGCACCCTGCCGGAGGGGGTTATCATCACTGGAGACCATGGAGGAGGAAGACAGAGGGGCAATCATCACCATGGAGGCCAAGGACCAGAGGGAGAACCTCTACCCACCTAGGGGGGAGGACATGGAGGAGTAAGCACAAGGGGGAGACCCTCTCCCTATCTCTCTCAGTGGCGCCGGAGTGCCATCAGGGGAACCATCACCGTGGTGATCGTCTTCATCAACATCACCTTCTTCATCACCGTCCTCATATCTTTTCAGCGGCCCACTCTCCCACATCCCGCTGTAATCCCCTACTTGAACATGGTGCTTTATGACACATATTATGATCCAATGATGCATTGCCATCCTATGATTTTTTGAGTAGATTTCTTTTGTCTTATGGGTTGATTAATGATCTAGATTGGTTTGATTTGCATGTTTATTTTGGTGCTGTCCTTTGGTGCCTTCCGTGTCGCGCACACGCACACGTGAAGGATTCCCGATATAGGGTGTTGCAATACGTTCATGATTCACTTATAGTGGGTTGCTAGAGTGATAGAAGCTTAAACCCGAGTAAGGGGGTTGTTGCGTATGGGATAAAGGGGACTTGATGCTTTAATGCTATGGTTGGGTTTTACCTTAATCATCTTTAGTAGTTGCGGATGCTTGCTAGAGTTTCAATCATAAGTGCATATGAACCAAGTAGAGAAAGTATGTTAGCTTATGCCTCCCTCTCATGTAAAATTGCAATAATTATTTCCGATCTTGTTAACAATTGCCTAGGATAATTCCGCACACCGACCCATCATTATTCCACACTCGCTATTTATAATATATTCTAACTTTATGATAGCAGAACCTATTTTTATATTTTAGTTCTCCGTTATCATGCAAAGCAATTCGCTTCATACCCACAATGTAGTTTTATTTCTCGTTTCTAGTTGGAAGCAAATGTTCGTCGTACGTAGAGTCCTATCAGTGGTAGATAGGACTTGAGAGAATATTGATCTTACCTTTAGCTCCTTCTGGGTTCGACACTCCATATTTATCACTTCCACCTTTGGAAATTGCTACGATGATTCCTTGCACTTGGGGATTATCAGCGATGTGATGGATGAATTTATTGCAATGAACATCTTGAACATGACCTCATGTACTCTTGCTCGCGTGAAACGATCTAATAAATCATCTCGCAACCTTGCTTTCAAGGCCAAGGTCAGTCAACAGGAAGAAGAAGAATAATAATAAGAAGAGGGTTGCCCCAAGGACACCAAATATGCTTACCATGAGCATATGGCTCTAGCGTCCAGGCAATTTTGGGGCAACAAGAGAAACACAAGGCCCAACTTCTCCAAGAACAACTCAAGCAGGTAAAAGGGCAAGCAACGTGTGAGGACCTGCTACAACTGTGGTAATGTGAGTCACTTTGTGGTGGATTGTTCATATGAGAAGAGGGAAGACAATGGTGGCAAGCTCATCTGCAAAGATAAGGCCAAGTCTTTCCCCAACAAGACCAACTTCACCAAGAAGACTCCTCACAAAGTGTTGGTGGCTCAAGAAGAGTATGTCTCTCATGATGATGTTTATGACAAAGACACAAGTGGTGGAGGAATGGCAATGGCATCTGTGGCAATTGCATCCTCTACCCCAACAAATGTGTCACTCTTTGACGCCCCAATGAGAACCACATCGCTAGGTGCCTCATGGCAAAAGGTATCACCAAGGTAACCTCTAACGCCAAAACCTCAAACATTAAAACTTCTATTTCTTCCACTCCGTCTTTGTTAGATTGTGTGGATGAACATGAGGAGGCGAAAGAGGGTGAGAATGAGTTCGACATGTTCTTGTGTAAACTCAAGGGAGAATCCAAGAAGAACTTCGTTGCTATCTTGGAAAAACTTGGTGAGGCCAATGACACTATTCAGTCTCAAGAAGAGTACCTTGAGGAGTTGAGAGGCCATAGTCCTGATTATGCCGAGAAGATAGCAGATCTTTCTATTGCACTTGAAGACGAGCGAGGTCTTTGTATGACTACTGAGGAGTCACAAAATGATGACCTTGCTAAATTATGTAAAGATTATGATCATGCTATCATTCTTAACCGTGTGCTCAAATCTGAAAAGGTTGCACTTGGGGTTGGCCATGATCGACTCAAGTATGAGCTTGACTCATTTGATAATACTCACAAGGCATTGAAGAGTGTTCATGCTTCTCTTAAGGAGTCGCATGATCAACTCCAAGTAAAACTCACTAAGGAAATTGCCACGTGTCCTCATTTTGTTTTATTTGATAATGCCTCTGCTACTAACCCGTGTTGTGAGCATGCACATCTTGTGGAGGAAAATGCTAAGCTGAAAGAGAAGCTTGAGAAAGGCCTAGTGACATGTATCCAAGGTGATAAGGCTCTCAATGATCTTTTGATCAATCAAAAGGAAGTGCTTGCAAAGGAAGGAATTGGGTTTGCACCCAAGTCCCAAAACAACAAGGTGAAGACCAAGCAAGCTCCCCCGCTCATGGAAACTTTTGTCAACGTAGGGGGACCTACTCAAATAAGGACAAGGTTGTGGGTGGTAGTACCAAGAAGGGCAAGACCACTCCCTCCAACAGGGCCGGAGACTTTAATCCCTCTTATATCTTGTGCCATGCTAGTGATGGGCATGATTATGCCAAATATGTTGTGTCTTCTTATGTGTACATTGAGTGGTATATTTGGGTTCCTAAGACCCTTGTCACTAACATGAAAGGACCCATTAAATAATGGGTACCTAAAATCAAGCATTGATCTATTGTAGGAGTTTGCTTCCGGAGGAGTCTCATGGTTGCTCGATAGTGGAGCAACAAATCATATGACCGGAAGCAAGGACTTGGTGGTGGACGTTTGACCTGATAAATCCGTGGCCACTCAAGTCTCCTTCCGCGATGACACAATCTCAAAGGTATTGGGTCTTGGCAAGGTGGTTATCTCTCCAACCTTAACCATTGAAAAGTTCATGCTTGTCGAGACCCTTACATACAATTTACTTTCCGTTCGTCAACTTGCAATTATGGGCTTTAGTACTTTCTTTGACATTAACATAGTGACCCTTTCATGGAGCAAGACTCTTAAAGTAGCCATTGTTGGGCATGTCGAAAACGATCTCTATGTGGTTAACTTCTCGAAGCGACCCACTAGGACCGCGACATGCCTAATGGATAAAGTTCATGTGGGGTGGCTTTGGCATCGCCGACTAGGCCATGTCAATATGAGATCTTTGCAAAGTCTCCTCAAAGGGGATCACATTCTTGGACTAACAAATGTGAGTTTTGCTAGAGATCGTGCTTGCAGTGCTTGTATCAAAGGAAAGCTACATGAAAAGGCTCATCGTCCTACCACTACAATATACTCAAAAAGGACCCCAGAGATCCTTCACATGGACCTCTTCGGTCCTCCATCTATTGACAATCTTGGAGGGAGAAAGTATTGCTTGGTGATTGTGGATGACTACTCAAGGTACACATGGGTAAATTTCTTCAAGAAGAGTGAGACCCAACAGACTGTCATCAACTTTGCAAATGAAGTCCAACGTCAACATGAAGCAAAGACCTTGATGATTAGAAGTGACAAGGACACCGAGTTCAAGAACTTAACCCTAGATGAGTTTCTCAGTGATGAGGGGATAAAACACCATTACTCCACCCTTACACCCCTCAACAAAATGGTGTTGCAGAGAGAAACAACCGGACATTGATGGATGCGACAAGAACCATGAGGGCAGAGTTTAAATCACCTTACAACTTTTGGGCTGAAGCCATCAACACTGCGTGTATTGCATCAAATTGGCTCTATCTCCGTAAAGGCTTGAACAAGACTCCTTATGAGATTCTTACCGGGAACAAGCCCAACCTCAAGTACTTCCAGGTGTTCGGTTGTAAGTGTTTCATTCTCAAGAAAGGTGTTCGTTTGTCAAAATTTGAATCAAGAGCTCATGAGGGCATATTTGTTGGTTATGCTGCAAACTGTCATGCTTACCATGTCCTCATCAAGTCCACGAGACTCATTTAGGAGACGAGTAACATAGAGTTTGATGAAAATAATGGCTCCGAAGTGGAGCAAAGTGGTCTTTGTGACGTAGGTGATGAAATTCATCGCCAAGCCATAAGAAGAATGGGAGTGGGATACTTCCTACCTATTGAGGAACCCCTTGTGGTTGAAGGAGAAGGACAATGTTCCACTCAAGTGGAACCATCACCGACGACCGATCCACCCGCTTCCAAAGAACAAAGTGAAGGTCCTCAACCCCGTGATCAAGATCAAGAGCAAGGTCAACTTAATGATGATGATTATTCATCACATGATGCTCGAGATCTAGCTCACACCCCCGTGCAAGCTCAAGATCAAGATGAAGCTCTAGACCAAGATTAAGGTAAAGCTAAAGATCAAGATCAAGGACAAGCCGATGCTAGTACCAAAGTTCGTCAAGTTACCAAGCCTCAACTCTCCATGGAGGAAATTCTTGAAAGACGAGCTATCACGATTGCTTCCAAACTAAGAGTCAAGCAACACCTATTAAAGAATGTTTATGGAAGCTTGAAGAGAGGGCTAACTACTCGTTGTCAATTAACAAACTTTAGTGCACATCATGTGTTTGTTTCTTGCTTTGAACTCCTCAAGGTACAAGATGCGCTCTAAGACGACCAATGGCTTGAAGCCATGGATTAAGAAATCAACAACTTCGAGTGCAACAAGGTGTGGTGATTGGTGCCAAGGCCAAAGGAGAAGCAGAATGTCATTGGAACCAAATGGATCTTTAAGAACAAGCAATATGCACAGGTATCATTATTCGCAGTAAGGCAAGACTGGTGGCTAAAGGCTACTCACAAGTCGAGGGTATTGATTACGGTGAAACCTTTGCCCTTGTTGCTCGCCTTGAATCAATTCGCATGTTGCTTGCTTATGCCTCTCATCATGATTTCATATTGTATCAAATGGATGTGAAGAGTGCTTTCCTTAATGGTCCACTTAAGGAGTTGGTATATGTCAAGCAACCCCCCGGGGTTTGAAGATCCCAAGTTCCCCAATTATGTATATGTTCTCGATAAGGCACTCTATGGCCTTAAACAAGCCCCACATGCATGGTGTGAGCATCTTACCGAGATGTTGCAAGATTGTGCGTTTGAAATTGGGAAAATCGATCCCACTCTTTTTACTAAGAGGGTTAACGGGAACTTGTTCGTATGCCAACTATATGTAGATGATATTATCTTTGGTTCTTCTAACAAAGCTTTTAATGATGAGTTTGCCGCACTAGTGACCAAAGAGTTTGAGATGTCTATGATGGAACAGTTGAAGTTCTTCCTTGGATCCGAAGTCAAGAAACGAATCCAAGGAACCTTCATCAACCAAGCTAAGTACACTCAAGACATGCTCAAGAGGTTCAAGATGGATGAGCTCAATCCTTCCAAGGCCAACACTCCTATGATCTCAATGGTAAATCTGTGGACCAAAAGGTATATCGCTCCATGATTGGATCCTTGCTTTACCTTTGTGCATCTAGACCGGATATCATGTTGAGTGTGGGAATTTGTGCATGATTTCAGTCTGCACCTAAGGAGAGTCACTATTTGACTGTCAAGCGAATCTTTCAATATTTGTCTCATACCCCAAACTTTGTATTATGGTATCCTAAGGGTGCTTCATTTGATCTCATTGGATATACTGACTCGGATTGGGCGGGAGACCATGTGGAAAGGAAGTCCACTTCTGGAGGCTGCCAATTTCTTGGTCGTTCTTTGGTAAGTTGGTCTTCAAAGAAACAAAACTGTGTTTCTCTCTCGTCCACCAAGGCCGGGTATGTAGCCTTTGCAAGCTGTTGTTCTCAAATTCTTTGGATGAGGCAAACCTTAAAGGATTATGGTGTCAACTGTGACAAAGTGCCTCTTTACTGCGACAATGAAAGCATGATCAAGATCTCCAATAGCCCGGTTCAACACTGCAAGACAAAGCATATTGAGATCCGTCATCACTTCATCCGGGATCACATCAAGCATGGAGACATTGATCTTATTCATATCTATACTAGGGAAAAACTCGCAAACATATTCACGAAGCCATAGGATGAATCAAGATTTCATGAGTTAAGGCATGCGCTAAATATCATTGATTCGAGCAATGTGGCTTTACTTAGTGCACACCCCACCACACTCATCATCATGTCCTGTTTAGGTGTAGGCATGGACATAGGGGGAGTCTAGTTCTCTCAATGAACTATCCCTCCTCATATTATGCATAAATTGATCAAGTCTTTCACATTAGTCATTTTTGATGACACTTGTGCTTCAAAGCTGAGTTTTGGTCATGGGCCCAAGGTTAAAATCTTCGCGGTGCCATACCAATTGATTCAAACATAGGTGGCCTTGGCCACTGCCTCCTCCTAGAGAGGCATTTGACCTTATTTGTGTCTTAAGTTTGTGTTTTTTGATTTCTACTTGATCTTGCTTGTGTTTTCGGGTCCTAAGTGTGGGAATTCCCATGGTATTTTTATTTGCTTTTTGTTTTCTTCCAACCATGGAGTTGCCCCCCACCATACTCCTATGCCTTTTTCTCTATCCCAAGCTCTTCTCATCTCGGAACCCTTCTTTTCCAATTTTACGCATTGATCTCTTGATGGTGGTGCGTGTGGCCGAGTGGTACAACCAGTGTGAAAAGTGGTTCAATCGCTAATCCACCAGTTGTCCTGCCCCAGCGGTACAACCGGGGGTGCTTGAGGTTGAACCACTAATCCCCAGGTCCTATACCTAGACTGGTACAACCGCTCTTTGGAGCGGTACAACCGGTCACGCAACCGCTACTTAAACAGGGAGGGCCGGGCCTAAGGGGTATTCAGTTTTCCCCTTCGTGCCCGACTCCTACCTGGTTCCCTAGCCCCGAGCCGCCGACACCATCGCCCCGGAGTGCCTACGGCGCCCCGGATCTGTGGCCTCCTCTCAGATCTGTTTGTGGAGGCCCTTCCTTCCCCCATTCTCCTCCCATGGATGCCGGTAATGCCCAGTTCCTCCTTGTTATTGGATTTCCTTTTGGATCCTCCATTGTTAGGGCATTGCTCGGTTCCCATGCTTGTTAGTCAAAACTATTGGCAGGATGAGATTGTCTATTCTATTTTCAATTATCTGTGATGCTTAGAGGCCTCAAAGAGGGGTGCATTTCTCAGATCCGGATCCACCAGTTCCCTAGTAGCGGTACAACCGCTCTAATTAGCGGTACAACCGCTGCTGTGGTACAACTGCTTGGGTGACCGGTTCAACCAGACTCTCTGATTCTTGCCCCTCGTTTCTTGTTTCTTATCTTGACACCTAATTTATTCCTACTTTTGCATAAAATCCTCTTATCTTTTCTGGGTTTCTCTTCTGTGTTCCTCGTGTGCGTGTCTGCAGGTGGTTCCAGCTCTCTTTCTGCTCCTCGAAAGAAGTCGAAGAAATGTGATCGTAGGTGCAGGATAGTTGAAGAGTCTGACAATGAGGAAGTTGCGATCCCCACCAATCCCACTCGCCGTGAGAAGTCTTTGGCCGCCAAGCAGAAAACTACCAAGCCAGGGCACTCTTGGAAGTATGTTGACTGGGAGCGAGTTCGGTTTTAAAATCCTTATGAGGTCCCCGTTGCTCCCAGGTGGACCACTCCTCAGTTTCGGAATGAGCTACAATGACGGATTGTGCATGAGCTCTATGGCCATCACAAGAACAAGTTTTCCAAGCAATGGACTATTGACATTGAGCACTGGAGTAACAACATGGATTACTTTGGATAGGCATTAACACTTTGTGTGGAGTTTGACTTGATCAAGCTCATGACGATCAACTGTCCCTTTGATGTGCAACTCATTCACCAGTTTTATGCCACTATTCACTTTGGAACTGATGAGGCTCATATTCCTTCATGTGTCGTGATGAGCTTTTCCATGTCCCGTGGCATGCCTTTTGCAATGCCCTTGGTTATGATGATACCGACCTCACTGGGAATGGCTTCATCCATCCTCATGACCAGGCTACTCCTCTGGATAAGGTATATTTATCCGCCTTGTACATTCCTGGATCCACTAAGAACTTGCAACGGGTCTATGATATTTTGCACAGTATTTTCCAGAATGTTCTTCTGCGCAAGGTTGGAAATCAAGATGAGATTCATTGATACTTTTTTGATCTGCTTGTTGCCATGAGGAACAAAGCTGACTCTAGGGCTATGTTTGATGCCTACAAATGGATGTGGGAGGATATGTACTCCACGGTCTTCTACAAAAAAGTTCCCACCTATGCACATTTCATCATGTGTTTCGTCAACTCTGTGTGGGCCATTCGTAGGCCAGGAGAGCCTCTCTCTTCTCCAGAGAACCTTATTGATCATGACGTCAAGCAACTCCAGAATAAGAAGAAGCATCTTGCACCGTGCTTCCCAGCTGATGACCTCGAGGATGTATTTGCTACATCCAGCGATAGTAATTTTGAGCTTCCTGTCGGCGCCAAGCCATCTTGGGTATCTAAGCTCTCCAACAAGTTAAAGAAGGCCTTCTTCCTCTAGACTCATGTTAAGAAGAAGCTCTATGAAGCCCATGTCAACAAGAAGCTTGCCAGACGCAGACAGATTCAGATTATGTGGGCTCTCCATCTTGAGGCCACCAGTGGTTTTGATAATACCATCACTCCTAAGGAGCAGTGGATCTATGCACATACCACTTGGACTGATGATGAGACCTCGGGTCAGCCTGTTGCCTCCTCCCCTGATGCTGCTGCTGCTGCTGATGATGATGGAGATGATGGGGCTGGATCTGATGATGATGAGGAGGTCTATTGAGTTCCGGGACGTTAGCATCACTCTTTCCCTTTCTGGTGTGTTGATGCCAAAGGGGGAGAAAGTTACATTATGACGGGATTAGCATGGTCGTTGCGTGGTTGTCTATTGTTTTATCTATTGCATCTTCCAGTTGAAATCTCATTTGCTCTTAGTCAGTTATGAACAACCTATCTTGTGTGAACACTATTTGCTTTTTAGTAGAGTCTGAGATTAATCATGCCCTTGCTATCAAGCTCTACTTATTATCTCCTTCTATTGCTCCTTAATGTTTCATTTTATATATTTACCCATTGGTTGGTCTCTAAAATCAAGGGGGGGCTTCATTTCTTGCATATGTCTCATCTGGTGCACACATTGAGGGGGAGCTCCACTTTTATTTTATAGATCATCAATGCAAATCGTGTTGTTGTCATCATCCACCAAAAAGGGGGAGATTGTAAGGGTATTCGCTTACCCTAGTGTTTCAGTGATGATGACAACTCACTATGATATAACCGTGTGTCAAGTTATACATGTATTGTGTGTGGGACACAAGACGGTTAGGTAGTCCCTCTAAATGGAAAAGATCGAAGACAGTGTTCTCTACGTG
Source organism: Hordeum marinum (assembly GCA_022496015.1). Lineage (NCBI taxonomy): Eukaryota > Viridiplantae > Streptophyta > Magnoliopsida > Poales > Poaceae > Hordeum > Hordeum marinum. The sequence continues at coordinate 296,419,065 of CM039673.1, read as the reverse complement.
TTTATTCTCTTTGGTCGTAGGGATCCCGTACTATTAAGAGGGAATCCACAATGGAAGGTCTTGGGTGAATCAGTTCTCTCGCACATCCTTTTACAACCAACTCATTCCTCCACATCATAGAGAGAGAGGCCCCTCTTTCCTTCCATGCTTGCCGTTGTAATGTTGTCCCGACCTAATGCACCGCTCGCTCCGAACATTCAGTTTGACCACCACTTCAAGGGTGATACCCTGGAGGTGCTTCCACTGAGAAGTCCCCATAGTGGTACCGCTGCCTCCAGGTGGTTGTACCACCCACAGCTGGGTGACCCAGGGTGGCAGCTCTGGGCGGTTGAACCAGCCCAGCATCGGGCTATAACCGAACTCTGTCCTGTTGGGTTCCGGTTGTTGGGCGGACCTGGACGGGTTGTACTACTATTTTATATAGCCCGGTACTACCGGTCTTCCAAGCGGTTTTACTGCTTGGGACTTTGCCTGGTCCAGTGCTTTGGCCAGGCTGCTGCATCCTGGCCACCTTTCTGTTGTGGTCCGATAGTCGGGCGGTAGTCGGGCGGTTGTACCGATCCCTCCGGTTGTACAACCCTCTAATTTGGTTGTACCGTTGCCGTGTATTTCTGGCTGTAATGGTTAGAAAGTGTGGGACCTATATAAAGAGGTGGTTCTTACACCTCTACCTTATCTCTTACCTCTCTCTCTCCACTATTGATGTCCATTGAGCTTTCTTGCCCAATCTCTCTGTCTCTAGCTACCCAAACTTGTTGTCTTTCTAAGGATTGAAGGACGATATCTAGATCTACACTTCCACCACAGGAAAATTGATCCCCCATACTTTCTTGTGTGGATGTTGTTAGTCTTGGGTGTCTGAGCACCCTAGACAGAAGAGGTCACCTCAAAGCCATAGTCCATTGTGGTGAAGCTTCGTGGTTTCGTTCAGAGCCTCCAATTACGTTGTGGAGAGATCCCCAACCTTGTTTGTAAAGGTCCGTTGCCGCCTTCAAGGTCACCACTAGTGGAATCACGACATCTCACATTGTGTGAGGGCGTGAGGAGAATACGGTGCCCCTAGTGGCTTCTTGGGGAGCATTGTGCCTCCACAACACTCTAACGGAGATGTACTTCCCTTTACTGGGAAGGATCTCCAGTAACACATCCTCGTCTCCGTTGGTTCCACATGTGTTTACTTCTTACCTTCACTTTGTGCAATCTATTTGTATTGTTTATGTCCTTGCTTGTATTGTTATTGTAGTTAGCATCGTATAGGTTGCTCACCTAGTTGCATATCTAGCCAACCTTTATGTTGCTAAGCCTTACTTGTTAAAGAAATATTAAAAAGTGTTAGTTGCCTATTCCCCCCTCTAGTCAACTATATCAATCCTTTCACTCTGTAACTGTAGCACACAATGTACATACATGTAAATACCATATTAGCCATTGTGGTAACCCCTTGGACTATAAAAGGAGGCCTAGGGCAACCTTTAGAAAGGTCGACTCTCTGTTCATTTAGACGAGTAGCGACACTCCCTATGCATCCCTTGCCGGGTCATGATGCTCCTGCATTGTGAACCAAATAATCCACCACCACACATGACATAGGGCATTACGCTCCAGCGGCCCGAACCTGTCTAAACCCTCGTGCATGTAGCTTGGTGCTCTTTGTGTAGCCCACTCCCCTCGACTAAACCGTAGAAAGGGGCCTTGCCGGTCCTATAAATCTCGTACCCCTGATATCTTTGGTGCACCAGGTTGGGGGATCTGGTGCATGAATCTCTATCACCACTGCGTATCTCCATCGACATCATCACCGATGACCATGGCACCCAAGAAGGCCAAAGGAGCGTCGTCAGCCTTTCTTTCCCCTTCCAAGCTGCCCACGCCAGCCGCTACGAGCGACGAGGCCGGAGGCGAGCATCGCGCTCACTGGACCGGCGAGCGCAATCATAACATCGCACGTAGCTCTACAAGCTGCGACCTGGAACCATCTGTTATAGCGTCCAAGGACGCACTCACGGTGTCTGGGAACAACGCGATGGCTGCCCTGAACGCGATGGACGCACCGAGCATAACAACGCCTGCACCGTGAGCTTCACAAGGCAACAACAACCAGCGCCCTGAGGGTGGTGACCCCGGGTGACGGGCGGATAGGAACCCTGCGTGCCAGTCACAATACATGCAGGGCCAGCCTCGACAGAAATCTCCTAGTGGAGATGGATAGCGGACGGCGGCATGGGGGAGCGCCCTTCCTGACTCTGTCTGAAGCAAGAGCGCCTCCCACGCCACACACCGTGCAATGCCCAAGTCTGCAGAGGAAGCCTTGGCGCAGGCCTAACTACTACTCAACTCCCCCCTGTGCTAGATAAGATGGAGGAGTGGAGGGCGACGATCCAGAGTCTCTTAAGCTTCGCCAACCATGATAGGCGTGATGCAGGGGGGCCTCGAACGTTTGCTAGGCGGCCCCGATGAGGCCTGCCACCGGATGCGACGCGGGCGGGGCTCCCATGATGCAGTCGTCCCCACAGCAACACTCCCTTCGGTCCAAGGCACAAGACAAGATGTCTTTTGCCTCGAGAAACCCGCGACAGAAGAGAGATCAACATGAGGTCTTGAAGTACACATGCAAAAAGGATGCGCGCACCACCATTGAGCAACGACGGGAGACTTGTCACCGACCGGACGACCACGTGGACCCAACCGTCAATGAGCCCGCATTGGGGGCTCCTGACAGCCTACCTTACGAGGTCGGTTGCCCGACATTCGCCCGTGAGCTACGACAAGTCTTTTGGCCCTCTAGCGGAGCCTTCAAGCTCGAGCTACCGGACAAGTATGACGGAAAGATTAGTCCATTAGAGTTCCTAGGCATCTACACCATAGCGGTGCAGGCTGTCGGGTGTTACCCACAAGTATAGGGGATCACGACAGTCTTCACGGGTAGTATTTCACCATAATTTATTGATTCGACACAAGGGGAACCAAAGAATATTTATTGTCCTTGACAGTTGAGTTGTCAATTCAACCACGCTTGGGATATCTCTCTACAACAAGGATTTAGTAGCACAAGAAATGATAGTAGTAACAGTAATAGTTATACCAATTTTTTCGATAACAGTAGCAATTGAGTAGCAGGTGTGATAGTAGCAACAACATTAGTAACTTAGCAAGATTCGGTATATGTAAAGCGTAGGCACGTTGATCGGTGATGGATAATGATTTAGATGAGATTGATCATGTAACAGTTACACACTAGGGCGACACAGAACTATCTCCAATTCATCAATATAATGTAGGCATGTATTTTGTACGTAGTCATACGTGCTTGCGATAAGAACTTGCATGACATCTTTTGTCCTACCCTCCCGTGGCAGCTGATCCTATTGGAAACTAAGGGATATTAAGGCCTCCTTTTAATAGAGAACCTGAACAAAGCATTAACACATGGTGAATACATGAACTCCTCAAACTGCGGCAATCACCGGAAAGAATCCCAATTATTGTGACCTTGGGGTATGTGTATCTAGACACGCAATAGGTGCATACAACTTGCAAGATAGGATCCAAATCAATATTATATTCGTGAAAACATAATATGTTCAGATCTGAAATCATGGCCCTCGGGCCCTAGTGACAAGCATTTATCATAGTAAAGTCATAGGAACATCAATCTTAGAACATAGTGGATACTAGGAATCAAGACCTATCAAACTTAACTCAATTACATTGTTAATCTCATCCAATCCCACCACCATCCATCAAGCCTACTAAGGAATTACTCACTCCAGGTGGTGAGCATCATGGTGGTGTTGATGAAGAAGGGTTGGTGATGACAACGGCGACGAATCCCCCTGTCTGGAGCCCCAAACGGACTCCAGAACAGGAGGTGGCGGCGGCTCCATCTCGTAAAACATGAAGAAAACTTCTCTTTGATTTTTCTCTCCGAAGATGTGATTTTATAGGACTAGAATTAGGGTTGGAGGAGCCACGTGGGCCCCACAAGCCATTAGGGTGTGGCCTAGGGGGGTTGTTGGCTTGTGGGCCCCTGGCAAACTCCCTCCGGCATTTCTTTGCTCCATAATTCATTATATATCCCAGAATTAATTCACAAGAAGTTTTGTCCAATTCTGAGAACTTTTATTTCCGCACAAAAATGGCACCAAGGTAGTTCTGCTGAAAACAATGTCAGTCTGGGTTAGTTTCATTCAAATCATGCAAATTAGAGGTCAAAACTAGAGCAAAAGTGTTGGAAAATTACATACATTGGAGCTTTATCAACTCCCCCGAGCTTAACTCATTGCTTGTACTCAAGCAATTCAGTTGATAAACTTAAAGTGATAAAGAAAAGTTTTATAAACTCTTTTGTTCCCATCGTTATACACATGCTTAGCTAGTGTTCAAGTTTTCAACATAAATCATAAATAACCACATCCATGATAACAATTAAATATCTCATTTACTCATGGAAATACATAACTAACTAGCAAGCAATAATAATATATCTCACATGTCAACAATTTGTGAAAACAACCACGATATAATATAGTGACATGGTATTTCACTAGCCCTTTCTGAGACCACAAAACATAAACGCATAGCACCTTTGAGATTCTAGTAGTGACTAAATGTTATAATTTAGAATAGAAAATATCCAATCATGCTCATATCCAACATTAACTAGACTCAATGCATAAGAATGACAATAGTGCTCTTCAGTCTAGTGCTGTTAGTAAGAGGGTGATGACCCAACATAAGAGTAAATAGACAGGCCCTTCGTAGAGGGAAATATTGATTTGGAGAGGTGCTAGAGATCAAAGCTTAAAACCAGAGTGAAGATATAATTTTTGGGTGGTTCACTTTTCTTGTCAACGTTAGGACAAATGTTTTCAATATCTTCCATTCTAAACTTATTATTGGCGGTTCCCAAACAGAATAGTAAAGTTTACTCATATCCGCCATCCATGGTTGACCGAATCCACGGGTGCCTGCCAACATACAACTGTCCCAGGGAGTTTATTTTATTTTATTTTGATTAAGCAGGACTAGGCATCTTTTTTACCAGCCTCTCTCGTGCAATGACAGCGAATAAACGAGTGTCTTGAGAATAACTCACTTAGCATGGAAGATACCGACCGACACATCGCTCCATGAGTGACACAAGTGCACAAATTAGATGTTTTATTTGAATATTTAGAGGTGGCACATGAAAATTTACTTGGAATGGCAGGGTAATACCATATATAGGTAGGTATGGTGGAATCATGTGGACTAACTTGGTTTAAGGGTTTTGGATGCACAAGCAGCATTCCCGCTTAGTACAGGTGCAGGCTAGCAATAGATAGATAACCGACCAGCTAGAGAGCAACAATGGTCATAAACATGCATTGTGAATAATTAACATTGGGCATAGCATGAGTTGGATATGAACACTCTGAATTTAAACATCATAAAGGCTCCATTGGTTTTGAATCAAGGTTTTTTACATCTGTGCCCCTAGTTCCTTAGTTGTGCTAATTCATCCCCACGTCCTTAAATTTTGCTCACTTTTCCCCACTCCCTAGCCCGAAACCCTCACCAAAGATCACAACGGAGGATGCCGTCAGGTCAATGGTTTGACCGTTAACTCTGACGAGTGGGGCCGTGCTGAGTCCGTCCCTCCCTATTTCCGGCCACACGAACGCCAAACAGACGTGCATGCGCTTTCTCCTCATCTGCCTCGGGGACCCATGGCAGCCTTCCAACTACCCCCACAACCAAAAGTAAATGCGCACGCGCGGCGGGCCCTGGTCATCAGCCACCCATGTTCGGGTCGTCGTCCTTCTTTAAATGGAAACCGACCAATCCACAACACCTTCCATCCTTCTAGAGCCGCGCCTGCCCCCTCCACCCCCGGCAGGATACAAACCCTAGTCCACCAGCAACAAAACCAAACCCTAGCCAATAGCCACCATGGGTATCTTCTCAAGGGCTGGCTCGAGCTCGGGCAAGAAGAAGGGCAAGGCCTCCACCGTCCCTTGGCGTGCGCTACCCTTGTCGTCCTCTTTTCTGTCCACCTCGGCAGCGAATTCGTGTCCTAGTGCACTAGGCGATGTGGCACTGGGAGCACATCGTCCCTCTCCCCTACGTCAACGTGATCCTGCCACAAGACTCACACTTGGATCCAGAGAGGATCCCAGTGCCGGAGGTTCCACGGTCGGCGGGCGCATGTGGAGAAGGTGAGGCGTCGGCGGCAGCAGTTCATTCCCGAACAGCGGCTCGATCTGGCCTATGCTATAGACTCTCCCAATTGGGAGGTCTGGTTTGAGTTTGACTACGCGGAGCAGTGCCAGCATGGTGTCCGTGATGTGCAGGCTTGCACCACGCTACCCCTTGTTGTGCGCGATCAGGACCAGGAGGCGGAGGCCACATACCAGGAGGCGCTAGCGCTGACAGCTGTCCTCCGCGGAAGCGAGGAGGAAGAGCGGCGCAAGGAGGAGGAGGAGGAGGAGGAGGAGGAGGAGGCTTACCAGGCACGGATGGCGAAGGCCTTTGCGCTCTTTGCTACTGGCGATTGCGTCGTGTCGCCGCTAGCACCACCATCCCCTGCCAGGCTTGAGCAGGCGCCGACCGCCTACACGCCCCACGGGTACGTGTGGGAGGGGGTGGTGCAGGAGTGGGTGAGCGCGCCACCCATATGGATGCTGGCAACGCCGGAGCAGGAGCGAGACTACCTTGAGTTTCAGCGACAACGGCACCTATGGGCGGAGTGTCTCGAGGGTCAGCGGCTAGAGGAGTAAGAGAAGGACGCCAAGAGAAAGGAGGAGGAGCGTTGTGCCGAAGCACAGGCACCGGCGGTGCAACCACCGGTGGATGATGTGACCACCGCCTGGGAGACATCGTTCCCCTAGGCTGGTCTAGCACCGACCCTCGTTGACCTCACCGGCCCCAACGACGACGACAACGAGGATGCCTAGGGGGCAGCACACCTCCTCGTTTTCATTTTTACTTTTAATGTTTTTAGTTAATGGATGGCAGGCTTGTGAACTCTTGCTTGGAAGACTTGTGAACTCTTGCAGGCCTTTGTGGCCACCATTAATGTATAATTAAAGTTAATGCAGGTTGATGTGATTTGATATGATGTTTCGACTGTGATGTGATGTTTGAATTTTGAATGACATTTGAATTATAAGCAACATTTGTGTTAATTTAGGCTAAACCCTAAACCCTAAACCTCTGTGATTTCAATGATCATGTTATCCTAGGTTGCAATGATCTAACAAAAAATACAAACAAATGATCATGTTAGTCTATGTTAGTGAGCTCCAAAAAGTTAGGGTAAACACGCCATTTCCAATATAAACCAAGATTATTATTTTTTGTCATAACCATGTCACATACAACAATATTGTGCGCAGGTCTTCGATTTTTTTTTATTATTGAATTTTTTCTTCTCATTTGAACTTGGAGATGGTAGCTTACCTCAAAAGAATATGAGAAATATGCTCCAAATAAGCTCCCAGGCTAGGGTAAACAGCCCCATTTGTAATCAAGTTTTTTTGGACCAATTCTAAATTAGCCAAATGTTTTTTATTAACACGTATTCAATCTATATAGTGTAGATTCGAAGTGTCACTATTCTTTGAATCAATCTTCATATTTTACATTTCTTTTAAAAAATATGCTTTAATATAAAAACTATTAAAAACGCGTTTAAAATATGAAGATTTGGTGATTTTTTTATTTTTGTAAAAATTTCAAACATAAGGTAACCCTACCTCCTCTCCTTGAACTCTATGAAATGTTGTACGTGATAGCTCATATGTGTGAAGGTTTATTCATGAAAATGACCATAGACCAAGTTTATGATTTTTGATTGGTAACATGTCACATAAGATAACATTGTGCGCAGGTTTTATATATTTTTTGAATTTTTTAAATTAATGGTGTTCATTTGACCTCGATCGTGCCAGCTAGGTTTTTTTGAAAATGTCCGTATACCAAGTTTAGTATTTTTCCTAGTTAGTGTGTCTTATAAAGCGACGAATGGCGAATGTTTCATTTTTTAATTTTTTCAAATTAGTTATGCTGAGTCAAAGCCTTGGAAACCCCGTTGACCAGCTCAAAACCCCTCTAAACCTCTCCTAACCATAGCTCCAAACGTCAGCCGTCCGATCATATGGACGTCTCCACATCGTTGGATTGTGGGGCGATCCACGAGAGGCGATCCTATTGATTGTGCTCGGCTGCTCGCCCACCATTGACTCCGCGAAAAAAACATAGTTATTGGGCCCAAAAGGAAACCAAGCTCTGGTTGGGCCGGTGAATTGCGTCGTTTTTTGCATCATTTCTTCTGTTTTTAGTGAATGTACTGGCTCTATTTGTTGCATCGTTTGAAATTACACAACAATTGACATTGCCTAGAAAATTTAGTTTTTTTCCAACACAAATGCAAAATGACTAAATTTATAAGGGCCAAAGTTATTTTTATCATGCAAAATAGCCACAAACTATTCAAAAATTGTCTCTTTCTGTTCATATATATGACCATGGATTCCCACGCGTGTAATTAGCTTTTTTTTCTTCCTCCTCCCACGCGTGTACACTCCCGATGCCGCGGTGGGTGTGAAAATAGGCCACTTCACATTTGACCACGTTATTGAGGGATTGCACCGTTTGTTTCTCTTTTTTTAGTTTCTTTTCCTTGTTATTTTTCAACATCACAATGGTTCATATTAGATTGAAAACATCATTACACTACCGGATATCTCATATTCAGAAAGGAAAAAATCATACGAAAGCATGGAGGATGTAAAACCTACATACTACTACATAATAAAACTGCTCTACTCTTCGTCGGAGATGTCGATGATCTCCGTGCCCTCCAGTGGATAAATGGTCGCTTGTTGCGGCTCCGCCCGCTCCGGCGCCTGCGGCTGCTCTGCTTCCGCCTCCTCTGCCTCTATCTTCGCCTCCAGCTCATCGAACATGGTGTTGGACTCCGCCTAGCTCTACCGGATGAGCCAACGGTTAGCCTCCACTTCGGCCTCATCCCTGATGGAATCCAAGATGGCCTGCTGCTATGCCATCTCCTCCGGCTGGTCGACGGCGACCTCCGCCTTCGCCTCCGAGCTGTCCTCCTTCATCGGCGCTGACTGATGCTCCTCCTCCTCCACCTCCATCGAATCCAGAGGGATACCCGCAGCGATGCCGGTGGCACGGCGAGCCTGTATTTACGCCTTGATTTGCAGGCGCCACTCCAGAGTTAGCTCCGCGTATGTGGTGATGAGGTGCTGGACCATCCTAACGGCGACGGAAGTGTGAGAGAATGTGTATGGGCTCGGGCGGCGGCAGGGTGGAGGGGGAGGAGGACGTGCAAGGGCTGGGGGCGATGACCAGCTTAAATAGCCAGGGAATGGCCTCGGGCGGCGATTCAAAGTGGTACCATGCGGTGTTCACACCACACCAACGGTCGAGACACCCGTCGAACCGTCGGGTTTCCCGACGAGTCCGCATGGGGCCATGCCGTTAGCCCAACGTGGTGGAAAATTGTGAAAAGACGCATGCCAAATGGGATGGAGGGAGTGGCATGCTTTGTCCCAACAGTCCACCAAAACCGGTCCCACTCGTCAGAGTTAATGGTCAAAGGCATTGACCCGACAACAACGTCCTTTGTAACCTGTTTTGAGGGTTTCAAACAAGGGAGTGGGGAAAAGTGAGAAAAATTTAAAAGCATGGGGATGAATAAGTAGAGCTAAGGAACTAGGGGCACAAAAATAAAGATCCCTTGAATCAACTACATGTTTGCACATGGGCCAAGTTAGACTGCTCGAATTACCCAAAGGGAAATACCATACTACCATACCATATCATAACCATTTTAATGCATGTTGACACACAAGACAAATCATTATCCACTCATAGATATTAAGCATGGCATGAGATACTACAGTATCTAATTGTCACCATAAACATCTCTACTCATGATATACTGAATCAAGATCAAACTGGCTAAACATATTTACAAAATGAAACACAAGAAGAGTTCATACCAGCTTCCTTTGCACGACCACTTCATCAAATATCATCATTATTGCCTTTCATTTGCACGACCGAATCATGTGATAATAATAGTGCAAGAATACCGTGGACTAAGCTAGAATGTGCAGGGTAGTTTCATACGGAGGAGAAGACAAGGTAATATTGGCTCTTTTATTATACCGACAATAAACCATGAAGAAGCCACTCAACAATTTCATTGTGGTCTTCTCCTTTCACGACTCAACAAAAGGAAAAAGAAATTCAGAGAATAATACTGAAATATTTTGGGAGTTTTTGTTTTTCTCAAGCAAGCAAAATAAACCAAGGGAAAACAAGAATGAGAAAAAAAGCTCCCAACGTGCAAGAGGAAATATTTTTGGGTTTTCTTTTTAGTACTATAGCTAATTAAATGGAAAAACAAAACCGAAAAGAAGCAAGAAATATTTTTGGGTTTTCAAATTTGTGAAACACACAACAAGAATGCTGAAAAATAAAGCTGACATGGATATACAATAAAGAGGATGAACATCGACAATTTATATGAAGTATGTGAATATGAATGTAATGTCAGTGAGAAATATATACTCCCACAAGATTAGGCTTTTGCCTAACTTGGTAATCACCACTGATAATAGCCATCATGTCCGGGAAAATGTTTCTACGACGGAACGTGAGGGTCCCAGTCCTGGGCCTCGGCCTCCGCAGCACCCAACTCGTTCCGATATGCAACTATGTCTTCTGGAATTATAGTGTATCCGTTCCTGTCCTAATAATAAATCAAAGAGGGAACATGCAATATAATAACATCATAAGTGTTCTCGCTATATACTAAGTTATAGTGAATTCTCTGAGGTTATTCAGTTTCCGCTGTGAATTGATGTTCTAACATAGATTGTTAATCAAGATAAACCTGAGGAAACAAGTAGTCAGTAGGGCGTATAGCAACATTAAAACGTTTTACAAGCACCTGGCATAAATATCACCATGAATCTTGCCTTTAGTATATGTAAGCGGCGTGTGACAATAGCTCCTAGGTTGTAAGTATTATCACCATAAAGTGCACGACACAAAATAGCCTGGGTAGGGGCACTGAGACCATCACCCTGCGGCATAGCAGTTATGCATTTTCCGATAAACAAAGAAAATAGTGCACCGAAGGAAAATCCAAACTAGTGGCCCTGACATTTGATACGTCCCTAGTTTCCTCCATGGTTAAGGTGAGGAGGCAACCCTCAAATTCCTTAGGCTTAGGCTCGTGTATCCCCCCGTCAGAGGGGAGCAATCATATCTCACAAAATTCATCTGGAGGCATTTCAAAGTTTGTTGCATAAAGAGCAAAGCATACTTTGGGAGCACCAGGCACATTTATGTGGTGAAATTTTTGCACGAAGGAATTAGTAAGGAGATAGTATTGGTCACACTCATCTACGAGGAAGTTGGTCACCCCGACATTTGCAACAAATTTCATGAATTCTTCATAGAATCCCGCTTCACTCATGAAAGGTGTATGTGGCCATTCACAAGGCCTAACATCCGTGTTGCGAGGAATGTTGACATCGCGATCTTGAGTCCTCCCAAAAACTCCCTTGGGGCTCCGGCTAGAAGAACATTTCCTTAAGAAATTCATTCTCTTGAGCACAAATTTCTCAATGGGGATTTGCATCTCCCCAACAAGAAGATTATAGTATTTCCTTTTGTTGGTAGTATGTGGAGGGATTGTAAAATCTCCAATGATGACCATGGGAGTAAGCTCAATGACATTAATATGGTTAACCAAAGTTTGCTTGTTCGAAAAATGCACAATATGTTGCTTGCTATTAACATGAAAAGTCACCTTGCTTTTGTTGCAATCAATAACAGCCCCTGCAGTATTTAGAAAGGGTCTACCAAGGATGATCAACATATTGTCGTCCTCGGGCATATCAAGAATAACAAAGTCTGTTAAGATAGTAACGTTTGCAACCACAATGGGAACGCCCTCTCAAATTCCAATAGGTAAAGCAGTGGATTTATCATCCATTTGCAAAGATATCTCAGTAGGTGTAAGTTTATTCAATTCAAGTCCTTTATAAGGGGAGAAAGGCATAACATTAACACCGGCTCCTAAATCACAAAAAGTAGTTTTAACATAATTTCGTTTAATAGAGAAAGATAGTGTGGGTGTACTCGGATCTCCCAACTTCTTAGGTACTCCACCATCAAAGAAATAATTAGCAAGCATGGTAGCAATTTTAGTTTCAAGTATTTTTATTTTGTTGGTAATAATATCTTTCATATACTTAGCACACAGAGGCATTTTCAATATGTCAGTCAAGTGAGTACACAAAAATACAGGTCTAAACATTTCAGCGAATTATTCAAATCTTTATCGTCCCTACTATTAGAAGACTTTTGAGGAAATGGTATGGGTTTTTGAACCCAGGGTTGTATTTCCTTTCGATGTTTTGTAGCAACGAAGTCTCTCTTATCATAACGTTTATTTTTAGGAAGTGGGTTATCAATGTTCGAAATATGCCCTAGAGGCAATAATAAATTGGTTATCATCATATTTCCTTGTTCATGATAATCGTTTATTATCCATGCTAGAATTGTATTGATCAGAAACTCACATACATGTGTGGATACATAGACAACATTGTGTCCCTAGTGAGCCTCTACTAGACTATCTCGTTGATCAAAGATGGTGAAGGTTTCCTGGCCATAGACATGAGTTGTCATTTGATAACGGGATCACATCATTAGGAGAATGATGTGATGAACAATACCCAACCGTGAGCATAGCACTTGATCCTGTTAGCTTATTGCTACTCCTTTATTCATGTCAAGTATTTGTTCTTACGACCATGAGATCATGCAACTCCCTGACACCAGAGGAGTGCCTTGTATGTATCAAATGTTGCAACATAACTGGCTGACTGTAAAGGTGCTCTACAGGTATCTCTGAGGGTGTCTGTTGGGTTGACGTGGATCGTGGCTGGGATTTGTCATTCCGTATGATGGAGAGGTACCCACGCGGTAATACAACATCACAAGAAGCTTGCAAGCAATATGACTAAGGAGTTAATCATGGGATATTCCATTACAAATCGAGTAAAGAGACTTGACGGTAACGAGATTGAACTAGGTATGGAGATACAGACGACCGGATCTCGGGCAAGTAACATACAGATGGACAAGGGGAACTGCATACGGGATTGATTGAATCCTTTGCATCGTGGTTCTACCGATAAAGATCTTCATGTAATATGTGGGAACCAATATGGGCATCGAGGTCCTTCTATTGGTTATTTACCGGAGAGGTGTCTTGGTCATGTCCACGTGATTCTTGAACCCATAGGGTCCGCGCGCTTAACGTTTGATGACGCTAGAGTAGAACTGGGATATGTACGTTGGTGACTCAATGTTGTCCAGAGTCCCGGATGAGATAATGTACATTACTAGGATCTCTGTAATGGTCCGGAGGTAAAGATTTATATATGGGAAGTCATATTTTGGCTACCGGAAAAGTTTCGGGTTTTGCTGGTATTGTACCGGGAAGCATCCGGAAGGTTCTGGAGGGTTCCAAAGGATTCTGAAAGGATCCCTCCATCCCCTAGGGTGTTCATGGGCTGTAGGGGGGAACCTAGCCTTATTTGGCTAGGGAAACCATCCCCATAAGGCCCATGCGCAAGGGGAAGGGGAAACCCAAAGTGGGAGGGAGTCCACTTGCCTTGGGAGGTAAGTTTCCACCCTAGACGCTAGCCCTCCTTGGAGGAGGGGACTAGGGATGCGACCAAACCCTTCCCCTTCTCTCCTTTGCATAGTATATGATAGGAGGAGGGTTGTACACAACAATCCCACGCCTAGGTGGCAGCCCTACATCTCTCCCTAGATCGTTTTCTCCTCAGATCGCATCTACGGTAGCGCTTGGCGAAGCCCTACCGAAAGCAAGGATTGCTCCACCACCATCTCCATCATGCCGTCGTGATGGTTGAGATCCAATCTACTTCTCCTCCCACTCTTACTAGATCAAGAAGGAGGAGACGTCATCGAGTCGCACATGTGCGGAACGCGGAGGTGTCGTCCGTTCGGCGCTAGATTGGATTGGATCGGACTGGATCGCGATTGGATCGTGAAGAGTACGAATACATCAACTGCGTTATATACGCTTGAGCTTAGTGATCTACAATGGTATGTAGATACACTCCCCCTCTCGTAGCTATGCATCTCCATGGATAGATCTTGGGTGTCCATAGGAATTTTTTTGTTTCACATGCAACGTGCCCCAATAGTGGTATCAGAGCTATGTCTATGCGTAGATAACATGCACTAGTAGAACACAAAAGAGTTTGTGGGTGTTGTTGTTCAGATTGCTTACTTCTTTACTCTTATCTTGATTCAGCGATATTGTGGGATGAAGCGGCTCAGACCAACCTTACTCGTCCACGTACGAGAGACCGGTTCCATCGACTAACATGCACTTGTTGCATAAAGATGGCTGGTGTGTGTGTGTGTCTCTTCCACTTTAGTTGAATCGAATTCGACAGAGGCGGTCCTTGTAGAAGGTTAAATAGCAACTTGAATATCATCATTGTGGCTTTGCATAGGTAAGAAAGGTTCTTACTAGTTGCCCATAGCAGCCACGTAAAACTTGCAACAACAAAGTAGAGGACGTCTAACTTGTTTTTGCACGACATGTTGCGATGTGATATGGCCAAAGACGTGATGTGATATATGTGATGTAGGAGATGATCATGTTCTTGTATAGATTATCACAACTTGCATGTCGATGAGTACGGCAACTGTCAGGAGCCATAGGGTTGTCTTTAATTATTTTTGCCTTCTTTTGCTTACTTTATCACTAAGAGTTAGCAATAGTTGTAGAAGCAATTGTTGGTGTGATAACCACATGACCACACGATGATGGAGATCATGGTATCATGCCGGTGATGATGGAGATCATGCTAGTGCTTTGGAGATGGAGATCAAAAGCAGAAGATGATGATGGCCATATCATGTCACTTGTATGATTTGCATGTGATGTTTATCCTATTTATGCATCTTATTTTTGCTTAGAGCGATGGTAGCATTATAATATGATCCTTCACTAAAATTTCAAGATAAACTGTTTTCTCCCCGTATATGAACCATTGCAAAGGTTTGTCATTTCGAAGCACCTCATGATGATCAGGTGTGATGGATTCTACGTTCTCATGCAACGGGTGTAAGCCAGATTTACACACACACAATACTTGGATTAAACTTAATGGGCGTAGTGTGTACATACATGGCCTCGGAACGTAGGAGACTGAAAGGTCAAAAAGGAGTCATATAGTAGATATGATCAACATGGAGATGTTCACCCTTAAAACCACCTCATCTCACGTGATGATCAGACTTGGGTTGGTGGATTTGGATCTTGTCACAATTATACAACCTGAGGGATGTTGATTTGAGTGGGAGTTCTTTTGTAATATGATTAATTGAACTCATTATCATGAATATAGTCAAAATATGTTTTAAAATTATGTTGTAGATCGATAGCTCATGCTATAGATCCCCTATATTTTGATATATTCCTAGAGAAAAACTAAGTTGGGAGATGGTAGTAGCAATTACGCGGACTAGGTCCCTGATCCGAGGATTGTCCTCAGTTACATCATAGAAGGATTATGTCCTTGATGCACCACTTGGTGTGCCACCCCCTCAAGCATCGTCTATGGGTGTTGAGAACATCAGACATGCATGTTTTTTATGACTACTTGATAGTTCGGTGTGTCATGCTTTACAACTTACAGTTGAGGCCCCAAAGACATTTTGGACGTCATTGATCATATGAGATGTTCCAAGAGATGAAATTGGGAATTCAGGCTCGTGCCCGTGTTGAGAGGTATGAGACCTCCAACAAGATTCTTTGCCTACAAGATCAAGGAGAATAGCTCAATCGGTGAGCATGTGCTCAGATTGTCTGGATGCTACAATCACTGGAATCAAGTGGGAGTTGATCTTATAGATAAGATAGTGATTTAACTAGTTCTCCAAGTCGCTGTCTCGAAGCTACTAGAGCTTCGTGATGAACTATAACATCCCAGGGTTGGAGAAGATGACCCTTGAGCTATTTGCGATGTTTTACACCGTGAAAGGTAGATATCAAGAAGGGACATCAAGTGTTGATGGTAAGACCACTATTTTCAAGAAGGGCAAGGACAAGAAGGGAAACTTTGAGAATGGCAAGCCAGTTGTCGCTCCAGTGAAGAAACCCAAGGTTGGGACCAAACCCGAGACTAAGTGCTTCCATTATGAGGGGAACGATCACTGAAGCGGAACTTCCCCAAGATACTTGGCAGGTAAGAAGGCTGGCAACGTCAACAAAAGTATATTTGATACACATGTTATTGATGCGTACCTTACTGGTACTCCTAGTAGCACCTGTGTATTAGCTACCGGTTCAGTGTCTAATATTAGTAACTCAAAATAGAAGCTACGGAATAAACAGACTAGCTAAGGGTGAGCTGATGATGTGTGTTGGAAGTGTTTCCAAGGTTGATGTGATCACCATCGCATGCTCCCTCTACCTTTGAGATTAGTGTTGAACCTAAGTAAATGTTATTTGGTGTTTGCGTTGAGCATGACCATGATTAGATCGTGTTTATTGCAATATGGTTATTCATTTTAGTTAGAAAATAATGGTTATTCTGTTTACATGAATAATACCTTCAATGGTCATGCATGCAATGTGAATGGTTTATTGAATCTCAATCATAGTGACACACATATTCATAATATTGATGCCAAAAGATGCAAAGTTAATAATGATAGTATCACATACTTGTGGCACTGCCACTAAGCTCATATTGGTGTAAATCACATGAAGAAACTCCATGCTAATGGGTCTTTGGACTCACTCGATCTCGAATCAATTGAGAAATGCAGACCATGCCTCATGGGCAAGATGACTAAGACCCCCTTTTCCGATATGATGGAGCGAGAAAGTGACTTATTGGAAATGATACATGTTGGTGTATGCGGTCCAATGAGTGTTGAAGCATGAGGTGGATATCGTTATTTCTTACCTTCACTTATGATTTGAGTAGATATGGGTATATTTACTTAATGGAACACAAGTCTAAAACGTTTGAAAAGTTCATGCAATTTCAGAGTGAAGTTGAAGATCATCGTGATAAGAAGATAAAATGTCTACAATTTGATCGTGGAGGTGAATATCTCAGTTACGAGTTCGGTATGCAACTTAAGACAATGTGGAAATTGTTTGAAAACTCATGCCGCCTGGAACACCATAGTGTGATGGTGTGTACAAACATCGTAGTCATGCTCTATGTATATGGTACGTACTATGATGTGTCTTACCGATTTGCCACTATCATTTTGGGGTTATGCATTAGAGACAACTACATTTTCACTTTAATAGGGCACCATCTAAATCCTTTGAGATGACACCGTATGAATTATGGTTTGGCAGAAACCTAAGCTATCATTTCTTAGAGTTTGGGAATGCGACACTTATGTCTGATAAGCTCGAACCCAAAGCAGAAAAGGGCATCTTCATAAGATACCCTCAAACCAACAATTGGGTATAACTTCTATCACAGTTTCGAAGGCATGATCTTTGTTGCAAAGAATGCATCCTTTCCAAAGAAGGATGTTCTCTCAAAAGAAGTGAGTGGGAGGAAGGTAGAACTTGATAAGGTTATCGAACCTTCACTTAAATTGGATAGTAGCGCAATGCAGAAAAGTGTTCTTGTAATGTGTACACCGATTGAACAGGAAGCTAATGTTGATGATCATGAAACTTCGGATCAAGTTGCCACTGAGTCTCGTAGGTTGACAAGGACATGTACCACCCAAAGTGGTGGGGTAATCCTGTCTTGAAGTCATGTTGTTCGACAACGATGAGCCTATGAACTATGAAGAAGCGATGGTGGGCCTGGATTCCGACAAATGGCTAGGAGCCATGAAATCTGAGATAGGATCCATGTATGAAAACTAAGTACGGACTTTGGTGGACTTTCCCGATGAATGGCAGGCCATTCAGTACAAATGGATCTTTAAGAAGAAGACAAGCGCTGATGGTAAATGACACCATTTGGGTAGCTCGACTTGTCGCAAAGAATTTTCGGACAAGTTCAAGGAGTTGACTATGATGAGCCTTTCACACCCGTGGCGATGGTAAAGTTTATTGCGATTATGTTAGCAGTTGGTGCATTTTTCGAATATGAAATCTAGCAGATGGATGTCAAAACAGAGTTTCCTTAACGGTTTCCATGAGGAAAGGTTATATGTGATACAACTGGAAGGTTTTGTCAATCCTATGGATGATAAAGGAATGCAAAGCTCCAACAATCCTTCTATGGACTGGAGCAAGCATCTCAGAGTTGGCATATACGCTTTGATGAGGTGATCTAAGTTTATGGATTCACGCAAATTTTATAAGAAACTTGTATTTAGAAGAAAGTGAGTGAGGGCACTATAGAATCTTTGATAAGTATATGTGGTTGACATATTTTTGATCGGAAATAGTGTAGAATTTCTCAAAGCATAAAGCGTTGTTTGAAAGGAGTTTTTCAAAGGAAGACCTGGAATGAAGATACTTAAATATTGGGCATTAAAATCTATAGAGATAGATCAAGACGCTTGATAAAACTTTCAATGAATACATACCTTGACAAGATTTTGTAGTTCAAAATAGATAAGTCAAAGAAGGAATTCTTGGTTGTATTGTAAGGTATGAATTTGAGTAAGACTCAAAGATCGACCATGATAGCAGAAAGAGAAAGGACGAAGGTCGTACCCTATGCCTTAGTCATAGGCTCTATGTAGTATGCCATGTTGTGTACACACCTGGTGTATGCCTTGCCCTGAGTTTGTCGAGCGGTACAAGAAGTGATCGAGGAGTGGATCACTGGACAATGGTCAAAATTATCCTTAGTATCTCGAGGACTAAGGAAATGTTTCTCGATTATGGAGGTGATAAAGAGTTCATCATAAAAGGTTATGTCGATGCAAGCTTTGACACCAATTCGGATGACTCTGATTAGAAATCCGGATATTTATAGTGGAGCAGTCTTTTGGAATAGCACCAAGTGGAACGTGGTAGAAGCATCTATAGTATGGCATAGAGATTTGCAAAGTACACATGGATCTGAGTGTTGCAGACCCATTGACTAAAACCTCTCTCACAAGCAAAACATGATAAAACCCCAGAACTCATTGGGTGTTAATCACATGGCGATGTGAGCTAGATTATTAACTCTAGTGCAAGTGGGAGACTGTTGGAAATATGCCCTAGAGGCAATAATAAATTGGTTATTATCATATTTCCTTGTTCATGATAATCGTTTATTATCCATGCTAGAATTGTATTGATCGGAAACTCAAATACATGTGTGGATACATAGACAACACTGTGTCCCTAGTGAGCCTCTACTAGACTAGCTCATTGATCAAAGATGGTCAAGGTTTCCTAGCCATAGACATGAGTTGTCATTTGATAACAGGATCACATCATTAGGAGAATGATGTGATGGACAATACGCAACCATGAGCATAGTATTTGATCGTGTTAGTTTATTGCTACTCCTTTATTCACGTCATGTATCTGTTCCTAAGATCATGAGATCATGCAACTCCCTAACACCCGAGGAATGCCTTTGTGTATCAAACGTTGCAACGTAACTGGGTGACTATAAAGGTGCTCTACAGGTATCTCCGAGGGTATCTATAGGGTTGGCATGGATCGATGCTAGGATTTGTCACTCCGTATGATGGAGAGGTATCTCTGGGCCCACTCGGTAATACAACATCACAAGAAGCTTGTAAGAAATGTGACTAAGGAGTTAGTCACCGGATCTTGTATTACAGAACGAGTAAAGAGACTTGCCGGTAATGAGATTGAACTAGGTATGGAGATACAGACGATCAAATCTCGGGCAAGTAACATACCAATGGACAAAGGGAACTACATACGGGATTTATTGAGTCGTTGGCATCATGGTTCGACCGATAAAGATCTTCATGGAATATGTTGGAACCAATATGGGCATCCAGGTCATGCTATTGGTTATTTACTAGCGAGGTGTGTCAGTCATGTCCACATGATTCTCGAACCCATAGGGTCTGCACGCTTAAGGTTCGGTGAAGTTAGAGTAGTGTTGATATATGTACGTTGGTGACTGAATATTGTTCATAGTCCCAAACGAGATCCTGGACTTCACGAGCAGCTCCGGAATGGTCCGAAAGTCAAGATTTATATATGGGAAGTCATATTGTGGCTACGGGAAAAGTTTCAAGTTTTGCTGGTATTGTACCAGGAAGCTTCCGGAAGGTGTCAGAGGAGTCCGGAAGGATCCCTCCAGCCCCTAGGGCAAGCATGGTCTGTAGGGGGCACCCTAGACTTATTGGGCCAGGGGCACCAGCCTCACAAGGCCTATGCACAAGGGCAAGGGAAACCCTAAGTGGGGGGGAGTCCACTTGCCTTGGGAGGCAAGTTTCCTCCCTAGCCATTAGCCATCCTTGGAGGAGGGTCCTAGGGTTGTGACCAAACCCTACCCCCTCCGATATAATAGAGGAGAGGGGGAGGGCTGGACACAACAATGCCACGCCCCGGTGGCAACCCTACCTCTCTTCCTAGATCATTTTCTCCTCAGATCGCATCTATGGTAGCCCTTGGTGAAGAGTACGAATACTTCAACCGCGTTATATACTCTTCCGCTTAGTGATGTACAAGGGTATGTAGATACACTCCCCCGCTCGTAGCTATGCATCTCCATGGATAGATCTTGGGAGTTCATAGGAATTTTTTTGTTTCCCATGCAACGTTCCCCAACAATCAAGACCCTCAACGGGTTCTATCTCCACATCATTTCCATGTTCCTTATTACTATCCAGTGGAACATATACATGCACCTTATTACTTTGATATTTGTTTTCATTATCACTAGGTGCATGTTCACTATCGGATTGTGTCTTAGCATCAGAAATATAACATCATTGTGATTCTTAGCATGTTTTTCTATAACAGATTCACTAGAAGCATGCAAAGTCCTATCATCCTTTTTTCTTTTTCCTATTAGGTGGACTAGATGCATCATCATCAATTCTCTATGAATCTTGTCAATTATTTTAGGGTGACTGCTACATCTTGAGCTTGCGTTGATTTTCCCTTGAAGAGGAAAGGGTGATGCAGTGAAGTATATAATTATTTCCCTCAGTTGAAGAGAACCAATGTATCAATCTAGCAGGAGGAACAAGCAAGTCACCAATGGATGAACCTACACAAACAATCAAACTCTTGCACCCAATGCTATAAAGGGGTTATCAATCCCTTCACGGTTATTTGCAAGGCTTAGATCTGATAGAGATAGATGTAAACGAAATAGGAAAGTAAAAGATAAGTAAATTGCAGCAAGGTATTTTTGGTATTTTTGGTTTATAGATCTGAAAGTATATTATGGAAAGTAGACCCAGGGGCCATAGATTTCACTAGAGGCTTCTCTCTTGAAAGAAAATATCATGGTGGGTAAACAAATTACAATCAAGCAATTTATAGGAAAGCGAATGATCATGTAGATATCCAAGGCAATGATCATGCATATAGGCATCATGTTCGTGTGAAGTAGACCGAAACGATTCTGCATCTAGTACTATTACTCCACACATCGACCGACTCCTACTTGGATATAGAGTATTAAGTTCATGAAGAAGAGAGTAACGCATTAAGAAAGATGACATGATGTAGAGGGATAAACTCAAGCAATATGATGAAAATACCATCTTGTTACCCTTGATGACAACAATACAATACGTGCCTCGCTACCCCTACTATGTCACTGGGTGGGGACCCCGCAAGATTGAACCCAAACCAAGCACTTCTCCCATTGCAAGAATTACCAATCTAGTTGGCCAAACCAAACCAATAACTCAAAGAGACTTGCAAGGATATGCAAACATGCACATAAGAATTCAGAGAGGATTCAAATAATATTCATGGATAATCTGAACATAAACTCACAATTCATCGGATCTTGACAAACACGCCACAAAAGGGTATTACATCGAATAGATCTCCATGAAGATCATGAAGAACATGGTATGGAAGATCAAAGAGAGAGAAGAAGCCATCTAGATACTAGATATGGACCCTTAGGTCTATGGTGGACTACTCACGCATCATCACAGTGGCAATGGAGTTGATGTAGATGCCCTCCGTGATCGAAACCCCCTCCGGCAGATTACCGAAAAAGGCTCCAAGATTGGATCTGTCGGGAACGAAGGCTTCTATAGGTGGAAAAGTATTTTCGTGTCTCCCTTTGGTGTTGGGGGAATATTTGGGTATTTATAGGATGAAGAATAGGTTTAGGAGACCTGCCAGGAGATGACAAGCCTTCCAGGCATGGCCAGGGGGGTGGCCATGCCTACCAGGCTTGTGATCTCCTGGTAGATCCCCTGGCATGCACTCCAAGTTTGGTAGATCTCTTTCCTTCCAAAAAAATCATTCCGAAGATTTTATTCCGTTTAGACTCCGTTTAATATTCCATATCTACAAAACTCAAAAACAAGGAAAAAACAAAAACTGGCACTAGGTCAATAGGTTAGTCCCAAAAATAATATAAAATAGCATATTAATGCATATAAAACATCCAAAACAGATAATATAATAGAATGACATCATCAAAAATTATAAATACGTTGGAGACGTATTAGTGACCTTTAGGATAAAGAGGTTCCTGAGTCATTCTACCTCCTCTAGTCACTACTCTAACAACATGACCATTAATATTACTATTCATTTCAGCAAGCTAATCATTTTGTGACCTAGCTACTTGATCTAGTTGAGTATGAACCATAGAATCATGTTTACCTAGACCTTCCACATCATTAGTAATTCTAAACATCAAGTCACTTTAGTGGTCTATCATCATGGCATTGTTACTCACTTGATCCTTAACATATTTGTTGAGAAGTGTTCTTGCTTAACAATGTAATTATCTAGTTCATTCGTGCATTGATGAGGAGTCTTCGTATAAGGTATATCATTTCCATTGAAGGAATAAAGAGAGTTTACCTCTACTACCTGTGTCGGGGTATTAAGTCCAAGTATTTCTTCAATCGGTGGTAACTTCTTGACAACTTCAGTTTCAATACCTTTCTCTTTCATAGATCCTTTTGCTTCCTGCATATCTTCAGGGTTGAGGAATAGAATACCTCTCTTCTTTTGAATAGGTTCTGGTGGTGGTTCAAGGAGTGTCAAATCATCGGAATTTTGCAATATATTATTTAATAATTCTTTAGGTTGTCCAATAGTTCTTTCCTTAAAAACACAACCAACACAATTATCTAGGAAGTCCCTAGGAGCATCTATTAGTCCATCATAAAAGATATCAATAATTTCATTCTTCTTTAGAGGAGAATCAAGAAAAGCCCTAAGTAACCGGAGAAGCCTCCCCCAAGCTTGAGGGAGATTTTCTTCTTCAATTTGCATGAAGTTAAATATTGCGTGTAAAGCAGCTTGTTTCTTATGAGCAAGAAACTATTTTTCAGAAAAGCAGTAAAGCATATGTCGGGGACTACGCATACAACCAGGAGCAAGAGAAAGGAACCATTTCTTGGCCTCACCTTTTATCAAGAAAGGAAAAAAAGCATAAGGATATAATAGCAGCATATATTTTCATCATTGGTAAACAAGGCAACAATATCATTCAGTTTCATATGGTGTTCGACAACCGTTTCATTTTCATAGCCATGGAATGGATCAGACTCTACTATAGGAATCTGCCCAGGTTCATAGCAAGTTCATAATCCTTGTCAGTGACAAATATAAGCGAAGTAGCAAATTTAGGATCACGTTTCATTTTCTCCTTCATAGAGTTTTCTTTTAGTTTGCATACTAATTTCTTCAAATCATCTCTATCATCACAAGAAAGAAAGTCCCTAACTACCTCACCATCCATAACATAACCTTCAGGTACATAAGGCGATTCATATCTATTGGGAGGGCGAGATGTAAAAGGTGATTCAAAGTTTTCATCAGTTTCATCATTTTCAAGTTCGCAAGCTCTAGCCCTATTAGCATCAAGTAATTCACTTAGTGGGGTAGAACGTCCCAAGGCTTCCTAAAACTAACCCTAGGGAAGTTTTTGATGTACAAAGCAGGATGGGATGGCGAATCCACCATCCCTCCCACCCCTCCAGTGACTCCATGGCAATCTGGATTTCTAACAAATCTTCCCTCCTTCCCTTCCGGCCATCAACTTAGGTGATCTCTCCTAGCTCCGGTGATATCCCTATCAATGGGTTCTGGTTCTGGTTCTACCCTGGATCTGGATTTTTCTCATGGTGCGGATGATTTATTTCTCCACTCTAGTCTCTCTATGCATCCTCTGGGTCGTTGATGACCTTTCATCATGGTGGTATCATTTAGCAGACATGCTTTTAGATTGACTAAGGATTCTATTGTTGCTGCCCTGGAATCGGCGATTGGTGGATCAGGAATTAATCTCATGGTTGAATGTATTAAGGATAAGGTTTTTTCCTTTAAGGTTTCATGCAAGCAATTTGGGTTTCATATTCTTGATCTGCGTTCTTATGCATGCCTTGGTTTTAAATGTTATGTTCATCTTTGGGGCAATGGTGGTGCAAATTGGTGGCGAGAGTTCAAGTTGTGGAAGATGCAGTGTGATGCTGAATGGATTCTAGTTAGTCCATCAAAGAGACGTTCTGCTTTAGGTCTAATGGCAAAGCATTCCAGACCTCTCAAATCTGACATTAAATCTGGTTCTTCAGTTCGTAAGAAACTCTCATTTGCAACCCTATAGTAGTATGATGTCTGCAAAGGGTATCGATGTCCTGCTTGTAAAGATGAGATCGTCGTTCTTCAATTTATTGGGTATAATCCGCCACCACATGAGCGGGTTGTCATTCATCCTTCGCCACCGGCAGAACTCCGGTGGACTGTCACCTCACCACATATTACTTCTGGGACAGTTCCCTGATCTCCACCGGCATCGGTGATCGGTTCCGGATTGGAGGGCCAATCGAGCGGGAATCCAGGCTCTTCAAATTTTCAAATTTTGGTTGACCCTCCAAATGCGGTGGCCCAACTTCATAGGCTGGCCTCGGGTTTTTCTCTCCCTAGGCCTGTAGAGCTCAGTGATGAGCCTGGGCCTCTCGTTCCCTCTTCCCAAGAACCCCTAGATGATTTTGAGTGTATGGTCAATGTTATGGTTACCAGGGTCTTGACTTGTACTGTTTGCAGCCATCACGGTCATTTATCTACTAATTGTCCTTCTTTAGAGACTTGCTCCTCGTGTTGTTGGGTGGGCCACACCAAATCTGGGTGTGCCTCTTTTGCCTCTGAAAATAACCTTGTTTGGAAATGGAAGAGTCCCACCTCTGTTTTGGATTTTTCGGGAACTGCTTCTTGCCTCGACGAAAACACGCAAGATGCAGAGCCGCCCGGTCCCGTCCCATCGCATTCAATCTCCACAAGCCCTCCTCTGCCATTGGAGCCACCTCCATGAATGCCACCCCCGCCGGCTTCTCCACCTCTGATGGCTAACTTCGAGCTTGACCCGGAACGCTATGTTCCGGCCGGCCACCAGATCGTCAACGGCAGCCCTCACCGTCTTCTTCGGACTTTTGTTACTCTAGTGATGCCCCTTGCTCGTCGCCATGAGCAATATCTTGTGGTGGAAGTCATGGCTGCGCGGCCGGTGGAGCAGATTGGACAGGTACAATAGCAAGTGGTTGAGTTGCTTAACAATCGAGGTTTTCATGTGTGCTCGGCACAACCCTGGATTGCGGAAATAGGATTGTTTGAGATGCGGGATAATGGTGAGCGTTTTGCTGCGGTACAGATGGTTCCGCAGGACCTCAGGAATGATTCTTTTATTCGTTTTATGAAGCATAAAGAGGGTGAGGGTTTTCGTGTTGCTGTTGGGTTCCGTCGGGAATGCATCATGTTCCTGGACGTTCCTCTCGATTTATGAAACATTGAAGATTTAAGGGTCATAGTTAACACCTCTGGAGAGTTCCATCATTGGGTCAGTGATGATCCTTATCTAGTGTGATCAGTGGTTTTCGCTTCTTTTCCTAAAGATGCTCTTGTTCCGCGAAGTGTGGTTTTCTCTGAATATGCTGCATGGGGTGGTGCGAGGGTCTCTTGGACAACACCGGTGTACATCCTTGGAGCAAATTTTGCAGAGCACTTACCCCAAGATGAAGATCCCATGCCACTCAATGGTAATCCATATCGACTAATGGGTCAATTGGTTCCTGACAACCTACTATTTGTGCTTCCTCCATATCCGGCTTTGGGCTGGAATGATGTACCGCTGCCGCCGGAGCCTGATTATTAGGAACCACGGTATCATCAGGATGACAAAGGTTGGGGTTGGAATGTTGAAGAGCCTGCTGTCCAACAGGAGGCACCTGTCTAGGATCAAGAATCAATGGTCATTGATCAGCCAAGCTCTTCTGGTTCAGTTCAAATTCTAGGAGTCCAGCACCAACATGTGTACGATGACGCGCAAGTGGAACAACACCCACTTCCTGAACAAAACCCACTAGCGATTGTCCCCTATCAGCAACCCATCGTTCAACCGGTGAATCTGATGATTGACATGGTCAGGGTTGTTTATGGGCCTCCATTGCCCCCTGTTATGGCTTGGAAGCGCACATTTGAAACTCCCATGGATATCCTCTCACCTGCAATGATTCCTCGGCCTATGCATATGGCCTCTGCTAAGCCACTAGTGCACTCAAAGTGATCATGGTCTATTGCTTTTGATGATGTCAACTGGATGTCCAAGATGGTTTCTCTCTCTGATGGCAATTCTGTATCGCTGTTGAAACATCGAGCTGTTGCTCGAGTCCTTTTCTCTGATGCTGATGATTCTGATGCGAGGAGTGTAGCTCCTGAGGTGGCAACTGATGATCAATTTTCTTTTTCTGTGCAGTGCATCAGGAAGAAAACCTTGTGGAAGAAGGCAACCCCTATTGTGGATACCTCCGTTCGCCGGTGCACACGTAGCTCTGTCAAACGAGATGGTTTTAAACCAATCTTACAGGAGCTACCTCTCCCCATGCCCAAGAAGAGGAAGCCAAAAGCTAAACCGATGGAGGAGCCAGAGAAACACTGCAATGAAAGTGAACCATCACAGGCGGGCCCAACTCCTGTGGAGGCCCCTCCTGCGACGCCCATCTGAGTAATCCAATCTGTGGCCGGAGTCTCGGCATTGCATCGGAAAAGCTGACTATGGAGCTTCTTATGGAAGATCTAGCTGCCTCCTCCAAGAAGGACAATGATGATTAATATGAATGTGTTTGTTTCGTTTTGGGGGTGGGGCTGCTATGTTGGTCCCTGTTCTGATCATTTCAGTCCTATACTTCTGGTGCTTACTGTTGCTTTGGGTTGAATGTACTCGAACTTGTTCTGTGTCGGTAACTGTGTGGTTGTGGTGATGCTTTTATTTTCTTAAGTATTTATGCATTGTCGATCTACTAGAAGTTGGCGTGTTCTATGTTGGAATGTGTGGGGGCTCAATTCAGATGCATGTCAGATTGCTATATGCAACAAAATTGATCAAAGCTCAGCCTCGGTTGTCTGCCTCGAAGAAACCAAAATGCAGACTATTGATCATAGATGTATTCGAAATTTCTGCCCCAAACGTTTTGATTGTTTCGCTTACTCCCCATCAGTAGGGGCCTCGGGTGGCCTAATTGTGTTATGCAATTCTTTTTTTATGGAGTCTTGATGGACTCGCAGCATTTTGGTCTCATTATTTCCTTCACTTCCAAGTATAATTCAGAAAAGTGTACTTTGGTGAATGTGTATGGTCCCTGCCAAGGCGAAGCCCGAGTCCTTTTTGTTAGTTGGTTATATAATCTGAACATTCCGGTCGATGAGAAATGGTTACTACTTGGGGATTTTAATTTCATTCGGTCCACTTCAAACAGGAATCTTCCTGGAGCTGATGTTAATGACATGTTCATTTTTAAAGAGATAATTGGCCACCTGGGTCTCCTTGAGTTGCCTCTCAAAGGAAGATCTTTCACATGGTCAAACATGCAGGATTCTCCATTACTGGAGCAGTTAGACTGGTTCTTCACCCCTGCTAATTGGATTACCTGCTACCCTCTATCTCGGGTGTTACCTTTGGCCAAAATTGCCTCAGATCATGTGCCTTGTGTTGTTGCTGTCAACACCACCATCCCTAAGAGCAATCTATTCTGCTTTGAAAACTATTGGGTTGAGCTTCCTGGTTTTCTTGAATGTGTGGAGAATTCTTGGAAGGTGCCCTCCAGAAAAGGACATGTCACCGTTGTCATTATGGATAAGTTCAAGTTCTTGAGGTAGGCACTCAAGAAATGGCAAACAGAATTGTCACCAATCAAGATACTCATAACTAAATGCAATCAAGTGATTTTATTGCTAGATAATCTTGAGGAGTTAAGACCTCTGTTTAGGCATGAGGCTAATTTCAGGGTGATTGTCAAATTGAATTTGGAACACCTGTTTCATTTGCAGTATTTATACTACAAGAAACGGGCAACCATCAGGAAAATTAAGGTGGGAGAGGAAAACACTAAATTCTTCCATTCAATGGCCACTGAAAGGTACAGAAGGAATTCTATTTCCTCTCTTAAGTTAGTGGATGGTTCTGTTACTATTGATCATGAGCAAATTGGTGGTGATTTTTAGTCAACTTTCGAAGGAAGGATGGCACTTTCAAAGGGCATCAATCTTGTTTTTGACCTGCCATCTAGGCTGAATAAGGTTGAGGGTCTAGAAGATCTTACTGTCCCTTTCACAACGGAAGAAATGGATAGGACTGTCAAGGAAATGCCCACTGATAAGGCTCCAGGACCTGATGGTTTCAATGGTTTGTTCTTTAAAAAATGCTGGCGTATCATGTGTGATGATTTCGATGCTCTTGCACATGCCTTTCATGATGGATCTGCTCTGCTGGAAAGCATGAATTCCTCCTATATCACATTGGTTCCCAAGAAGAGATCTCTTGAGGAGGTTGGTGATTTCAGACCCATCTCTTTGACTGGGATGGGTTCAAAATTCCTTTGCAAGATGACTGCTAATAGGTTTCAGTTAAAAATCATGAGATGCATCCACAAAAACCAGTATGGTTTCATTAAAACTGGGACAATTCAAGACTGTGTGGGTTGGACTTTGGAGTACCTACACCAATGTCATCAATCCAAGAGGCCAATTGTTATTCTGAAGTTGGATTTTGATAATGCTTTTGATTCCCTTGAGCAGACATTTCTTTACCAAGTCTTAAGGCACAAGGGATTTAATGGGAAATGGATTCTTTTGTTCAAACAACTTCTTTCCACTAGCTCATCCTTTGTTCTTCTCAATGGAGTTCCTTGCAAGAAATTCATGTGTAAGAAGGGGGTTATACAAGGTGATCCAATGTCTCCACTTCTCTTTGTCATTGCTACAGATTTTCTGCAGACTCTGGTCAATGATATGCTCTTGAAGGGAAAGATTGACCTCCCAATTCCCTACCATGATAAGGACTTCCCCATTGTGCAGTATGCAGATGACACTCTAATTATTTTGCCTGCCATGGAGTCACAACTACTGGAATTAAAGGCCATGCTCCTAATGTTCTCTCAATCAACTGGTCTTCCCATTAATTACCACAAATCTGCGATGATCCCCATTAATGTGAATCATGAGGAGTTGCAGAGGCTGGCTGCTTCTGTTGGATGCAAAATCGGTTCCTTACCTTTTACTTACTTGGGACTGCCAGCTGGTACCACTAAACCTAGGATTGTTGATTTAATGCCTTTGGTGGACAATATGGAAAGGAGAATTTCTACAAGCTCCTCTTTTCTGGCTCAAGGTGGTAGATTGAAATACCTTAATTCTACCCTGTCCCCGGTCCCAATTTTTTTCCTCTGCATTTTGGACATACCACCTGGAATTCCGAAGGAGCTAGAGAGGATCGAGAGATAGTTTTTGTGGAGGAAAAATGGCCAGACCAAGCTCCTACCCTTGTTGTTTGGAAATTATTTTGTAGGCCAAAGACAAAAGGGGGACATGGAATCTAAAACTTGGCTGTGCAAAATGATGCACTGTTACTAAAGCATGCGGATAAAATTTTCAGCACGGCTAATGTACCTTGGGTAAATCTCATTTAGTACACATACTATCATGACAGCGTGCCACAAGGTACAGCCTTGTGTGGGTCTTTCTGGTGGAAAGATATTTGCAGGAATTTGGACGGCTTTAGAGCAGTTACATACGTTTAGCCAAATAAAGGGGACACTTTCCTCTTTTGGTCTGATTCTTGGTTGTTAGACAACTCAATGAGTACCTTGGCTAACAGGTTTCAATGGTTGTTTTCCCTTTTACTACGGCTCAGGAGGTTTTCAAGGCCTTTGATGACAATGATCTAACTAGGTTATTTCACCTACCTTTGTCTGAGAGAGCTTACACTGAGTTGCAAACTGTTCAGAGCCTACTCCAGCATCTCCCCAGGGATCAGTCTGACAATGATGTTTGGTTATGGAAGGATGATGGCAAAGGGTATTTGGCAAAGAAGTTTTACTTGCATGTCCACAAACCAATCCCAAGTAACCCTCTGCTCAACCGGGTCTGGAAGAGTATCTGCACCATGAAAATCAAAGTGTTTTCATGGATGTTAATCATGGATAGACTAAATACACAAGATATGCTAGAGTGCAGACACTGGAAGGTTTCTGAATCTAACCTATGTGTCCTATGCCATGCAAGGGTCAAGGAGGATAGGGATCATCTATTCTTCACATGCATGTTTAGTAATAGAGTTTGTAATTATCTACAAATTGAATGGCTAGGGGACTCCATGTGGGACATTTCTATAAGGCCCCGTCGAGGTTTTCATCATCCCTTCTTTGATGAGGTGGTTTTCACTACCTGTTGGAACCTCTGGAATACTAGGAATGCCAAGGTCTTTGGAAATGAGCGCACTAGTTTTAATAGGTGGAAGTGTAACTTTAAGCAGGATATTTCTTTACTAGCTCATAGAATTAAGGCTAGTTTTAGGGATGATCTGTTAAAGTGGGTACCCTTTCTACCCCCCTGAGGTCAATGCTTCAGCTCACTCACCTCCCCTCCCTTAGCTTAGATCTTGTAAATTGTATGTTGTGTTATGGAATAAAAGAAAAACTATGGGGTGTTTTTCCCTATAGTAGCTGGTCAAAAAAATTCACTCAGTGGCGGAGTTTCAGTTTCAATGTGTGTAGCAATAGTATCATTATTAATTTTAGAAGTAGCATAATCAAGTTCATGTGACATATTAGGAAGATCAACAAGTGGTGGTGTAACAAGCTGATTCAAAACAATAGGTGAATCAAAAGCAGAGCTAGATGGCAGTTCATTACCTCCTCTCGCGTAAGAGGGGACGATCTTAGTTCGATTATCTTTCAGATTCCTCATAGTGGCAACTTTGATATCCTCAAGTTAACCTAATAAATAAAGCTATGCTCCCTGGCGCCGCTGCCAGAAAAAGGTCTTGATAACCCACAAGTATAGGGGGCCGCGACAGTCTTCACGGGTAGTATTTCACCCTAATTTATTGATTCGACACAAGGGGAGCCAAACAATATTTATTGACCTTGATAGTTGAGTTGTCAATTCAACCACACCTGGGATATCTCTCTACAGTAAGGACTTAGTAGCACATCAAATAATTGTAGTAACAGTAACAGTAAAATTAACAATGATAGCAGCAATTTTGGTAACAGTAGTAACAGTAGAAATTGAGTAGCAGGTGTGACCGTAGCAGCAACAGTAGTAACTTAGCAAGATTCAGTATACGTAAAGCGTAGGCACGTTGATCGATGATGGATAGTGATTTAGATGACATTGATCATGTAACAGTTACACGCTAGGGCGACACAGAACTATCTCCAATTCATCAATATAATGTAGGGATGTAATCCGTATATAGTCATACGTGCTTGCGATAAGAACTTGCATGACATCTTTCGTCCTACCCTCCTGTGGCACCTAGTCCTATTGGAAACTAAGGGATATTAAGGCCTCCTTTTAATTGAGAACCGGAACAAAGCATCAACACATGGTGAATACGTTAACTCCTCAAACTACGTCAATGACCGAAAAGAATCCCAATTATTGTCACCTTGGGGTATGCGGATCAAGACATGTAATAGGTGCATACAACTTGCAAGATAGGATCCAAATCAATTTTATATTCATGAAAACATAATATGTTCAGATCTGAAAACATGGCACTTGGGTCCTAGTGACAAGCATTAAGCATAGCAATGTCATAGCAACATCAATCTCAGAATATAGTGGATACTAGGAATCAAGCCCTATGAAACTTAACTTGATCACATGGTCAATCTCATCTAATCTCACCACCATCTAGCAATACTACAAAGGAATTACCCACTTCCGGTGTTGAGCATCATGGAGGTGTTGATGAAGAAGGGTTGGTGATGATGACAGCGACGAACCCCCCTCTCCGGGGCCCCAAACGGACTCCAGATCAGCCCCCCAGAGGAAGAACTGGAGGAGGAGGCGGCTTCATCTCGTAAAATGGGATGAAAACTTCTCTCTGGGTTTTTTCTTCGAAGATGTTATTTATAGGACTCGAATTAGGGTCGGAGGAGCCACGTGGGCCCCACAAGCCATCAGGGCACGGCTTGGGGGCGCCCTGTTGTCTTGTGGCCCCATGTCAACCTCCCGCTGGTGGTTCTTTGTTGCATAATTCATTATAAACCACAGAAATAATTCACAAAAAGTTTCATCCAATTCAGAAAACTTTTATTTCTGCACAAAAATAACACCAAAATAGTTCTGCTGAAAACAACGTCCGTGCGAGTTACTTTCATTCAAATCATGCAAATTAGATGTCAAAACCAGAGCAAAAGTGTTTGGAAAAGTAGATACATTCGAGACATATCACCGGCGGATGCGATGAAAAGATACTCGCCAACTACTTACCGTCAGTGCTCAAACCCAACATGAGGAGCTGGTTGATGAACTTGCCGGAGGGATCTATTTCTTCCTAGGCAAACTTGTGCAACCAATTCATTGGTGCATACCACAGGGGGCACAAGCTCGTAGGGCAGCCCAATGATCAACATGTGATCCCTTAGAGAGATGGTGAGTCACTACGCAAGTACATCCAGAGGTTCAGCCGCGTGCATGGCAACATGCCAGACATCCACCCCACTGTTGTGATCGTTGTGTTCCACACGAGTGCAAGCAATCCCGAATGCGCAGGACATGAGCATCAACAAGGCATGGGATGTCGCTGAACTCTACGCTCTGGCTGACAAATGCGGGCGGGCGGAAGAAGGAAGAAGGCTTCCAGGGGAAGACGCTTGCGTGGAGGTCGATTCAGACGACGATAACGCACCCGGATCCGACAAGAAGGAGCGCAAGTGCAATAGGAAGCGCAAGGGAAAGGCATTCATGGTTGTCGAAAGTTCCGGCAAGCCCAATGCCGGCAAGAAGGCCAAGTCAGAGGAGCCCGACAAGGATGTTTCCATTTGCTCCAGAGACTATGAGTCCATAGTAGGAGGAAAGACTGGCAAGCCATATTGTAAGATCCATCGCAACAAGGGCCACAACATCACTGAGTGCCGCCAAGTAGAATAACTTGCTAAGAAGAAGAAGCAAAAGTAGGAAAAGCGCGACAAGGAAAAGGGTCTGGATAGTACTGGTGGTTCCGGCAAGAAGAGTCATGGTGGGCACCGCGTCAAGGCCAAACAAAAGAATAGAAAAGCCCACTCAAGGCTGAGACAAGGAATCTGACGATGAAGAGGAAGATGACGATGAGGATGAAGAAGGATCTGATGGCCAAGAGTTCCAGAAGGCCGTGGATGCTATGTGTGTTGATGGAGGCGCATCTTTACACTCCTCCCACATGCAGCTCAAGCAATGGGCACACAAGACCAACGCAGCAGAACCAGCAGCAGAAGCAAGGAAGCCTCTCAAGTGGTCCAGCACTCCCATCATCATCGACGCCAAGGACCACCCTGACCATACCATAGTGGTCGGGTGTGTGCCATTGTTGGTTTCACTGACAATTCACAACCTGAGAGTCACGAAGATGTTGATCGATAGTGGGGCCGTCCTGAACCTGATTTGGCCCGATGTGATCAAGCGGCTACAGATTCCTCACTCAGATCTCAAACCGAAGGGCTCCTTTCAAAGAGTTAATCCTTTGAAGATCTCATCCCAAGGGAAAGATAACCTTGCCAGTCACATTCAGTAGTGAGATCGACATCAGGATACAGAGGGTCACCTTCGACATCGCAAAGATGTCGCTGCCATACAATGGAATCTTGGGTCGTCCGGCGCTGGCGAAGTTCATGGTGGCATCCCACCATGCCTAAAACGTGCTTAATATGCCAGGGCCGATGAGTATCATCACCAACCATGTGACAAGAAAGACGCGGTCCTCCTTGTCGAGAAGCTCTACCGGGAGGCAGTTGCAGCGTCTGTCGACAAGGCACTCGCTCCTGCCAGCAAAAGTCCCGGGAAAAAAATAAGAGCAAGACTTCTGGATAAGCTCATGAGGACTATAGGAAGCATGCCGCTGAGCGCAACACAACTGTCAAGGATTCACCAGAGACTTCTGCCGCCAGGAGCAAGAAAAATAAAGCGACCGTCCCCAAGTCAAAGCAGGTGGCTGCGCTGGAGGATGGCGAGGGCGGCACTTTCACCATAAGTTCCACCCTTCATAGAAAATAGGAAAGCACGCGCGTCTCCTTCCTGTGGGCGAATGTTGATGTGTTTGCCTAGAAACCATCCGACATCCCCAGTGTTCCCAGGGAGGTGATCCAGCACGACCTAGCTGTCTGCCCTCGCACACTCCCTGTCAAGCAGATGGTCCGGAAACAAGCACTGGAGTGGCAGTAATTTATTACCGAAGAAATCAAAAAGTTGGAAGCACCAAGGCTGATCAGAGGCGTACTCCACCCAACATGGTTGGCAGACCCTATGGTGGTGCACATGGCCCGGGAAATTGAGTCTTTACATTGACTTTACAGATGTCAACAAGGCATGGCTGGAGGACCCCTTTCCCTTGCCGCACATGGACTGAACTGCCCGCTGCGACCTATTGTCGTTCCTTGACACATATTCTAGTTATCATCAGATCTTCATGGCCAAGGAAGACAAAGAGAAAAAATCATTCATCACCCCTTGCGGCACGTACTGCTTTAAGCGCATTCCGTTTGGGTTGAAGAGTGCAGGTTCAACGTTTGCAAGGGCCGTTCAGATTGGTCTTGGACCACAGCTGCACAGAAATATGGAGGTCTACATGGACGAAATCATAGCAAGACCAAGGACAAAGCCATGTTGCTTATAGTCCTAGAAGAGACCTTTGCAAACTTGTGAAAAATCAACTTGAAGGTCAACCTCGAGAAGTGCGTGTTCGGGGTCCCATCCGGTAAGCTCCTCAATTTCTTCATATCTCAGCACAGGATAGAGGCCAACCCTGCAAAGATTGTAGCGATCGAGCAAATAGAAGCGCCGAAACGCGTCAAGGGCGTACGCCGGCTAGCGGGTTGCATCGCCGCCTCAGCAGATTCATCTCCAAATCCTCGAGTGCACCCTGCAATTTTGTAAGATCTTGAAGAAGGCAGGCCCAATGGCATGGACTCTAGAAGCAGAAGCAACATTGCAAGACTTAAAGAAGTACCTGTCCTTGGCGCTAGTCCTAGTTGCACCCAAGCGTGAGGAACCATTGCTACTATATTTGGCAGCAAGGAACCAAGTGGTCATTGTTGCGCTAGCGGCGGAAAGGGAAGCTAAGGACGGCGAAGCAACGGCCAAAGAACCGGGGCTAGCCCCAATGGCTCAAGAACCCAACACGATGACAACATGAAAAGCGGAACAAGGAGTTGTGCGGAAGAAGAGGATGGTGTAGCGACTAGTGTACTTCGTCAGCTGATATCGCTGACGACTTGTCCAAGCAAGTTGCTCACAAGTTTTGACGGTCTACAGATGGAAAACGTCCCCAGGGCGGCGAATGATATCGCTGATGACTTGTCCAAGCAAGTTGCTCACAAGTCGCATGTGGAACCAGGCACCTTTGTGCTCCAACTCACTCAGCCATCGGTTACACCATCAGAGCGGCAATCTAGGAAAAGGAAAATCAACTCTAGCAACTATTTCTCGGTAGAGCCACCCGTGGCCGCCAAGAGGGTTAGTGGGGGCGATAAAATGTTCGACGGTGAGCATCCAGCTCCGGATGGCCCAACATCCTTTGCCATAGAAGCCGACACTCCCATGGCGGGAGAGATTCCATTGGTCCTTGTCATCGAGCCATAGGCTCCGGCGTGGGCACATCAGATCGTCCGATACCTCCAGACAAGAGACCTCCCCGAGGAACAAGAGGAAGCCGAAAGAGTAGCCCGACAGTCAAGATGTATCAATTCATGGACAACAATCGATACAGGAAGAGACCAAAGGGGGTGAAATTAAGGTGCATTACTTAGGAGGAATAACAACAATTGTTGGCAGAGATACATGAAGGAGTCTATGGCTCCCACATCGGGTCATAGGCCCTTGTGTGAAAAGCATTCCAACAAGGTTTCTACTGTGCGATAGCCCTTCAAGATGCCTTTGCGTTGGTGAATACTTGTGAAGCATGCCAATACCACGCCAATAAGACACATCAACCAGCACAAGCCCTTGAGACCATACCACTCTCCTGGACGTTCTCAATGTGGGGCTCAACATCGTCGGACCCTTCCCCTGTGCTAGCGGGGATTCAAGTTCTTGTTCATCATAATTGAGAAGGTCATGAAGTGAACTAAGGTAGAACCAATGAGGAAGGTAACGGCACAAGCAACAGTCAAGTTTCTCAGAGGGATAATCTGTCGATTCGGCATGCCCAACAGGATCATCACCGACAACGGCACGCAGTTCACTAGCAACAACTTCATGCAATATTGCCAAGACATTGGCGTCAAGATCTGCTTCACGTCTATCGCTCACCCAAGGAGTAACGACCAAGCAGAGAGGGCTACTGCAGAAGTGATGTGGGGCCTCAAGACGAGAACTTTCAACAAGCTGCACAAGCATGAAAGACACTGGACTGATGAGCTGTCGACGGTTCTTTGGTTAATCAGAACGAAACCAAATCGTGCCCGGCAAAACACCCTACTCCATAGTCTATGGGCCGGAGGCTATGCTCCCCACAGAACTCACATACGGGTCACCCCGAGTACACACCTTTGAAGAGGACCAGCAAGAGCGGTTACAGTATGACGATGCCATGCTCCTTGAGGAAGGTCGTCTCTAGGATGCACTACGTGTCATCAGTTACCAAAAAGCCTTGCACTGCTATCATAGCCACAAGGTGTGTGCTAGTAGCGTTGAGGAAGGCGATCTTGTCCTTCGACGGATCCAGTCTGCGAAGGGATCCAACAAGTTGACGCCAAAGTGGGAAGGCCCTTACCAGGTAGTACGAGTCACCAGGCCGGGCGCAGTCTGCCTGGAGACCGAGGATGGCACCCCGGTGCAAAACTCGTGGAATATGGAGCATCTTTGCAAGTTCTACCCATGAGGCGCGGTTGTTGGGCCTCCTGGCAACCACTTTTGTACAAGTATCGCAGCGATGCATGTAACCCTTTGTACAAAGTCAGGTGATGATCTTGTGCACAGTTAATAAAACTAAGTATTCCGCAACTTTTTTACAAAGTACATATTTGTCTTATGAACGTCTAGTTATAGTTGATGAATTATTTATGTGGGTTTTCTTTCTTGATGATAAGTCACATGTACAAAAGATCTTCAAGAACTTTGCATGCAAAGCGCGAAATCAATTCGATGTGAAGATCAAGAAGGTTCGATGTGAGAACGGGTCAGAGTTCAAGAACACCCATGTGGATACCTTTCTTGACTAAGAGGGTATCTCACATGGGTTCTTGGCTACGTACACGCCTCAACAAAATGGAGTTGTTGAGAGGAAGAACTGAACCCTCATTGAGATGGCAAGAATGATGCTTGACGAATACAAGACGCCAAGACACTTTTGGGCAGAAGCCGTGGAAACAGCATGTCATGCCACAAACCGACTCTACTTGCACAAGCTTCTCGGTGAAACAGCATATGAGCTTCTCACCAGTAACAAAACCCAAGTTAGTTACTTTCAGGTATTCAGCTCTAAGTGTTACATTCTTGATAAGCATCGTCATGCTAAATTTGCTCCCAAATCTCATGAAGGTTTCCTACTTGGTTATGGATCGAACTCTCACACCTATCGTATCTACAAAAACTTCACTCGAAAAGTTGAAGAGATGGTAGATGTGAAGTTTGATGAGTCCAATGGTTCGCAAGTCAAACAATTGCCAAATGATGTAGGTGATAAAGATCCTTCGAAAGATATCCAAGATTTGCCCATCGGTAAGATTCTTCCCATGGAGGTGAAGAAAAGTACTTCATCAACCCATGTGGAAGCTCCTACTTCAGATCAAGGCTACCAACAAAACAACATGGAAGCATCCACAAGCGGTACACGACAAGATGAAGGAGAGGAGGAAGTACATCATGAAGATCCATGCCAACCTCTTTCACCACCACCTCAAGGAGACGACCACTTCGACAACAACGGAGATGAAGGTGATGATGATGAAGAAGAAGCTCCTCCAACTAACTAGCCAAAGCTACCCCGAGTTCGAGTACAAGTGACCAAGAACCATACCCTAAAACAAATACTTGGTGATATACAAACAGGGAGGATCACTCGCTCTAAAACTCGCTTGGCTAACTTTTGTGAGCATTATTCTTTCATCTCTAGCATTGAACTCTTGAAGGTTGTACAAGCTCTTGAAGACGCGGATTGGGTGAACTCTACGGATGAAGAGCTTCACAACTTCGAGAGGAACGAAGTGTGGACTATCGTGGAGAAGCCCAAGGATGAGCAAAACATCATCGGCACAAAATGGGTATTTCGGAACAAGCAAGAAGAAGACGGTCAAGTCGTTCACCCCTCTTGCCTCATAGCGCAAGGCTATACGCAAGTCGAAGGTATGGACTACACTGAGACCTACGCCCCCATTTCTAGACTAGTAGCCATTCGAATTCTTCTTGCTTATGCCAATCACCATGACATCACTCTTTATGAAATGGATATTAAAAGTGCCTTTTCAAATGGAGAAATAGAGTTGGAAGTCTATGTTAAACAACTTCCTGGATATGTAAATCCTAAGAAACCTGACAACATTTACAAACTTATCAATGCTTTATATGGTCTTAAGCAAGCTCCTTGTGATTGGTATAAATGTCTCACGAAGTTTCTTATTGAAAAAGGATTTGAAATTGGTAAAATTGACGCAACATTATTCACAAAGAGAGTTAATGGTGAATTATTTGTGTGCCAAATGTATGTTGATGATATTACTTTTGGATCTACTAACCCACAATTTAGTGAGAAATTTGGAAGGTTGATGCCAGAGAAGTATGAGATGTCTATGATGTATGAGCTGAAATTCTTCCTTGGTCTACAAATCAAGCAAACGAGAGAAGGTACTTTCATCTCTGAAACAAAGTACACCAAGCACTTGATCAAGAAGTCAACATACAGGAGTGCAAAGGTATAAAAACTCCCATGCCCACTAGCGGACATGATGATCTTACTAAGGAGGGTGAACCGGTTGATCAAAAGGTTTATCGATCAATGATTGGCTCATTTCTATATCTATGTGCCTCCTGTCGTGATATTATGCTTAGTGTTTGCGTGTGTGCTAGATATCAAGCTGCACCCAAGGAATTTCATCTTAAGGCTGTGAAATGCATTGTGAGATACTTGATACACACACCAAACTTTGGCATCAGGTATCCCAAGGGATCTTCTATTAATGTTGTTGGGTACTCCAACTCGGACTATGCCAGTGACAAGGTTGATAGAAAATCCACCTCGGGTACATGTCAATTTCTTGGTAGATCTCTTGTGTCTTGGTCCTCAAAGAAATAAAAGTCGGTATCTCTATCTACCGCCGAAGCTGAATATATTGCGGCTCGATCATGTTGTTGGCAATTATTATGGATGACGCAAACGCTTAAAGATTATGGAATCTATGTTAAAATTGTGCCATTACTTTGTGACAATGAAAGTTCTATTAAGATTGGTCATAATCCTGTGCAACATTCTCGAACCAAGCATATTCAAGTTTGACATCATTTCATTCCTGATCATGTTGCCAAAGGAGATATTAATCTTAAGCATGTTCATACTAACAAGCAATTGGCCGACATCTTTGCGAAGCCACTTGATGAAAAAGTGTTTTGTCATTTGAGGAGTGAGTTGAACATCATTGATGCTTCAAACTTGAGCTAAGCTCACTCGGATGATTGCAAGGGGATGAGATTTATTGTCTATTCCATGCTAATATTATCTTGAATATTATACCTTGGAACTCTATGCTCCCTTATCTTGCATCTAACCCTTTTCTAGGTACTTGGAAGAACAACACTCCACAAGATTGCAATCAACTCATATCTTAAGCAATATTGTCATGACCAAGTATCCACAACCTCGCTTTGATGATCAAAGGAAGAAGACAACAAAACATATCCTTGACATATACTTCTCAATTGGTATCAACTCACAATTGGTACCATGTCATTTGGATATATCATGTTCTTCCTTGCGTGACTAACCTATGTAGGTGAAAAGTGAATGAAAACAACAAGGATTGCTCCCAACTCAATATGATCTTCATCAACCTTGAGCATCCTCATCAAGTTCACCTACAAGATACGTCAACAATATCACTCAAATTTTTGTACTCATATCCTTCAAAAGGCTTTACTCCAAGTCACGAGATAAAGGAACTCAAGTGATATGAAGACATTAAAATGCTTAATAAAAAAATGGTAACCCCATTTTGAGCTTAACAATGAGTATGACCTATGATCAAGTATTCTTGCTTGGCTGCTAAGTCAATATACTCTCATATAGGTGACCTAGTCACCGCCCATCATCTAGTTAAGAATCTTGTCTGGTTCATTCTCTATAGCAAGCTTTCTTGGAACCATTCAAATCTTCTCTAGTTGATATCTCCTTAAACAAATCTTTTGCATTTCCCTTACAAAATCATTTTGACGCTTCATTTCAATTTTACAAATATTCGCAATTTTATCAAACTTTGCCAAGTTTCTGTTTTGTGCCTCGGAGCCTCTGATATGAAGGACTCGGTTATACCGAGTCAGCAGATGAGCTGCATAACACCATATCGGTACCACTGACAAATTTTTCTCAAAGCTACCGACTTACTATCATGTTTCAGTCTGTGCTTGTATCTGTAAATCTTTGTAATCCTTCTGTGATATTTTCAATCCTTTGATGATCCCTTATTATAAAAAAACTTGGGAAGGGGGAGAAATACGATCAAGGATCCCTAACTCAAAGGAGGAGAAGTTGAACAATTTCTCAGTTTAGCCAAAGGGAGACAAACTATTTTCAATGATTCCCTCATTTTTCTCATGATTTTCATGTGCTATGAATCATACATTCTATGACCCTTGTTATCAAGGATCCCTTTTGAATCAATGATCCCTGTATCTGACCCTATATCTGACCTTTTTGGCAATTAATGTGTGGGGACCCCGACTCATAAGTCGTGATCACCGAATGCACGTGTACAGTGATCCTAGAGATCAATGCTGACTGAACACACAAAAGCTGAATAACAAGAGTCTTACATCCTTACATACCGTCTTACACGAATAAAAGGCCAGTTAGGCCAAGTCTTACATAGATAGGGCCACAAGGGCCAAACACTTCAACATAACAAGTAGTGGAAATCTTGATCGAAAGCGTGAACCCATGCCATCTGCCTTAAACCTATAGGCATTCTGACTAGGGAGCGTCCTAGTTCGCATGTTCATCACCAACAAACTCTCACCATATTGCTACTCTTCCATGCCTGGCCAATTAAATAACCAGTGGCAAGTCAATGAGTACTTTGAATGTACTCACAAGCAACCCAAGTTGTGGAACCAGGTATAACAATAATGATATAGCACTAAGTAGGTAAGTTTTGCAGAAAGATAATTTTGAGTGCAATGACATTATCAAGAAACTTAAGTAAGCATACATCAACTGTAGACAAGCGTTGATATAAACGAGTCACGGTCATCATCATAAGCAGGGGTGGAACATCTTATGTTCACCATCAGGCCAAGTCATTGGACTTAGCTCAAGTATCACCTCTGTCACCAGCACACACACACACACACCAGTTTACGAAAACATCTAGATGTAGTTTAAGCAGCACCACCCAACTGTCCTTGACCGTGGACACGGCTATTCAAATAGTTTTACACTCTGCAGAGGTTGCACACTTTACCCACAAGACTCGGGGAACTTTCGTGTCATCCATGACTCGCGGTAAATTACATACCCGAGGTAAGCACCCGAACAATGTCTTTCCCCTAGCAATACTAAACAAAGAGTCCACTCATTGGTGCCAGCCCTCATGATATACATCACACGTATCATCCATGAGGGCACGTAATGGTGTGCCCGGTGCCTGTGAAGACAGCGCATGATCGTCCTTCCTGGTACGACCCCGTATCGAGAGTGACCACGTCACTCCCGCCACTAGTAATGCGGGCCCTTTGCTAGTACCCACCAAGGTAATCAACAAATCCCTGTCCCATAAGGGGTATCGTTGTTGTACATGTAAGGTTGGGACGGTCGACAATTCTTAAATCTAATCTGTTTACGAAAACAACACTCTCGCTTGCTCCGGTACACCACTTCTTTCTCAAGTGGTTACCCAACTCATCATCATCTCCCTCGAGCATTAGTGGCACCCGACGGAGTTTTCGAAAAGTCTTTGAAATCATTTCTTTATTCCATCACCATGCATATTCCCGATCCCACTTGTGTAGCATCTACTAGCATCCTATCTACTCCCACTCCCCAACACTCATAAGTAGGTAGGGTCATGCACGTTGCAAGTATCAAAGGTAAAAGTATCGGAGGCATGCCACCATAGTGGTGACCATATCAACATGATCAACACATCAAAAGAAAGTGCTATATAACATGCATAAAAATGGTTTCTTAGCATGGTCAAAGGGCTGCTTGCCTGACTCAACAAAGTCTTTGGGGTCTTCAAAGTCTTCGGGTCCAACTCCCTCGTCAATAGCGCAATCTATCATCGTGATAAATAATGATAATAATTAGCATCACAACAAAAACAAAGAACAAAACTCACTTCAAAAATGCTACCCTACTCTGATAAATACTATAAACTATTCTAGGAATATTTGTCTAGGGTTTTGGTAGGAAAAAGGTTTTTTTAACTATTTATAACAGAGGCTAAAAATGCCTATAAGAGGTTTTTAAAATAAAACAACAAATAAAACATTTTCAAAAAATTATACAAATCGCATTATTAAATACTACACATTAATCTAGGAATGAAGGTGGAAGAATATTGGTCATTGGAATTTTATTTGGAGCTGTGTGATTGTTTGGTTTACAAAGGAAAAAAGAAAAAGGAAAAAAATGCCACTGTTCATTTGGGCCAAAACACCGCAGCTTAGCCATCCTTGGGAAGAAGCGGCCCAGGGCGAACGTCCCTTCTTGCCAGTGAGGGAGAGGGGGTGAGGTTATGACAAGTGGTCTCCACTTGTCATCCCTCACCTCTGGTCAGGGGAGCCGGGAGCTCACCAGCGGCGTTTTAGGCGGCGGACCGACACGAGGGAGGCACCATCATGCTCACGGGGTTGCCACCCATCGGTTGGAGGAGGAGGCGTCTGCCAAAACACCCTGGTCCGCCGATGACGTCGAATACGAGCAGTTTGCTCGCCCTCGACTGCAACCCAATGACAACAGAGCGGGGTTAGACTCCTGAGGATGAGGGGGAGCGATTGGAGTGGAAGAGAGGAGCGGAGCGGCTTCATACCGGCCGAACGATGACAGGCTGGTACGTTTCCAACATATCTATAATTTTTGATGATGGCATGCTATTATATTACTTGTTTTGGATGTTTTATATGCGTTAATATGCTATTTTATATTATTTTTGGGACTAACCTATTAATTTAGAGTCTAGTGCCGGTTTCTGTTTTTTCCTTGTTTTTGAGTTTTACAGATATAGAATATTAAATGGAGTCCAAACGGAATAAAACCTTCGGAAGGAATTTTTCTCGAAGGAAACAAATCAACCAGGCTCGGAGTGCACGGCAGGGACCCTGCCAGGGAGCCACAAGCCTACAAGGCGCGGGCCCCTGGCCGCAGCTAGTAGGCTTGTCGCCTCCCAGCAGGTCTCCAAACCCTAATCTTTGGCCTATAAATTCCCAAATGTCCCCCCAACATCAAAAAGAGCCACACAAATACTTTTCCGTCACCGGAAGCATCCATTCCCGAGAGATCCCATCTTGGAGCCTTTTCCAGTAATCTCTCGGAGGGGGTTTCGATCATGGAGGGCATCTACATCAATTCCATTGCCCCTACGATGACGCTTGAGTAGTCCACCACAGACCTATGGGTCCATAGCTAGTAGCTAGATGGCTTCTTCTCTCTCTTTGATCTTCAGTACCATGTTCTTCATGATCTTCATGGGGATCTATCCGATGTAATCCTCTTTTGTGGTGTGTTTGTAAAGATCCGATGAATTGTGTGTTTATGTTCAGATTATCCATGAATCTTATTTGAATATCCTTTGAACTCTTATTTGCATGATTTCATATCTTTGCAAGTCTCTTCGAGTTATTGGTTTGGTTTGGCCAACTAAATTGGTAATTCTTGCAATGGGAGAAGTGCTTGGTTTTGGGTTCAATCTTGCGGTGTCCTCACCCAGTGATATAGTAGGGATAGTGAGG
Organism: Hordeum marinum; assembly: GCA_022496015.1. Lineage (NCBI taxonomy): Eukaryota > Viridiplantae > Streptophyta > Magnoliopsida > Poales > Poaceae > Hordeum > Hordeum marinum. The sequence continues at coordinate 296,374,235 of CM039673.1, read as the reverse complement.
CATGTATTGTATTGTTGCCATCAAGGGTAACAAGATGGGGTTTTCATCATATTGCTTGAGTTTATCCCTCTACATCATGTCATCTTTCTTAATGTGTTATTCTCTTGTTCATGAACTTAATACTCTAGATGCAGGCAGGAGTCGGTCGATGTGTGGAGTAATAGTAGTAGATGCAGAACCATTTAGGTCTACTTGATACGGACGTGATGCCTATATGCATGATCATTTCCTCAGATAACTACATGATTATCCGCTTTTCTATCAATTGCTTGACAGTAATTTGTTTACCCGCCATGATATTTTCCTTCGAGAGAGAAGCCTCTAGTGAAACCTATGGCCCCCGGGTCTACTTTCCATTATATACTTCCAGATCTATAAACCAAAAATACCAAAAATACTTTGCTGCAATTTATTTACCTTTTAATTTCTGTTCTCGTTTACATCTATATCTTTTGGATCTAATCCTTGCAAATAATCGTGAAGGGATTGACAACCCCTTTATAGCGTTGGGTGCAAGAGTTTGATTGTTTGTGTAGGTGCATCCATTGGTGACTTTCTTGTTCCTCCTACTGGATTGATACCTTGGTTCTCAACAACTGAGGGAAATACTTATCTACTTTGCTGCATCACCCTTTCCTCTTCAAGGGAAGACCAACGCATGCTCAAGAGGTAGCAAGAAGGATTTCTGGCGCCGTTGCCGAGGAGGATACACATCAAGCCTACCAAGTACCCATAAAAACTCATCTCTTGCACTTACATTATTTTCCATTTGCCTCTTGTTTTCCTCTCCCCCACTTCTAAAATTATTTTCAGAAAATACCAAAAAGATTTTCCTTTTCATTCACCCTTCTTCTGTTTGCCTTTCGTTTGCTTGTGTGCTTGATTGCTTAATTTGTCATGATGTCTCAGAATACCAAGTTGCGTGACTTTTCCAATACTAATAATAATGATTTTATTAGCAATCCGATTGCTCCCTTCACTAGTGCCGAATCTTACGAAATCAATGCTGCCTTGCTTAATCTTGTTATGAAAGAACAATTTTCTAGCCTTCCTAGTGAAGATGTTGCATCCCATCCAAATACTTTAATTGAGTTGTGTGATATGCAAAATAAGAAAGATGTGGATAACAATATTGTGAAATTGAAGATATTTCCATTCTCACTATGAGGTCATGCTAAAACTTGGTTTTCATCTTTGCCTAAAAATAGTATTGATTCTTGGAATAAGTGTAAAGATGCTTTTATTTCCAAGTACTTTCCGCCCGCTAAGATCATCTCTCTTAGGAACGATATACTAAATTTTAGGCAACTTGATCATGAGCATGTTGCACAATCTTAGGAGAGGATGAAAATAATGATTAGGAATTGTCCCGCACATGGTTTGAGTTTATGGATGATTATACAAATTTTCTGTGCGGGATTGAATTTTGCATAAAGGAATCTTTTAGATTACGCCGCGGGTGGTACTTTTATGGAAATCATGTTATGAGAAGTTACTAAACTCCTAGATAATATTATGACAGACTACTCTCAATGGCATACCGAAAGATCTCCTACCAGTAAAAAGGTGCATGATATTGAAGAAGTAAATACTTTGAGTGAAAAGATGGATGAATTGACGAAATTGTTTTCTAGTAAGAGTGCTCCTATTGATCCTAATGATATGCCTTTGTCTTCTTTGATTGTAAATAATAATGAATCTATGGATGTGAATTTTGTTGGTAGGAACAATTTTTGTAATAACGCGTATAGAGGTAATTTCAACCCTAGGCCGTTTCCTAGTAATCCCTCTAATAATTATGGCAATTGCTACAAAAATTCTTATGGAAATCATAATAATATGCCCTCTTATCTTGAGAATATTTTTAAAGAATTTATTGGTTCACAAAAGGTTTTCAATGCTACGATTGAAGAAAAAGTGCTCAAGATTTGTGATTTGGCTAGGAGCGTTAATAGAATTTCGCTTGAGATTGATTCTTTGAAAGTTATATCTACTCCATATAATCAGGATATTAATGAGTCTCTAAAATCTATGAGAATCAATATGGATGAAAGTAAAGAAAGAACCGCTAGAATACGTGCTAATCATGAATGGCTTGAAAAAGGGTGTTCTCGTAATAATAATGATGAAGATCTTCAAGTGATTGGTGTTACCCCTATTGAATATTTGTTTTCCAATGTAAATCTTGATAAAGATGGGTCTAGAGATAAGTTAACTTTAGTTAAAGAGCGTCCCAATGATTCAGAGTTTATAGATTTTAATGCTAAGATTGATAAAAGTGGGATTGAAGAGGTCAAAACTTTAAATAGCAATGAACCCACTCTTTTGGATTTCAAGGACTTTAATTAAGATAGTTGATATTTGATTTATTCTATTTCCTTGTCACAATCAATGATGAATTATCGTCATGCTTATAGTCAAAATAAGGCTTTTACTAAACATATAGTTGATGCTATGATGAAATCAATTGACTAAAAACTTGAGTTAGAAGTTCCTATTCCTAGAAAGATTCATGATGAGTAGGAACCTACTATCAAGATTAAAATCGAAGATTATGAGTGCCATGCTTTGTGTAATTTGGGTGCAAGTGTTTCCACAATTTCGAAAACTTTATGTGATGTGCTAAGTTACCACGATCTTGATGATTGCTCTCTAAATTTGCATCTTGCGGATTCCGCTATTAAGAAACCTATGGGAAGGATTAATGATGTTCTTATTATTGCAAATAGTAATTATGTTCTCGTAGATTTCATTGTTCTTGATATAGATTGCAATCCTACATGTCCTATTATTCTTGGTAGACCTTTCCTTACGATTTGTGCAATTATTGACATGAAGGAAGGAAACATTAGATTCCAATTTCCATTAAGGAAAGGCATGGAACACTTTCCTAGAAAGAAAATAAGATTGCTTTTGTTCTAGCATATGGAGCCAAGTGGGAAGATTGCCTACCATTCGTCGAGTTCTCCTACAACAATAGCTATCAGTCGAGTCTTCAGATGGCACCATTTGAGGTGTTGTATGGACGCAAGTGACGTACTCCCCTCAACTAGTCAGAGACCGGAGAGGGATTAGTTTTTGGACCAGACATCCTCCACGAAGCAGAAGAGCAAGTTCAACTCGTCCGAGAGCGACTCGGGACCACCAAGACTAGGCAGAAGAGCTACACCGACTCTCACCATCGAGACATGAGTTTCCGCGTTGGGGACCATGTTTACCTCCGAGTCATGCCTCTCAGAGGGAACAAGCGTTTCCACGTCAAAGGAAAGCTTGCACCTAGATTCACCAGCCCCTTCAAGATCACTGACAGGCGACGAGAAGTTGCCTACCAGCTAGAGCTACCTTCTGAGCCGTCGGATGTGCACAACGTCTTCCATGTGTCACAACTCCGAAGGTGTCTACAAGTTCCCAACCGCCCCGACCTCTACAAGGACATCGACCATCAAGCCATCGATCTTCAGCTAGACCTTACTTATCGTGAGAGGCCAGTTCATATGTTGGATGAAGCTGAGCGCTGCACCCGAAGCTGCACCATCAAGTACTTCACGGTCCAATGGAGCAACCATACTGAAGCTGAAGCAATCTGGGAGCGTGAAGATTATCTTAGAGCTGAGTTCCCTTATCTTTTTAGCGCTTAGCCTAGGAATCTCGGCGACGAGTTTCTTGTAAGGGGGGAAGGTCTATCACACCCCGTGTTTGTAGCACATTGATATGTTTGGGTTTATAAAATTTAGAGCCAACAAAAACTTTTTCAAGTACTTGTGCTTGGTTGCAGTGGTGTTTGCTTGCTTGATGATTGTGTCATATGGCACTCCTAGATTCTATTCCACTTCATATTCTTCTTCCTTGACCCAACCCTCTTGCCCAATGATCATGCCATGTGAATAGTGCCCAAAACTATTTTTTATCAAATTTTGTTTTAGCCAAAAATGATTTATTCAAATTAGGTTTTCAAAACCCCCTGTAATGAGGTTTGCACTGCAAGTCCTCAAGTTGGGTGGATTCTTCTTCCCCAAAAGCTTTAGTTCAAAACTACTATATATAGGACTTTTCAAAACCACTAAATATTAATTTTAAAGATTATTGTTATATTTTATTTAATGGCTTTTTATTAAGACCGGAAATGGTCTTTCATAGGGAAAAATTATTTAAATGCTTTAAAAATATTTGAGAAAAATTTAGGGAAACTCAGTGGACATATATTTTCCATATATATGAGTGTCAACTCATGAGCATGATAAAATCATGGGCAAAACTCCTCAAAACCCTTTCTGTTCAAACCAAGCTTTTGAAATATTTTTATAAGAAATATTCTCAATAAATTCCAGGAAAATTCCAGCAAGTCAACACCATCATAAGTGATGATCTTACAAAGTTTCATCTCTATCCAAGTTGATTCGCTTTATCAAACCATCCCAAAACCCTCTCTGTCCAGATTCAAATTTGAATAACTTTACATTGTGAAGTGTCTCCCCTTGACCCCAAACTTTGTGGGCATGCTATATTGGCCAAATAGTGATGCCACACTAAGTGGTGAATCAAGGGTAAAATCCTAGCATCACTCTGCAGAAACCTGATTCTGTTAGTTTCTAGGGTTTACCAAGTTTCCATTGTCAACTTATCCCCCTTGAGCTCAAACTTGGTGAATCATCTCATTCTTACCTAGCATTGGACCCTGGTAAATATCTTAGTAAGTTGGTAAACTTATCTTGCCCAAATCTCTACCAAACACCTTCAGGTGAATTGGTTAAACCTCTGGTTTCACCCCCTTTCTCTTTTACCCTTGCCCCCAAACTCTTACCACAACCCCTCTGGGTTACTAGCTACCTCCAGTATATCTTCCTAGCCAAGACTCCATAGGTAAGTGGGGTAAAAACCTCCTTTTACCCCTCTGGACAGTAGTTTCTCTCCCTCTCTCTCAGATTTCCTTCTCTCCTAAGGAATCCCAGGGAACCCAAGGCCACTTTCCACTATTCAAAACCCTCCCCTATCCCCTAGACATAGGTGGCCACGCACAAGACGTCGTTGGCATGCCAGGGCATGCCAAACGCGTGCTCTAGAGCGTGCTACAGTACCGATAGGCACTGTAGCCGTTGGTGACTTCATGGCCCCGACCGCCTCGGGCTCCCCCCTCTTGCCACTTGGCTGGCCTCGGCGTCCGAGAAACATCGGCCGGTCGGCCCCCTCCTCTCACCTCCTCCCTTGCCCTCCCCTGCGCGTGCCAAGCGTCGCCTGGCTCGGGCAACCCGCAGCCTCACATGTGCATGCCCTTCCCTCTCTCTCCTTTGCTCCCGCTCATCGTGGACCAACCCCAGGAACACCCCCGAGTAGTCCCGCAAGCCCCCTCTCCCTCTGGCCTCGGCCACGTCCTCTCCGGCGCACGGCTCATCGGTGGACTCGTGCCCCAGCTATAAAAGGGCCTCCCAGACCCCACTCTCCCCTTTGGTCCCTCTCTCCTCTCCCCAGCAACCTCCCTCAGCCCCCCCCCAAAGAGCCCCCGACAGCTATGTGCTCGGGATCGACCTGAGGACCACCACAGCCATCTCACCGTCAATCTCCGGGTACGGAGCCCCTCTGGCCCTCCTCTCTCTTCGGTTGGTCCTCCCTTAGCATTCTAATGTATTTCCCCCTTCTCCTCGTCCTCTTTGCAGCCTGAAATAGCCCCGGTGACCACCTCCCGAAGCCTCCTCAGTTGTAGGTGCTCGCCGCCGGCGACTCCGGCCACCATTGACTCCCCTGCAACCTCCCCTGGATCGGCGACTCCTCCCTGAGCCCATTCCTGCCACCGCCTGCCATCGTCGTGCCCCGTGCCGTCGCCGGTCAGCCTCTCCCCTCTCTACCCCAGGTGGGAGATGGATCCGACAGGTGGGACCCACCTATCGCCTCTCTCTCCCTCTCACGTGCTCTCTCTCCCCCTCACGGTCGCTGACGGCCGAGCCCCGCCCATCAGGTTTGAACCTGGTCGCGCGCAAGGCCGGCTGGCTAGCCAGCTGGGCCGGCCCAGCCACTAGCCGCCTTTGGCTTGGGTTTCCCCTGGCTTCTTCTTTTCTTTTTCTATGGGGTTTTGTGAAAATCCCACAGAGCCCAATAAAAATCCTATGAAAATAATTATTGTTGGAGAACGTTGCATGGGAAACAAAAAATTTCCTACGCATACGCAAGATCTATCCATGGTGATGAGCATCTACGAGAGCGAGAGTGGATCTACATACCCTTGTAGATCGCTAAGCGGGAAGCGTTAAGAAACGTGGTTGGTGTAGTCCAACATCTTCGTGATCCAAATCGCCGAGCATCCCGCGATCACATCACGATCCGTCCCGCGATCCAATCACGATCCATCCCGTGAACTCATCACGATCCGTCCCGCGATCTCATCACGATCCGTCCCGCGATCTCATCACGATCCTTCCCGCGATCTCATCACAATCCATCCCATGAACTCATCACGATCTGTCCCGCAAACTCATCACGAACTGTCTCGCGATCTTGATCACGGCCCTTCCAATCTAGCGCCAAACGTACGGCACCTCCGCGTTCAGCACACGTGCAGCTTGATGACGATCTCCACCGTATTGATCCAGAAAGAGGAAGTGGAGAGGAAGAAGAGCTCCTCGTGACGTCCGAGATCTCATCCGGGACTCCGAACAACCTTCGGTCACCACCATACATAACTCTATACTACCGAAACGTCACCAAACCTTAAGTGTGCAGACCCTGCGGGTTCGAGAACTATGTAGACATGATCGAGACACCTCCACGGTCAATAACCAATAGCAGGACCTGGATGCCCATATTGGTTCCTACATATTCTACGAAGATCTTTATCGGTTGAACCTCTATGTCAAGGATTCAGTTAATCCCGTATGATGTTCCCTTTGTTCTTCGGTATGTTACTTGCCCGAGATTCGATCGTTAGTATATCCATAGCTAGTTCAACCTCGTTACCGGCAAGCCTCTTTACTCATTCCATAATACAAGACCCCGTGACTAACACTTAGTCACATTGCTTGCAAGGCTCATTGTGATGTTGTATTACCGAGTGGGCCCTGAGATACCTCTCCGTCAAACGGAGTAACAAATCCCAGTCTCGATCCATGCCAACTCAACAGACACCCTCGGAGATACCTATAGAGCACCATTATAGTCACCCAGTTACGTTGTGACGTTTGATACACACAAGGCACTCCTCCGATGTCTGTGAGTTGCATGATCTCATGGTCATAGGAACATATACTTGACATGCAGAAAACGGTAGCAATAAACTGACACGATCATATGCTACGTTCGAAGTTTGGGTCTTGTCCATCACACCATTCTCCTAATGATGTGATCTCGTTTATCAAATGACATCTCATGTCCATGGCTAGGAAACCTTAACCATCTTTGATCAACGAGCTAGTCTATTAGAGGCATACTAGAGACATGGTTTTGACTATGTATCCACACATGCATCTAATTCTCCGATCAATTCAATTATAGCATGGATAATAATCGATTATCATGAAAAAGTAAATATAATAATAACCAATTTATTATTGCCTCTAGGGCATATTTCCAACAGTCTTCCACCTGCACAAGAGTCAATAATCTAGTTCACATCACCATGTGATTCGCATAGTTATGAATCTAACACCCAATGAGTTCTGGGGCTTGATCATGCTTTCCATGTGAGAGAGGTCTTATAGTCAACGGGTCTACGACATTCAGATCCGTGTGTACTTTGCAAATTTCTATGTCAAACCGTAAACACTGCTACCACACTCCACCTGGTACTGTTCCAAATGGCTGCTCCACTATACGTATCCAGATTGCTACTACGAGTCATCTGGATTGGTGTTAAAGCTTGCATCGATGTAACTCTTTACGGCGAACTCTTTATCACCTCCATAATCGAGAAACATCTCCTTAGTCTTTTAGTTGCTAAGGATAATCTTGACCGCTATCCAGTGATCCAAACCTAGATCACTCTTGTACCCCTTGATGGACTCATGGCAAGGCACACATGGGTGCGGTACTCAGCATGGCATACTATACAGAGCCTATGGCTAAGGTATAGGGGACGACATTCGTCGTTTCTATTTCTTCTGCCGTGGTAGAGCTTTGAGTCTCACTCAACTTCACACCTTACAAAGCAGGCGAGAACACTTCTCTCCGACTGATCCATTTTGAACTTCTTTCAGAATCTTGTTGAGGTATGTACTCATCGAAAGTCTCATCAAGCATCTTGATCTATCTCTATAGATCTTGATGCCTAACAATTAGGTAGCTTTATCTAGGTCTTCCTTTGATAAACACTTTTCAAACAACCATTTATGCTTTCCAGAAATTCTACATCATTTCCAATCAACAATATGTCAACCACATATGCTTACCAGAAACTCTATAGTGCTCCCACTCACTTTATTTGTAAATACAAGTTTCTCATAAACTTTGTATAGACTCAAAAACTTTAATCACCTCATCAAAGTGTATATTCCAACTCCGAGATGCTTGCTTCAGTTCATAGAAGGATCACTAAAGCTTGCACACCTTTTAGAATCCTTAGGACTGACAAAACCTTCTGGTTGTATCACATACAACCTTTCCTCAAGTAGACCGTTAAGGAAACTATGTTTTGACATCCATCTGCCAGATTTCATAATTGAAAAATGCAGCAACAACTAACATAATTCCAACAAATTTATCATCGCTACGAGTGATAAAGTCTCATCGTAGTCAACTCCTTGAACTTGCCAGAAACTTCTTTGTGATAAGTCGAGCTTTATAAATGGTGACATTCACCATCAGCGTCTGTCTTCATTTTAAAGATCCATTTGTACTCAACTACCTGCTGTCCAACGAGAAAGTCTACCAAAGTCTATACTTGGTTTTCATACATGGATCCTTTCTCGGATTTCATGGCCTCTAACCATTTGTCGGAATCCGGGCCCATCATCGCTTCTCCACAGCTCGTAGGTTCATAGTTGTCCAACAACATGACCACCAAGACAGGGTTGTCGTACTGCTCAGGAGTATTACACATCCTTGTTGACCTACGAGGTTCGATAGTAACTTGATACGAAGCTTCATGATCATCATCATTTACTTCCTCTTCAACTGACATAGGCTTCACAGAAAACTACTTCCTGCGATGCGCAACTCTCTGGTTGAACAAAGGTTAAACAACCTCATCAAGTTCTATCTTCCTCCCACTCAATTCTTTCGAGAGAAACTTTTCCTCGAGAAAGGACCCGTTTTAGCAACAAACACTTTGCACTTGGAACTGAGATAGAAGGTTCACCCAACTGTTTCTTTAGGGTAATCTATGAAGATGCATTTGTCTGCTTTGGGTTCGAGCTCATTAGGTGAAAACATTTTTCCACACAAGCGTCGCAACCCCAAACATTAAGAAAATAATGATATCCACCGCACACTACAAGACTCACTGGATAGCACACATCAACATGTATCATTTCCAATAAATCACTTGCCCGCTCCATCCATGTAGAAACGGGGTCCTTAGTCATCTTGCCCAAGAGGCATGGTTCGCATGTCTCAACCGATTCGAAATCGAATGAGTCCAAAGATCCATCAGCATGGAATTTCTTCATGCGCTTTATACCAATATGACATTTAGCGGCAATGCCACAAGTATGTGGTACTATCATTATTAACTTTGTATATTTTGGCGTCAATGTTATGAACATGTGTATTACTACGATCAAGACTCAACAAACCATTCTCACTGGGTGCATGACCATTGAAGGTATTATTCATGTAAACAGAATAACCATTATTCTCTAACTTAAATGAATAACCGTGTTGCAATAAACACAATCTAATCACGTTCATGCTCAACGCAAAACACCAAATAACATTTATTTAGGTTTGTCTCTAATTGTGAAGGTAGAGAGAGCGTGCGATGTTGATCACATCAACCTTGGAAACATTTCCAACACACATCGTCACCTCACCCTTAGCTAGTGCTCCGTTTGTAGCTTTTATTTCGAGTTATTAACATTTAGCAATCGAACCGGTATCCAATACCCAGGTGCTACTAGGAGTACTCGCAAGGTATACATCATTAAAACATATATCAAATATACTTTTGTCGATGTTTCCAGCCTATCTTATCTACCAAGTATCTAGGGTTGTTCTGCTTCAGCGGCCGCTCTCCTCATAATCGAAGCACTTAGTCTCGGGTTTGGATTCAACTTTGGGTTGCTTCACCGGAGCAGCAACTGACTTGCTATCCATGAAGTTTCCCTCCTTGCCCTTGCCCTTCTCGAAACTAGTGGTTTTACTAACCATCAACACTTGATGCTCCTTCTTGATTTCTACCTTCGCGGTGTCAAACATCGCGAACAACTCAAGGATCATTATTTCTATCCCTGGCGTTTATAGTTCATCACCAAGTTCTAGTAGCTTAGTGACAGTGACTTGGAGAACAATATCAATCACTATCTTATCTGGAAGATCAACTCCCACTCGATTCAAGAGATTGTAGCACCCAGACAATCTGAGCACATGCTCAACGTTTGAGCTATTCTCCTTCATCTTATAGGCAAAGAATCTCATTGGAGATCTCATATCTCGCAACACGGGCACGAGCCTGAGATCCTAATTTCAGCTCTTAGAACATCTCATATGTTCCATGACGTTCAAAACGTTTCGGAGCCTCAATTCTAAGTTGTAATGCATGACGCACTAAACTATCAAGTAGTTATCAGAACGTGCCTGTCAGATGTTCACAACATCTACAAACAACACTAGAGGGGTTGCGCACCGAGCGGTGCATTAAGGACAAAAGCCTTCTGTGCAGCAATGAGGACAATCCTCAGATCACAGAGTCAGTCCGCAATATTGCTACCATCAACTTTCAACTCTATTTCTCTAGGAACATATAAAAAATTCAAGGGAGCTACAGCGTGAGCTAGTAATCTACAACATAATTTCGCAAAGACACTACTGACTATGTTCATGATAATCAGTTCAATTAATCATATTACTTAAGAACTCCCACTCAAATTGACATCCCTCCGGTCATCCGAGTGATACATGATCCAAATTCACCAACTCAAGTCCGATCATCACGTGAGTTGAGGTGGTTACAATGGTGAACATCATCATGTTGATCATATCTACTATATGACTCATGTTTGACCTTTCGGACTCTTGTGTTCCGAGGCCATGTCTGTACATGCTAGGCTCGTCAAGTTTAACCCGAGTGTTCTGCATGTGCAACACTGGCTTTCACCCGTTGTATGTGAACGTAGAGTCTATCACACCCGATCATCACGTGGTGTCTCAACATGACGAACTTTCACAATGCTGCACACTCGGGGAGAACACAATTCATCTTGAAATTGAAGTGAGGGATCACCTTATAATTCTACCGTCGTCCTAAGAAAAACAAGGTGCATAAAAGGATTAACATCACACGCAAATCATAAGTGACATGATATGTCCATGAACTTGTGCTTTTGATCTACATCTTGAAAGCACCGGCATGATCTCCATCGTCACCAGCAAGACACCATGATCTCCATCATCTTGATCTCCATCAACGTGTCGCCATCGGGGTTGTCGCACCCAACATGCTTCTACTACTATTGCTACCGTTTAGCGATAAAGTAAAGCATTACATAGCGCTTGATGATTGACACGCAGCTCATACAATAATTAAAGACAACCCTATGGCTCCTGCCGGTTGCCGTACTCATCGACATGCAAGTCGTGATAATCTATACATCACATGATCATCTCATACATCACATATATCACATCATGTAATTGGCCATATCATATCACAACATACCCTGCAAAAACAAGTTAGACATCCTCTAATTGTTGTTGCATGTTTTACGTGGCTGCTATGGGTATCTAGCAAGAACAATTCTCACCTACGCAAAAAACACAACGGTGATACACTAGTTGCTTTTCAACCTTCTCAAGGACCGCCTTTGTCAAATCCGGTCCAACTAAAGTGAGAGAAACTTGCACCTGCAAGCCATCTATGCAACAAGTTGCGGTCGAGGGAACCGGTCTCTCGTAAGCGTACGAGTAATGTTGATCCGGGCCGCTTCATCTCGCAATACCGCTGAACCAAAATCTGACCAAGGGAGGAAGCAATCTAAGCATCAACGCCCACAAACCTTTTGTGTTCTACTCGAGATATCATCTACACATAGACCTAGCTCATGATGCCACTATTGGACAACGTTGCATGGGAAACAAAAAATTTCCTATGCACACGCAAGATCTATCCATGGTGATGAGCATCTACGAGAGAGAGAGAGTGGATCTAGATACCCTTGTAGATCGCTAAGCAGGAAGCGTTAAGAAACGCGGTTGGTGTAGTCGAACATCTTCGTGATCCAAATCGCCAAGCGTCCCGCGATCACATCACGATCCGTCCCGCTATCCAATCACAATCTGTCCCGTGAACTCATCATGATCCATCCCGCGATCTCATCATGATCCGTCCCGCGATCTCATCACGATCTGTCCTGCGATCTCATCATGATCCATCCCGCGATCTCATCACGATCCGTCCCGCGATCTCATCACGATCCGTCCTGTGAACTCATCACGATTTGTCCCGCGAACTCATCACGAACTGTCTCGCAATCTTGATCACGGTCCTTCCGATCTAGCGCCGAATGTACGTCACCTCCGTGTTCAGCACACGTGTGGCTTGATGACGATCTCCACCACATTGATCCAGCAAGAGGAAGTGGAGAGGAAGAAGAGTTCACCAGCAGCGTGACGGCGCTCTGGCGATGGTGGTGGAGCAATTCCGGCAGGGCTTCGCCTAAGCACTGCGAAAATCCGATCTAGAGGAGCACCGGTGGAACGGGTAGCACGTGGCCGTAAAATCTAGTGGAAAACACCCAATACCACTAGTATATATAGGAGGGAGGGAGGAGGAGGGCTGGCGCAAGGGCCAAGGTCCCATAGGGTCGGCCGAATCCACTAGGATTGGAGGACTCTCCTCCAATCCTAGTAGGACTAGGATTCGTCCCTTTTTTTTCCCTTTTCCACCTTTTCCTATTGGGTTTTCTTCTCCAGCCTCATGGGCCTTGTGTGGGAGTTTCCACCAGACCACTAAGGGCTGATATTCACTCTCCCACATCCCATGAAGCCTCTTGGGTCGAAATACCTCTCCCGATGGTCCCCGGTACACTACCGGCACTCCCGGTACACTACCGATGAGCCCGAAACTTTTCCGGCGACCAAAAGAGGACTTCCTATATATGAATGTTTACCTCCAGACCATTCCGGAGCTCCTCGTGACGTCCGGGATCTCATCCGGGACTCCGAACAACCTTCGGTCACCACCATACATAACTCTATACTACCGAAACGTCACCAAACCTTAAGTGTGCAGACCCTGCGGGTTCGAGAACTATGTAGACATGACTGAGACACCTCTACGGTCAATAACCAATAGCGAGACCTGGATGCCCATATTGTTTCCTACATATTCTACGAAGATCTTTATCGGTCGAACATCTATGTCAAGGATTTAGTTAATCCCGTATGATGTTCCCTTTGTTCTTCGGTATGTTACTTGCCCGAGATTCGATCGTCAGTATCTCCATAGCTAGTTCAACCTCGTTACCGGCAAGTCTCTTTACTCGTTCCGTAATACAAGATCCTGTGACTAACACTTAGTCACATTGCTTGCATGGCTCATTGTGATGTTGTATTACCGAGTGGGCCCTGAGATACCTCATTGTGATGTTTTTCATAACAAAATATTAAACAAACATTCTATAGTCTCTAGTATTTATCAGAGTAGGGTATCATTTTCAATAGTGGCTTTTCTACTTTGTTTGTGTGATGCTTATTTTTATCGTTATCTTATCGCGACGATAGATTGCGCTGTTGACGAGGAAGTTGGACCCGAAGACCTAGAAGATCCTGGAGACTTTTTTGAGCCAGGCAAGCCGCCCTTTGACCATGTCAAGAAACCATTTTCATTGCATGTCATATAGCAGTTTACTTTTGTCATATTTGATCATGTGTAGTAGTGACCCCTCCGGTCGGTTGCTTCCGATACTCTGCCGTTGACACTTGCATCGTGCATGACCCTACCACCTTATGAGGGTTATGTGGGTGGGAGTAGTTAGGATGCTAATAGCTGCTACACAAGTTGGTTGGGTTTTATGCATGGTGATGGAAAGGAAAGAAATGATTTCATAGACTTTTTTGAAAACCCCGTCGGATTCCACTAATGCTCGAGGGAGATGATGATGAGTTGGGTGACCACTCTAGAAAAAGTGGTGTGCCGGAACAAGAGGAGGGTGTGTTTTCGAAAATGGAGGGTTTAAGATTTGTCGACCGTCCCAACCTTACATGCACAACCACGATACCCCTTATGGGATGGGGCTTTGTTGATTACTATGGTTGGTGCAAGCAAGTAGCCCGCTTTACTAGTGGCAAGAGTGAAGTGGTCACTCTTGAGACGGGGTCATCCCAGAGTGGAAGGTCATGCGTTGTCTTTACAGGCACCGGGCACACTGTTGCGTGCCCTCATGGATGATATGAGTAATGTATATCATGAGGGATGGCACCAACGAGTGGACTCTTTGTTTAGTATCACGATGGGAAAGGCATTGTTCGGGTGCTTACCTCAGGTATGTTATATACCGTGAGTCGTGGATGACACGGAAGTTCCCCGAGTCTTGTGGGTAAAGTGTGCAACCTGTGCAGAGTGTAAAACTATTTGAATAGCCGTGTCCATAGTCAAGGATAGTTGGGTGGTGCTGCTTATGCCACGTCTGAATGTTTTCGTAAAACTTGGTGTGAGTTTGGGTGTGAAGGTGACAAAGAGCTCACATGAGCTAAGTCCGATGACCTAGCATGGGAACTGAACTAAGTCTGTGACTTAGCATGATGGACGAACATGAGGTGTTCAACTCCTACTTATGATGATATCCGTAACTTGTTCATATGGATATCTACCTATTGTTGACGCATGCTTACTAGTTACTTGATCATGTCATTGCATTTAAAATTAGCTTTTCCACAAATTACCTACTTAGTGCTATATCATGCATCATTGTTACCTTGTTCCACAACCTGGGTTGCTTGCGAGTAATTCAAAGTACTCATTGGCTTGCCACTGGTTATTTAATTGGCCAGGCGTGGAAGAACAGGAGTATGTTGAAGAGTTCGTTGGTGACGAACATGCGAACTAGGACGCTTCCCAGTCAGAATGCCTGTAGGTTAAGGAAGATGGCATGGGTTCACGCTTTCGATCAAGATTTCTGCTGCTTGTTCCATTTAAGTGTTTGGCCCATGTGGACCTATCTATGTAAGACTAGACCTTCATGGCCTTTATTTGTGTAAGACGCTAAATGTGGATGTAAGACTCTTGTATTTCAGCTTCTGTGTGTTCAGTGGGCATTGATCTCTGGGATCACTCTACATGTGCATTCGGTGATCATGACTTATGAGTTGGGGTCCCCACACGTCTTGTTACATATGAGTATTTGCTTGTTAGTTTGCCACAATCATCCTTGCTTCACACATCTTTTGAGAGAGACACGCTGAATTCTGAATTTGTTAGAATGCTCTATGTACTTCACTTATATCTTCTGAGTTGGGAAATTTTTCTCTATGTGCTTCACTTATATTTTCTAGAGCATGGTGGTGTTTGCGTTTTATAGAAATAATTGAAATCTCGCACCTCACTTATATTATTTTGAGAGTTTCTAAAATGTCATGGTAATTGGTCTAGGTTTTGAATTTAGTCCTAATATGATAGGCATCCAAGAGGAATATAATAAAAACTTCCATATTAAGTGCATTGGGTATTTATGAGAAGTTTGATTCCTTCATAAAGTTTTGAGATATAAAGATGGTAATATTAAGAAACATGTTAGGAAGTAATTGTGATTTGGTAAAAATACTTGTGTAAAGGTTTGTGATTCCCGTAGCATGCACGTATGGTGAACCGTTATGTAAGGAAGTCGGAGCATGACTTGTTTATAGATTGTCGACCTTTGTGTGAGGGCCGGGAGTGTGCGATGGTTAAGTCCTACCAACATCTCCCCTAGGAGCATGCGTTTAATACTTTGCTTTAATGAACAATAGTCTTTTCGAATAAGTATGTGAGTTATTTATGACTAATGTTGAGTCCATGGATTATACGCACTCTCACCCTTCCACCTTTGCTAGCCTCTCTAGTACCGCAACTTTCACCGGTACAACAAACACCATCCTCAAAATAGCCACCATATACCTTACTCAAAACAGCCACCATATATCCATCCTCAAAACAGCCACCATACCTACCTATTATGGCATTTCCATAGCCATTCCGAGATATATTGCCATGCAACTTCCACTATTTCCTTTTATGACTTGCACCATCACTTCCTTATTGCATATAGAGTCATATTTTGTCATAGGTATCAAGTTGTAATTTTCTTTTGAGTTGTAAGTAAATAAAAGTGTGATGATTATCATTAATAGAGGATGTCCCATGTGAGGAAAGGATGATGGAAGCTATGATTCCCTCACAAGTGGGGATGATATTCCGGACTTTATGAAAAAAGAGGCCAGCGAAGCCCAAATAAAAAATGAATAAAAGAGGCCTTAGATGCCCACCAAAAAAATGAGAGAGAAGAGAGAAGGGACATTCCTACTACCTTTTTCCACACTTGTGCTTCAAAGTAGCTCCATGATCTTCATGATAGAAAGTCTCCTATTTTATCACTTTCATAGCTAGTAGAATTTTTCTTCATGATGCACGTCCACTCAGTTTCTTTTTGAGCTTTCATACACTTATAGCTCTAGTGTGTCCGTTGCATGGCAATCCCTACTCACTCAAATTGATATATATTAATGGGCATCTCCATAGCCCGTTGATACGCCTAGTTGATGTGAGACTATCTTCTCCCTTTCCTTGACAACCTCCACCATATTCTATTCCACCTATAGTGCTACATCCATGGCTCATGCTCATGTATTGCGTGAGAGTTGAAAAAGTTTGAGAAAATAAAGGTGTGAAAATAATTGCTTGACTTTTCATCGGGGTTGTGCATGATATAAATACTTTGTGTGGGGAAGATGGAGCATAGCAAGACCATATGATATTGTAGGGATAAGTTTCTTTTGCCATTATATTTTGAAGAGATACAATTGCTTTGCTAGTATGCTTGAAACATTACCATTTTTATATCAATATTAAGCTTTTATTTTGAGTCTTATGGATCTGAATATTCATGCCACAATAAAGAATATTACATGGATAAATATGTTAGGTAGCACTCCATATCAAAAATTCTGTTTTTATCATTTACCTACTCGAGGACAAGCAAGAATTAAGCTTGGGGATGATGATACGTCTCCAACGTATCTATAATTTTTGAAGATGGCATGCTATTATATGATCTCCTTTGGATGTTTATATGCATTAATATGTTATTTTATATTATTTTGGGACTAACCTGTTAATCTACAGCCTAGTGCCAGTTTTTGTTTTTTCCTTGTTTTTGAGTTTCGCCGATATGGAATATTAAATGGAGTCCAAATGAAATAAAACCTTTGGAAGGAATTTTTTTTGGAAGGAAACAAATCAATCAAGCTTTGAGTGCATGGCAAGGGAGGTGCCAGGGAGCCACAAGCCTGTTAGCCCCCCTACTGGTCGCGCCTAGCAGGCTTGTCGCCTCCTGAAAACCCACAAGTATAGGGGATCACAACAGTTTTTGAGGGTAGAGTATTCAACCCAAATTTATTGATTAGACACAAGGGGAGCCAAAGAATATTCTTGAGTATTAGCAGCTGAGTTGTCAATTCAACCACACGTGAAAGACTTAATATCTGCAGCAAAGTATTAAGTAGAAAAGTAATATGGAAGTAACGGTAACGGCGGCAAAGTGATAGTAGCCGTTTTGTAGTGATTGTAACAGTAGCAACGGAAAAGTAACTTATGAAAGAAGAATATGTGAAAAGCTCATAGGCAATGGATCAGTGATGGAAAATTATGTCGGATGGCATTCATCATGCAACGATTATAAAATAGGGTGACACAGAACTAGCTCCAATTCATCAATGTAATCTAGGCATGTATTCCATATATAGTCATAAGTGCTTATGGAAAAGAACTTGCATGACATCTTTTTTCCTACCCTCTTGTGGCAGCGGGGTCCTATGGAAACAAAGGGATATTAAGGCCTCCTTTTAGTAGAGAACCGGACCAAAACATTAGCACTTAGTGAATACATGAACTCCTCAAACTACGGTAATCACCGAAAAGAATCCCAGTTATTGTCACCCTGGGGGATGCGGATCATAACTCGTAATAGGTGTCTACAACTTGCAATATAGGATCGAGAACACATATATAAATTCATCAAAATATAATAGCTACATATATGAAATCATGACACTTGGGCCCTAGTGACAAACATTAAGCATAGCAAAGTCATAGCAACATCAATCTCAGAACATAGTGGATACTAGGGATCAAACCCTAACAAAACTAACTCAATTACATGATAAATTGTTGGAAATATGCCCTAGGGGCAATAATAAATTAATTATTATCATATTTCCTTGTTTATGATAATCGTTAATTATCCATGCTAGAATTGTATTGATCGGAAACTCAGATACATGTGTGGATACATAGGCAACACCATGTCCCTAGTATGCCTCTAATAGACTAGCTTGTTGATCAAAGATGGTTAAGATTTCCTAGACATGGGCATGATATGTCATTTGATAACGGTATCACATGATTAGGAGAATGATGTGATGGACAAGACCCAAACTATAAACGTAGCGTATGATCGTGTCAGTTTATTGCTACTATTTTCTGCATGTCAAGTATCTGTTCCTATGACCATGAGATCATGCAACTCACTAACACCGAAGGAGTGCCTTGTGTGTATCAAATGTCGCATCGTAACTGGGTGACTATAAACGTGCTCTACAGGTATCTCCGAGGGTGTCTGTTGGGTTGGCATGGATCAAGACTGGGATTTGTTACTCCGTGTGACGGAGAGGTATCTCAGGGCCCACTCGGTAATACAACATCACAATAAGCCTTGCAAGCAATGTGACTAAGTGTTAGCCATAGGATCTTGTATTACGGAACGAGTAAAGAGACTTGCCGGTAACGAGGTTGAACTAGGTATGGAGATACCCACGATCGAATCTCGGGCAAGTAACATACCGAAGAACAAAGGGAACATCATACGGGATTATCTGAATCCTTGACATAGAGGTTCAACGGATAAAGATCTTCGTAGAATATGTAGGAACCAATATGGGCATCCAGGTCCTGCTAGTGGTTATTGACCGTAGAGGTGTCTCGGTCATGTGTACATAGTTCTCGAACCCCTAGGGTCTGCACACTTAAGGTTCGGTGACGTCTTGGTAGTATAGAGTTATGTATGGTGATGACCTAAGGTTGTTCGGAGTCCCGGATGAGATCCCTAACGTCATGAGGAGCTTCGGAATGGTCCGGAGGTAAAGATTGATATATAGGAAGTCCTGTTTTGGTCACTGGAAAAGTTTCGGGCTCATCGATAGTGTACTGGGAGTGCCGGGAGTGTACCGGGGGACCATCGGGAGGGGTGTCACACCCCGAGAGGCCTCTATGGGAGCAAACAAACCAGCCCCTAGTGGGCTGGCCGAAGCCTCCACTAAAGCCCATGAGGTTTGATAAGGAAAAAAATGCAAAGGTGGAGAGGTGGAAAGAGTTTCCAAGGTGAAAGGAGGAATCCTACTCCTAATAGAACTGGAGTAGGATTCCTCCACCTCCAATTTCGACCAAACCTTGAGGGTTTGAGGCTTCCTCCTCCCCTCCCTCCCTCCTAGAGGATTTAGAGGGAAGAAAAAACCCTAATTGCCACGTGCTGCCTCTTCTTCTCCTCAAGATTTGTTTCTCCTCTAGATTGATTCTGTAGTGCTTGGCGAAGCCCTGCTGGAATAGCTCCACCACCATCGCCTCAACGTCGTCGCGCTGCGGGAGAACTCTTCTACCTCTCCGCTCCCTCTTGCTGGATCAAGAAGGTGGAGATCGTCATCAAGCTATATGTGTGCTAAACGCGGAGGTGTCATCTGTTCGGCGCTAGATCGGAAGGATCGTGATTGGATCGCGGGACGGATTGTGATGGGATCGCGGGACGCTTGACGATTTGGATCGCGAATACGTTTGACTACATCAACCACGTTTCTTAACACTTCCCGCTTAGCGATCTACAAGGGTATGTAGATCCACTCTCCCTCTTGTAGATGCTCATCACCATGGATAGATCTTGCGTGTGCGTAGGAAATTTTTTGTTTCCCATGCAACGTTCCCCAACAGTGGCATCATGAGTTAGGTCTATGTGTAGCTCAGATCTCGAGTAGAACACAAAGAGTTTGTGGGCGTTGATGCTTAGATTGCTTCCTCCCTTGGTTGTGTTTTGGTTTAGCGGTATTGTGGGATGAAGCGGCCCGGACCAACCTTACTCGTACGCTTACGAGAGACCGGTTCCATCGACTGATGTGTAACTTCGTTGCACAAAGATGGCTGGCGGGTGTCTGTTTCTCCTACTTTAGTTGGATCGGATTCGACAAAGGCGGTCCTTGAGAAGGTTGAAAAGAAATTTATGTATCACCGTTGTGGTTTTGCGTAGGTGAGAATTGTTCTTGCTAGATACCCGTAGTAGCCACGTAAAACATGCAACAACAATTAGAGGACATCTAACTTGTTTTTTCAGGGTATGTTGTGATGTGATATGGCCAATTACATGATGAGATATATGTGATGTATGAGATGATCATGTGTTGTACAGAATATCACGACTTGCATGTCGATGAGTACGACAACCGGTAGGAGCCATAGGGTTGTCTTTAATTATTGTATGACCTACGTGTCAATCATTAAGTGCTATGTAATGCTTTACTTTATCGCTAAACGGTAGCAATAGTAGTAGAAGCTTGGTGGGCGCGACAACCCCGATGGCGACACGTTGATGGAGATCAAGATGATGGAGATCATGGTGTCATGCTGGTAACGATGGAGATCATGCTGGTGCTTTCAAGATGGAGGTCAAAAGCACAAGTTCACGGCCATATCATGTCACTTATGATTTGCATGTGATGTTAATCCTTTTATGCCCTTGTTTTGCCTAGGACGACGGTAGCATTATAAGGTGATCCCTCACTTAAATTTGAAGATGAATTGTGTTCTCCCCGAGTGTGCACCGTTGCGAAAGTTCGTTGTGTCGAGACACCACGTGATGATCGGGTGTGATAGACTCTACGTTCACATACAACGGGTGCAAGCCAGTGTTGCACATGCAGAACACTCGAGTTAAACTTGACAAGCCTAGCATGTACAGACATGGCCTCGGAACACAAGAGACCGAAAGGTCGAACATGAGTCATATACCAGATATGATCAACATGATGATGTTCACCATTGAAACCACCTCAACTCACGTGATGATCGGACTTGAGTTGGTGAATTTGGATCATGTATCACTCGAATGATCGGAGGGATGTCATATTTGAGTGGGAGTGCTTAAGTAATATGATTAATTGAACTCATTAACATGAACATAGTCTGTAGTGTGTTTGCAAATTATGTTGTAGATTACTAGCTCATGCTGTAGCTCCCTTAAATTTTTATATGTTCCTAGAGAAATATAGTTGACAGATGATGATAGCAATATTGCGGACTAAGTCCGTGATCTGAGGATTGTCCTCATTGCTGCACAGA
This sequence comes from Hordeum marinum, assembly GCA_022496015.1. Taxonomy (NCBI): domain Eukaryota; kingdom Viridiplantae; phylum Streptophyta; class Magnoliopsida; order Poales; family Poaceae; genus Hordeum; species Hordeum marinum. The sequence goes on along the minus strand of CM039673.1, from coordinate 296,352,526 downwards.
AGGCTTAGGTCCTTAATGCACCGCTCGATGTGCCGCCCCCTCTAGCGTCGTGTGTAGACGTTCTGATGACTACTTGATAGTTTAGTGCGTCATGCATTACGGCTTAGAATTGAGGCTCCAAAACATTTTGAACGTCACGGAACATATTAGATGTTCTAAGAGCTGAAATTGAGATCTCGGGCTCGTGCCCGTGTTGTGAGATATGAGATCTCCAACAAGATTCTTTGCCTGCAAGATGAAAGAGAATAACTCAATCGTTGAGCATGTGCTCAGATTGTGTGGGTGCTACAATCGCTTGAATCGAGTGGGAGTTGATCTTCTAGATAAGAAAGTTATTGATATAGTTTTCCAAATCACCGTCACTAAGCTACTAGAGCTTCGTGATGAACTATAAAATGCTAAGGATGGAAATGATGATCCCTGAGTTGTTCGCGATGTTTGACACCGTGAAGGTGGAAATCAAGAAGGATCATCAAGTGTTGATGGTTAGTAAAACCACTAGTTTCAAGAAGGGCAATGGCAAGGAGGGAAACTTCATGGATGGTAACTCAGTTGCTGCTCCAGTGAAGCAACCCAAAGTTGAACCCAAACCCGAGACTAAGTGCTTCTATTATGAGGAGAGCGGTCGTTGAAGCGGAACAACCCTAGATACTTCGCAGATAAGAAGGTTGGCAACATTGATAGAAGTATATTATGATGTACGTGTTATTGATGTGTACCTTGCTAGTACTCCTAGTAGCACCTGTGCATTGGATACTGGTTCGATTGCTAAATGTTAGTAACTCAAAGTGAAAGCTACGGAATAAACGGAGCCTAGCTAAGTGTGAGGTGACGATGTGTGTTGGAGTTATTTCCAAGGTTGATGTGATCAACATCGCACGCTCTCTCTACCTTCGGGATTAGTGACAAACCTAAATAAATGTTGTTTGGTGTTTGCGTTAAGCATGAACATTATTAGGTTGTGTTTATTGCAACACGGTTATCCATTTAAGTTAGAGAATAATGGTTATTCTATTTACATGAATAAAACCTTCAATGGTCATGCACCCAGTGAGAATGGTTTTTTGAATCTTCATCGTAGTAATACACATGTTCATAACATTGATGCCAAAAGATACAAAGTTAATAATGATAGTACCACATACTTGTGACACTGCCACTAAATTTCATATTGGTATAAAGTGAATGAAGAAAGTCCATGCTGATGGATCTTTGGACTCATTCAATTTCGAATCGGTTGAGACATGCGAACCATGCCTCTTGGGCAAGATGACTAAGGACCCCGTTTTCCAATTTGATGGTGCGGGCAAGTGATTTATTGGAAATGATACATGTTGATGTATGCAATCCAATGAGTCTTGTAGCGTGCGGTGGATATCGTTATTTTCTTACCTTCACTCATGATTTGAGTAGATATAGTGTATATTTACTTAATGAACCACAAGTCTGAATTGTTTGAAAAGTTCAAGCAAATTCAAAGTGAAGTTTAAGATCATCATGACAAGAAGATAAAAATGCCTACGATATGATCGTGGAGGTGAATATCTAAGTGGCGAGTTTGGCATACAACTTTAGACAATGTGAAAGTTGTTTCACAACTTACGCCACCTGGAACACCATAGTGTGATGGTGTGTTCTAATGTCATAGGCGTGCTCTATTGGATATGGTGCGAACTATGATATCTCTTATCGTTTTGCCACTATCGTTTTTGGGTTATGCATTAGAGACAACTACATTCACTTTAAAAGGTGCACCATCTAAATCCATTGAGATGACACCATATGATTTGGCAGAAACCTAAAGTTGTCATTTCTTAGAGTTTGGGAATGCGACACTTATGTCTGATAACCTCGAACCCAAAGCAGAAAACTGTGTCTTCATAGAATACCCTAAGAATAGTTGTGTATACCTTCTATCTCAGATCCAAGCACAAACTGTTTGTTGCTAAAACGGGTCCTTTCTCAAGAAAGAGTTTCTCTCGAAAGAATTGAGTGGCAGGAAGATAGAACTTGATGAGGTTGTTGAAACTTTTGTTTCAACCAGAGAGTAGCGCAGCGCAGAAAGATGTTTTTGTGGAGCCTACGTTAGTCGAAAAGAAGTTAATGATCATGTGTTGGGGAACGTCGCATGGGAAACAAAAAATTTCCTACGCACATGCAAACCTATCCATGGTGATGAGCATCTGCGAGAGGGAGAGTGGATCTACATACCCTTGTAGATCGCTAAGCCGAAAGCGTTAAGAAACGCGGTTGGTGTAGTCGAACATCTTCGCGATCCAAATCGCCGAGCGTCCCGCGATCTCATCACGATCCGTCCCGCGATCCGTCCCGCGACCCAATCACGATCCGTCCCGCGATCCGATCACGATCCGTCCCGTGAACTCATCACGATCAGTCTCACAATCTTGATCACGATCTGTCCCGCGAACTCATCACGATCCGTTCCCCGATCTCATCACGAACCGTCTCGCGATCTCGATCACGGTCCTTCCGATCTAGAGCCGAACGGACGGCACCTCCGCGTTCAGCACACGTGCAGCTTGATGACGATCTCCACCGTCTCGATCCCGCGAGAGGAGGTGGAGAGGAGAGAGAGTTCACCGGCAGCATGACAGCGCTCCGGTGATGGTGGTGGAGCAATTCTGGCAGGGCTTCGCCTAAGCGCTGCAGAAAACCGATCTAGAGGAGAAACTATGCACCGGTGGAACGGGTAGCACGTGGCTGGAAATTCTGTCCAAAAACCACCCAATCCACTAGTATATATAGGAGCAGAGGAGAGGAGAGGCAGCCAAGGCCTTTGGGTCGGCCGAAATAGGAGGTGGGAGCAATCCTACTTCACCTCCAATCCTAGTTGGAGTAGGATTGCCTCCTATTGGCTGATTTTCCAATTTTTGCTTTAGGACTTTCTCTCCTGCGCCATGGGCCTTTGTGGCTGTTTTCACAGCCCACTAAGGGCTGGTTATTATTCTCCCACAGCCCATGGACCTATTGGGGTCGAAATACCCCTCCCGGAGGACCCCCGATACACTACCGTTACTCCCGGTACACTACCGATGAGCCCGAAACTTTTCCGGCGACCAAACTGGGACATCCTATATATGAATCTGTACCTCCAAACCACTCCGGAGCTCCTCGTGACATCCACGATCTCATCCGGGACTCCTAACAACCTTCGGTCACCACCATACATAACTCTACACTACCGAAACGTCACCGAACCTTAAGTGTGCAGACCCTGCAGGTTCGAGAACTATGTAGACATGACCGAGACACCTCTACGGTCAATAACCAATGGCGGGACCTGGAGGTCCACATTGGTTCCTACATATTCTACGAAGATCTTTATCGGTCGAACCTCTATGTCAAGGATTCAGTTAATCCCGTATAACGTTCCCTTTGTTCTTCGGTATGTTACTTGCCCGAGATTCGATCGTCGGTATCTCCATACCTAGTTCAACCTCGTTACTGGCAAGTCTCTTTACTCGTTCCGTAATACAAGATCCCATGGCTAACACTTAGCCGCATTGCTTGCAAGGCTTGTTGTGATGTTGTAATACCGAGTGGGCCCTGAGATACCTCTCCGTCACACGGAGTAACAAATCCCAGTCTCGATCCATGCCAACTCAACAAACACCATCGGAGATACCTGTAGAGCACCTTTATAGTCACCCATCTACGTTGCGACATTTGATACACACAAGGCACTCCTCCGATATCCGTGAGTTGCATGATCTCATGGTCATAGGAACATATACTTGACATGCAGAAAACAGTAGCAATAAACAGACACGATCATATGCTATGTTTGTAGTTTGGGTCTTATCCATCACATCATTCTCCTAATGATGTGATACCGTTATCAAATGACATCTCATGTCCATGGCTAGGAAACCTTAGCCATCCTTTGATCAACGAGCTAGTCCATTAGAGGCATACTAGGGACATGGTTTTGTCTATGTATCCACACATGCATTTAAGTCTCCGATCAATACAATTATAGCATGGATAATAAACGATTATCATGAACAAGGAAATATGATAATAACTAATTTATTATTGCCTCTAGGGCATATTTCCAACAGTCTCCCACTTGCACTAGAGTCAATAATCTAGTTCACATCACCATGTGATTCGCATTGTTATGAATCTAACACCCAATGAGTTTTGGGGCTCGATCATGCTTTGCATGTGAGAGAGGTCTTATAGTCAACGGGTCTGCGATATTCAGATCCGTGTGTACTTTGCAAATCTCTATGTCAAACCGTAAACACTACTACCACACTCCAATTGGTACTATTTCCAAATGGCTGCTCCACTATACGTATCCAGATTGCTACTACTAGTCATCCGGATAGGTGTTAAAGCTTGCATCGACGTAACTCTTTACGACGAACTCTTTATCACCTCCATAATCAAGAAACATTTCCTTAGTCCTCTGGTTACTAAGGATAATTCCGAACGCTGTCCAGTGATCCACTTCTGGACCACTCTTGTACCCCTTGATAGACTCATGGCAAGGCACACATAGGTGCGGTACACAGCATGGCATAATATAGAGCCTATGGCTAAGGCATAGGGGACAACGTTTGTCCTTTCTCTTTCTTCTGCTGTTGTCGAGCTTTGAGTCTCGCTCAACTTCACACCTTACAAATCAGACGAGAACTATTTCTCTGGCTGATCCATTTTGAACTCTTTCAAAATCTTGTCAAGGTATGCACTCATTGAAAATCTCATCAAGCATCTTGATCTATCTCTATAGATTTTGATGCTCAACAATTAGGTAGCTTTATCCAGGTCTTCCTTTGAAAAACACTTTTCAAACAACCTTTTATGCCTTCCAGAAATTCTACATTATTTCCGATCAACAATATGTCAACCACATATACTTCTCAGAAACTCTATAGTGCTCCCACTCACTTTATTGCAAATACAAGTTTCTCGTAAACTTTGTATAAACTACAAAAAATTTAATCACCTCATCAAGGTGTATATTCCAACTCCGAGATGCTTGCTTCAGTCCATAGAAGGATCACTGAAGCTTGCTCATCTTTTAGCATCCTTAGGACTGACAAAACCTTCTGGTTGTATCACATACAACCTTTCCTTAAGTAAACCGTTAAGGAAACGATGTTTTGACATCCATCTGCCAGATTTCATAATTGAAAATGCAGCAACTGCTAACATAATTCCAACAGACTTTTAGCATCGCTACGAGTGAGAAAGCCTCATCGCAGTCAACTCCTTGAACTTGTCACAAACAACTTTGCAACAAGTCGAGCTTTACAAATGGTGACATTCACCATCAGTGTCTGTCTTCATTCTAAAGGTCCATTTGTACTCAACGACCTGCCGTCTAACGAGCAAGTCTACCAAAGTCTATACTTGGTTTTCCTAAATGGATCCTATCTCGGATTTCATGGCCTCTAACCATTTGTCGGAATCTGGGCCCATCATCGCTTCTCCATAGCTCGTAGGTTCTTCGTTGTCCAACAACATGATCTCCAAGACAGAGTTGTCGTACCACTTAGGAGCAGTACACATCCTTGTCGACCTACGAAGTTCAATAGTAACTTGATCCTGAAGCTTCATGATCATCATCATTAACTTCCTCTTCAACTAACGTAGGCTTCACAGAAACATCTTTCTGCACTGCGCTACACTCTGGTTGAACAAAGGTTTAACAACCTCATCAAGTTCTATCTTCCTCCCACTCAATTCTTTCGAGAGAAACATTTCCTCGAGAAAGGATCCGTTTAAGCAATAAACACTTTGCACTAGGATCTGAGATTGAAGGTTCAGCCAACTGATCTTAGGGTATTCTATGAAGTTGCATTTGTCCGCCTTAGGTTCGACCTCATCAGGTGAAAACATTTTCCACACAAGTGCACAGCCCCAAATATTAAGAAATGACAGCTTAGGTTTCTATCAAACCATAATTCACACGGTGTCATCTCAACGGATTTAGATGATGCCCTATTTAAAGTGAATGTAGTTGTCTCTAATGCATAACCCCAAAATTATAGTAGTAAAACGACAAGAGACATCATAGCATGCACCATGTCCAATAGAGCATAACTATGATGTTCGGACACACCATCACACAATGGTGTTTCGGGTGGCGTTTAGTTCTGAAACAACTTTCACATTGTCTTAAGTTGTATGCCAAACTCGTGACTGAGATATTCACCTCCACGATCATATCGCATTCATTTTTATCTTCTTGTCACGATGATCTTTAAACTTCACTCTGAATTTTCTTGAACCTTTCAAACGATTCAGACTTGTGTTTCATTAAGTAAATATACACTATATCTACTCAAATCATCAGTGAAGGTAAGAAAATAACGATATCCATTGCACGCTACAAGACTCACTAGATTGCATACATCAACATGTATCATTTCCAATGAATCACTTGCCTGCTCCATCCAACGGGGTCCTTTAGTCATCTTGCCCAAGAGGCATGGTTCGCATGTCTCAACCGATTCGAAATCGAATGAGTCCAAATATCCATCAGCATGGAGTTTCTACATGCGCTTTATACCAATATGACATTTAGCGGCAGTGCCACAAGTATGTGGTACTATCATTATTAACTTTGTATCTTTTGACATCAATGTTATGAACATGTGTAATACTACGATCAAGATTTCAACAAACCATTCTCACTGGGTGCATGACCATTGAAGGTATTATTCATGTAAACAGAATAACCATTATTCTCTAACTTAAATGAATAACCGTATTGCAATAAACATGATCTAATCATGTTCATGCTCAACGCAAAACACCAAATAACATTTATTTAGGTTCGTCACTAATCCTGAAGGTAGAGAGAGCGTGCGATGTTGATCACATCAACCTTGGAAACACTTCCAACACATATCGTCACCTCACGCTTAGCTAGTTCTCCGTTTATTCCGTAGCTTTTATTTCGAGTTACTAACATTTAGCAACCGAACCGGTATCCAATACCCAGGTGCTACTAAGAATACTATCAAGGTACACATTAGTAACTCGTATATCAAATATACTTCTGTCGATGTTGCCAGCCTTCTTATCTACCAAGTATCTAGGGTTGTTCCGCTTCAGCGACCTCTCACCTCATAATAGAAGCACTTAGTCTCGGGTTTGAGTTCAACTTTGGGTTGCTTCACTGGAGCAGCAACAAATTTGCTATCCATGAAGTTTCCCTCCTTGCTCTTGCCCATTTCGAAACTAGTGGTTTGATTAACCATCAACACTTGACACTCCTTCTTGATTTCTACCTTCGCGGTGTCAAACATCGCGAACAGCTCAGGGATCAATACTTCTATCCCTGGTGTATTATAGTTCATCGCTAAGTTCTAGTAGCTTTAGTGACAGTGACTTGGAGAACTATATCAATCACTATCTTATCTGGAAGATAAACTCCCACTTGATTCAAGCGATTGTAGTACCCAGACAATCTGAGTACATGCTCAACGATTGAGCTATTCTCCTTCATCTTACAGGCAAAGAATCTTGTTGGAGATCTCATATCTCGCAACACAGGCACGAGCCTGAGATCACAATCTCTGCTCCTAGAACATCTCATATGTTCTGTGACGTTCAAAACGTTTCGGAGCCTCAATTCTAAGCCGTAATGCATGACGCACTAAACTATCAAGTAGTCATCGAAACATGCCTGTCAGATGTTCACAACATCTATAGACGACGCTAGAGGGGGTGGCGCACCGAGCGGTGCATTAAGGACATAAGCCTTCTGTGCAGTAATGAGGACAATCCTCAGATCACGGACCCAGTCTGCAATATTGCTACCAACATCTTTCAATTCTATTTCTCTAGGAACATATACAAATACAAGGGAACTACAGTGTGAGCTAGTAATATACAACATTATTTGCAAAGACACTTTGACTATGTTCATGATAATGAGTTCAATTAATCATATTACTTAAGAACTCCCACTCAAACTGACATCCCTCAAGTCATTCGAGTGGTACATGATCCAAATTCACCAACTCAAGTCCGATCATCACATGAGTTGAGGTGGTTTCAATGGTGAACATCACCATGTTCATCATATCTACTATATGACTCATGTTCGACCTTTCGGTCTCTTGTGTTCCGAGGCCATGTCTGTACATGCTAGGCTCGTCATGTTTAATCCAAGTGTTATGCATGTGCAACACTGGCTTGCACCCGTTGTATGTGAACGTAGAGTCTATCACACCCGATCATCACGTGGTGTCTCAACACGACGAACCTTCACAACGGTGCACACTCGGGGAGAACACAATTCATCTTGAAATTTAAGTGAGGGATCACCTTATAATGCTATAGTCATCCTAAGCAAAACAAGGTGCATAAAAGTATTAACATCACATGCAAATCATAAGTGACATGATATGGCCATGAACTTGTGCTTTTGATCTCCATCATGAAAGCATCGGCATGATCTCCATCGTCACCGGCACGACACCATGATCTCCATCATCTTGATCTCCATCAACGTGTCGCCATCGGGGTTTTCGCGCCCAACATGCTTCTACTACTATTGCTACCATTTAGCGATAAACTAAAGCATTACATAGCGCTTAATGATTGACACGCAGGTCATACAATAATTAAAGATAACCCTATGGCTCCTGCCGGTTGCCGTACTCATCGACATGCAAGTCGTGATAATCTATACATCACATGATCATCTCATACATCACATATATCACATCATGTAATTGGCCATATCATATCACAACACACCCTGCAAAAACAAGTTAGACGTCCTCTAATTGTTGTTGCATGTTTTACATGGCTGCTATGGGTATCTAGCAAGAACAATTCTCACCTACGCATAAACCACAACGGTGATACACTAGTTTGCTTTTCAACCTTCTCAAGGACCGCCTTTGTCGAATCCGATCCAACTAAAGTGAGAGAAACTGTCACCCGCAAGCCATCTAGGCAACAAGTTGCGTCGAGGGAACCGGTCTCTCGTAAGCGTACGAGTAATGTTGGTCCGAGCCGCTTCATCTCACAATACCGCTGAACCAAAATCCGACCAAGGGAGGAAGCAATCTAAGCATCAATGCCCACAAACCTTTTGTGTTCTACTCGAGATCTCATCGAACCATCAACCTAGCTCTGATACCACTGTTGGGGAACGTCGCATGGGAAACAAAAAATTTCCTACGCACACGCAAACCTATCCATGGTGATGAGCATATACAAGAGGGAGATTGGATCTACATACCCTTGTAGATCGCTAAGTGGGAAGCGTTAAGAAACGCGGTTGGTGTAGTCGAACATCTTCGCGATCCAAATCACCGAGCGTCCCGCGATCTCATCACGATCCGTCCCGCGATCCGATCACGATCCGTCCTGTGAACTCATCACGATCCGTCTCACAATCTTGATCACGGTCTGTCCCGCGAACTCATCATGATCCGTTCCGCGATCTCATCACGAACCGTCTCGTGATCTCGATCACGGTCCTTCCGATATAGCGCCGAACGGACGACACCTCCGCGTTCAGCACACGTGCAACTTGATGACGATCTCCACCATCTCGATCCAGCGAGAGGAGGTGGAGAGGAGAGAGAGTTCATCGGCAGCGTGACAGTGCTCCGGTGATGGTGGTGGAGCAATTCCGGCAGGGCTTCGCCTAAGCGCTGTAGAAAACCGATCTAGAGGAGAAACTATGCACCGGTGGAATGGGTAGCACGTGGCCGGAAATTCTGTCCAAAAACCACCCAATCCACTAGTATATATTGGAGGAGAGGAGAGGATAGGCAGACAAGGCCTTTGGCTCGGCCGAAATAGGAGGTGGGAGCAATCCTACTTCACCTCCAATCCTAGTTGGAGTAGGATTGCCTCCTATTGGCTGATTTTCCACTTTTTGCTTTAGGACTTTCTCTCCTGCGCCATGGGCCTTTGTGGCTGTTTTCCCAGCCCAATAAGGGCTGGTTATTATTCTCCCACATCCCATGGACCTCTTGGGGTCGAAATACCCCTCCCAGAGGTCCCCCGGTACACTACCGGCACTCCCGGTACACTACCGATACTCCCGGTACACTACCGATGAGCCCGAAACTCTTCCGGCGACCAAACTGGGACATCCTATATATGAATCTTTACCTTCGGACCATTCCGGAGCTCCTCGTGACGTCCAGGATCTCATTCGGGACTCCGAACAACCTTCGGACACCACCATACATAACTCTACACTACCGAAACGTCACCGAACCTTAAGTGTGCAGACCCTACAGGTTCGAGAACTATGTAGACATGACTGAGACACCTCTACGGTCAATAACCAATGGCGGGACCTGGAGGTCCACATTGGTTCCTACATATTCTACGAAGATCTTTATCGGTCGAACCTCTATGTCAAGGATTCAGTTAATCCCGTATAACGTTCCCTTTGTTCTTCGGTATGTTACTTGCCCGAGATTCGATCGTCGGTATCTCCATACCTAGTTCAACCTCGTTACTGGCAAGTCTCTTTACTCATTCCGTAATACAAGATCCCATGGCTAACACTTAGCCACATTGCTTGCAAGGCTTGTTGTGATGTTGTATTACCGAGTGGGCCCTGAGATACCTCTCCGTCACACGAAGTAACAAATCCCAGTCTCGATCCATGCCAACTCAACAAACACCATCGGAGATACCTCTAGAGTACCTTTATAGTCACCCAGTTACGTTGCGACGTTTGATACACACAAGGCACTCCTCCTATATCCGTGAGTTGCATGATCTCATGGTCATAGGAACATATACTTGACATGCAGAAAACAGTAGCAATAAACTGACACGATCATATGCTATGTTTGTGGTTTGGGTCCTATCCATCACATCATTCTCCTAATGATGTGATACCGTTATCAAATGACATCTCATGTCCATGGCTAGGAAACCTTAACCATCCTTTGATCAACGAGCTAGTCCATTAGAGGCATACTAGGGACATGGTTTTGTCTATGTATCCACACATGCATTTAAGTCTCCGATCAATACAATTATAGCATGGATAATAAACGATTATCATGAACAAGGAAATATGATAATAACTAATTTATTATTGCCTCTAGGGCATATTTCCAACATCATGATCATGAAACTTCGGATAGAGTTACTATCGAACCTCGTAGGTTGACAAGGACGCGTACTACTTCTGAGTGGTACGGCAACCCTATCTTAGAGGTCATGTTGTTGGACAACGATGAACCTACGAACTATGGAGAAGCGATGATGGGCCCGGATTCCGACAAATGGTTAGAGGCAATGAAATTCGAGAAAGGATCCATGTATGAAAATCAAGTATAGACTTTCGTAGACTTGCTCATTGGACGGCAGGTCGTTGAGTACAAATGGATCTTTAAAAGGAAGACAGACGCTGATGGTAAATGTCACCATTTGTAAAGCTCAACTTGTTGCAAAGAAGTTTATGACAAGTTCAAGGAGTTGACTGCGATGAGACTTTCTCACTCGTAGCGATGCTAAAGTCTGTTGGGATTATGTTAGCAACTGCTGCATTTTCTAATTATAAAATTTGGCAGATGGATGTCAAAACATCGTTTCCTTAACGGTTTACTTGAGGAAAGGTTGTATGTGATACAACCAGAAGGTTTTGTCAGTCCTAAAGATGCTAAAAGGTGTGAAGCTTCAGTGATCCTTCTACGGACTGAAGCAAGCATCTCGGAGTCGGAATATACACTTTGATGAGGTGATCAAAGTTTTTGAGTCTATACAAAGTTTATGAGAAACTTGTATTTACAATAAAGTGAGTGGGAGCACTATAGAGTTTCTGATAAGCATATGTGGTTGACATATTGTTGATCGGAAATGATATAGAATTTTTGGAAAGCATAAAGGGTTGTTTGAAATGAGTTTTTCAAAGGAAGACCTGGATAAACCTACCTGATTGTTGAGCATCAAGGTCTATAGAGATGGATCAAGATGCTTGATGAGACTTTCAATGAGTACATACCTTGACAAGATTTTGAAAGAGTTCAAAATGGATCGGTCAAAGAAAGAGTTCTTGCCTGATTTGTAAGGTGTGAAGTTGAGTGAGACTCAAAGCTCGACCACGGTAGAAGAAAGAGAAAGGACGAATGTCGTCCCCTATGCCTTAGCCATAGGCTCTATATTATGCAATGCTGTGTACCGCACCTGGTGTGTGCCTTGCCATGAGTCTGTCAAGGGGTACAAGAGTGATCCAGGAGTGGATCACTCGACAGCGGTCAAATTATCCTAGGTAACCAGAGGACTAAGGAGATGTTTCTCGATTATGGAGGTGATAAAGAGTTCATCGTAAAGAGTTACGTCGATGCAAGCTTGAACACCAATCCGGATGACTCTTAGTAGCAATCTGTGTACATATAGTAGAGTAGCCATTTCGAATAGCATCAAGTTGAGTGTGGTAGAAGTGTCTATAGTAAGACATAGAGATTTGCAAAGTACACACGGATCTGAATGTCACAGACCCGTTAACTAAAAGACCTCTCTCACATGCAAAGCATGATCGAGCCCCAGAATTCATTGGGTGTTAGATTCATAACAATGTGAATCACATGGTGATGTGAACTAGATTATTGACTCTTGTGCAAGTGGGAGACTGTTGGAAATATGCCCTAGAGGCAATAATAAATTAGTTATTATCATATTTCCTTGTTCATGATAATCATTAATTATCCATGCTAGAATTGTATTGATTGGAAACTCAGATACATGTGTGGATACATAGACAACACCATGTCCCTAGTATGCCTCTAATAGACTAGCTCGTTGATCAAAGATGGTTAAGGTTTCCTAGCCATGGGCATGAGATGTCATTTGATAACAGGATCACATGATTAGGAGAATGATGTGATGGACAAGACCCAAACTATAAACGTAGCATATGATCGTGTCAGTTTATTGCTACTGTTTTCTGCATGTCAAGTACTATTCCTATGACCATGAGATCATGCAACTCACTAACACCGGAGGAGTGCCTTGTGTGTATCAAACGTCGCATCGTAACTGGGTGACTATAAAGGTTCTCTACAGGTATCTCCGAGGGTGTCTGTTGGGTTGGCATGGATCAAGACTGGGATTTGTTACTCCGTGTGACGGAGAGGTATCTCAGGGCTCACTCGGTAATACAACATCACAATAAGCCTTGCAAGCAATGTGACTAAGTGTTAGCCACAGGATCTTGTATTACGGAACGAGTAAAGAGACTTGCCGGTAATGAGGTTGAACTAGGTATGGAGATACCAACGATCGAATCTTGGGCAAGTAACATACCGAAGAACAAAGGGAACATCATACGGGATTAACTGAATCCTTGACATAGAGGTTCAACTGATAAAGATCTTCGTAGAATATGTAGGAACCAATATGGGCATCCAGGTCCCGCTATTGGTGATTGACCGTAGAGGTGTCTCGGTCATGTGTACATAGTTCTCGAACCCGCAGGGTCTGCACACTTAAGGTTTGGTGACGTTTCGGTATATAGAGTTATGTATGGTGATGACCGAAGGTTGTTCGGAGTCCCGGATGATATCCCTAACATCACGAGGAGCTCTGGAATTGTCGGAGGTAAAGATTGATATATAGGAAGTCCTATTTTGGTCATCGGAAAAGTTTCGGGCTCATCGATAGTGTATGGGGAGTGTCGGGAGTGTACCGGGGGACCATCGGGAGGGGTGTCACGCCCCGAGGGGCCTCATGGGCTGTGGGAGGAGACAAACCATCCCCTAGTGGGCTGGCCGAAGCCTCCACTAGAGCCCATGAGGTTTGAGAAGGAAAAAATCCAAAGGTGGAGAGGTGGAAAGAGTTTCCATGTGGAAAGGAGGAATCCTACTCCTAATAGGATTGGAGTAGGACTCCTCCACCTCCAATTTCGACCAAACCTTGAGGGTTTGAGGATTCCTCCTCCCCTCCCTCCCTCCTATATATACTAGAGGATTTAGAGGGAAGAAAAAAACCTAATTGCCACGTGCTGCCCTCTTCTTCTCCTCCAGATCTGTTTCTCCTCTAGATTGATTCTGTAGTGCTTGGCGAAGCCCTGCTAGAATAGCTCCACCACCATCGCCTCAACGTCGTCGCGCTGTGGGAGAACTCTTCTACCTCTCCTCTCCCTCTTGCTGGATCAAGAAGGCCTAGATCATCATCAAGCAGTACGTGTGCTGAACGCGGAGGTGCCGTCCGTTCGCCGCTAGATCGAAATGATCGTGATGAGATCGCGGGACGGATCGTGATTGGATCACGGGACGGATCATGATGGGATCGCAGGACGCTCGGCAATTTGGATGATGAATACATTTGACTACATCAACCGCATTTCTTAACGCTTCCTGCTTAGAGATCTACAAGGGTATGTAGATCCACTCTCCCTCTCGTAGATGCTCATCACCATGGATAGATCTTGCGTGTGCGTAGGAAAACTTTTGTTTCCCATGCAATGTTCCCCAACATAAATCTCATCCAACCCATCACCATCCAGCAAGCCTATGATGTAATTACTCACGAACGGCGGAGAGCATCATGGAATTGGTGATGAAGGATGGTTGGTGATGACGAAGGCATCGATTTCCTCTCTCTGGAGCCCAAAATGGACTCCAGATCTGGTCTCCCGAGGAAGAACAGGAGGTGGTTGTGGCTCCGTATCGTAAAATGTGATGAACTCTTCTCCTTAATGTTTTCTCCCTGAATAGGAATATATAGAAGTGGAAATGAGGTCGGAGGAGCGACAGGGGGCCCACAAGCCACATGGCGCCATAGGGGCTGGGCGTGCCCTCCAGGCTTGTGGCCAGGTGGTGGGCCCCTGTTGTTGATTCTTTCGCCAATATTTTTTATTAATTCCAAAAGTATTCTCCGTAAATTTTCAGGTCAATCCGAGAACTTTTATTTCTGCACAAAAATAACACCAAGGCAATTCAAATCAAGGTTAGTTCCATTCAAATCATGCAAATTAGAGTCCAAAACAAGGGCAAAAGAGTTTCGAAAAGTAGATACTTTGGAGACGTATCACCTCCCGGCAGGTCTCCGAACCCTAATTCTTGGCATATAAATTCCCAAATATTCCCCCAATGCCAGAGGGAGCCACGCAAATACTTTTTCGCTTCCGGAAGCCTCCGTTCCCGAGAGATCCAATCTTGGAACCTTTTTCGGTAATCTTTCGGAGGGGGTTTCTATCACGGAGGGCGTCTACATCAATTCCATTGCCCCTCTGATGATGCGTGAGTAGTCCACCACAAACATATGGGTCCATAGCTAGTAGCTAGATGGCTTCTTCTCTCTCTTTGATCTTTAATACCAAGTTCTTTATGATCTTCATGGACATCTATCCGATGTAATGCTCTTTTGTGGTGTGTTTGTCAAGATCCGATGAATTGTGAGTTTATGTTCAGATTATCCATGAATCTTATTTGAATCTCCTCGTAATTCTTATTTGCGTGATTTCATATCCTTGCAAGTCTCTTCGAGTTATTGGTTTGGTTTGGCCAACTAGATTGGTAATTCTTGCAATGGGAGAAGTGCTTAGTTTTGGGTTCAATCTTGCGGTGTCCTCACCGAGTTACATAGTAGAGGTAGCGAGGCACGTATTGTATTGTTTTCATCAAGGGTAACAAGATGGGGTTTTCATCATATTGCTTGCATTTATCCCTCTACATCATGTAATATTTCTTAATGTCTTACTCTGTTCTTCATGAACTTAATACTCTAGATGCAGGCAGGAGTCGATCGATGTGTGGAGTAATAGTAGAATTTGCAGAATCGTTTTGGTCTAATTGACATGTACATGATGCCTATATGCATGACCAGTGCCTTGGATAACTACATGATTATTCGCTTTTCTATAATTTGCTTGACAGTAATTTTTTTACCCACCATGATATTTGCCTTCAAGAAAGAAACCTCTAGTGAAACCTATGCCCCTGGGTCTACTTTCCATAATATACTTTCAGATGTATAAACCAAAAACACCAAAAATACTTTGCTGCAATTTATTTACCTTTTACTTTTCGTTGTTGTTTACATCTATATCTATCGGATCGAATCCTTGCAAATAATCGTGAAGGGATTAACAACCCCTTTATAGCATTGGGCCCAAGAGTTTGATTGTTTGTGTAGGTGCAACCATTGGTGACTTGCTTGTTCCTCCTACTATATTGATACCTTTGTTCTCAACAACTAAGGGAAATACTTATCTACTTCACTTCATCGCCCTTTCCTCTTCAAGGGAAAACCAATGCATGATCAAGAGGTAGCACAGGCCGAGGCGGCGGTGCTTCGGCTTGCGTCGAGCACAGAGCAAGGGGGAGAAGGATTGTGTGGCACGGGGGAGCGAGTAGGGGCCAGGGAGAGAGAGAGACCGCTAGAGGCGTTGGGGAGGCCTCTTATAGGGAGGTCGGGGCTTGCCATGGACCGGGTCCTCAGGCGTCCGCCGGACAGGCTCTGAAGGCCACGGGAGGGGGTCGATCTACTCCACGATGCTCGTGGAGTTAATTTAGGGTGCTAGGGGATGAGAGAGAGAGAGAGAGTGAGGCTAGCTTGAGGCGGGTCCCTCGCGTGGAAAGGGAGTGGCGGAGCTGTGCGGCGCTCGAGCACACGTGACTGGGGGCGCCGGAGAGAGAAGCAAGAGGGGGCCGGCCGTTGGGAGGGACGCGGACGTCGAGGGGGACATGGGGACAACTCCCCTCATCCCAATGCGGTTGGGAGCCTCGGGATGCTTCGGCTACAGTGCAGCAGTGCACTATAGCACGCTCTAGTGAACCCAAATTGCATGCCACGGCATGTACTTGGTGTCTTGGGTGCGGCTGCTTATGTCTAGGGGTATAAGGGGGTCTATACTAGGGGTAAATGGCAATGGATGCTCTAGGAGGTTGATACAATAAGAGGGGAGGGGAGAGAGAAGGAGATTCCTTCTATCCAGGGGGTAAAAATGGGGGTTTTCCCCCACTTACCCATGGAGCTGAGGCTTGAGATTCTTACTGGGGTTAGCGGGGGGATCCTAGAGATAGTGGTAAAAGTTCGAGGTCAAGGGGAATAGTAAAAGGTGGTCAAAACATGTTTTTACCAAACATGCAGAAGGTGTTTGATGAAGGTTGTGGCAAGCAAATGGGGTTTGTTGGCCATGGGATTTAACAGGATGAAATAGAAGGTAAAATCGGTGTGGAACACCAAGTTTGAGCCCATTTGAAGAAAGTTCACAATGTAACTTTGTTAATCCCTAGAAATTAAAAGAATCAGATTCATGTAGATCTAGGCATGCATTTACATTCCCCTTGATGCACCACTTGGTGTGGGATCCTCTTTTGGGTAAAAGAACATGCTTACAAAGTTTGGGACCAATAGGAGATACTTCGCAATGTAAAGTTGCTCTAATTTGATTCTGGACAGGAATGGTTTTGGAATATTTTTGCGAAGCAAAAGAATTGGGAGTGGGTTGAAACTTTGCAAGACCATCACATATAACATGTGTGACCTGCTGGGATTTTCCTGGAATTTATTGAGAATATTTCTTACAGAATATTTCAAAAGCTTGATTTAAGCAGAAAGGGTTTTGAGGGGTTTTGCCCATGATTTTTAACGTGACCATGTGTGAACTCATATATATGGAAAATATATGTCCACTAAGTTTCCCTAATTTTTCTCAAATATTTTCAAAGCATTTAATATATTTTCCCTATAAAAGACCATTGTCGTCTTTAAGAAAAAGTATTTAAATAAAATAGCAAAATAATCTTAAAAATTAATATTCTTTGGTTTCGGGAAGTAATATATATCTATTAGGTTTCAATTAAAGCCTTTGGGGAAAAATGATCCACCCAATTTGAGGACTTGCAGTGCAAACCTCAGCTGAGTGGTTTTTGAAAACCTAATTTGAATAAATCCTTTTTGGTCAAAATAAATTTTGATAAAAATATATTTAGGTACTACACACATGGTATGATTATTTGGCAAGATGTTTGTATCATGGAAGATGAATATGCAGGGGAGTAGAACCTAGGAGTGCCAAACACAATCAACCAATCGAGCAATCATCAAACAAATCAAACAAGCATGCACTCAAAAAAATTAATTGGTTCCAAATTTTGTAAAACCAAGCATAGCAAAGTGATACAAACACAGGATGTGACAGACCTACCCCCCTTACAAGAATCTCGTCCCCGAGATTCCTAGGCTAAGTGCTAAAAAGATAAGGGAACTCGGATCTAAGATAGTCTTCATGCTCCCAGGTTGCTTCTATTTCAGTATGGTTGCTCCATTGGACATTGGAGTACTTGATGGTGCGGTTTCACGTGCAACGCTCTACTTCATCCAAAATCCAAACTGGCCTCTCACGATAAGTGTGGTCTGGTTGAAGGTCGATGGCTTGATGGTCGATGTCCTTGTAGAGGTCAGAAGGGCTGGGAACTTGGAGACACTTTCAGAGTTGTGACACGTGAAAGACGTCGTACACATCTGACAGCTCAGAAGGTAGCTCTAGCTGATAGGCCACTTCTCCTCGTCTTGCGGTGATCTTGAAGGGGCTGATGTATCTTGGTGCAAGCTTTCCTTTGACATGGAAACGCTTGGTACCTTTCATAGGCGTGACTCGGAGGTAAACATAATCTCTGATGTTGAGGTTCACTTCTCGGTGGTGAGAGTCAGCGTAGCTCTTCTATCTTGTCTTGGCGGTCTCAAGGCGGTATCGGATGAGTTGAACTTGCTCTTCTGCTTCGTGGAGGATGTCTCACCCAAAGACTGGTCCATCTCCGGTCTCCGACTAGTTGAGGGGAGTATGGCATTTGCATCCATACAACACTTCAAATGGTGCCATCTGAAGACTCAACGGATAGCTATTGTTGTAGGAGAACTCAACAAACGATAGGCAGTCCTCCCACTTGGCTCCATATGCCAGAACACAAACACGGAGCATATCCTCGAGTATCTGGTTTACTCGCTCCATCTGCCCACTTGTCTGGGGGTGAAAAGCAGTGCTGAAGGAGAGCTTGGTTCCCATTGCTTCTTGAAACGTCTTCGAAAACCTTGTGGTAAACTGGGTTCCTCTATCTGACACAATCTCCTTTGGAACTCCATGAAGACTCACGATGCGATTGATGTGGAGGTTTGCCAACTGGCTTCCATCATAGGTGGTCTTGACAGGAGTTTAGCTCAATGATGAAGTCAATGTCGCGGTCAGGAGGCATCCCAGGCAGCTCATCAGGAAATACATCCGAGTATTCACATACCACTCACACTTGATCCAACTCAATTCCCGACAGACAATTAACTTGAGGGGCTTGAGTGGAGGCACGGTCGGGGACATACTTGACTTCCACTCCTTGGCTATTGGTTATGGTGACGATCCTCTTGGCACAGTCCAAGTAGCCTTGGTTCTTAGTTAACCAGTCCATGCCTAGGATCACATCCAAGCCTTCTGACTTAAGGATGATAAGGTTTTCTAGGAAGTCTACCCCTTTGATGATGATCTCAACTCCTTTACATCCTATCCCGGACTTCATAACCGATCTCAGGATTTGTATCAACATACGACTACCCAGGGGTGTAGGCTTCATACCACTATCTAGTGCAAACTTTTGAGTGACAAAAAATGCAAAGCTCCACAATCAAATAGTACTATAGATGGGGTTGAGTTGACGAGGAACGTACCCAGTATGACTTTCGGGTCTTCCTAGGCTTCCTCAACGGTGACGTGATTCACACGACCCTTGCCATTGTTGGGCTGGTTGCGGGGAGCTAGGTTCCTTGGTGGCGCTCCACGGCCTTGACCTTGGTTTGGTGCATTGGAGCGCAGTGCATCTGGCTTCTTGTTGGGACACAACTTGGAGATGTGTCCAGTCTGACCACACCCAAAGCAAATGACTTGACCATAGTTGTTGTTGTTGTTACAACCACCATTTTTATTATTGGGGCTGTTGTAAACTGGCCTAGGATTGGCATACTGCAGAGGTTGGTAGCTCGTCCGAGGCACAGGGGGTCTAGCCTATTATGGCTCATAGGTCGGCTTGGCTGGGGCTGCTTGCAAGGGGTGAAGCTTCTAGTTGCTGGAACTACCATTGATAATCATCTTGCGCTTGCGAGTGTCGGCTATGGCACGACGCTTGTCTTCCAGCATGAGGGCCTTGTTCACCTGGTCGAAGAAGTTCCGACAGTCGCAGATAATGAGCTGATACTCGAGGGTCTGCTGAAGTCCCTCCATGAAGCGTTCCATCTTGGCAGCCTCCATGTTGACATCTTCACGTGCATACCTTTATAGTAGGTTGAACTTTTGTAGGTACTCCTTGACACAGCCACTTCCTTGCTTTAGCGCACGGAATTCTCTCTTCTTGATACCCATGACCCGAGAAGGAATGTGGGCGGTGCGGAATCCTTCCTTGAAGTTGTTCCAAGTGATCACTCGATCGCCTTGCATAACCTTGAATCCAGCCGACCAAGCTCTGGTGGTACCTCTGAGGCAGTGAGAGGCATACAACACCCTCTCACGATCCTCATTGCAATTGACCATTTCAAGGAGGTCCTCGATGGTGCAGATCCAGTTGTCACCTTCCAAGGGTTCAACAGTCTCGGTGAAGGTTGGGGGTGAATTCCTCATGAACTCAGATAGAGTGGAGCGGCCATTCTGGTTCCTGCTTTGCTGTTGGTTGTTCACAAGGACCTGAGCCATTTGTTGGATAGCAGTACTGTTGGCTTGGCGTTCCTCCCAGAGAACTTGGAGAAACTAAGCAATGGTCATGTTCTCCGGTGGAGGTGGTGGCGGGGGAATGTTGCCTTGTGGCTGCTCCTGGTGTCCTCCAGCCCGAGCAGCCCCACCAACTCCCTGTTTTTGGCTTGAGTTGTCGGCTTTAGGGTTGGCGAAGGTGATGTTGCGGGTAGCGGTAACCATCCTATTTGGAGTAGCCGAGTCAAACAAGTGGGATAGACGAGAGGAAAAGAAACAATGGAAAAGCGCGCCTAAGACGGGTGGTCGAGTGCAAGTGTAGTAAAACAAAGGTCGAAAGACCAACACATATATTAAGATAAGATAGACGATGGAATCGCTTAAATGTTTCCTAATGCAAAAGTGCGACTTGCATCGGAACACAAACAACAAAAACAAACAACAGACACACATGGTTTCATATGAACCATTACACGGACTCGACTTCGCATGAGGGGTACATGACCGATCCTACCCTAGGGGTTCTCGGAATCAGGTGGTGGAGTGCTCGGTCTCGTAGTCACGATCCTCCAGGTCTTCCTCCTGATCGTCCTCCGGACGGGCATCGTCTTCGGTCAAGGGAGTCAGAGAACGAGGAGGTCCATCCCGACGATGCTTCGTCGGTGGGTCGATGAAGCGCGCACGATAGTCCTTCGCACTCATGCGACGACGACACGTGGGTGCATCTCTAGCTAGGGGTACTCCTCCTCGGTAAGCGATAGCTAGTCGTCCCTCGGGGGATCCATCCTTCTTGATCATGTCTGGCTTTGTCTTGGCTTGACGGAGTAGCTCTCGGGTGTGGTGAAGTTCCTCGGGGAGCTTCATGGACTCCTTAATCAAGTGGTGAGACAGACTATTGGTGGAGAGGCTGAAGTTGGTATGGAACCTGAGTGGTGTGCCATCCTCCTTGGATGGAATCAATGTCCAACTCTCGCCAAGACCATCCCTCCTGAAGGATAGATAGTGAGTAGCTGGCTTGTCAGCCATTTCTAGGATGATTCCTCTAAGGTGGATGAGTGCCTTCGGTGCAGCTGTCTCAACTACGAGTGCCAGGGTCTCCATCTGTGGTCCTTCAAAGAACTAACTGGTCGGGGAGTCGTTTGCCTTCACGATCACATCAACATGGTACTCCTTCGTGACGGCATCGACCCAGTGCTCGTGATAGAGGAAAATGGGTGGTCGGCAATATTTTCACTTCTCCAGGCTATCCTCAAGGAGTAGGGGAAAGTCGTATGCTAGGAGGGCTTCGGGTACGACGGCCATCTACAAAGGTTTGAAGGGAGGAGAGTCAGCAAAGTGTTGTGTGAAGAATAGAAGAGGTAACAAGTGCAGAACTCCTAAGTATAGGTGTTAGGAGGTAGTTTTGAGAACGGTTTCATCCTAACTAACGTCCATGATAATTAAGAGCTTCCTATAGTCAGGATGGATCTCATACCAGCTCTATGGAGACCCTGACTCATAAGTCGTGATCACCGAATGCATGTGTACAGTGATCCTAGAGATCAATGCTCACTGAACTCACAGAAGCTGAATAACAAGAGTCTTACATCCTTACTTACTGTCTTACATGAATAAAGGGCCAGCTAGGCCAAGTCTTACATAGATAGGGCCACAAGGGCCAAACACTTAAACATAACAAGCAGCGGAAATCTTGATAGAAAGCGTGAACCCATGCCATCTACCTTAAACCTACACGCATTATGACTAGGAAGCATCCTAGTTCACATGTTCATCACCAACGAACTCTTCACCATACTCTCCGACATATCTATAATTTTTTATTGTTTCATGCCAATATTCTACAACTTTCTTATACTTTTGGCAACTTTTTATACTATTTTTGGGACTAACATATTGATCCACTGCCCAGTGCCACTTCCTGTTTGTTGCATGTTTTTTGTTTCGCGGAATATCCATACCATACGAAGTCGAAACGCGATAAAAATTTACTGAGATTTTTTTGGAATATATGTGATTTTGGGGAAAATAATCAACGTGGGACGATGCCCGAGGGGCCCACAAGCCATAGGGGCGCGGCCTACCCCCCTGGCCACGCCCTGGGCCCTTGTGTCTACCCCTTAAGGAGGTTGGTGACCTTCATTCGTCACAAGAAAGCTAATTTTTGGATAAAGACCCCCTCAAAATTTCAGCCCGATCAGAGATACGGATCTCCGGATATTTAAGAAACGATGAAAGGCCAGAATCTGAGAGCACAGAAACAGAAGGAAACGGAGAGAGAGATCCAATCTCGGAGGGGCTCCCACCCCTCCACTGCCATGGAGGCCAAGGACCAAAGGGGAAAACCTCCTCCCATCTAGGGGGAGGTCAAGGAATAAGAATAAGGAGGGGGGATCTCTCCCCCTCTCTCCTAGTGGCATTGGAATGCCGTCAGGGCCATCATCATGACGACGATCTACTCCAACAACCCCGTCATCTTCACCAACACCTCCATAACCTTTCCCCATCTATCTATAGCAGTCCACTCTCCCGCAACCCACTGTACCCTCTACTTGAACATGGTGCTTTATGCTTCATATTATTATCCAATCATGTGTTGTCGTCCTATGATGTGTGAGTAGATTTTTGTTGTCCTATGGGTTGATTGATGATCATGATTGGTTTGAGTTGCATGTTTTATTATTGGTGATGTCCTATGGTGCCCTCAGTTTCGCGCAAGAGTGAGGGATCCTTGTTGTAGGGTGTTGCAATGAGTTTATGATTCGCCTATGGTGGGTTGCTTGAGTGACAGAAGCATAAACCCGAGTAGGTGGGTTGTTGCATATGGGAGTAAAGAGGACTTGATACCTTATAATGCTATGGTTGGGTTTTACCTTAATGATCTTTAGTAGTTGCGTATGCTTGCTAGAGTTCCAATCATAAGTGCATATGATCCAAGTAGAGAAAGTATGTTAGCTTATGCCTCTCCCTCAAATAAAATTGCAATAATGATTACCGGTCTAGTTATCGATTGCCTAGGGACAATTCCGCAACTCCTACCACCACTTTTCCACAGTCGTTAAACTAACTTAATTTTTACTTTATCTTAGCAGCCCCTAAATTTTATTTATGTGCTCTTTATTATCTTGCAAACCTACCCTATCACACCTACAAAGTACTTCTAGTTTCATACTTGTTCTAGGTAAAGCGAACGTTAAGCGTGCGTAGAGTTGTATCGATGGTTGATAGAACTTGAGGTAATATTTGTTCTACCTTAAGCTCATCGTTGGGTTCGACACTCTTACTTATCGAGAAAGGATACAATTGATCCCCCATACTTGTGGGTTATCACTAGCCAATTAAATAACCAGTGGCAAGCCAATGAGTACTTTGAATGTACTCGCAAGCAACCCAAGTTGTGGAACAAGGTATAAAAATGCATGATATAGCACTAAGTAGGTAAGTTCTGCATAAAGCTAATTTTGAGTGCAATGACATGAACAAGAAACTTAAATAAGCATGCATTAACTGAAGACAAGTGTTGATATGAACGAGTCATAATCAGCATCATAAGCAGGGGTGGAACATCTTATGTTCACCATCAGGCCAAGTCATCGCACTTAGCTCAAGTATCACCTTTGTCACGAACACACACACACACACACACACTAGTTTGCGAAAACATCTGGACGTAGTTTAAGCAGCACCACCCAACTGTCCTTGACCGTGGACATGGCTATTCGAATAGTTTTACACTCTGTAGAGGTTGCACACTTTACCCACAAGACTCGAGGAACTTCCATGTCATCCACGATTCGCGGTATATTACATACCCGAGGTAAGCACCCAAACAATGTCTTTCCCCTAGAGATACTACACAAAGAGTCCACTCATTGGTGACATCCCTCATGATATACATCACATGTATCATCCATGAGGGCACGCAACAATGTGCCCGGTGCCTGTGAAGAAAGTGCATGGTCGTCCTTCCTGGTACGACCCCGTATCGAGAGTGACCACGTCACTCCTGCCACTAGTAATGCGGGCCCTTTGCTAGTACCCACCAAGGTAACCAACAAAGCCCCATCCCATAAGGGGTATCATGGTTGTACATGTAAGGTTAGGACGGTCGACAATTCTTAAATCTAATATGTTTTTGAAAACACACACTCTCACTTGCTCTGGTACACCACTTCTTTCTCAAGTGGTTACCCAACTCATCATCATCTCCCTCAGGCATTAGTGGCACCCGACGGGGTTTTGGAAAAGTCTTTGAAATCATTTCTTTATTTCCATCACCATGCATATTCCCGATCCCACTTGCGTAGCACTACTAGCATCCTATCTACTCCCACCCACACAACTCTCATAAGGAGGTAGGTTCATGCACGTTGCAAGTATCAACGGTAAAAGTATCGGAGGCATCCCACCATAGTGGTCACCACATCAACATGATCAACACATTGAAACAAAGTGCTATATGACATGCATAAAAATGATTTCTTAACATGGTCAAAGGGTTCCTTGCCTGGCTCAACAAAGTCTTCGGGGTCTTCAAAGTCTTCGGGTCCAACTCCCTCATCAATAGCGCAATCTATCGTCGCGATAAATAACGATAATAATAAGCATCACAAAAAAAACAAAGCACAAAACACACTATTAAAATACTACCCTACTCTGATAAATACTACAAACTATTCTAAGAATATTTGTATAGGGTTTTGGTAGGAAAACGGTTTTTAAAACTATTTATAACAGAGGCTAAAAATGCCTAAAAGAGGTTTTTAAAATAAAACAGTAGATGACCGTTTTTCAACAAGTTATACAAATGGCACTATTAAATATACACATTAATCTAGGAATTAAGGTGGAAGAATATTTGGCATTGGAATTTTATTTGGAGTTGTGGGATTTTTAGTTTACAAAGGAAAAAGAAAAAGAAAATGCCACTATTCATTTGAGCCAAAACCACCACAGCTGAGCCGGCCTAGGGAAGAACCGGCCCAGGGCGAAGCGGTGCGCGTGGCAGGTTTATTTTTAAACTTGCTCGCGGGCCCTTCTTGCCAGTGAGAGAGGGGGTGAGGGTATGACAAGTGGGCTCCACTTGTAATCCCTCACCTCTGGTCACCGGTGTCGTTTTAGGCGGTGGACCGACACGAGGGAGGCGTCATCATGCTCACGGGGTCGCCGCACGTCGGTTGGAGGAGGAGGCGACTGTCAGAAGGCCCTGGTCTGCCGGTGATGTCGAACCAGAGTGGTGGCCAACGAACCCGAAGATGGTTTGCTCACCCTCGACTACAACCCGATGAAAGGATAGCGGGGTTAGACTCCTGAGATTAGGGGGGCGTGTGGAGTGGAAGAGGGGAGCAGAGCGGCTTCGTGCTGGCTGGACGACAGCAGGCCGAGGCAGCGGTGCTTTGGCTCACGTCGAGCATAGAGTGAGGGGGGAGGATTGGGTGGAACGGGGAGCGATTAGGGGTCAGGGAGAGAGAGACCTCTAGAGGCGTTCGGGGAGGCCTCTTATAGGGAGGCCGGGGCTTGCCGTGGACCGGTTCCTCGGGCGTCCGGCAGACGAGTTCTGGAGGCCACGGGAGGGGGTTGGGCTACTCCACGGTGCTCGTGGAGTTAGTCTAGGGTGCTAGGGGATGAGAGAGAGCGAGGCTAGCTTGAGGTGGGTCCCCACATGGACAGGGAGTGGCCGAGCTGTGCGGCGCTTGGGCACGCATGACTAGGGGCGCGGAGAGAGAAGGAAGAGGAGGACCATTGGGAGGCACGTGAACGTCAAGGGGCACACGGGGGGCAGCTCCCCTCATCCCAATGTGGTCGGGAGCCTCGGGATGCTCCGGCTATAGTGCACAGACGCACTATAGCGCGCTCCAGAGCCCCCAAATTGCATGCCACGGCATGTCTTTGGCGTCTTGGGCACGGCCTCTTATGTCTAGGGGTATAAGGGGGGTCTATACTAGGGGTAAATGGCATTGGATGCCCTAGGAGCTTGATATAATAAGAGGGGAGGGGAGAGAGATGGAGATTCCTGCTGTCCAGGGGTAAAAAATGGGGTTTTCCCCCACTTACCCATGGAGCTGAGTCTTCAGATTTTTACTGGGGTTAGAGGGGGAATACTAGAGATAGTGGTAAAAGTTTGAGGTCAAGGGGGATAGTAAAAGGTGGTCAAAACATGTTTTTACAAACATGCAGAAGGTGTTTGATGGAGGTTGTGACAAGCAAATGGGGTTTGCTGACCATGGGATTTAACAGGATGAAATAGAAGGTAAAAACAGTGTGGAACGCCAAGTTTGATCACATTTGAAGAAAGTTCACAATGTAACTTTGTAAAACCCTAGAAATTAACAGAATCAGATTCTTGTAGATCTAGGCATTCATTTCCATTCCCCTTGATGCACCACTAACATGCTTACAAAGTTTGGGACCAATAGGAGATACTTCACAATGTAAAGTTGCTCAAATTTGATTCTGGACAAGAATGGTTTTGTAATATTTTTGTGAAGCAAAACAATTGGGATTGGTTTGAAACTTTGCAAGACCATCATATATAACATGTGTGACCTGTTGGAATTTTCCTGGAATTTATTGAGAATATTTGTTATAGAAATATTTCAAAAGCTTGATTTAAGCAGAAAGGGTTTTGAGGGCTTTTCCCATGATTTTGAACATGACCATGTTTTGAAACTAATATATATGGAAAATATATGTCCACTGAGCTTCCCTAAATTTTCTAAAATATTTTTAAAGCATTTAAATAATTTTCTCTATAAAATACCATTTGTGGCCTTAAGAAAAAGTCTTTAAATAAAATAGCAAAATAATCTTAGAAATTAATATTTTGTCGTTCTGGGAAGTAATATATAGATATAATAGGTTTCAATTAAAGCCTTTGGGGAAAAAGGATCCACCCAATTTGAGGACTTGCAGTGCAAACCTCAACTCACTCATTTTTGAAAACCTAATTTGAATAAATCCTTTTTCGTCAAAATAAATGTTTGATAAAAATATGTTTAGGTACTACACACAATGTATGATCATTGGGTAAGATGTTTGGATCAAAGAAGATGAATATGGAGGGGAGTAGAACCTAGGAGTGCCAAACACAATCAAGCAATCATCAAACAAATCAAACAAGCATGCACTCAAAATGTTTTAATTGGTTCCAACTTTTGTAAAACCAAGCATAGCAAAGTGATACAAACACAGGGTGTGACATAACTCCAAAGGGGGGGATACCAAAGCTTCAAAGCTAAAGAGGGAGATACATGCTTATGCAAAGGGCGAGATATAATTTAGGGGGAGAGGAAAATGTGTAAGTTTATACTTCTATAGACAAAGGGAGAATAGCAAAGTAGGGGGAGAAAAGTCTAACATTCGTGAATAGTTTTCTCACCCTATCCAATCCCAATATCTAGATGCTAAGATTCAAGGGGAGAGGATGAAATACTATTTCATATCTAGGGGAGAAAGTTCTAAATGGTCTTGGAGTCATATCAATCTTAAGGAATACTACCTTCTATATGTTCTCCATATCCTGGTACTTTTGAGTTCTATTGCTTTTGACTCGTAGAATACTCTTGTGTTTCCTAACATTGTTTTCTCAAGTGTATATCTACTACTAGAATGCTCAAGAACTCAAAGTAAGTATATGCATCATATCTTTGATCAATATGATCGCTTCCTTCTTGCACATATTGTTTGCAAGAGTGAAGTCTTGAACAAGGATACACCTCATTCATACACACTCGATGCATCTGACGATACACATGACTTATCATGTCCTTCTTGTTAGGGAACGTAGCGTGGGAAACAAAAAAAATCCTACGCTTCACCAAGATCAATCTAGGAGATGAGCATCTATGAGAGGAGAGATTGGATCCACATACCCTTGTAGATCACTAAGCGAAAGCGTTAAAGAACGCGGTTGAAGTAGTCGTACGTCTTTGCAATCCAAATCGCAAGCCGTCCCACGAACTCCCAATCAAGTGTCGAACGGACGGCACCTCTGCGTTCAACACACGTGCAGCTCGATGATGATCTCCACCTTCTTGATCTAGCAAGAGGGATCAGAGACGTAGATGGGTTCGCCAGCAGCACGACGGTGTGCCGGCGGTGGTGGTGGATCTGATCTGGCAGAGCTTCGCTAAGCGACGCCGAATCAATCTACTAGCGGAGAGGTAATCGGAGAGGGCGGAAGGGTTGCACCGTGGCTTGTGGTGCAGCTGCCCTCCTCCCTCTCTCATATATATATAGGGGGAGGGTGGGGCACCCAACCCCTAGGGTTTCCCCCTTGGGGCGGCGTCCAAGGGTGGAGGCGCCCTAGGTTGGCTTGCCACCCAAGGCAAGGTGGCGTCAACCCTAGGGTTGACCCTCCCACCAACCCCCAACCGCATGGGCCCTTGTGGGAGGTGCGGCCAGCCCACCAGGGGCTGGTGCGCCCTCTCTCACAGCCCATGTGGCCCTTTGGGGCTGGTGGCCCCTTCCGGTGGACCCCTGGGACCCTCCCGGCACCCCCGATACGTTATCGGTGATGCCCGAACTTTTCCCGGTGACCAACACGGAACATCTTATATATGGATCTTCACCTCTGGACCATTCCGAAGCTCCTTGTCACATCCAGGATCTCATCCGGGACTCCGAAGAACCTTCGGTCACCAACACACATAACTCATCTATACCGAAACATCACCGAACCTTAAGTGTGCAGACCCTACGGGTTCAAGAACTATGTAAGACATGACCGAGACACCTCTACGGTCAATAACCAATAGCGGGACCTGGATGCCCATATTGGTTCCTACATATTCTACTAAGATCTTTATCGGTCGAACCTCTATGTCAAGGATTCAGTTAATCCCGTGTGATGTTCCCTTTGTTCTTTGGTATGTTACTTGCCTGAGATTCGCTCGTCAGTATCTGTATACCTAGTTCAATCACGTTTCTGGCAAGTCTCTTGACTCGTTTTGTAATACAAGATTTCGTGGCTAACACTTAGTCACATTGCTTCCAAGGCTTATTGCGATGTTGTATTACCGAGTGGGCCCAGAGATACCTCTCCATCACAGAGAGTAACAAATCCCAGTGTTAATCCATGCCAACCCAAGAGACACCCTCGGAGATACCTGTAGAGGACCCTTATAGTCACCCAGTTATGTTGCGATGTTTGATACACACAAGGCACTCCTCCGGTGTCAATGAGTTGCATGATCTCATGGTCATACGAACACATACTTGACATGCAGAAAACTATAGCAATAAACTAACACGATAATATGCTACGTTTATAGTTTGGGTCTTGTCCATCACATCATTCTCCTAATGATGTGATCCTGTTATCAAATGACATCTCATTTCAGTGGCTAGGAAACCTTGACCATCTTTGATCAAGGAGCTAGTTAACTAGAGGCACACTAGGGACAAAGTGTTGTCTATATATCCACACATGCAATTTATTTCCAATCAATACAATTATAGCATGGATAATAAACAATTATCATGAACAAGGAAATATAATAATAACAATTTTATTATTGCCTCTAGGGCATATTTCCAACACTTCCTACCATGTGTGTGTTCATGCATTCAAAGCATCTGTCCTTTAAAGGGATAGCACACATGTAGGGGGAGAAAGTCTAAGTCATGTGTCACTCAAAGTCTTCATTATATACATGCATATGTTTATTTGAAGCTTTGATTGTATGTTGTCATCAATTACCAAAAAGGGGGAGATTGAAAGCACAATATGCTCCCTTGGTGGTTTTGATAATTCATGACAACATACATTGTCTCTTGGACTAATACTTTCATCTAGTGTATTTCAGAGAAAGTCCATAGATAGAGATGGGTTGGAAAAAGGAGTGTGTAGAGTAGCCCCATGAAGAAGAAGGAGAGAAAATAGCATTGGCAAAGCTTTAAGCAAGATGACTCAACATTTTACTTTGTGCAAAATCATTTTGAGTCCATAGGAAAGCCAATACTATTAAAAGGGGGTAAGGTACTATTGGTGAACAAAATGCTCGTACGTGCACAAGTGATAGTCACCACATACACCCACAAGATCTTCCACAAAACTCTGTCCAAAGCCACATATCCAAAATCGGTGCAACCAACACTTCCCACTCGGTGCCACCGATTCTCGACCTCGGACAGACTCATCCCAACCCTAACCCTTCGGTGCAACCGATTCTGATTCGGTGCCATCGGGTTTGCGTTGCCAACTTTCTGTTACACAAATTCACAAAATCGGTCCCACCGAGTTTGTTTAATCGGCGTCACCAAGTCTGGAGATCTGACCGTTGGTCACCTTATCGATGCAACTGAGTTTTATGTATCAGTCTCACCGAGAGTCAAAAGTTGCTACCTTTTAGGCAACTCGGTACCACTGAGATTAACACATTAGTGTCACCGAGTTGGACTTATTAGGTGTAACGGTTGGATTTTTGGAGATGCCTATATATATCCCTCCACCACCACTCACACGCAAGAGAAGCACTCAAAACAGGTCCACACTCATTCTAACTGATTTTCTGAGACTGAGCCACCTACTCATGTGTTGAGATCAAGCCATTCCATTCCAACCATGTGAATCTTGATCTCTAGCCTTCCCAAGTTGCTTTCCAGCCAATCAATCTCTTCCACCAAAGCCAAATCTATGAGAGAGTGATTGAGTGTTGAGGAGTCTATCATCTTGAAGCACAAGAGCAAGGAGTTCATTGACATTATCGAGCCTATTACCTTTTGGAGGGTGGTGCCTCCTAGATTGGTTAGGTGTCGCTTGGGACCCTCCTACATCGTGTTGTGGAGTGAACCAAGAAGTTTGTAAGTGCAAGGAGATCGCCTACTTCGTGAAGATCTACCCTGTGTTAGGCTAGTCCTCCGTGGATGTAGGCCATCATGGTATAGTCAAGGTTGCTTCTTCGTGGAACCCTCTATGGGTAGAGCCCTTCATGGAATCTCGCGACCGTTACCCTCCATGGATTGAAGATTCCATAAACGTGGACGTACGGTAGCACCACCTATCGGAACCACGGGAAAAATATTCGTGTCCCTCATGTGTTTGATCTTCCTATATCTACTCCTTACTTCCATGTGCAATGTCTTTACTTTCCGTTGCTATACTTGATGACTTGCATGTGTAGGGTGTGCTAGACTTGCTATAATTGCTAAATCTGCCAACACATAACTTTGCACCTTGTGTAGATTTTAAATTCCTACTAGTAGTCTATTCACCCCCTCTAGACATACTCTTCTAGTGATCCCGCACCAGACCACGGGAGTGGGCGAACAAATTCCACCCCACCAAAAATATGACACTACTGGAGGAGAAATCAGCCGCCACCCAGCGAGCCCGTTGCAGCATCCGTCCGCCCAAAGCCAGAAGCTAGGGGGCTTGTTGCATTCCATGGCTCTCACAAAGAGATCGGGAGGTTTATCCAGCTCCGGACACGACGAGGCAGCACTAGTACGAACTCATACTCCTTCTCCCCCGCATAGATGCATGCGTGCGGCTGCAGAAGGGGCATGCCACCGCGACCACCACAGTTGGACGGGGCCACCTTCCCGCGGCCCCTCGACACTGTACTTCCGTGGGAGCTGGAGCCAACCTTGGCCGTGCTGGAAATATGCCCTAGAGGCAATAATAAATTAGTTATTATCATATTTCCTTGTTCATGATAATCGTTTATTATCCATGCTATAATTGTATTGATCAGAGACTTAGATACATGTGTGAATACATAGACAACACCATGTCCCTAGTATGCCTTTAAATAGACTATCTCGTTGATCAAAGATGGCTATGGTTTCCTAGTCATGGACATGAGATGTCATTTGGTAACGGGATCACATCATTAGGAGAATGATGTGATGGACAAGACCCAAACTACAAACGTAGCATATGATCGTGTCAGTTTATTGCTACTGTTTTCTGCATGTCAAGTATATGTTCCTATGACCATGAGATCATGCAACTCGCTGACACCGGAGGAGTACCTTGTGTGTATCAAACGTCACAACGTAACTGGGTGACTATAAAGGTGCTCTATAGGTATCTCCGAGGGTGTCTGTTGGGTTGACATGGATCAAGACTGGGATTTGTTACTCCGTGTGACGGAGAGGTATCTCAGGGCCCACTCGATAATACAACATCACAATAAGCCTTGCAAGCAATGTTACTAAGTGTTAGTCACGGGATCTTGTGTTACGGAACGAGTAAAGAGACTTGCCAGAAACGAGGTTGAACTGGGTATAGAGATACCGACGATCGAATCTCGGGCAAGTAACATACCGAAGAACAAAGGGAACATCATACGAGATTAACTGAATCCTTGACATAGGGGTTCGACCGATAAAGATCTTCATAGAACATGTAGGAACCAATATGGGCATCAGGTCCCGCTATTGGTTATTGACCGTAGAGGTGTCTCGGTCATGTCTACATAATTCTCGAACCCGCAAGGTCTGCACACTTAAGGTTTGGTGACGTTTCGGTAGAATAGAGTTATGTATGGTGGTGACCGAAGGTTCTTCGAAGTCCCAGATGAGATCCCGGACATCACGAGGAGCTCCAGATTGGTCCGGAGGTAAAGATTCATATATAGGAAGTCCTGTTTTGGTCGCCGGAAAAGTTTCGTGCTCATCGGTAGTGTACCAGGAGTGCCGGTAGTGTACCGGGAGACCATCGAGAGGGGTATTTCGAACCAAGAGGCTCTGTGGGCTGGTGGAAGTTCCACACAAAGCCCATGCGGCTAGGGAGAAAAAACCCAAAGAGAAAAGGTGGAAAAAGGCAAAAATAGGGTGAATCCTAGTCCTACTAGGATTGGAGGTGGATTCCACCTCCTCCCCTTGATTCGGCCGACCCAAGGGCTGGCTCCTTGGGAGCCAAGCCTCCTCCTCTCTTCCTCTTATATATACTAGAGGTCTTAGGGTTTTGGGCACTAGTTTTTTCAGCCACGTGCAACCTGTTCCTGTAGTGCACAGTTTCTCCTCTAGATCGGATTTCTGCAGTGCTTAGCCGAAGGCCTGCCGGAATAGGTCCACCACCATCGCCGGAGAATTCCTCTACCTCTCCGCTCCCTCTTGCTGGATCAAGAAGGTGGAGATCATCATCAAGCTGTACGTGTGCTGAATAAGGAGGTGCCGTCCGTTCGGCGCAAGATCGGAAGGATCGCAATGAAGTTCGCGGGACGGATCGTGATTAGATCGCGGGACGGATCGTGATGAGTTCACGGGACGGATCGTGATTGGATCGCGGGACAGATCGTGATGAGATCACGGGACGCTCGGCGATTTGGATCGCAAAGACGTTTGACTACACCAACCGCGTTTCTTAACGCTTCGCGCTTAGCGATCTACAAGGGTATGTAGATCCAGTCTCCCTCTCGTAGATGCTCATCACCATGGACAGATCTTGCGTGTGCGTAGGAATTTTTTTGTTTCCCATGCAACGTTCCCCAACAGTGGCATCATGAGCTAGGTTTATGTGTAGATGAGATCTCGAGTAGAACACAAAGAGTTTGTGGGCGTTGATGCTTAGATTGCTTCCTCCTTGGTCATGTTTTGGTTCAGCAGTATTGTGAGATCAAGCAGCGTGGACCAACATTACTCGTATGCTTACGAGAGACCGGTTCCCTCAACCGCAACTTGTTGCGTAGATGGATTGCGGGTGCTAGTTTCTCTCACTTTAGTTGGATCGGATTTGACAAAGGTGGTCCTTGAGAAGGTTGAAAAGCAACTAGTGTATCACCGTTGTGGTTTTTGCGTAGATGAGAATTGTTCTTGCTAGATACCCGTAGCAGCCACGTAAAACATGCAACAACAATTAGAGGACGTCTAACTTGTTTTTGCAGGGTATGTTGTGATGTGATATGGCCAATTACATGATGTGATATATGTGATGTATGAGATGATCATGTGATGTATAGATTATCACAACTTGCATGTCGATGAGTACGGCAACCGGCAGGAGCCATAGGGTTATCTTTAATTATTGTATGACCTGCGTGTCAATCATTAAGCGCTATGTAATGCTTTAGTTTATCGCTAAACGGTAGCAATAGTAGTAGAAGCATGTTGGGCGTGAAAACCCCGATGGCGACACGTTGATGGAGATCAAGATGATGGAGATCATGGTGTCGTGCCGGTGACGATGGAGATCATGCCGATGCTTTCATGATGGAGATCAAAAGCACAAGTTCATGGCCATATCATGTCACTTATGATTTGCATGTGATGTTAATCCTTTTATGCACCTTGTTTTGCTTAGGATGACGGTAGCATTATAAGGTGATCCCTCACTTAAATTTCAAGATGAATTGTGTTCTCCCCGAGTGTGCACCGTTGTGAAGGTTCGTCGTGTTGAGACACCACGTGATGATCGGGTGTGATAGACTCTACGTTCACATACAACGGGTGCAAGCCAGTGTTGCACATGCATAACACTTGGGTTAAACATGACGAGCCTAGCATGTACAGACATGGCCTCGGAACACAAGAGACCGAAAGGTCGAACATGAGTCATATAGTAGATATGATGAACATGGTGATGTTCACCATTGAAACCACCTCAACTCACGTGCTGATCGGACTTGAGTTGGTGAATTTGGATCATGTACCACTCGAATGACTGGAGGGATGTCAGTTTGAGTGGGAGTTCTTAAGTAATATGATTAATTGAACTCATTATCATGAACATAGTCAGTAGTGTCTTTGCAAACTGTGTTGTAGATTACTAGCTCACGTTGTAGCTCCCTTGAATTTTTATATGTTCCTAGAGAAATAGAGTTGAAAGATGATGGTAGCAATATTGCGGACTGGCTCCGTGATCTGAGGATTGTCCTCATTGCTGCACAGAAGGCTTATGTCCTTAATGCACCGCTCGGTGTGCCAACCTCTCTAGCATTGTTTCTAGATGTTGTGAACATCTGACAGGCACGTTCTGATAACTACTTGATAGTTTAGTGTGTCATGCATTACGGCTTAGAACTAAGGCTCCAAAACGTTTTGAACGTCACAGAACATATGAGATGTTCTAAGAGCTGAAATTTGGATCTCAGGCTCATGCCCGTGTTGCGAGATATGAGATTTCCAACAAGATTCTTTGCCTGTAATATGAAAGAGAATAGCTCAATCGTTGAGCATGTGCTCAGATTGTCTGGGTGCTACAATCGCTTGAATCGAGGGGGAGTCGATCTTCCAGATAAGATAGTGATTGATATAGTTCTCCAAGTCACTGTCACTAAGCTACTAGAACTTGGTGATGAACTATAAAATGCCAGCGATAGAAATAATGATCCCTGAGCTGTTCGCGATGTTTGACAACGCGAAGGTAGAAATACAGAAGGAGCGTCAAGTGTTGATGGTTAGTCAAACCACTAGTTTCGAGAAGGGCACGAGCAAGGAGGGAAACTTCATGGATAGCAAGTCAGTTGCTGCTCCAGTGAAGCAACCCAAAGTTGAACCCAAAACCGAGACTAAGTGCTTCGATTATGAGGAGAGCGGTCGCTGAAGCGGAACAACCCTAGATACTTGGTAGATAAGAAGGCTGGCAACATCAACAGAAGTATATTTGATATACGTGTTATTGATGTGTACCTTGCTAGTACTCCTAGTAGCACCTGGGTATTGGATACCGGTTCGGTTGCTAAATGTTAGTAACTCGAAATAAAAGCTACGGAATAAACGAAGAACTAGCTAAGGGTGAGGTGACGATGTGTGTTGGAAATGTTTCCAAGGTTGACGTGATCAACATCGCACGCCCTCTCTACCTTCAGGATTAGTGACGAACCTAAATAAATGTTATTTGGTGTTTTGTGTTGAGCATGAACGTGATTAGATCGTGTTTATTGCAACACGGTTATTCATTTAAGTTAGAGAATAATGGTTATTATGTTTACATGAATAGTACCTTCAATGGTCATGCACCCAGTGAGAATGGTTTGTTGAATCTTGATCATAGTAATACACATGTTCATAACAAGGATGACAAAAGATACAAAGTTAATAATGATAGTACCACATACTTGTGGCACTGCCGCTAAATGTCATAATGGTATAAAGCGCATGAAGAAACTCCATGTTGATGGATCTTTGGACTCATTCGATTTCTAATTGGTTGAGACATGCGAACCTTGCCTCTTGGGCAAGATGACTAAGGACCCCGTTTCTAGATGAATGGAGCAGGCAAGTGATTTATTGGAAATGATACATGTTGACGTATGCAATCCAATGAGTCTTGTAGCGCGCGGTGGATATCATTATTTTCTTACCTTCACTAATGATTTGAGTAGATATAGTGTATATTTACTTAATGAAACACAAGTCTGACTCGTTTGAAAGGTTCATGCAAATTCAGAGTGAAGTTTAAGATCATCATGACAAGAAGATAAAAATCTCTGCGATATGATCGTGGAGGTAAATATCCGAGTTACGAGTTTGGCATACAACTTTAGACAATGTGAAAGTTGTTTCACAACTGACGCCACCTGGAACACCATAGTGTGATGGTGTGCTCGAACGTCATAGTCGTGCTCTATTGAAAATGTTACTTGCTATGATGTCTCTTATCGTTTTGCTACTATAATTTTGGGGTTATGCATTAGAGACAACTACATTCACTTTAGATAGGGCGCCATCTAAATCCGTTGAGATGACACTGTGTGAATTATGGTTTGATAGAAACCTAAGCTGTCATTTCTTAATGTTTGGGGCTGCAACACTTACGTGAAAAAGGTTTTCACCTAATGAGCTCAATCCCAAAGCGGACAAATGCATCTTCATAGAATACCCTAAAGATAGTTGGGTAAACCTTCTATCTCAAATCCAAGCATCAAGTGTTTGTTGCTAAAACTGGGTCCTTTCTCAAGAAAGAGTTTCTCTTGAAAGAATTGAGTGGGAGTAAGATAGAACTTGATGAGGTTGTTGAACCTTTGTTTCAACCAGAGAGTAGCGCAGCGCAGAAAGATGTTTTTGTGGAACCTACGTCAGTTGAAGAGGAAGTAAATGATGATGATCATGAAGCTTCGGATCAAGTTACTATCGAACCTCGTAGGTCGACAAGGATGTGTACTGCTCCTGAGCAGTACGACAACCCTATCTTGGAGGTCATGTTGTTGGACAACATTGAACCTACGAGCTATGGAGAAGCGATGATGGGCCTGGATTCCGACAAATGGTTAGAGGCCATGAAATCCGAGAAAGGATCCATGTATGAAAACCAAGTATATACTTTGGTAGACTTGCTCGTTTGACGGCAGGTAACGGGATCACATCATTAGGAGAATGATGGGATGGACAAGACTCAAATTACAAACGTAGCATATGATCGTGTCAGCTTATTGCTACTGTTTTCTGCATGTCAAGTATATGTTCCTATGACCATGAGATCATGCAACTCGCTGACACCGGAGGAGTACCTTGTGTGTATCAAATGTCGCAACGTAACTGGGTGACTATAAAGGTGCTCTACAGGTATCTCCGAGGGTGTCTGTTGGGTAGGCATGGATCAAGACTAGAATTTGCTACTCCATGTGATGGAGAGGTATCTCAGGGCCCACTCGATAATACAACATAACAATAAGCCTTGCAAGCAATGTGACTAAGTTTTAGTCACGGGATCTTGTGTTACGGAATGAGTAAAGAGACTTGCCGGTAACGAGGTTGAACTAGGTATGGAGATACTAATGATTGAATCTCGGGCAAGTAACATACCGAAGAACAAAGGGAACATCATACGGGATTAACTGAATCCTTGACATAGAGGTTCGACCGATAAAGATCTTCGTAGAACATGTAGGAACCAATATGGGCATCTAGGTCCCGCTATTGGTTATTGACCGTAAAGGTGTCTCGGTCATGTCTACATAGTTCTCGAACCCGTAGGGTCTGCACACTTAAGGTTTGGTGACGTTTCAGTAGTATAGAGTTATGTATACTACCGAAGAACAAAGGGAACATCATACGGGATTAACTGAATCCTTGACATAGAGGTTCGACCGATAAAGATCTTCGTAGAACATGTAGGAACCAATATGGGCATCCAGGTCCCGCTATTGGTTATTGACCGTAGAGGTGTCTCGGTCATGTCTACATAGTTGTCGAACCCACACGGTCTTCACACTTAAGGTTTGGTGACGTTTTGGTAGTATAGTGTTATGTATGGTGGTGACCGAAGGTTGTTCGGAGTCCCAGATAAGATCTTGGATGCCACTAGGAGCTCCGGAATGGTCCGGAGGTAAAGATTCATATATAGGAAGTCCTGATTTGGTCGCCGGAAAAGTTTCGGGCTCATCGATAGTGTACCGGGAGTGCCGGGAGTGTATCGGGAGACCATCAGTAGGGGTATTTCGACCCAAGAGGCTACGTGGTCTGGTGGAAGTCCCACACAAAGCCCATGCGGCTTGGGAGAAAAAGTCTAGAGAGAAAAGGTGGAAAAAGGAAAAAATAGGGTGAATCCTAGTCCTACTAGGATTGGAGGTGGATTCCACCTCCTCCCCTTGATTCGGCCAACCCAAGGGCTGGCTCCTTGGGAGCCAAGCCTCCTCCTCTCTTCCTCCTATATATACTAGAGGTTTTAGGGTTTTGGGCACTAGTTTTTTCAGCCACATGCTACCCGTTCCTCTAGTGCACAGTTTCTCCTCTAGATCGGATTTCTGCAGTGCTTAGGCGAAGCCCTGCCGGAATAGCTCCACCACCATCGCCGGAGCGCCATCACGCTGCCGGAGAATTCTTCTATCTCTCCGCTCCCTCTTGATGGATCAAGAAGGCGGAGATCGTCATCGAGCTGTACATGTGCTAAACACGGAGGTGTTGTCCGTTCGGCGCTCGATCGGAAGGACCGTGATCAAGTTCATGGGACGGATCGTGATTGGATCGCGAGACGGATTGTGATGAGTTCGCGGGACGGATCGTGATTGGATCGCGGGACGGATTGTGATGAGATCGCGGGACACTCGGCGATTTGGATCGTGAAGATGTTCGACTACACCAACTGCATTTCTTAACACTTCCCGCTTAGCGATCTACAAGTGTATGTAGATCCACTCTCCCTCTCGTAGATGCTCATCACCATGGATAGATCTTGCGTGTGCGTAGGAAATTTTTTGTTTCCCATGCAACATTCCCCAACAGGCCGTTGTCACCATGATGCGCATGGGGCTTTGCAAGGCGCCCCTCATAGCAACGCAGGCACCCTGGGCGTGACCTCGGCCCCTCGCCATCGCCGGAATGGCTCCCCAAAGAGAACCAATGGAAGAAGAAGAAGAAGAAGAGGGCATGGACCATGGACTGGAGAGAGGGGATGTGAATGAGCAATGCCCTCCTTGTCCCCTCTATTTATAGAGATGAGGTGGAGAAGGGCTAGATCTCCCCAGTACAGGGCGGACGCACACTGGCGCACATGTCGTGACTATAGCCAGCCCTTTCGTCCAATACCTGGCCGCGCATGCGACAATGTCGTTGTAAGCACAATACAGGAGGAAGGCAAATGAAATAAGATCGGCGCTCGATGGCGTGAGAAGGCCTAGGTGCTAGCCGTTTGGAATCTGAGACGATCGCCCCTCTCCACCAATGCCACATTTTAAGTGAGAACACGTGTCGAAGAGGGCTCCCCTCCCCTTTCGGTCAGCACGACGCACTTTCCTTCCTGGAGGCATCCTTTCAGATATCGCATCGCTCCACCACCCCCACGACCCACAATAAATGCGCGTTGTGGGTGAAGCAGTCGAATCATCATAACCGCAGGGAAATGCGGCCACGCGTGCCCGTGCAATGTTTTTGGTCCTAGCCCAACAGAGTTGCATGCCCGTGTATGGCCCATGCCCAGGAGGTCCCGTTGGTGTACTAAGAACTGGGGGGCCTTAGTACCCAGACTTGTGCACAAGCGACTGCTGCCCCTAGGCCGGCAAGCCCTCGCCGGGATCACATAAACCTTTGATCAGCCTAAAACGAAGACCAAACTAGGTGACAAGCTTCCTTGCCGATCGAAATAAACAGACCGCAAGCGCCTCCCGGCAAGACTCCATCCTGCCAAGCCATCGCTCCACCTAGCCAGGTTGATTATCTACACCAGCCGAGGTGTTGAGTGGGCGGGCGGTTAGGTGAAGCCGGTTGGGGGGCGTGGCAGAAGTGTTGAGTCTGTAGCAACTTTAACGACACCCGTCCCACAGTGTGGCAAAGGAATAAGAAGTAGTTGGGCGAACGACATAGAAGGAGAGCAATCCTTGCTGGGAAACTTCGCCAGCGCGCCACCTCACGACGCATTCAATGCGCATCCTAGTTCGTCAGAGTTAGGTATTTCCCACTACCAACTCTGACGATAGCCCCTATAGCTATAGCACACACTGTACATACATGTAAAGACCATATTAGCCATTGTGGTAACCCGTTGGACTATAAAGGAGGCTCAGGGCTACCTTTAGAAAAGTTTGACCCTCTGTTCATTTACACGCGTAGCAACACTCCCTGTGCATTCCTTGTCGGGTCGTGATGCTCATCTATTATGAACCAAATAATCCACCACCACACAGGACGTAGGGTATTACACTCTGGCGGCCCAAACCTGACTAAACGCTAATGCACGTAGCTTTCGATGGTGCTCTATGTGTAGCCAACTCCCCACGATCGAACCGTAGAAAGGGGCCTTGCCGGTTGGTGTTTGCACGGGCGACTAGAGATCTCGGCAGATCCACTACGAGATCCGCACCTGAAGCTGAGGGGCCCACCATGCTAGATCTATCTTGATTGACGCCACCAACAAAATCTTCCTCGTGTTTGGTGCTTGTACACCCAGGTTGTTTCTGCATCAAATCACAGATTTGGGCAAAGTTTTTTTCATTTTTTCCATTAGTAGCATCAGGGTTAAGACTATTAGAAAAATGATCATCAACACATTTAATTTTTTTCCCATCATTAGAAGGGTTTAAGAGCTCCGGGGACAAGAGAAGAATTTTGGCCCGGGACGAGCACCGACATTTGGATGCAAGGTGGAGAAGGGAAAAACTATTTCGTCAAAAACAACATCCCTAGAAATGTAAACCATCCAATTGAAATATCAAGGCACTTGAAGACTTTGTGAAGATTGTTATAGCCTAGGAAAGCACATTGCTTTGAGCGCAACTAGGGTTTATGAGTGTTATAAGGACGTAGATTTGGCCATCAAGCACACCAAAAAATACCAAGTGATGAGTAGTTTGGTTTTTCATCAAATAAATTTTTGCGTGGGGTTGCAAAATTTATAACTTTGCTTGGTAACCGATTGATGAGATAGGTGTGTGCAATGAAAGCCTCATCCAAAAATTTGAGTGGCATGCAGGCTTGAGCTAGGATAGAAAGTCCAACCTCGACAATGTGTTGATATACATTTGTCTGACCCATTTCGTTGGTATGCATTGGGACATGAGACATGGTGGGATATGCCAATCTTTGTAAAAAAGAATTCAACTTCTCATATTCCCCCTCCCTCCCCCAATCAGTTTGGAGAGCAAGAATTTTCCGTTCAAATTGACGTTCAACGCGATTTTGAAAGTCTTCAAATTTTTGAAATACTTCTGACTTGTGTTTGATTAGGTAGATCCATGTGAACTTACTGAAATCATCTATGAAGCTCACAAAGTATTTTTTTCTACCTACTGATTCAACAGTTGGTCCTCACACACCAGAGAAAATAAGTTCCAAAGGAAACTTCGATTCACTTATAGATTTTGGATAAGGGAATTGATGGCTTCTGCTTGTTGAGAAGAATCACAAACAAATTCATTATTGAGTAACTTGACACATGGGAGATCATTTTCACTAATTATTTTCCTATCGATGATGTACAAAGGATGTACTAGGCGCTGATGCCACCAATCCGAGGAGGGTGTCACACTGAGAACTTGCTTCTTGGCACCTTGTCCCATGTGTTTTGCATGGTATAGGTGACGTGGCTTGAGACTGCGTTGGTATTTCCCCAAAGAGGAAGGGATGATGCAGCACGGAGATGGTAAGTATTTCCCTTAGTTATGAAACCAGGGTATCAATCCGTAGAGGAAGATCACGCACCCATGTAAGTAGCACCTGCACACAAATAACAAATATTTGCAACCTCACGCGAAAGAGAGGTTGTCAAGCTCTCTACGGTAAAAAGATAGATTAGATGATGATACTTTTGGCAAATAGATCTCGCAAGAACACAAAATAAAATAATTAAACAAAGAGTGCAGGAAGGTATTTTTGGGTTTTTAAAATTAATAGATCTTACAACTAAAAGGTAAAATAGTGGATCGGAAAGCAATATGTTGGAAAAGTATACTCGGGGGCCGTATATTTCACTAGTGGCTTCTCTCATAAGTATAGCACACGGTGGGCGAACAAATTACTGTTGGGCAATTGATAGAATATCAAATAATCATGACGATATCTAGGCAATGATCATTATATAGGCATTACATCCAAGATAAGTAGACCGGAACGATTCTGCATCTACTTCTATTACTCCACACATCGACCGCTATCCAGCATACATCTAGTGTATTAAGTTCATGTGAAAACGGAGTAATGCAATATGAATGGTGACATGATGTAGACAAGCTATATTCATGTAG
This sequence comes from Hordeum marinum, assembly GCA_022496015.1. Taxonomy (NCBI): domain Eukaryota; kingdom Viridiplantae; phylum Streptophyta; class Magnoliopsida; order Poales; family Poaceae; genus Hordeum; species Hordeum marinum. The sequence goes on along the minus strand of CM039673.1, from coordinate 296,309,326 downwards.
GAATATACCCCATCTTGTTATCCTTAATGGCAACGATACATGTGTGCCTTGCTACCCCTTCTGTCACTCGGAAAGAACACCCCAAGATCGAACCCATCACAAAACACCTCTTTCGATGGCAAGAAAAATTTATCTAGTTAGCCTAACTAAACGAAAAAATTGAAGAAGACATACAAGGCTATAAGTAATCATGCAAATAAGAGATCAAAGAAGACTCGAATCATATTCATGGATGGAAATTGATCATGAACTCAAAATTCATCGGATCCAAACAAACATCGCAAAAGTCATTACATCAAATAAATCTCCAAGACACCATTGTATTGAGAATCATGGAGAGAGAGAGGAAGCCATCTAGCTACTGCCTACAGACCCATTGGTATATGGTGGACTACTCACACATCATCATAGAAGCACCCATGAAGACGATGCACCCCTCCGTGATGGTGTTAGATTGGATATCACGGTTCTAGAACTTGCGACAGTTGGAATTGTGTTTCGTCAACTCCTCTAGGGTTTTCTGAATATTTGGGAATTTATAGGGCGAATAGTCGGTTGTGGGGAGTCACGAGGTGGGCACGCTCCACCAGGCTGTGCTAAGGGCCTATGGCGTGTCCTGGTGGAGGGTGGCCACCCTGGGGCCCCTCTCTTGTGTTTGTTTGGCCCATCCTGATTCCTGGTCCACAAAAAAACTCCAAAAATTCTCGTAGCATTTGGGCTCCATTTGGTACTGATTTTCTATGAAAGTAAAAACAAGCAAAAACAGCAACTGGCACTTTGGCACTGTGCCAATAGGTTAGTCCCAGAAAATGATATATAGTAGCTATCAAATGATTGTAGAACATCCAAGATTGATAATATAACAACGTGGAACAGGAAAAAATTATACATACACAGGAGACATATCAGCATCCCCAAGCTTAATTCCTACTCCTCATCGAGTAGGTAAATGATCAAAACAGAATTTTTGATGTGCAATTCCACCTAACATATTCATCATATATTCTTTTATTTGTAGCATGGACATTTGGACTTTTAGATGGTTCAATGCAATAGTCTAGTTTTGACATGAAAACTTTAATACTCAAGCATATCAACAAGCAACCATGTCTTTCAAAATATCAACACTAAAGCAAGTTATCCCTATCCCATCATGCTCAATCCTTGATCCATTCATGATACACAATCAAATACTAGCTACACCTAATGCTCAAGTACAATCATAGTGCCTCCTAGTTGGTGATTTATAAGATAAGATAGAGACTCAAATTGAAAAATAAAAATTACATAAAGTAAATAAATAGGCCCTTCGTAGAGGGAAGTGGGGATTCGTAAAGGTGCCAGAGCTCAAGTGTTTAAATTGATAGAGAAAAAATATTTTGGATGGCATGCCTTTCCTGTCAACGAAAATGATTGAGAGATTTCAATGTCTTTCTATGCTAGATACATCATAAGTGGTCCTCAAACAGAAAATAAAGTTTATTTAGTTTTCCACAATACTTTCACTTTCCATGGCTAGCCGAATCTACGGCTGCCTTCCATACCAACACTTTCCAAGGGATTTATACAACATAAAGTAATTTTTCTTTCTTTCTTTTTCATTTTGGGACTGGGCATCCCTATTACCGCCATACTCTCGTGCAATGACAAGGGAATAAACACTCATCTTGAGAATAACACATCTAGCATGGAAAAATATCGGTCACCCCCTACCGTTTCATGAGCGGTACTAGCACACAAAAAAGGAAATTTTATTTTGAAATTTAGAGATGGCACATACAAATTTGCTTGGAACGGCATGGAAATACTGTATATAGGTAGGTATGGTGGACTCATATGGCAAAACTAGTTTAAGGATTTTGGATGCACGAGTAGTATTTCTACTTAGTACAAGTGAAGGCTAGAAAATAGATTGGGAAGCATCAAACCAAGAAACGAAAAATCAAATAAGCGAGCATTAAGCATAACTAACACCGAATAATGCACCATAAGTAGGATGTAATTTTGTAGGACAACTATTGACTTTCGTGCTTGCATAGGGAATCACAACCCTTACCATCAATATTCTTACTAAGCATAATTACTCACTAACATAACTCACATATTACTATCTTCATTTCTCAAAACTATTACAAAGAATTAAGTTTAATTTGTCCAATGATCTTCACGAAAGTTTTAATTATATCCCTCTTGAATATCTATCACTTCGGGACTAGTTTCATATATTCCAATTGTTTTTGACAAGCTCACATGGATATAAGTGAAGAACATGAGCATAAAAGTTTCATCTCTCAAAATAATATAAGTGAATTATGAGAGTATTTCTTCAAAATTACTAACTCTCAATTAATATAAGTGAAGCATGAGAGCATTTCTTTAAACATGTAAAAAAACGTCGTGCTCAAAAAGATATAAGTGGAGCACTAGAGTAATTCCTTTAATCAATAAATTGAAGTGAAGCATAAAGAGCATTTCTAGCAAATCATAGCATAATTTTGTCTCCCTCAAATAGGTGTGTGCAGCAAGGATAAAAGTAAAACAAGCAAAGATACAAGATGCTCCAAGCAAAACTAATGATATGTGACAAATAAAAATATAGTTCCAAGTAAAATACCGATGGTTGTTAGAAGAAAGAGGGGATGCCACTCAGGGAATCCCCAAGCTTAGTTGCTTGTTACTCTTTGCATATTACCTTGGGGTGTTGTAGCATCCCCAAGCTTAGGCTTTTCTTACTGCTTATTCCTTCATCTATCGTGATCTCACCCAAAACTTGAAAACTTCAATCGCATAAGACTTAACAAAATTCTCGTGAGATACGTTAGCATAATAAAGCAAATACCACTTCAAGTATTGTTGTAAACCCATTCATATTTTTTATTGCATTATACCTATTGTATTTTAACTTTACCATGACTTATACCCCCCAATACAAGCCATAGATGTTGGGAACATTGCATGGGGGGAAAATTCCTACGCTTCACCAAGATCAATCTAGGAGATGAGCATCTACGAGAGGAAAGATCGGATCCACATACCCTTATAGATCGCTAAGCAGGAAGCGTTAAGAAATGTGCTAGATCTAGTCGAACATCTTCGCAGTCCAAATCACAAGTCGTCCCGCGATCCAATCACGATGGAGTGCCGAACGAACGGCACCTCCACGTTCATCACACATACAGCTCGATGATGATCTCTGCCACCTTGATCCATCAAGCGAGGGCGGCGAGGTAGATGAGTTCTCCAGCAGCACAACAGCATGGTGGCGGTGGTGGTGAAGTACTCCGACAAGGCTTTGTCGAGCCCTACCGGACTAATCTGGTGTATAAATATGTCTACAGGGAGAGAGGGCAGCACGTGGATTTTTCAGGTGGCGGTTGCCCTAAAAACCTCCACTATGTATAAGAGGGAGGTAGGAGGGGTGGCATACCTAGGGGAAACCCTAGGGATGGCCGATCAGCCAATGGGGGAGGAGTCCACCTCCCACAAGGGAGGTGGAGGTGCATGGGAGGAGTACTCCCCCCTAAGCCCACCTCCCACCTGCCCCCATGTGCATGGGTCTCTAGGGGCAGGCCTCCCAACCCACCAGTGGCTGGTGCTCCACCGCTTGTGCCAATGTGGCCCCTCGGGGTGGGTGGGCCCCTTCCGGTGGACCCCTGGAACCCTTCCGACACCCCCAGTACGTTACCGGTGACGCCTGAACTTTTTTTGGTGACCAACACAGAACTTCCTATATATCAACCTTTACCTCTGGACCATTTCGGAGCTCCTCATGACATATGGGATCTCATCTAGGACTCTGAACAACCTTCGGTAACCAACTTATATGACTCAATAGTACTAAATCATTACCGAACGTTAAGTGTTTAGACCCTATAGGTTCGGGAACCATGTATACATGACCGAGACACATCTACGGTCAATAACCAATAGCGGGACCTAGATGCCAATATTGGTTCCTACATATTCTACACAGATCTTTATCGGTTGAACCTCTGTGTCAAGGATTCAGTTAATCACGTACGTAGTTCCCTTTGTTCTTCGGTATGTTACTTGACCGAGATTCGATAGTCCGTATCTCTATACCTAGTTCAATCTAGTTACATGCAAGTCTATTTACTCGTTCTGTAATACAAGATTCCGTGGCTAACACTTTAGTCACTTTTCACGCAATCTCATTATGATGTTATATTACCAAGTGGGCCCTAAGATACCTCTCTATCACACGGAGTAACAAATCCCAATCTTGATCCATGCCAACTCAACATACACCCCTCGGAGATACTTGTAGAGCACCTTTATAGTCACCCATTTACATTGCGACGTTTGATACACACAAGGTACTCCTCCGATGTTTGTGAGTTGCATGATCGTATGGTCATAGGAATAGATACTTGACATGCAGAAAACTATAGAAATAAACAGACACGATCATATGCTACGTTCATAGTTTGGGCTTTGTCCATCACATTATTCTCCTAATGTTGTGATCCCGTTATCAAATGACATCTCATGTCTATGGCTAGGAAACCTTGACCATCTTTGATCAACGAGCTAGTCTATTAGAGGCATAATAGGGACATAGTGTTGTCTATGTACCCACACATGTATTTGAGTTTCCAATCAATACAATTGTAGCATGGATAATAAATGATTATCATGAACAAGAAAATATAATAATAACCATTTTATTATTGCCTCTGGGGCATATTTCCAACAGTCTCCCACTTGCACTAGAGTCAATAATCTAGCTCACATAGCCATGTGATTTACATTGTGATGAATCTAACACCCATACAGTTCTGGTGTTGATCATGTTTAGCCCGTGGAAGAGGTTTAGTCAACGGGTCTGCGACATTCAGATCTGTGTGTACTTTGCAAATATTTATGTCTTCCTCCTTGTTGTGATCATGTATGAAATTGAAGTGTTGCACCAGTGTTGTCACAAAACAGAGCCATTGGATCCAGTGCACTGGGCACAACTCCAAGATCCATCATGAACTGCTTCATCTAGACACCTTTCTTCACCGCCTCCGAGGCAGTTACGTACTCTGCTTCGCACGTAGAATCAGCTATGACGCTTTGCTTGGAACTGCACCAGCTTATCGCTCCCCCATTGAGAATATATATGTATCCGGTTTGAGACTTAGAGTCATCCGGATCAGTGTCAAAGCTTGCATCGACGTAATCCTTTACGGCGAGCTCTTGATCACCTCCATAAACGAGAAACATTTCCTTAGTCCTTTTGAGGTACTTTAGGATATTCTTGACCGTCGTCCAGTGTTCCATTCCTGGATCACTTTGAAACTGTCCGACCATACTTATGGAAGGCTGACATCTGGTCTTGTGCACATCATTGCATACATGATAGAGCCTATGGCAGAAGCATAGAGGATGACACTCATCTTTTCTCTATCCTCTGCAGTCACTGGGCATTGAGTCTTACTCAACTTCACACCTTGCAATACAGGCAAGAACCCCTTGTTGCATTGATCCATTTTGAACTTCTTCAAAATTTATCAAGGTAAGTGATGTTTGAAAGTACAATTAAGTGTCTCGATCTATCTCTATAGTTCTCAAAGCCTAATATGAAAGCAACTTCTCCTAGGTCCTTCATTGGAAAACTCTTGTTCAAATATTCCTTCATGCTTTCCAACATTTCTATATTGTTTCCAATCAGCAATATGGCATCCACATATAATATTAGAAACACTATAGAGCTCCCACTCACTTTCTTGTAAATACAAGCTTCTCCCTAAACTTGTATAAACCCGAACGCTTTGATCACCTCATCAAAGCAAAGATTCCAACTCTGATATGCTTGCACCAGTCCATAAATGAATCGTTGGAGTTTGCAAACTTTCTCAACATTCTTTAGATCAACAAAACCTTCTGGTTGCATCATATACAACTCTTCCTTAAGGAAACCGTTAAGGAACGTTGTTTTGACATCTATGTGCCAAATTTCATAATCGAAAAATGTAGGTATTGCTAACATGATTCTGACGGAATTAAGCATCGCTATGGGTGAGAAAGTTTCATAATAGTCAACTCCTTGAACTTGTGAAAACCCTTTTGCCACAATTCAAGCTTTATAGATGGTGACATTACCATCCCGTCCGTCTTCTTTTTAAAGATCCATTTATTATGAATGGCATTTTGCCCTTCAGGTAATACTTCCAAACTCCATACTTTGTTTTCATACATGGATACCATCTCGGATTTCATGGCTTCTAACCATTTGTCGGAATCAGATCCCATCATCGCTTCTCCATAGCTCGTAGGTTCATCGTTGTCCAACAACATGACCTCTAAGACAGGGTTATCGTACCACTCAGGAGCGTTACGTGTCCTTGTCGACCTACGAGGTTTGATAGCAACTTTATCCAAAGCTTCATGATCACCATCATACGCTTGCTCTTCAACCGATGTAGGCTCCATAGAAACATCTTTCTGTGGTGCGCTACTCTCTGGTTTAAACAAAGGTTCACCAACCTCATCAAGTTATGTCTTCCTATCACTCAAATCTTTCAAGAGAAACTCTTTCTTGAGAAATAACCCATTCTTAGTGACAAAAACTTTCCGTTCAAATCTGAGATAGAAGGTATACCCAACCGTCTCTTTTGGGTATCCTATGAAGACGCATTTCTCCGCTTTGGGTTCCAACTTTTCAGGCTAAAGCTTTTTGACATAAGAATCGCATGCCCAAACTTTAAGAAATGACAACTTTGGTTTCTTGCCAAACCACAGTTCATACAACATCGTCTCAACGGATTTTGATGGTGCCCTATTTAAAGTGAATGCAACTGTCCCTAATGCATAACCCAAAACGATGGTGGCAAATCGGCAAGAGACATCATAGAACGCGCCATATCCAATAAGGTTCGAGTATGACGTTTGGACAAACCATTACGCCATGGTGTTCCAGGCGTTGTCAATTGTGAAACAATTCCACATTGTCTTAAGTGATTGCCAAAATCATAACTCTGATATTCTCCTCCTCAATCAGATTGCAGGAATTTTATCTTCTTGTTACGATGATTCTCAACTTCACTCTGAAATTGCTTGAACATTTCAAATGTTTCAGACTTGTGTTTCATTAAGTAAATATACCCATATCTACTTAAGTCATCAATGAAGGTGAGAAAGTAATGATATCCACTGTGCGCCTCAATGCTCATCGGACCGCACACATCAGTATGTATGAGTTCCAACAAGTCACTTGCTCGTTCCATTATTCCGAAGAACGAGGTCTTAGTCATCTTACCCATGAGGCATGGTTCACATGTGTCAAGCAAATAAAAATCAAGTGACTCCAAGAGTCCATCATCATGGATCTTCTTCATGCGTTTTACACCAATATGACCTAAGCGGCAGTGCCACAAGAAAGTGGTACTATCATTATCAACTCTACATCTTTTGGCATCAATGTTATGAACATGTGTATCATCACTATCGAGATTCAATAAGAATAAACCCCTCACATTGGGTGCATGTCCATAAAAGATATTACCCATATAAATAGAACAAGCATTATCTCTGATTTAAATGAGTAACCGTCTCGCGTTAAACAAGATCCAGATATAATGTTCATGCTCAGCGCAGGCACTAAATAACAATTATTCAGGTTCATCACTAATCCCGATGGTAATCAAAAAGAGAGCATGCCTACGGTGACCACATCAACCTTGGAACCATTTCCCACGCGCATCGGCACTTTGTCCTTTGCCAACCTCTGTCTATTCCGTAGTTGTTTCTTTGAGTCGCAAATGTGAGCAACCGAGCCAGTATCAATTACCCACGCACTACAACGAGAGTTGGTAAGGTACACATCAGTAACATGTATATCATATATACCTTGTTTGGTGTTGGCCACCTTCTTGTCGGCCAGTACTTGGGGCAGTTCCGCTTCCAGTGACAAGTTCCCTTGCTATGAAAGCACTCAGTTTCTGGCTTGGTTCAAGCCTTGGGTTTCTTCACAAGAGGGGCAACTGCTTTACCACTCTTCTTGGAGTTATCCTTCTTGCCCTTGTCATTCTTCTTGAAACTAGTGGTTTTATTGACCATCAACACTTGATGATCCTTCTGGATTTCATACTCAACGACTTTCAGCCTCGCAAACAGCTCGGTGACTGACTTATTCATCCCTTGCATGTTATAGTTCAACATGAAGCTTTTGTAGCTAGGTGGCAGTGATTGGAGAACTCTGTCAATGATCGTCTCTAGCAGGAGGGGCATCCCTAATTCAGCCAGACAGTTGGAATACCTAGACATTCTGAGTATGTGTTCACTAACACACCCATACTCCTCCATCTTGCAAGCATAGAACTTATCAAAGGTCTCATACCTATTGATCCGGGCATTCTGCACAAAAATAAACTTCAACTCCTGGAACATCTCATATGCTCCATGACGTTTGAAACGCCTTTGAAGTTCCGGTTCTAAGCCATACAACATAACACACTGAACTATTGAGTAATCATTCGAACGCGACTACGATGCATTCACAATGTCTACAGACGACTGATACGTCTCCAACGTATCTATAATTTTTTTAAATGGCATGCTATTATATTATCTGTTTTGGATGTTTCATATGCATTAATATGCTATTTTATATTATGTTTGGGACTAACCTATTAATCTAGAGCCTAGTACCAGTTTTTGTTTTTTCCTTGTTTTTGAGTTTTGCAGATATGGAATATTAAACGGCGTGCAAACGGAATAAAACCTCAGGAAGGAATTTTTCTGGAAGGAAACGAATTAACCAGGCTTGGAGTGCACGCCAGGGCACCTACCAGGGAGTCACAAGCCTGGCAGCCCCCCCCCCCCCGCCGGTTGCGCCTAGCAGGCTTGCCATCTTCCGGCAGGCCTCCTAACCCTATTCTTCGTCCTATAAATACCCAAATATTCACCCACATCAAAAAGAGTCACGCAAATACTTTTCAAGCCGCCGAAAGCCTCCATTCCCGAGAGATCCAATCTTGGAGACTTTTCCGGTAATCTGCCGGAGGGGGGTTTTGATCACGAAGGGCATCTACATCAAATCCATTGCCCCTCCGATGATGCGTGAGTAGTCCACCACGAACCTATGGGTTCATAGCTAGTAGCTAGATGGCTTATTCTCTCTCTTTGATCTTCAATACCATGTTCTTCATGATCTTCATGGGGACCCATCCGATGTAATCCTCTTTTGTGGTGTGTTTGTCAAGCTCTGATGAATTGTGAGTTTATGTTCAGATTACCATGAATCTTCTCTGAATTCTTATATGCATGATTTCATATCCTTGTAAGTCTCTTCGAGTAATTGCTTCGGTTTGGCCAACTAGATTGGCAATTCTTGCAATGGGAGAAGTGCTTAGTTTTCGGTTCAATCTTGCGGTGTCCTCACCCATTGACAAAGTAGGGGTAGCGAGGCACGTATTGTATTGTTGCCATCAAGGGTAACAAGATGGGGTTTTCATCATATTTATTGAGTTTATCCCTCTATATCATGTCATTTTTCTTAATGTGTTACTCTATTCTTCATGAACTTAATACTCTAGATGCACGCAGGAGTTGGTCGATGTGTGGAGTAATAGTAGTAGATGCAGAATCGTTTCAGTCTACTTGACACGGACATGATGCCTATATGCATGATCATTCCCTTGGATAACAACATGATTATTCTCTTTTCTATCAATTGCTTGACGGTAATTTGTTAACCCACCATGATATTTTCCTTCGAAAGCGAAGCTAGTGAAACCTATGCCCCTCGGGTCTACTTTCCATAATATATTTTCAGATCTATAAACCAAATATAACAAAATACCTTGCTGCAATTTATTTACCTTTTCATTTCCGTTCTCGTTTACATCTATCTCTATCGCATCTAATCCTTGCAAATAATCGTGAAGGGATTGACAAGCCCTTTATAGCATTGGGTGCAAGAGTTTGATTGTTTGTGTAGGTGTATCCCTTGGTGACTTGCTTGTTACTCCTACTAGATTGATACCTTTGTTCTCAACAACTAATGCGCAACCTATTCAGCCCAAGTGGCCCCTCGGGGTGGGTGGGCCCCTTCCGATGGACCCACGGAACCCTTCCGGCACCACCGGTACGTTATCGGTGATGCCCGAACTTTTTCCGATAACCAACACGAAACTTCCTATATATCAATCTTTACCACTGGACCATTCTATAGCTCCTCGTGACATCCAGGATCTCGTCCGAGACTCTGGACAACCTTCGACCACTAACTTATATAACTCAACAGTACCGAATCGTTACCGAACATTAAGTGTGCAGACCCTACGGGTTCAAGCACTATGTAGACATGACCGAGACACCTCTACAGTAAATAACCAATAGCGGAGCCTGGATGCCCATATTGTTTCCTACATATTCTATGAATATCTTTATCGGTTGAACCTCTATGTTAAGGATTAACTTAATCCCGTACGTAGTTCCCTTTGTTCTTCGGTATGTTACTTCCCCGAGATTCGATCGTTGGTATCTCTATACCTAGTTTAATCTCGTTACTGGCAGGTCTCTTTGCTCGTTCCGTAATACAAGATTCTATGGCTAACCTTTTAGTCACTTTTCTTGCAAGCTCATTACGATGTTGTATTACTGAGTGGGCCATGAGATACATATCCGTCACACGGAGTAACAAATCTCAGTCTTGATCCATGCCAAATCAACATACACCCCTCAAAGATACCTATAGAGCACCTTTATAGTCACCCAGTTACATTGCGACATTTGATACAGTCAAGGTACTTCTCCGGTGTTAGTGAGTTGCATGATCTCATGGTCATAGGAACAGATACTTGACATGCAGAAAACTATAGCAATAACCTGACACGGTCTTATGCTATATTCATAGTTTGGGTATTGTCCATCACATCATTATCCTAATGATGTGATCTCGTTATCAAATGACATCTCATATCTATGGCTAGGAAACCTTGACCATCTTTGATCAATGAGCTAGTCTATTCGAGGCAATGTTGTCTACGTACCCACACATGTATTTGAGTTTTCCAATCAATACAATTATAGCATGGATAATAAATGATTATCATGAACAAGGAAATATAATAATAACCATTTTATTATTACCTCTAGGGCATATTTCCGACAATAGATTCATCAAAACAAGCACATAATGCAACAAAAACAAAAGTTGTTTCAGACTGAACAATCTGTAGTAATATGTACGCTACCCATATTTATGAAACTCTCACAATTATGAAAAATTAGGACAAGGTAAAGAATTTGTATAGCAATACCGTATTAAAATTTCAGATCAATATCATGTTCTAGTAAAAAAAGTAAAATCCGTGCACTGGGAACAAAGTTTCTGTTTCAGATTCATCATTGTTTCTACTCATCTTATGAATCATCCTAAAGGTGTTACTTGGCACAAAGACTAAATAAAAGATAAAAAACAATCATAATAGAGGCATAATTGTGTGAAAACCCAAAAACAGAAAGGAAAAGATAAAAACATTTTATTCATTGGGTTGCCTCCCAACAAGCGCTATTGTTTTACGCCCCTAGCTAGGCATAACGCATAGATTCAAGTGTTGTCATCCTTAGTTTTCATTCCATAGAAGTCCCTCATGATTGATTCATAAGGTGCCTTAATTATTGTTCTAGGGAAGTGTTCCATACCCTTTCTAAGAGTAAATTGAAACTTAATATTTCCTTCTTTCATATCAATCACTGCACCTATAGTGCATAAAAAGGTCTACCAAGTATGATGGGACAAGACAGATTGCAATCAATATCAAGAACAATAAAATCAATGGGCACATAATTCATATTTGCAAGAATAATAACATCATTCTTCCCAAAGGATTTTTAATAGTAGAATCCGCCAAATGCAAATTAAGAGAGCATTCTTCGATATTGGCAGGACCAAACACATCACATCAAGATTTCGGCATTGTGGAATCACTAGCACCCAAATCACACAAAGAAAAGCATTCATAATTTTTAATTTTTACTTTAATGGTAGGTTCCCACTCATCATGCAGTTTTCGAGGAATTGAAATCTCTAATTCCAACTTCTCTTCTATGGATTTCATCATGGCATCAATAATATGTTTAGTAAAAGCTTTATTTTGTTCATAAGCCTGGGGTAAATTTATCATAGATTGCAATAAAGAAACAGAATCAACCAAGGATCAACTCTCATAATTAAAGTCTTTGTTCTCAAAGTTCGTGGGCACATCACTAGTTAAAGTTTTGACCTCTTCAAACCCACTTTTATCAAAAATTTCATCAAGATTTTCGCCCTCCAAATCATTGGGATGCCCTCTAGCTAAAGTTGACTCTTCTTCAGTCCCTTTATCATAAATTTTAACATTACAAAACAAGGAATCAATAGAGAAAACGCCAATCATTTTAAGATCATCATTGTTACGAAAGTAATCGCTAGAAAACGCTTTTTTCTAAAAATCCTTTTTTGGCTATAAGCATAGCGGTTCTTTTCTTACTTTAATACATAGAAACATATAAAGCTTTAATTGATTCATTACTCTTAGGTGGAAAATCATGCAACTTGAGATTTTCTACATCATTGGAAATTCTATCAATGCTTCTAGACATATCATCAATGTTATTCAACTTTTCTTCTATCGTAGTATTGAAAGAATTTTGAGCATTAATAAAATCTTTAAAATTACTCTCAACATGAGAGGTGTTCCTATTATTATTATTATTACCATAGTAATTACCATGATTATTAGAGGCATTTCCGGGAAAAAGCCTAGGATTAAAATTACCTCTATAAGCATTGTTATTGAAGTTGTTTCGCGAGATGAAATTCACATATACGGAATCACTATTTTGCTCAATCAAAGTAGACAAAGGCACATTATTAAGATCAATAGGAGCATTTTTACTAGCAACCAACTTCATAAGAGCATCAAATTTTTCACTCAAAGTACTAATTTCTTCCACCGAATTGACCTTTTTACTAGTAGGAGCTCTTTCAGTATGCCATCGTGAATAATTTTTCATAATGTTATCTAGCAATTAGGTAGCTTCACCCAAAGTAATTTCCATAAAAGTACCACCCGTGGTGGAATCTGGAAAATTTGTAGAGACAAAATTCAATCCCGCATTAAAAAATTGTTTGATCATCGAAAGATTTAAACCATGAGTAGGACAATTTCTTAGCATCAATTTCATTCTTTCCCAAGATTGTGCAACATATTCATGCTCAAGTTTCTTAAAATTCATGACTTGAGTTCTAAGGAAAATAAGTTTTGCAGGCAGAAAATACTTAGTAATAAAAGTGTCCTGGCACTTATCCTAAGAATCGACAATATTGCGAGGCAAAGAAGAAAACCAAATTTTCGCATGATCCCACAAGGAGAAAGGAAAAAAATCAACTTCACAATATCATTGTCCACATATTTTTTATTTTGAATATCGCATAATTCCACGAAGTTGTTTAGATGGGACGCGGTATCCTCATTAGAAGTACCGGAAAATTGATCTTTCATGACAAGATTCAACAAAGCGACATTAATATCACAAGACTCCGCACTAGTGGCGGGAGGAGCAATAGGAGTGCTAATAAAATCATTATTATTGGTATTGGAAAAAAAACACAACTTGGTGTTTTCTTGAGTCATCATGACTACGCTTGCAAGCAAATAAGAGATCTGACGAGAAAAAGGCAAATGAAAAAGAGAGGGCGAATAAAACGGCAAATTTGTGAAGTGGGGGAGAGGAAAACGAGAGGCAAATGGAAAATAATCTATATTCCAAGGAGATGAGATTGGTGATTAGGAATCTGCTATATGAGATTGCTTCCTCCCGGCAACGGCGTCAGAAATTCCTTTGACGTGGCTTGAGACTGCGTCGGTATTTCCCCAAAGAGGAAGGGATGATGCAGCACAGCGACGGTAAGTATTTCCCTCAGTTATGAAACCAAGGTATCAATCTGTAGAGGAAGATCACGCATCCATTTAAGCAGCACCTGCACACAAATAACAAATACTTGCAACCCGACGCGAAAGAGAGGTTGTCAAGCTCTCTACGGTAAAAAGATAAATTAGGTGATGATAGTTTTCACAAATAGATCTCACAAGAACACAAAATAAAATAAGTAAACAAAAAAGTGCAGCAAGGTATTTTTGGTATTTTTGGATTAATAGATCTGAAAACAAAAAGGCAAAATAGTAGACCGGAAAGCCATATGTTTGAAAAGTAGACTCAGGGACCATATGTTTCACTAGTGGCTTCTCTCATGAGTATAGCACACGGTGGGTGAACAAATTACTGTTGGGCAATTGATAGAAGATCATATAATCATGACGATATCCAGGCAACAATCATTACATATGCATCACGTCCACGATAAGTAGACTGAAGCAATTCTGCATCTACTTCTATTACTCCACACATCGACCGCTATCCAACATGCATCTAGTGTATAAAGTTCATGTGAAAACGAAGTAATGCAATAAGAACGGTGACATGATGTAGACAAGATCTATTCATGTAAAAATATACCCCATCTTGATATCCTTAATGGCAACGATATATGCATGCCTTGCTGCCCCTTATGTCATTGGGAAAGAACACCGTAAGATCGAAGAACATTACTCTTCACAAAGCACCTATTCCCATGGCTAGAAAAATCGATCTAGTTGGCCTAACTAAAGCAAAGATTCGAAGAACAAATACGAGGCTATATGTAATCATGCAAATAAGAGATCAAAGAAGAGTCAAATCATATTCATGGATAGAAATTGATCATGAACTCAATATTCATCGGATCCCAACAAACACACCGCAAAAGTCATTACATAAAATAGATCTCCAAGTGACCATTGTATTGAGAATCATAGAGAGAGAGGAAGCCAGCTAGCTACTACCTACGGACCCATAGGTCTATGGTGGAGTACTCACGCATCATCAGAGAAGCACCCATGAAGATGGTGCACCCCTCCGTGATGGTGTTAGATTGGATCATGCGTTTCTAAAACTTCCGGCGGCTGGAATTGTGCTTCGTCAACTCCTCTAGGATTTTCTGAATATTTGGGACTTTATAGGGTGAATAGTTGGTTGAGGGGAGTCCCGAGGTGGGCACACTCCACCAGGCTATGCTAGGGGCCTCTAGCGCGCCCTGGTGGAGGGTGGCCACCCGGGGCCCCCTCTATTGTGGTTGTTTGGCCCATCCTCGTTCTTCTGGTCCACAAAAAATCTCCAAAAATTCCCGTAGCATTTGGCTCTGTTTGGTATTGATTTTCTACGAAGTAAACAACAAGAAAAAACAACAACTGACACTTTGGCACTATCTCAATAGGTTAGTCCCAAAAATGATATAAAGTTGCTATAAAATGATTGTAAAACATCCAAGATTGATAATATAACAGCATGGAACAAGCAAAAATTATAGATACGTTGGAGACATATCAATAGGCCTCTCCTACCCCTGCCTTGCAGAAGGATTTTCCTCATTTCCCGGTCCTTTAAAAGAAAAGAATAAGGGTGAATTTCAATGAATGTCATGCAGAGCATCCTACGGACATCACCATGACAAGAGTCCGTTTTGCAAGTGCCACGTGCGACATCAACTCCACATACATAAAGGTGAATCATCTCCTTTACACGTGGTCACTTGACCCCTTCGAGGATGGTATACTACTTGACACTCCTCTCGTGTGCGTGCATAGGTATTGCCAGAGCTTCACGGATGACGAGGAGGAGTTCAAGCACCAAGGAACGACCACAACATCCGCGAGGGAAGCTTGGAAGCGGAGACGGAAGAAGATGGAGCCGCGGAGTCTACAGCGGACGGGCGTCCGAGAGCTAGCGGATGAACGGCGTCTTTCGGACGTCCGATGTCTTCTGGACATCCAACGCCTGGATTCCAGCCCAGCCAGAGGATGAGCCGAACTCTACAGTGGCCAGACGACCGATGTCGCCTGGACGTCCGACACCTCCCAACATCCGAACGACCGAGCCTCTCCGGAAATCTGGTGCCAAGCGACCAAAGTCAAATCTATGGAAGTCTGAAGATCTCCGGACGTCCGGACCCTCACGAGCCTCCGGGCGGCCAACGCCCTTCGGACGTCCGGACCCTGCATGTGTGCAGCCATGGGCCTTGGGCCTTGTATCTCTTCCCCACTTACCCCTTCATGGCCAAGACTATATATACTCCACCCCCACCTCCATTTTAGGGGTAGCAATGGTTTAGCTCTTAGTTAGTTGAGCTTTGCTCCTTCCTCTACCTCTCCCATGGAGATCAAGACCTCCATCAGAGAAGATCCATAGAGGATGTCAAGGCCCCTCATGAGGGAAGATCCTCCGGGATATCAAGGCCCCATCTTGTCGATGTTCTGGGAATGGGGGTACCCAGACCTGCCTGCCTACGGGCCAGGACATGGACCACTTCATCAGCCAGGCTTGTCCTGGCGCGGCTCTACCCAAGACGCATCCCTCGCAAGGACCCCGGGTTCACGAGGAAGGATGGCACCAAAACCAGCAAGGATGGACCTCCTTAGGACCCCTCCTGAGCGGTGGAGATCTCTATGCAGAGCCTGGCTTCAAGAGTCAAAGGTGATGCAAGGAAGGACGGGCGGGCGCCAGCGCGCCAGGCGGCGCAGTTTCCCCTTTGGTGCAAAGGGAGCAAGGACGTATGCGGATTTTTGAAGCACCGCCCAAAGGTTTCCATTCTGGTGCAACAAGACCGCGACCACGAGTCCCGCTGGACGGATGTCATCGCCGAGCCCACCACTGCATCATCGACAACCACTTTGCAGGCGAAGACCACCTTTGGACAGGGGCGGATTTACTCCTGTCCCCCTTCAAAATTGGCCGTTGTGGGATCCCTTCCTGTCATTGTGATAAGGGAAGAGGAGCCAGGCCACCTCTATATATAGAGGCTAGGTCACTCCATAGTGAGCACCCCGAATCCAACACGTAGCCACTCGACGAACCACCACATGGAAGAGAGCCAAGAACACCTCTTGAGCGCCCTCGCGAGGCTTGAGCCCACTATACTAGTTCATCAACCAAACCTCCACGAGAGGCAATCCACCAAAGCAGGAGTAGGGTATTACGCTTCACAGCGCTCGAACCTGGGTAAACTCTCGTGCTCATCTTCTTCCTCGTCATCATGCGAGTTTGCCATAGTAACCATCGAGTAGCGAGCTAGGTTGGGTGAGGCTGCAGGGAACCTTCGCACACGCCCCTGTGTTCGAACCTTGAGGGTTTTGCGCAGCCCGAAATCCGACATTTGGCGCGCCAAGTAGGGGGCGCATCGAAGTCTTCCTTAATCCAAGCTCTTCTTCCACCTTGCCGCTTCGATGGCCGATGCCCGCCAAGCCCGCGTTGAGTGTCGTGCTGCCCACGTCGCCCAAACTACACCCGCGGGCCATGCCAGCGTGTGCCGGTCCCCTTCGCCAGCGGCCAACGCCGCCACGGGACTGGACGCCGACAAACAACAAGATTCCTCCCAGCCTCCTACCACGCAACGTGATGGCCGCATCGCCACCCTGTCGATCGTCCCAGCAACCGGGTCGTCCTCCCTTGTTAGGCCTAGGCCAGCACGCGGTTCGGGTGCGCTCGCCATGGCGAACGAGCTGCTCCACTACCGCCCCGCCCTCGAACGCTACGACATTGGCTTCGGCGCACCGCAGAGATCGTCAGTGCTGCTGGCGACGCCTCCACGCCCTCCTACTCGTTTCGACCCCGACCTTCCCAGGCAGATGATGCGGACCACGATGCACCGCCACCTCCTACACAACGTGATGACGACCCCGAGCCCTGGCGTGAGGCGCGTCATTGCGACCATCCACGCGGGCCGCGAGCAAGGGTAGGAGATGAAGTAAGCTGCCAGGTGGTGCCCCGACTGCGCGTCGACGCACGCATGCTCCCCGCGCTGCCGAACCAGCGCCGTGACCGGGTGCCACTCGAGGCGGACCCTCAGGAGCATCAAGACCAGGCCTTGCCCGCACGTGCAGCAACACCCGTCGAGCCAGTGGGCTGCCTAGCCATCACGCCGGAGCTCCATCCAACTACATGGCCTTGCAAGTTCAAATCCGATCTCCCGCCTCGCTACGATGGCACTGTGGATCCCACCGAGTTCCTACAACTCTACTCATTGAGCATCCGAGCTGCCGGCAGGGACAACAAGGTCATGGCGTGCTAGTTCCCCATGGCTTTCAAGGGCGGCACGCTCTCCTGGTTCCTTAACCTCCCGATGGGATCCATCACCTCCTAGGAAGACCTGCGCAAGTGCTTCGTCGCCAACTTCCAAGGTACCCGCGACAGGGCGCTCACCGTGAATGACTTGCGGTGTGTGAAGCAACAGGATGGGGAGACCCTGTACAAGTACATACAACGCTTCACCACCACGCGCCTCAAGATCCCGAAGGCGTCGGATGAGGCCATCATCTCCACTTTCGCCGACGGCGTCACAGACCTCAGGATGAAGGAAGAGCTCGCCATGAACGACGGACTATGCTCAGCCGTGGAGATGTTCAACCTGGCCAACAAGTGCACCAAGGCCGAAGAGGGCCGCCTGTCTCTCCGTGAGCTTACAGCGGCAGAGCCAGAGGAGAAGAAGACCAAGGCCAAGGAGGCGAAGTGAAAGTCCCTGGCGATACTCGCAGCCGAGCCTGAGGCAAAGCGCAGCCAAGGCGAGGAGCACCCTGTAGGGGGAGACCGACCTACATCTTCCATGGCACCAACAACCAAGACACCGCCAACTGCTGGGAGCTTAGGCTCGTCTGTGCCGAACACTTTGGCCGATGACCCGGACGCACCAACCGTGGCTTTGGGCGCGGAGGAGGCTGCAGCGGAGGCCGCTGGGACAACATGAACCAGCGCCAGGGGTGGCGCCACCAACCTCAAGAGGACCACTGGCGCGATCAGGCTTGGGAGGACCGCTGGCGCGATGACCCTCTGAAGGGGTCGCGACGCGGTCAGCCTCGTGAGGTCCGCCCTCGTGAGGTCGGCCTACCACCACTACCACCTCCACCAAGAAGTAAGGAAAATGACAGGCAGCACCACGGGGCTGGGGGCTTCCAGGAGATCAGGGTCGTGGCATGTATCCTGGGCGGCGCTCAGGCCCCAGCCTCCAACTACGTATTCAAGCAGTTTGCGTGGAAAGTGAACACGGCACTCCCAAAGCCCGAGGCCATGTGCCCCCTCAAGTGGTCCCAGAGTGCCATCACCTTCGACTCGAGGTATTAGCTCAGGTGCTCAGCCATGGCCAGCAAGCTACCGATGTTGTGCACTCCAACCATCAGCAATGTCCTCGTCACCAAGACCCTCATTGACAGTGGAGCCGGGCTCAATGTCCTCTCCATTGAGACCTTCGAGACACTCCAATTACCGTACGACCAACTTATGCCAACCAAGCCCTTCTTAGGAGTCATTGATGGTTCCACGGTCCCCATCGGGCAAGTACGCCTTCCCGTCACATTCGGTGGACGCAAGAACTACCGCACCGAGACCATCGTCTTTGACGTCACCCACATCCACCTCCCATACAATGCCATCCTCGGATACCTGGCCCTCACCAAGTTCATGGCGGCGACTCATCATGGCTACAACATCCTCACGATGTCGGGGAGTGGCGGTGTCATCATCGTCACCTGTGATGAAAACGATGTCGTCTGCTCCCTCGACCGTGCCTACCGCGCGGTTGCGGCCGAACATTCGGATGACGAGGAGGATGCCCCGCCACGCGAGGATGAATGCAGGGCGAAGAAGCAGCTCACCCTTGCGGAGTGCCAGGGGGCCGGAACCTCCAAGGGCGGAGCCTCGCGCTCTGCATTCGGGAACGTGGCCACCCCTCCCGATGCATAGGAAGGCGCGCACGGTGCCCCCCCCTTGGGTCAGGCTCGGGGGCTTCCGCCCAGGAGGCCCCCAGCTTGGCCGGGAAGACAAGGGAGGTGTTCGGGCACAACCTCAGGGCGTGTCCCAATGCGCTATTGGGTAATGTTGCATGGGAAACAAAAAATTTCCTATGCACACGCAAGATCTATCCATGGTGATGAGCATCTACGAGAGGGAGAGTGGATCTACATACCCTTGTAGATCGCTAAGCGGGAAGCGTTAAGAAACGCGGTTGGTGTAGTCAAACATCTTCACGATCCAAATCGTTGAGCATCCCGCGATCTCATCATGATCTGTCCCGCGATCCAATCACGATTCGTCCCGCGAACTCATCACGATCCATCCCATGATCTCATCACGATCCGTCTCGCGATCTTGATCACGGTCCTTCCGATCTAGCGCCAAACGAATGACACCTCCGTGTTCAGCACACGTACGGCTTGATGACGAGCTCCGCCTTCTTGATCTAGCAAGAGGGAGCGAAGAGGTAGATGAGTTCTCGCAGCGCAACGGCATTGCGGCGATGGTGGTCGAGCTATTCCAGCAGGGCTTCGCCTAAGCACCGCTGAAAACCGATCAAGAGGAGAAATTGCGATCTAGAGGAGAGGTAGAACGTGGCTATTAGGGTTAGCTTTTTCCTCTAAATCCTCTAGTATATATAGGAGGGAGGGAGGGGAGGAGGCAGACTCAAACCCTCAAGGTTTGGTCGAAATTGGAGGTGGAGGAGTCTTACTCCAATCCTATTAGGAGTAGGATTCCTCCTTTCCACTTGGAAACTCTTTCCAGCTCTCTACCTTTGGATTTTTTTCCTTCTCAAACCAATCCAGCCGCATGGGCCCTTAGAGGAGGCTTCATCCAGCCCACCAGGGTCTGGTTTACCTCCTCCCACAGCCCATGTCGCCTCTTGGGTCTAAATACCTCTCCCGATGGTCCCCCGGTACACTACCGGCACTCCCGGTACACTACCAATGAGCCCGAAACTTTTTCGGCGACCAAAACAGGACTTCCTATATATCAATATTTACCTCCGGAACAATACGGAGCTCCTTGTGACGTCCAGGATCTCATCCAGGACTCCAATGAACCTTGGGTTACCACCATACATAACTCTATACTACCGAAACGTCACCGAACCTTAAGTGTGCAGACCCTACGGGTTCGAGAACTATGTAGACATGACCGAGACACCTCTACGGTCAATAACCAATAGCGGGACCTGCATGCCCATATTGGTTCCTACATATTGTACGAAGATCTTTATCGGTCAAACCTCTATGTCAAGGATTCAATTAATCCCGTATGATGTTCCCTTTGTTCTTCGGTATGTTACTTGACCGAGATTCGATCGTCCGTATCTCCATATCTAGTTCAACCTCGTTACCAGCAAGTCTCTTTACTCATTCCGTAATACAAGATCCCATGACTAACACTTAGTCACATTGGTTGCAAGGCTTGTTGTGATGTTGTATTACCGAGTGGGCCCTGAGATACCTCTTCGTCACATGGAGTAACAAATCCCAGTCTTGATCCATGCCAACCCAACAGACACCCTCGGAGATACCTGTAGAGCACCTTTATAATCACCCAGTTACATTGCGACATTTGATACACACAAGGTACTCCTTGGGTGTCAGTGAGTTGCATGATCTCATGGTCATAGGAACAAATACTTGACATGCAGAAAACAGTAGCAATAAACTGACACGATCATATGCTACGTTTGTAGTTTGGGTCTTGTCCATCTAATCATGCTCCTAATGATGTGATCCCATTATCAAATGACATCTCATGTCCATGACTAGGAAACCATATCCATCTTTGATCAACGAGCTAGTCTATTAGAGGCATACTAGGGATATGGTGTTGTCTATGTATCCACACATGTATCTGAGTTTCCGATCAACACAATTATAGCATGGATAATAAATGATTATCATGAACAAGGAAATATGATAATAACCAATTTATTATTGCCTCTAGTGCATATTTCCAATAGTCTCCCACTTTCACAGGAGTCAATAATCTAGTTCACATCATCATGTGATTCGCATTGTTATGAATCTAACACCCAATGAGTTCTGGGGATCGATCATGATTTGCATGTGAGAGAGGTCTTATAGTCAACGGGTCTCCGACATTTAGATCTGTGTGTACTTTGCAAATCTCTATGTCAAACTGTAAACGCTGCTACCACACTCCACTTGGAGCTATTCCAAATGGCTGCTCTACTATACGTATCCGGATTGCTAGTAAGAGTCATCTGGATTGGTGTCAAAGCTTGCATCGACGTAACTCTTTATGACGAACTCTTTCTTACCTCTATAATCGAGAAACATTTCCTTAGTCTTTTAGTTACTAAGGATGATCTTGACCGCTGTCCAATGATCCACTCCTGGATCACTCTCATACCCCATGACGGACTCATGGCAAGGCACACACACGTGCGGTACACAGCATGGCATACTATACAGAGCCTATGGCTAAGACATAGGGACGACATTCGTCCTTTCTCTTTCTTCTGTCGTGGTCGAGCTTTGAGTCTCACTCAACTTCACACCTTACAAAGCAGGCGAGAACACTTCTCTCTGACTGATCCATTTTGAACTCTTTCAAAATCTTGTCAAGGTATATACTCATTCAAAGTCTCATCAAGCATCTTGATCTATCTCTATAGATCTTGATGCTCAACAATTAGGTAGCTTTATCTAGGTCTTCCTTTGAAAACTCCTTTCAAACAACCCTTTATGCTTTCCAGAAATTCCACATCATTTCCGATCAACAATATGTCAACCACATATGCTTATCAAAAACTCTATAATGCTCCCACTCACTTCATTGTAAATACAAGTTTCTCGTAAACTTTGTATAGACTCAAAAACTTTGATCACCTCATCAAAGTGTATATTCCAACTCCGAGATGCTTGCTTCAGTCCATAGAAGGATCACTGAAGTTTGCTCACCTTTTAGCATTCTTAGGACTGACAAAACCTTCTGGTTGTATCACATACAACTTTTCCTCAAGTAAACTATTAAGGAAACGATGTTTTGTCATCCATCTACCAGATTTCATAATTGAAAAATGCAGCAACTGCTAACATAATTCCAATAGACTTCAGCATCGCTACGAGTGAGAAAGTCTCATCGCAGTCAACTCTTTGAACTTGTCGGAAACTTCTTTGTGACAAGTCGAGCTTTATAAATGGTGACATTTACCATCAGCGTCTATCTTCATCTCAAAGGTCCATTTGTCCTCGACGACTTGTCGTCCAATGAGCAAGTCTACCAAAGTCTATACTTGGTTTTCATACATGGATCCTTTCTCGGATTCCATGGCCTCTAACCATTTGTCGGAATCCGGGCCCATCATCGCTTCTCCATATCTCGTAGGTTCATCATTGTCCAACAACATGACCTCCAAGACAGGGTTGTCGTACCACTCAGGAGCAGTACACATCCTTGTCGACCTACGAGGTTCCATAGTAACTTGATCAGAAGCTTCATGATCATCATCCTTTACTTCCTCTTCAACTGACGTAGGTTCCACAGAAACATCTTTATGCGCTGCGCTACTCTCTGGTTGAAACAAAGGTTCAACAACCTCATCAAGTTTTATCTTGCTCCCACTCAATTCTTTCGAGAGAAACTTTTTCTCGAGAAAGGACCCGTTTTAGCAACAAACACTTTATGCTTGGATCTGACATAGAAGGTTCACCCTGCTGTTCTTAGGGTAATCTATGAAGATGCATTTGTCCGCTTTGGGTTTGAGCTCATTAGGTGAAAACATTTTTCCACACAAGCGTCACAGCCCCAAACATTAAGAAATGGCAGCTTAGGTTTCTATCAAACCATAATTCACATGGTGTCATCTCAACGGATTTAGATGGTGCCCTATTTAAAGTGAATGTAGTTGTCTCTAATGCATAACCCCAAAACTATAGTAGCAAAATGTTAAGAGACATCATAGCCTGCACCATATCCAATAGAGCACGACTATTACATTCGGACACACCATCACACTATGGTGTTCCAGGTGGCGTGAGTTGTGAAACGACTTTCACATTGTCTAAAGTTGTATGCCAAACTCGTAACTCAGATATTCACCTCCACGATCATATCGCAGACATTTTTATCTTCTTGTCATGATGATCTTAAACTTCACTCTGAATTTGCTTGAACTTTTCAAGCGATTTAGACTAGTGTTTCATTAAGTAAACATACACTATATCTACTCAAATTATCATTGAAGGTAAGAAAATAACGATATCCACCGCATGCTACAAGACTCATTGGATTACACACATCAACATGTATCATTTACAATAAATCACTTGCCCGCTCTATCAATCCGGAAAACGGGGTCCTTAGTCATCTTGCCCAAGAGGCATGGTTCGTATGTCTCAACTGATTTGAAATCGAATGAGTCCAAAGATCCATCAACATGGAGTTTCTTCATGCGCTTTATACCAATATGACATTTAGCGGCAGTGCCACAAGTATGTGGTACTATCATTATTAACTTTGTATCTTTTGGCATCAATGTTATGAACATGTGTATTACTATGATCAAGATTCAACAAACCATTCTCCCTGGGTGCATGACCATTGAAGGTATTATTCATGTAAACAGAATAACAATTATTCTCTAACTTAAATGAATAACCGTGTTGCAATAAACATGATCTAATCACGTTCATGCTCAACGCAAAATACCGAATAACATTTATTTAGGTTCGTCACTAATCCCGAAGGTAGAGAGAGCGTGCGATGTCGATCACATCAACCTTGGAAACATTTCCAACACACATCGTCACCTCACCCTTAGCTAGTCTCCGTTTATTCCGTAGCTTTTACTCGAGTTACTAACATTTAGCAACCGAACCGGTATCCAATACCCAGGTGCTATTAGGAGTACTAGCAAGGTACACATCAATAACATGTATATAAAATATACTTGTGTCGACGTTGCCAGCCTTCTTATCTACCAAGTATATAGGGTTGTTCCACTTCAGCGACCGCTCACCTAATAATAGAAGCACTTAGTCTCCGGTTTGGGTTCAACTTTGGGTTGCTTCACTGAAGCAGCAACTGACTTGCCATCCATGAAGTTTCCCTCCTTCCCCTTGCCCTTCTCGAAACTAGTGGTTTTACTAACCATCAACACTTGATGCTCCTTCTTGATTTCAACCTTCTCGGTGTCAAACATCGCGAACAGCTCAGGGATCATTATTTCTATCCCTGGCATTTTATAGTTCATCACCAAGTTCTAGTAGCTTAGTGACAGTGACCTGGAGAACTATATCAATCACTATCTTATCTGGAAGATCAACTCCCACTTGATTTAAGCGATTGTAGCACCCAGACAATCTGAGCACATGCTTAACGATTGAGCTATTCTCCTTCATCTTACAGGCAAAGAATCTTGTTGGAGATCTCATATCTCACAACATGGGCACGAGCCTGAGATCCCAATTTCAGCTCTTAGAACATCTCATATGTTCCGTGACGTTCAAAACGTTTTGAAGCGTCAATTCTAAGCCGTAATGCATGATGCACTAAACTATCAAGTAGTCATCGGAACGTGCCTTTCAGATGTTCACAACATCTACAGACGATGCTAGAGGGGGTGGCGCACCGAGCGGTGCATTAAGGACATAAGCCTTCTGTGCAGCAATGAGGACAATCCTCAGATCTGGACCCAGTCCATAATATTGCTACCATCATCTTTCAACTCTATTTCTCTAGGAACATATAGAAATTCAAGGGAGGTACAGCATGAGCTAGTAATCTACAACATAGTTTTGCAAAGACACTACTGACTATGTTCATGATAATGAGTTCAGTTAATCATATTACTTAAGAACTCCCACTCAAATTGACATCCCTCGGGTCATTCGAGTGATACATGATCCAAATTCACCAACTCAAGTCCGGTCATCATGTGAGTTGAGGTGGTTTCAATGGTGAACATCATCATGTTGATCATACCTACTATATGACTCATGTTCGACCTTTCGGTCTCTTGTGTTCCAAGGCCATGTCTATACATGCTAGGCTCATCAAGTTTAACACGAGTGTTCTGCATGTGCAACACTGGCTTGCACCCGTTGTATGTGAACGTAGAGTCTATCACACCCGATGATCACGTGGTGTCTGGACATGACTAACTTTCGCAAGGGTGCACACTCAGGGAGAACACAATTTATCTTGAAATTAAGTGAGGGATCACCTTATAATTCTACCGTCATCCTAAGCAAAACAAGGTGCATAAAAGGATTAACATCACATGCAAATCATAAGTGACATGATATGGCCATGAACTTGTGCTTTTGATCTCCACCTTGAAAGCATCGGCATGATCTCCATCGCCAC
The DNA here is from genome assembly GCA_022496015.1 of Hordeum marinum. NCBI lineage: Eukaryota > Viridiplantae > Streptophyta > Magnoliopsida > Poales > Poaceae > Hordeum > Hordeum marinum. The sequence continues at coordinate 296,283,106 of CM039673.1, read as the reverse complement.
CGGCATGACACCATGATCTCCATCATCTTGATCTCCATCAACGTGTCGCCATCGGGGTTGTCGCGCCCACCATGCTTCTACTACTATTGCTACCATTTAGCGATAAAGTAAAGCATTACATAGCACCTAATGATTGACACGCAGGTCATACAATAATTAAAGACAACCCTATGGCTCCTGTCGGTTGCGGTACTCATCGACATGCAAGTCATGATATTCTATACAACACATGATCATCTCATACATCACATATATCTCATCTTGTAATTGGCCATATCACATTACAACATACCCTGCAAAAACAAGTTGACGTCCTCTAATTGTTGTTGCATGTTTTACGTGGCTGCTATGGGTATCTAGCAAGAACAATTCTCACCTATGCATAAACCACAACGGTGATACATAAGTTCCTTTTCAACCTTCTCAAGGACCGCCTTAGTTGAATCCGATCCAACTAAAGTAGGAGAAATAGACACCCGCTAGCCATGTTTGTGCAACGAAGTTACACGTCAGTCGATGGAACCAGTCTCTCATAAGCGTACGAGTAAGGTTGGTCCGGGACGCTTCATCCCACAATACCGCTGAACCAAAACACGACCAAGGGAGGAAGCAATCTAAGCATCAACGCCCACAAACTCTTTGTGTTCTACTCGAGATCTCATCTAAACATAGACCTAGCTCTGATACCACTGTTGGGTAACGTTGCCTGGGAAACAAAAAAATTCCTATGCACACGCAAGATCTATCCATGGTGATGAGCATCTACGAGAGGGAGAGTGGATCTACATACCCTTGTAGATCGCTAAGCGAGAAGCGTTAAGAAACGCGGTTGGTGTAGTCGAACGTCTTCGCGATCCAAATTGCCGAGCATCCCGCGATCTCATCATGATCCGTCCCGCGATCCAATCATGATCCGTTCTACGAACTCATCACGATCCATCCCGCGATCTCATCATGATCCGTCTCGCGATCTTGATCACGGTCCTTCTAATCTAGCGCCGAACGGACGCCACCTCCGCGTTCAGCACACGTACAACTCGACGACGATCTCCGCCTTCTTGATCTAGCAAGAGGGAGCGGAGAGGTAGATGAGTTCTTTAGCAGCGCGACGGTGTTGCGGCGATGGTGGTGGAGCTATTCCAGCAGGGCTTCGCCTAAGCACCCCTGAAAACCGATCTAGAGGAGAAATTGCGATCTAGAGGAGAGGTAGCACGTGGCTATTAGGGTAGCTTTTTCCTCTAAATCCTCTAGCATATATAGTAGGGAGGGAGGGGAGGAGGCAGCCTCAAACCCTCAAGGTTTGGTCGAAATTGGAGGTGGAGGAGTCCTACTCCAATCCTATTAGGTGTAGGATTCCTCCTTTCCACTTGGAAACTCTTTTCACCTCTCTACCTCTGGATTTTTTCCTTCTCAAACCACTCCAGCCACATGGGCCCTTAGAGGAGGCTTCGGACAGCCCACAAGGGGCTGGTTTACCTCCTCCCACAGCCCATGTAGCCTCTTGGGTCAAAATACCTCTCCCGATGGTACCCCGGTACACTATCGGCACTCCCGGTACACTACCGATGAGCCCGAAACTTTTCCGGTGACCAAAACAGGACTTCCTATATATCAATATTTACCTCTAGACCATTCCGGAGCTCCTCGTGATGTCCAGGATATCATCCGGGACTCCAAACAACCTTCGGTCACCACCATACAAAACTCTATGCTACCAAAACGTCACCAAACCTTAAGTGTGCAGACCCTGCGGGTTCGAGAACTATGTAGACATGACCGAGACACCTCTACGGTCAATAACCAATAGCGGGACATCGATGCCAATATTGGTTCCTACATATTCTACGAAGATCTTTATCGGTCGAACCTCTATGTCAAGGATTCAGTTAATCCCGTATGATGTTCCCTTTGTTCTTTGGTATGTTACTTGCCCGAGATTCGATCGTCGGTATCTCCATACCTAGTTCAACCTCGTTACCGGCAAGTCTCTTTACTCATTCCATAATACAAGATCTCGTGACTAACACTTAGTCACATTGCTTGCAAGGCTTATTGTTATGTTGTATTACCGAGTGGGCCCTGAGATACCTCTCCGTCACACGGAGTAACAAATCTCAGTCTTGATCCATGCCAACCCAACAGACACCCTCGGAGATACCTTTAGAGCACCTTTATAATCACCCAGTTACGTTGTGACGTTTGATACACACAAGGTTCTCCTCCGGTGTCAGTGAGTTGCATGATCTCATGGTCATAGGAACAAATACTTGACATGCAGAAAACAGTAGCAATAAACTGACACGATCATATGCTACCTTTGTAGTTTGGGTCTTGTCCATCACATCATTCTCCTAATGACGTGATCCCGTTATCAAATGACATCTCATGTCCACGACTAGGAAACCATAGCCATCTTTGATCAATGAGCTAGTCTATTAGAGGCATACTATGGACCTGGTGTTGTCTATATATCCACACATGCATCTGAGTTTCTGGTCAACACAATTATAACATGGATAATAAACGATTATCATGAACAAGGAAATATGATAAAAACCAATTTATTATTGCCTCTAGGGCATATTTCCAACATGCGCGACTACCAGAACCAGGGGCTCGGCACGAGGCGCCAAGCTCGCTAGAGTTTATCATCAAGGCGATCAAGGAACTTCAGGAGACACACGACGGGCAAGGAAGGGACTGCCTTGCACCACCAATCGCAGTCTCCATCATCGTCCCAGTCAACCAGCCTCACAGCTATATCAATGCGCTCGCCATTAATGAGGCCTCGTCCCAGGGTCATTTCTGGACGGCGCGCGCTGACCATGGGTGGGCCTATCCGAACAACTATGTCTGCATGCCCTTCGGCCTGGCGAACGCCGAAGTCACGTTCTAGCGTCTCGCCCGGGCCATGCTCGCGACTTGCCTACTAAGATATGATGAGGAGTTGGAGGAGATGCCCGGACCGAGCATGGGTCCCGGGCACCGGGAGGCAACGGGCCTGTGAGGGTCGTGCTCGTGGAGGTACACGATCATGCCACAACGGTAGCTTTGGCTCTTCAGCGGCATGGCCGCCAGGTGACTTTTTGTTGATCCCTGCTAGGTAACTTTTTGGATTGTCTCGTCTAAGGGCGCCCGCTAGGCCGCGTCCCCCCCTAGGTGATCAAGGCGTACCTCTTCAACCACCGGGTTTCCCATATTTTAGTTGTTTTTCATCTATGTAACTTGTTTCCTAACGTTTCCCAGCTTGCCTGCTCGGCTTTTTGCCGGCGTGAATGTCGTCACTCCCGAGCGGTCCCGCATTCAGCCACCTTAGCGGGAGGAGCAAGCACGGCGACTATGCTCGGGTGTGTCCCTGCAGCGTCAAAAAATCCAGTGACTGAGCTCTGTTTGACGGGCCAGCCCCGTTCACTTCATCTCATGTGGTCACTGGTGCTTGGCCCTCCCATGGCCTTAGGGAGGACGCTCGGTGTAGGCTGCAATGAAGATTCCAGGACTTCGGATAGCGCCATCTATGAGAAGACCCAGACGCAACCCGCCTCGAGGTAGGGACCTCATGAGGCCAAAGCGCCCTCCTGAGCTCCCATATACACCTTCCAGTTCTACCATGCCAGACACGCATACAAACTCCATGGGTTGTACACGCCCGGAGCCCCCGAGGATGCGGAGGGGTTCCTTCCCATGCAATGTGGCAGCCACAGGCCCATGCTGGCGGAGAAGTCAACACTGCCCACCAATGGCTATGCCCATGCAATGTGGACGCCACAGCTCCGTGCTGGCGGTCAACACGGTCCACCAATTACTATGCCCACACAATGTGGAAGCCCTACGCCCAGTGCTGGGGATAAACAACTAAGGGTGCCCCAGCGGTTACATCCAACCTCAGGAAGGCTCCTTGTGGCCCCTCCTCGCTGCATTCCCTAGGATGTACCTGTGAGGGGCTACATGGGGGCTACTACCGGGCCGGGACCAGTACTTGCCACCTTCCCAGGTCTGCCAAATCTGGTCTTCACGCACCCCTCTTGGGAAAAGACGGTGAGGAAAGGTGTCAGAGCCACTCGTACATCAAGGGGGACTCTTGAGCATCACGACTTAGGAGCCTCACTGGCTCCGTAGCCTCTCACTCCATGGGGTCGTCCTTGGTGATCCGGTCGGTCCCAATGGAGGCTCGGGTATGCGCAGGGTCGGGCCCTACCGACGCAGTGCTCAATGCGGTCAAACTCAAAACATTAAGGAGGACGCTGGAGCTCGTACGTCAAGGGGGACTCCTGAGCATTGCAACTCAGGAGCCTCACTGGCTCCATAGCCCCTCACTCCTTGGGGCCTTCCTTGGTGATTTGGTCAGTCCCAATGGCGGCTGAGGTATGCGCGGGGCCGGGCCCTACCGATGCAGAGCACAAGGTGTTCGAATTCCAAGCTAAGCCCATCTTCATCATGTTCCCTTCATGAGGGTTGCTCGCACGTCAAGGGGGACTCCTAAGCATCGCGACTCAAAAGCCTCACTAACCCCGTAGCCCCTCACGCCTTGGGACCATCCTAGGTGATCCGGTCGGCCCCAACGGCAGCTGAGGTATGCGCGGGGTCGGGCCCTACCGACACAGAGCAATACAGCAAGCAAGAAGGAAACAAGGCGAAGAGGGAAATCATGCAGTTCAATAGTTACTACAAGCATTAAAAGTTTTTGCGAATACAAACAAGTTTAACGCCTCCACGAGGCACGTCAAATGATGCAGGAAAGAAACAAGGAAGAGGAATCACGAGGAACCTTCGCCGCCACTCGCCTCGTCTGCAGAGAACTCATCATCGACATCATCGGTGTCGTCCACCTCACCACTAGCTTCTGTAGTTTTAGGATGTGGCTGAAGGGTGATGCGGGTGAACCTCTTCACCAGCGCCTCCATGGCAGCCTTCACTGCTCCTGCAGCGCTGCTACAGACCACAGAGGCGACCGGGCAGACAACGGAGTCGAGGTCGAACCCTGGCTCGCGGAGGTGAATATGGATGTGGACGCACGTCGCGGCCTCAAAAAAGAGGTCGCGACACTTGCTATCCAAGACCCCCTCAACCTTGGGAATGGCGCCCTCGAGCTCCTCGACGGACTTCAAAGCAAGCTCCACGAAGCTGCTCTCCGGAGCCACCAGGGGTTCCTCAAACCCTTCCTGGTAGAGGGAGTGGAGCGCTCGACGGAGCCTGAGCTCGATCGGGGGAAGTGCATAGAGCTCTATGCTCTTTCTCTTCCCAGCCTCGGCTAGAGCCTTTTCCGCGGTCTCGAGCCGGGCCTTCTCCAGGGTTACCTCCTTCTCCCACGCGTCCAGACGCCCTCGCACCGTGACACCATTGGCCTTTGCTTGGGACAGCTCGGAGTCCCGGTTGGTGAGATAGGCCTTGCAGGTCTTGAGGGCCTCCCGCTGCTCACGCAGTTCTTCCTAGAGCCCGGACTTCTCTTCCTAAAGGACCTTCAAGCGGGACTCCACCTCATTGTGGAGCCCCTCAGCAGACGCCGCGTCGGCTAGCTCCGCCTCGAGGTCTGCCTTGGCCAATGCAGACTCCTTCTCGCTCCTCGCCACGGCAACCTTGGCTTGGCCGCAGGATGCCGGTGTTGGCCTGGAGCCACCCAGAGAGGAACCCCAGAAGCCCGCTCGCGAGGTGGTCGTCAGCGCCCGCGAGGGCATCCCGAACTTGGTCTAGGACGTCGACACCATGCGATGGGGGCATCAGGGCCTCCTCCGGAGGAGTTGCCTACACGACCATAGGCGGCGCCTCCTGGGAGACTGTAGCATGAGGAACACGAGGCTCCCGAGGCTGCGCAGTAACCAAGGGCAAGACGGACGCGGATGGATCGTTGGGCGGCTGGCCCTTGGGTGCTGGCCCACCAAACAGTGGTACCCGCACGCCATCAAGGAGAGGAGTGACTACACCGACAGGCACTGGGGGCTCCGGAGGCTTCGCGGTGGTGGCCAGGAGGGTTGCCTCGCGAACCTCCACCCCCTCGCCCACGAGCGCCTCGTCGAGCGATGGCGACACAAGGGAGCAGGCGGAGCATTGGAGCACGCCTTCGGCTTGATGACTGCCTTCTTCTTCCTCATCTTCAGCATGGGGACATTCCTAATTGCCAGGCAAATGAAGAATCATTAGCACCCAAGCTACCAGAGTGCGGGAAAGGCCGAACCAGGTACTTACTTCTCAACGTTGACCCACTTCCTCATCCCCTATGCTCCGATGATAGCGATGGCCTCGCCTCTCTTTGTGGGGGCACCATCACGGAAGGGGACAGGGGCACCATGCGCCAGATCTGCCACCTGAGGGATGGTCGCGGCCGCGGCCTCACCCACCTAGCCCGCAGGCTGCAACTCGAGCGGGGGTGAGGCCGGCACCTCAACCACCATGCCAACAGAAGCAGGGCATACCAAAGGAGACCCGGCCCCATGCTACCTGGGGGTTGTCAGGCAGGCGGACCGCATGGCACGAGGGGCCGGCACGAGCCCCCTAGGAACCTTGGCGGGACGCGGAGATCCCGCGGTAGAAACTTCACCAGCATCGTCGTCGTCCTCAAGGTCGCGCAGGAGCACGCTCTGTGACGATGGATATGCCCTCGCCGTATCGTCATCCGACGTCTTCTCCTAATCCTCCCCGCCTGAGGTGTCGCCGGAGGACACCGTCATCGGGAAGCCAAGGCCCTCGACTAAGGAGAGCCCCAGTTCGTCGAAGGCAGGCATCTTGGCAACCAAAGCGGCCATGTCATCACGACAGCATAGCGGGGTGCAGGCCTCGGGGAGATCTCCGGGGTCGCCGTTGACAAGGGTCGCCATGGACCTGCTCAATTGTTCAGGGGTTATGCACGCAGACCAAAGCCGGAGGTTGTCGCCGCTGCCCTGATAGTCCCACAAGTGCCTAGAGTGGGACTGGAGGGGCGCCAGGCGCTCTGTCAAGAACTCCTTCACTATCATCCCCCTAGTGAGATTCCTAGCACTAATGTCACGGGAAATACGCTCTAGGATGGGCTTGGCCCGAGGGTCAGAAAGCTTTGCGAAGCTCCACACAGGGGTCTTCTCCGGTAGACCCTTCGGCAGCTCCAAGCAGGAGTTGGGACTCCCGGGATCCATGAAGACCCAACAGTGCCGGAAGTTCGCCACATTCTTCCTGGCCTTTAAGAGCATGTTACTTCTCTGGACCGCGACAAAGGAGACGCATGTCGATCGTTGAGCGCCGTCATGCATGCTCAAACTGAAGAAATGTCGGAAGAGGGCCATCGAAGGCTTCACGCCCATGAAGGCCTCATGGTAAAAGGCAAACACAGACAAGAGCAAAATGGAGTTGAGCTAAAGGTGAAGGGCCTGGATTCCATCGTGATTAAGGATGGCGGTGAAGAACGAGGAGAAAGGCGGGACGAGTCCGGCGAAGACGCTATGGAAGAAGAAGGGATAGGCTGACCTGGGCGAGGGCCGCCTCTCGGAGGAGCCGCCCCATATCAAGGTCCGCCCATGCTCGTTGGTCTTGTCCGCCGTCGACGGGAGCACCGGGACCAGGTCGCCATCCTTGGCAATGGAAGACTCAGAGAGCGCCAGCGAGATAGGGGCGAAGGCTGAACTCTGGGCCTCTGGCTTCGACTTGCCGACGGGGGCCATTCGGAGGAAGGACGGAGCGACACCAGAGTCGCAGAGCTCTCGGCTAAGGCCGGGATCTGGGAGCAAGAGCAAGCGTGCAGAAGAAGAAAGGAGTAATGGCTCGGCACTAGAAGTTAGGCTTTTGTCGATTGGGCAGTGGCCACAAGGACGCCTAACGTCAGCCACACAACACGCGCCAGTCCTAGCCCCGTAGGTATTTGGGGCCCGCAGCACTTTGGGCCATCCTCAAGACTTCGCCCTGAAGCCGGCTCGAGCGTGCCTTGGGCCCGGGGGCTACTGTCGGCATTTTGGGAACGGGGGTTCCTAGGCTTGCCTGCCTACGGGGCAGGACATGGTCCACTTCATCAGCCAGGCTTGGCCTGGCGTGGCTCTACACAAGACGCGACCCTCGCGAGGACCCCAGGCTCGCGAGGAAGGACGGCACAAAAACCATCAGGATGGGCCTCCTCAAACCCCCTCCTGAGCAGTGGAGATCTCTATGCAGATCCCGGCCTCAGGAGTCAAAGGTGACGCAAGGAAGGACAGGCAGGTACCAGCGCGCCAGGCGGCATAGTTTCCCCTTTGGCGCATAGGGAGCAAGGACGTACGCGGGTTCCCGAAGAACCGCCCAAAGGTTTCCATTCTGGTGCAACAAGACCACGACCATGAGCCCCACATGACGGATGTCATCGACGAGCCCACCAATGCATCATCAACAGCCACTTTGCAGGTGAAGACCACCTTTTGACAGGGGCGGATGTACTCATGTCCCCCTTCAAAATGGCCATTGTGGGATCCCTTCCCGCCATTGTGATAAGGGAAGAGGACCCGGGCCACTGCTATATATAGAGGCTAGGTCAATCCATAGTGAGCACCCCGGATCCAACACTTAGCCACTCGACGAATCACCACAAGGCAGAGAGCCAAGAACACCTCTTGAGCGCACTCGCGAGGCTTGAGCCCACTGTACTAGTTCATCCACCAAACCTCCATGAGAGGCAATCGACCAAAGCAGGAGTAGGGTATTACGATTAACAGTGCCCTGAACCTGGGTAAACTGTCGTGTTCATCTTCTTCCTCGTCATCGTGCGAGTTCGCCGTAGTAACCATCGAGTATCGATCTAGGTTGGGCGAGCCTGCAGGGAACCTTCGCACACGCCCCTGTGTTCGAACCTTGAGGGTTTTGCGGAGTCCGAAATCCGACACATCTCCTCATGGGATTTGGAATGAACTCTACCATGTATCATATTTCCCTTTGTTGTTCATGTATCTTTGTGGATCTTGTGTGTGGTGAGTCTAGTGGATGTGTGATTGACTTGTTCTTGAGTGTTTCCTCTTGTGATTTCTCTCTGTTCAACCCCGTGTTCTTCGTGTTCTCGAGGTTTCCCCCTCCAATTCATTAAAGATCGACACACACGGGCTTGCCCCATATCATATTGGTATCATGAGCCACGTTTCTCACGAATTTGGAGTCCCTCCCTTCGATTTCGAGCCTTGATTTTGTGTGTTTTTGTCCCAATTCGAAAATCTCCACCAAAAATAGCATCACCAATTTTTTTGTGATTTGTTTGTTCTTGTGAGATTTTGTTGATTTTGATCCATGGATTTCGTGTTTGGCAAGTAGATTTAACTTTCCCACCACCAAATCCACCTAATTTTTCTATTCTCCCATCAATTTTGACCCCGAAAATCAATATTTCCGCCCAAAATTGCGTCCAGGATCTCAAATCTCGAGCTGACCCACACTCCTCGGACGTCCGGACCCCTCTGAAGCTTCGGACGTCCGACAGCCTACGGACGTCCGGAACCCCTAAACAAACCCGAATCTAGGATTTCCGGACCGTCCGGATGTCCGACATATCTCGGACGTCCGTAACCTGTAGAAACTGACTCGGTTGGAATTTTGTTTCGTCCATAACTAATTCATCCGAACTCTGATTTTGACGTTCTTTAGCTCGTTTTGTAGCTATTGACACTCTGATTTTGATGTTCTTTAGCTCGTTTTGTAGCTATTGACAACCTTCACCCCACAAAAATTCTTCCATAACCATTTGACTCCATCATATCTTTGAAATTTTGGCAAATTTGCCTAGGGCTCCACCATAACTTCCGCATGAGCATCCCAACATAAACTTCTGCCACCCTAACCCAATTTTGTTTGAGATTTTGAGTTGTGGTTTCTGTTTCCTGAGGTGTTTCGGCTACTTAGGGATGGTTCTACATCGACAACGCCCCGCTCATCATCTCCTCGGCCTCGACATCGACAACGGCCACTTCGCCTTTTTGCACCTCAACCGTAAGCAAGGACGTTAACCTCGATGACATCATTGTCTATTTCCTTGCAATTGCTTTGATCGCTTTGATCCTATTTTGCACCTTACCCATTGAGACTAGCAAGTTTAGAATTGTCAGGCCACGTTACTTGTGCATCGTAGTGTTACTCTTGTGCCGCATAGCTACATTTAGCGTGCAAACATCTTGTGCCATAAGTCTCTCCCATGCATATCCATCATACTTGCCTCATATTTTGGTTCGAGCATCAAGCATAGAAAAAGAGAGCAAAAGAAAGAGAAGCTTTTAAGCAAAAGAGGAGATACAAAAGAGCTTGTAAGCCATAGCAATAGCATTGAGCCATTTTGCATAGTTCATGCACTTGGATCATACATACATAGCATAATTGGGATTGAAGACGACACGTTTACTCTTCTAGGTTGGTGCACAAGTGTGTATATAGCTCATTTGAATAATCGAGTTATTGTCTCTTCTAGTATCCGTGCAACACGAGCTTTTTCCGGGTTTATCACATTTTGTCCTCATTCCTTGGTTGCGCGGATCCCATTTATCTATCCGTGTGTGTGTTCCTAGTTCCACCATAGCTATTGAATTATTTGCTTTGCATTGCAACTTTGTGAATCTTCCTCAACCTTTTCGATATCTTGGATTAACAATTGCTTGAATTTTGTGCCACTTGTCCTAACCAAGCCACTCAATAAGCTTTACTTGTAGGTGTGAGTGAACAAGTCCGACACCAATTCCACTATTCTCTCAATTCACATTGAGTGAAATGGGATACATCTTCAACTTTGGGAACGGTATCTTGGTATTGTTTATCTCATTTCCCACTCACCTTTGCTCGAGTCTTGTGATGGCCAGGCAAAGCACACCATCTTAGGTCTTCGACGACTACATCGACGTGAGCAACCACATCAACCAACAACTCGAGCGACTCGCCATCGATATACGACACTCCGAAGCTCGAAAGAGAGACATGGTGGAAGCACACATGGAGCAACTTTGACACATGGTGGCCAACTACAAGTCTTCTTCCCCTTCATTATCTTCAAAGCGGAGATGCTCAAGTCGCACATCTTCGGAGCGCCCATCCGATGCAAGAACAAGTCGGCCACGTCCTCGTCTTCAAGACGAGCGTCACGACAACCATGTCGCTCGTGATCTACAACATTGCGAAGGGCAAGCCACCTCCAACAGACAAGTGCGTGAAGACCAAGATCACCACCAAGGACAAGCTTCAATGCCAAGATCAAGGCGATCGATTACACGCATGGATGACCCTTCCATCTTCAGAAGCATCCCAAGGAAGATGGGCGAGCATGGGATTTTCCCTTCGATCATGAGGCGAGTGATGATGTGCCATCTTCGGCCTTCATCCATGACGATGACGAGACGGTTGAGAATGCGATCCCTTCAACCATGGTGGCGAAAGGAGTTGAGCATGGAGACGTTTGCACCTACATCTCTCCGACACCCACATATGACGAGATGCCCCAATTTCCTTGTGAGGAGAGCCACCACCACATGAGTGAGATGACTGACTCCACCATATGTGACACTGAGTGCATTTCCTATGAGAGGATGAGCGTGACCACCACTAGACCCATATATGATGAGTTGCCAGCATTTCCTTGTGAGGAGAGCCACAACCCCCACCACTTGAGTGAGATGAGTGACTCCACCATATATGACTATGAGTGCAACTACCTAGAGGGGGTGAGTGAGCCACGACACTTAGTGAGTGAGGTAGTTGAGATGGCATGTGAGGCCACTATGATTTCTAACAACATAACCTCTACTCCTGTTGTGTCTTCTTCTTTGGTGCTAGGTCCCCTACATGACGACGTGTTGACCCTCGACGATTCCATCCCTCCAATTCGAATGACGATGGCCATGGTGGATGATGATGCACCCCCCGCATGGTTCCATCACGATGACGAGGAACAAGAGTTGGTTTCTCCCACCTCACCTACACCACATGAGTGGAATGAGAAAGGTAAAATAGGTGAAGTTGATACTCTTTTCCCACTAGTGGACTATCTTGACATTGATTTCTTGCATGATGTTGATCACCTTATGGATACATCACATGCTATGTATTCTTCATGCTTAGATGTGCCCCCTATTTATGATAAATATTATGATGAGCATGTCGAATCACCTATTTGTCATGCTATACTCCATAGGATATCTTGTGAGAATTCTATTGGTCACATCATGTTTGATAATCCCATAAACTTGTCACATGCTATGAGTGAGATTACCCATATGGTAAATTGCAATCTCACCGTAGTGCCTATGCATATCTCATAAAAATTAATCCCATTTGCTCATATGGCATACACGACAAGCCCATGGTTATTGGCATTTGTTTCTCTTGTGATAACATTGCCATGCTCCCTTTGCATAATTTGCACCATAATTCTCATATGTCATGCCATGATCTTCATGATTTGGAAATGCATTGTTTTGGGTGTTGTCCATATTCTCCGCATTATGCTTCCACTATTAGACATGAGGAGACCTCCATAGTTTCCTCATACATTATAGGAGATTTTTTCCATCCCATACATTACATGATCCCACTACTTGTGTGCACCATCCGGATGCCATGAACAACAATGCTCTTAGTTCACATGATGCACTACATATTTCTAGTCTCCATTATGCTATACATCATAACAAACCTTTCATGTGGAGGACATGTTCCCATACCATGCATCTCATTTATTCGAGCATTGGATATTCTGTGCTAACGAACACAAGCACATGCACATCCTAATGGATGATGTGTACATATACCACGCGCACACAATTTTCCCTTTGTCTTTGTTGTGTGTAGGTACACATGAACACTCGTCAACCTCATAATCCCATGAGTTGATGAAGAGATCTCTTGAGAGCAACAATGCTTTGGGATTCATCGGAATGTGTCTCCAACCATTCCCCTCGCGCAAGGACTACGCGCATCTATTCTACATGGCCCTCACATCGTTATGGCTTATTGTGCATTATCTATCCTTTGCCCATATTGTCATGTTCACTTTGCATGATATGCTCATTTCTATGCCTTCTTCATGAATTTTTGACCCATGCTTTGCATTACACATGACCCATGCTTCTCATATTTGTACGTGTATTTGCGAGCTTGGTGGAGATACTACTTATTATTGCCATGTTTGCTTTGTGCCCCATGCCTATGATGATATATTGATCATGTTTTGTTCCCGTGCTAACGATATGTCATGTGCATTGTCTACGCCTACTATTTGCTCATATGACATGATTCCCATGCTTTCCTCTAGTATGTTGCCTCTTCGCACTAATAGTTTGCACTACATGATCACTATGCTTGCTTATGTTGCATCACCGATGTGCTCCTTTTATGCGGTTGATGACAACCATTGCCATGCTTCGCACATACTTGATATTGCTTGTTGTCATATGTCTCCATGCGTTGCCTCGCTCATGCTATATGATTTGCCATGTATTGAGTGCAACAATGCTTCTACTCTTGCTAATGAGATTGCCCCCATAGATTTCTCCCATATTTTTGGAGCTTTTGACATCTTTCATGTGAAGCATGCTTTCCTTCCATGTTTGCATCATACGCCTAGTGCCATGAATTTAGCCATTGTTGCATCATATTGTTCATGCACGTTTGTTCCTAATGGTTATGTGCAAGAAAGGAGAACCATCATGATGGATGATGTGTTTATCTATCATGCACATACATTCTTTGCTTTGTTGTGTGTATGTGTAGGATACTTTGACTACATGTCAACTTACACTTCACGTGAGTTGATGATTCGAGCTCTTGAGAGCTAGTCTTGCTACACCGATGCGTATCTACATCGCACTTGTTTGTGCATCAACATTGTGAAGGACGCACAAGGACAAGTTTTCAAGGTGACATCCCTCTTGAGCATGGGTATAGTGGATCATCTTGTTTTAAATCTAGCCATGCCTCATGATTTAGATGCCTTCTGTATTGCATCCAACATGTGGATTGTTTGCTCTTATCATATGCTTGGTTGCAAAAATGTCCATTCTTCACATATGCCATGCTCTATTGCTTGCTACATGCTTGACTTGATTGCCTCACACATGATGACCAATTGCTCTTTCTATTGTGTTGAGTGCCTCACTATCTTCACTACACCATGTGCACATTATGCTTGGATTGTCTTTCACTTTGGTTACCCCATGTGTTTAGACACTTCATATTACTTAGTGTTGTGAATGATTCATATGCCTACCATAGACCATTTGTTGATTCATTTGTGCATATGTGGTATGACCATGCGGTAGATGCTTGTTATTTTGTCACACATTTTAGCATCCCTACCTCACCTTTGCATGCTTGTTTCCATGATGACTCCGCTTGTGCTCAATTTATATGCATACATGCCATGTCTCTTTCCTTTGTCAAACCATATGTTATGCATGATGATGACACCTGTTCGGTGAATAACCGCTTGAATGCTTGGTTTTGCACTAACGCTAACCACATTTGTTTTTCCAAGTGTTTGTCGTGTTTGCTCCTTTTGAAGGAATTACTAGTTGGTGAGACAGTGGAGAGTGCTCATTGCGAGCTTGATGATGACGAGCGCTTGGGGACCGTCCACTTCTACACGGTGACGCCATCTCTTTCCCATGGTGATTTGGATTTTGATCCGAGGATGGATCTTTCCCAAGGGAGAGGGTATGATGCGGAGTATCCTACGGACATCACCATGACAAGAGTCTGTTTGGCAAGTGACACATGCGACATCAACTCCACATACATAATGGTGAATCATCTCCTTTATACATGATCACTTGACCCCTTAGAGGATGGTATACTACTTGACACTCCTCTCGTGTGCATGCATAGGTTTTGTTGGAGCATCATAAATGACGAGGAGGAGTGCAAGCTCCAAGGAACAACCACACCATCCGCGAGGGAATCTTGGAAGCGGAGACGGAAGAAGATGGAGCTACGGAGTCTATAGTGGCCGGACGTTCGAGAGCTTCCGGACGTCAGACGTCTTCCAAACATCCGACGTCTTCCGGATGTCTAATGCCTGGAGTCCAGCCCAGCCAGAGGATGAGCCGAACTCTATAGTGGCCGGATGACTGACCCTGCCCGAACGTTCGACGCCTGCCAGCATTCAGACGACCGAGCCTCTCCAAAAATCCGGCGCCAAGCGACCAGAGGCAGATCTACGGAAGTCCGAAGACCTCCGGACGACAGGCGCCCTCCAGACGTCGGGACACTACATGTGTGCAGCCGCGGACCTTCGGCCTTTTGTCTCTTCCCCACTTACCCCTTCATGGCCAAGACTATATATACTCCACCCCACCTCCATTTTAGGGTTAGCAATGGTTTAGCTCTTAGTTAGTTGAGCTTTGCTCCTTCCTCTACCTCTCCCATGGAGATCAAGACCTCCACCGGAGAAGATCCATAGAGGATGTCAAGGCCCCTCATGAGGGACGATCCTCTAGGATATCAAGACCCCATATCCCCATGGGATTTTGGATGAACTCTACCATGTATCCTATTTCCCTTTGTTGTTCATGTGTCTTTGTGGATCTTGTGTGTGGTGAGTCTAGTGGCTGTGTGATTGGACTTGTTCTTGAGTGTTTGCTCTTGTGATTTCTCCTCCTTACTGATCTAGCGTTGAGAACTCATTCCAAATCATCTAACTTCCCGGCCGATCACCCATCCTCTCACTTCTCCAACCCTAGCACGCTTAAATTTCGAGTTCTATCTCCCCTAGTTTCCAAGTCTACACTTGTTGTTTTCTTGACAATAATAAGCTATCGATCCTATTAAACCTTAGGTCTTGATGTCACATGATTTAATTTTTTGAATTCCAGACAATTATTAAAATGAACAATAATGATTAATTTAAAAACTCCAGAAAACTTCAAAAAAGGAAAAAAATTCAAAAAAACTAAAAAAATCTCAAAAACGAAAAAACGAAAAAACTAAATAAAATAAAAAGTTAAAAATAAAATAAGTAATAGCGTATCATCATTTCACCCACATAGCATGTGCTAAAAAGTTGAGAGGGTTACGGCAAAAATTGGATGCACTTCGTGTACAAACTAGACAATCCCTTTCGAAGTATCACACATTGAGACGAAAATCATGTGTTACAAAGGCATTTCATTTTTTTAACTTATTTCAACTCCAGACTTTTTGTGTGTTCAATATGCACCATTCAAAGCCACATATTCAATTTTCAACCCTTTCCCACTTCATTCGCTATTTTTCATGCATTTATTGATTTTTTTAGCTAAATGACCCCGAAATTAAAAAGCACTTCAAATGAACTCTGAAAAGGTTGAAACTTGGCATGGTATCATTATTTCACCCACATAGCATGTGCTAAAAAGTTGAAAGGGTTACGAAAAAACTGGATGCACTTCGTGTACAAACTGGACAATCCCTTTCAAAGTATCAAGGTTTCGGAAAACACTCATCTGTTACAAAGGCATTTCATTTTTTCAACTCCTTTAAACTCCATACTTTTTATGCGTTCAATATGCACCATTCAAAGCCACATCATCAATTTTCAACCCTTCTCCACTCCATTCGCTATTTTTCATGCATTTATTGATTTGTTTTTAGCTATATGACCCCGAAATTGAAAATCACTACAAATGAACTCTGAAAAGGTTGAAACTTGGCATGGTATCATCATTTCACCCACATAGCATGTGCTAAAAAGTTGAGAGGGTTATGGAAAAAACTGGATGCACTTCATGTACAAACTGGACAATCCCTTTCAAAGTATGAGGGTTTCGGACAAAAACTCATCTGTTACAAAGGCATTTCATTTTTAACTTATTTCAACTCCAGACTTTTTATGCGTTCAATATGCACCATTCAAAGCCACATCATCAATTTTCAACCCTTCCCCACTTCATTCGCTATTTTTCATGCATTTATTGATTTGTTTTTAGCTAAATGACCCTGAAATTGAAAAGCGCTACAAATGAACCCTGAAAAGGTTGAAACTTGGCATGGTATCATCATTTAACCCACATAGCATGTGCTAAAAAGTTGAGAGGGTTACGGCAAAAACTGGATGCACTTCGTGTACAAACTGGACAATCCCTTTCGAAGTATCACGGTTTCGGACGAAAACTCATGTGTTACAAAGGCATTCCATTTTTTTTAACTTATTTCAACTCCACAATTTTTGTGCGTTCAATATGCACCACTCAAAGCCACATCATCAATTTCGACCCTTTCCCACTTCATTCACTATTTTTCATGCATTTATTGATTTTTTAGCTAAATGACCCCGAAATTGAAAAGCGCTACAAATGAACTCTGGAAAGGTTGAAACTTGGCATGGTATCATCATTTCACCCAGATAGCATGTGCTAAAAAGTTGAGATGGTTACGGCAAAAGCTGGATGCACTTTGTGTACAAACTGGACAATCTCTTTCGAAGTATCTGGGTTTTGGACGAAAACTCATCTGTTACAAAGGCATTTCATTTTTTAACTTCTTTCAACTCCTGACATATTGTGCGTTCAACATGCACCGTTAAAAGCCACATCATTAATTTTCAACCCTTTCCCACTTCATTCGCTATTTTTCATGTATTCATTGATTTTTTGAGCTATAAAATTAAAAGAGTTAAACAGAATCTGTTTTTGATTAAAACACCTATTTAAAATAACCTAAAAATTACCAAATTGAATATAATGATAAAACACACTAATATTAAATAGCAAGAAAAAGAATCACTCAAAAATCTATTTTCAAAGTAGTAAAGTTATTCACAAACTAGTGATTCACACAAATTTCGCTCAAAAACTCTAAATATTTCGCTGTAAGTACAAAAAAAAGAAAATAAATAAAGCCGAAAAATAAAACAAAACTGGAAAAAGACCTTTAGTAATTAAACCAGTTTCTCGTGTTGAACATTTTGATGTATTAAACTTTTTTCCGACATCATATGCAAGAGTTATAACTGTTTTACTTTTTCATAACACTTTAGTCCCGGTTGGAGACACCAACCGGAACTAAAGGGTTTCACCATACGTTCTATGTGACTATGTCCTAAGACCTCAGCTAGCGCATGTACTCGAGATGGTGACAGACTTGCTTTGGGCCGACCAAACGCTACTCCGTGACTGGGTAGTTACAAAGGTAGGTTTCGGGCTTGTCCAGACCCATGCTGCGAGACATGGTCGAGCAAGATGGGATTTGCCCCTCCAATCAGGAGAGATATACTCTGGGCCCCTCGGATGATCCGACCTGGATAAGCATGGGCATGCGATGAGGATTATGAGATAATCTGAAGTGTTGGTCAGATTCACCGGAACGAGAAAGAGGTCGTGTTGCAACATGGATGGCCATGTCGCCTTGTGCACGACAACATATATCGTGTGGCAAAGGGAATAGAAGTGTGAAGTACAGGTTCGCCTAACCAGCTTCATCAGGCACTTGGAGTCGGCATGGCTTGCTAGAGGCCGCTACCGACTGGTCGAGCCGGATGTGATCTGACTCGCGACCAAGTGAACGAGAACCTAAGGGGCCGCGCACTTACGGGAAGGAACATGTGGGCTTTAGGATCCGTGCGAGGCCCAAGAGTTCAGCCGTGCCGAATGACTATATATAGTGGAGGTGCAGCACACTCATCTGGTTGATCGCTTTGGCATCGTCATTAGGGCTTTGCATGTGTTGCAACTAGCCACCTCCACTCGCTGCCGCCAACTGTGTGATCGGACCTAGAAGTCCGTCGCACGGTGTTCCTCCTACACGCGTGGATACCATTAGAGGCGATGCACTTGCACCGCTCCGGCGATCATGTATGTGGGATCCAGCGACCAGTTGTTCGAGGGAGATTGGGCCGGTTGTTCGAGGGAGATCAGGCCAGCTGTTTGAGGGAGATCGGACAAGGAGGAGATGGACCAAACGAACGCGCTACCCTAACTCCACTTCCGCTGCACGACACTGCGCATCTAGTGGTAACGAACTGTGATCCATCTTCGTAGCATGTTCTGCGCATAGGAAAATTTTATTTTGCATGCGATGCACCTACTGTAGAACCCAACAGTGGTATTAGAGCCTCTGTTATAGGATTTGGAGTCAGATCGGATGCATATTATATATGCGTAAGCGGCGGATGAGATCTATCGTCGTTCATGAGATCGGCTATGTGCACGGTTGATGAGATCACCTGTACATCGGGATAGATTGAGGCTATGTTTTCTATCAGTCGGAATAGATGAGGTCGTGACACAACCTACCCCTACCGGATGGTATCCGCCATCAGGGTTAAACGTGAAACGTAAATCCAAATCGGGTTCTCGATGATCGATGAGATCAGTCAGATCAGAAATTTAGCGTGATCGGATTGCAGATGCGATCTGTGATTTCCGAAAACATCGGGTGCTGCCCACACCTGCGAGGGGCGCTGCCCCTTCGAACCCCACCCGCTAACCGGTTAGCGGGACCGCCGCATGCGTAGCGCCTTGTATTTCATACAGGAATACACAAAAAGGTAGAGTGCGATTATATGCATAAGTTTTCTTTGCAGGTTTGATGTGAATAATATGGCTCATATGTATGTGATGCATGTGTGTAACTTAACATGACCTGTGTGTCATGATTGTCAACCGGCAGGAGCCAAAGTGTTGTCATTATATTGTATAATGACCTGCATGTCGACTTTTGATTCTCTGTAAATTCATTACTAGTTGAAGTAGTTGGAGGACAGAGATCAAGTTCGAGGCTTTGGCGTCCTAGCGTGACGAGCAGGATGGAGTTCCTCCTTGGTCATCGGAGTAGGAGCCGGCCATGGAAGGACGCCCATGAATAAGCTATACTATTTCACATATTTATGTTTATATGTGATTGATATTGCTTCTTGTTTCTATGCATGTTATAATGGTAGAAAGATCCCTCGTTAATATCAAGCACATTGCCATTCCGTATGTTGCACCTTCACACGTCAAGTACGTCTGGTAGTGGGCTCATAAAATTGAGGTGCTACTAGGTGTCCTTGAATTGGAGGGTTCGTGTCGGACACAGACATGCACTGCATTAGGTTAACTTGACAAGGCTATCAAAACAGTTTTGGGCCTTGTGGCAAAGAAGGTTGGGATCCGGGGTATAATATACCTACCCGACCGACAGGACTCATATAGATTAGCAAGGAGTTGCTTATCGAATAGAAAAGTTGGCTAGCAGTGATGCTAAATCTCACTAATTGCTAGCACTAGACAGGTCTTGAATCACTGAAAGTTTGCGGAGGGATGCTGACTTTAGTGGGAGTAGTTCTGTTTAAGGCCTGAATTACTCTACATAAACACATTGCTTAGTGATTACATATTTTCTGTTGTAGATCAATGGCACCACCTGCTTAACCCAACTTTGCATTGAAACCAATTCTGGAAAAGGATAAACTAAATGGAACAAACTTTACCACCTGGTATAGAAATTTGAGAATTGTTCTCAAGCACGATAAAAAGGAACATGTTCTAGAGGATCCACTTACAGAGGAACCTGCCGAGAATGCTAATGCCACAACCAAGAATGCCCACCAGAAACTCGTTGATGAATCAAACGAGATCAACTGCCTCATGCTGGCTTGTATGGAGCCCGATTTGCAAGAGCATTTCAAAAACATTCATGCTTTTGATATGATCGAGAGTTTGAAGAGCATGTTTCAGGTGCAGGCTAGGACCGATAGGTTCAACGTCTCGCAATCCTTGACGGATTGTAAGCTGAAAGAGGGTGATCCACTAAGCCCGCATGTGATCAAGATGATCGGGTACGTGCAAGCTTTGGATCCGTTAGGCTTTCCACTTGGCGACGAGCTGTCCAGGATGCCATTTTGGGTTCTCTTCCACCTAGATATGGGACGTTCATCTCGAACTATCATATGCACGGCATGGATAAGAAGCTCACTGAATTGCATGGGATGCTCAAGGTAGCAGAGCAAGATATTAATAAAGGCACACATCAAGTATTGATGGTGCAGAACTCGTTTAAGTTCCAGAAGAGCCGGCTGACCTCACCAGCGGCATTATGAGCCGGGGCTTGATGCCGGACAGGATTAGGCCGTTTGCCCTCTCAACCTGGCCGTTTGACTGCGGATGAGCGACGGAGGCCAGGTCGAGCCGGATGCCCTGCTTGGAGCAGAAACGCGCGAGCGTGCCCTTGGCGAAGTTCGTGCTGTTGTCGGTGATGATGTTGTGGGTGACGTCGTAGCGAACCGTGATGTCGTTGATGAATTGGATGGCCGTGGGGCCGTCCAACTTCTTGATTGGCCGGGCCTCGATCCACTTGGTGAATTTGTCGACGACCACCAGTAGATGTGTCATGCCGCCTCGTGCGGTCTTGAAGGGACCCACCATGTCCAGCCCCCAGACCGCGAAGGGCCACGAGAGGGGGATGGTCTAGAGGGATGATGTCGGCAGGTGGCTCTCTATGTTGGAGCGCTGGCAGCCCTCGCACTCGTCGACCAATTTCATGGCCACCTCCAAGGCGGTGGGCCAGTAGAAACCATGGCGGAAAGCCTTGGCCACCAGGGTTCTGGAGGTGGCATGATACCCGCACTCGCCCTGGTGGATGTCGAGGAGGATCTCCAGACCCTTTTCCGGCTCGACGCACCGCTGGAAGACGCCGATAGTGCTGCGATGGACGAGCTCGTTGTTGATGATGTTGTAGGCCGAGGCCCGGCGCTGAATTTGCCTTGCCATGGCCTCGTTCGGGGGAGCTTGCCGTGCAGACGGAAAGCCAGGATGGGCTGGGCACATGAGGGAGCGGAGACGGGGGCCGGCTCGGGAGTCCCTGGGTCTGGATGATCAGTCCCTGGGACTGGCTCGCCCGCCCGCTGGGCCGGCTTGTCAGCCGTTGGGTCGGGGACGGCCATGGCGGCATCGATTGCCATCATGACAACCGCGGCGTCGGAGCCGGCTGCTCCGGATGCAGCCGGCTCAACTGGTGTTAGCAAGGCAGCCGAGGTTGATGGAGCCGGTGGCGAAGATGCCGAGGGGGAAGCCGGAGCCGCCGATGGGCCGGCAGCGTCTGCCAGCACGAAGATGGATTCCGATTCTACGGAAGGCTTGATCGATGGCTTGAGTAGCCGCTCGAGGGAGACACCGGCTGGGATGGCCTGCCGGGTGGAGCCGATCTTTGCCAGTGCGTCGGCCGCCTCGTTGCCTGCCCGTGGGACGTGGTGGAACTCATATCCCTTGAAGGAGCCGGTCAGTTGTTGTATGAGGAAGCGGTAGCTTGCCATGTTGGCATCCCTGGTGTCCCGTTCGCCATAGACCTGCTGTAGCACGAGGTCGGAGTTGCCGAAGCATAGGATGCGTCTGATGCCGATTTCCTTAGCGAGCTAGAGGCCATGGACGATGGTCTCGTACTCGACCACGTTGTTGGAGGCGGCGAAGTGGATCTGGAGGGCATACTTGAGCTGGTCACCTTTTGGGGAGGAGAGGACTATGCCGGCACCTAGGCCGGTCCTCATTTTTGAGCCATCAAAATGCATGCACCAATGCGTGGAGTCTGGGGGAGGCGACACGAATTTGGTCTCCTCACAGTCGACGAGGAAGTCGGCCAACGCCTGCAACTTGATGGTGGTACGAGGTTCGTACCAGATCTCGTGGTCGGTGAGGGCGATGACCCATTTGGCGATCCGGCCGGTGGAGTCCCGGCCGCTCATGATCTCGCCGAGCGGAGCTGTGCTCACCATGGTGATGGTGTGCTCCTGGAAGTATCGCTTGACCTTCTTGGCGGCAAAGTATATGCCATAGCACATCTTCTGGTAGTGGGGGTACTTTTGCTTGGAGGCGGAGAGGACCTCGCTGAGGTAGTAGACGGGACGCTGGACCGGTAGGGATTTGCCCTCCTCCGGCCGCTCGACCACCAAGACAACGTTGATGACGCGAGTGGTCGCCATGATGTAGGCAAGCAAGGGCTCCTTCTTAGTCGGTGCGGCCAGGATGGACGCGCGGGTGAGAGCCTTCTTGAGGCCGCGGAAAGCCTCGTCTGCCTCGTCGGGCCAATTGAACATGCCCGACTTCTTGGTGTGACCCGGCTCGACCAGAGCCGTCTTGCGAAGGAGCCCATAAAGGGGCAAGGCTTTCTCCCCCAGCTAGTTGATGAACCAACTGAGAAAGGTGAGGCAGCCGGTGAACTTCTGGACGTTGTGGAGCCGGGTCGGCTTGGGCATGCGCTCAATTGCACTGACCTTCTCTGGGTTAGCTTCGATGCCGCGGGCAGACACGAAGAAACCTAGGAGCTAGTCGGCAGGGACACCAAAGACGCATTTCTCCAGGTTGAGCTTGATCTTGTACTCGTGCAGGTTCACGAAGGTCTCTCGAAGATCGTTGAGGAGGCTGAAGTGCTTCTTGGTTTTGATGATGATGTCGTCGACGTAGACGTGGACGTTCCTGCCTATCTGAGGCAGGAGGCACTTCTGCATGCCCCGCAGGAAGGTGGCGCCTATGTTCTTCAGGCCGAAGGACATGGTGATATAACAGTAGGCCTCTAAGGGCGTGATGAAGGAGGTCTTGATCCGGTCCTCCGGATCCAGCTTGATCTGGTGGTAGCCGGAGTAGGCGTCTAGGAAGGATAGCAAGTCAAAGCCGGCCGTGGAGTTGATGACTTCATCGATCTGCGGTAGGGAAAATGGGTCCTTGGGGCACACCCTATTCAGGCTAGTGTAGTCGATGCACATGCGCTAGGTCTTGTTCTTCTTCAGCACCAGGACTGGGTTGGCCAGCCAGTCCGGGTGGAAAACTTCCATGATGAAGCCGGCTACAAGCAGTCGTGCGATCTCTTCTCCTATAGTACGCCACTTCTTCTCAGAGAAATGGCGTAGGGGTTGCTTGACCTGCTTGACGTCCGGCCGGACGTGTAGTTTGTGCTCGGCGAACTTCCTCGGAACACCCGACATGTCCTTGGGGGACCACGCAAAGATGTCCTGATTCTCACGGAGGAAGTCGACGAGCTCGCCTTCCTATTTGCTATCGATGCAGGAGCCGATGGTGACGCACTGAGCGGGGTTGGTCGGGTCTAGCGGGATTTGCTTGGTGTCTTTGGACGGCTGGAAGGAGGCCTCGTCGACGGACTGCGAGGGAGGAGCCGGTAGGGCCGGCTGGCTGGTAGCAAGGGCCACGAGCCGGTCGAGCTATCGCTTTTCCTCGGCTATCTCTAGGGCCTCGGCCAGCCAGCTACTGTCTCGAGCGCACTCAAACGACATCTTGTAGTCACCCGTGATGGCGATGATTCCCTTGGGGCCTGACATCTTGAGCTTGAGGTAGGCGTAATGGGGGACCGCCATGAACTTGATGAGGGCCGATCGGCCCAACAGCGCGTGGTAGGGACTTGCGAGGTCCACTACCTCGAACAGCACCGGATCACGGCAGAAGTGGCTGGGGCCGCCGAAGAGGACATCAAGCGTGATCTTGCCAACAGGGGAGAGGACTTTCTAGGCACGATGCCATGGAAAACCGTCCGGCTCGCCTGCAGGTCTTCTATCTTCAGCCCCAGCTTGCGCATCATGTCGAGGTAAAGGATGTTGATGCTGCTGCCACCATCTATCAGCACTCGTGAGAAGCGGCAGGTGCGCTTCTCGATGGCGATGGTGGGGTCAAGGACCAGGGCGTAGCTGCCAGGACTCGGCATCACGACGGGGTGATCTGCCCGGCTCCAGGTGACCGACTTCTTCGACTAGTGCATGCACTGGGGACTTGTCGGCATGGTGGCGTTCACCTCACAATGGAGCCGGCGTTAAGCATGTTTGCTCGTCACCTCACAATGGAGCCGGCGTTAAGCATGTTTGCTCGTCACCTCACAATGGAGCCGGCGTTAAGCATGTTTGCTCGTCTCTTCACTGGTGAAGATAACGTAGCAACCGTCCTGGTTGGGGAACTGGTCGCGTAGACGACCGTCGTTTTGGGCCGGAGCCAGAGCCGGCGCCGGGGCGGCGGCTGGGGCTGGGGCAGGTGGCGCAGGGGGAGCCGGAAGGCCGTCCTCCCGGGCAAATCGGTGTGAGAAGCTGCACTACCGGAGCATGCGTAGAGGGCTTGGCCCCAGAGTGGTTCTTGCAGGGGAGGTCGAGCATCTGCTCGAAGGTGAGCTTTGGCTGCCAGGCAGCCTTGCCAATGCGTTGGCTAGAAGACTGGGCAGCCGACTCCTGCTCCTCGATGGTGGCGACCTGCCCGCTCCCGTAGCGGGAGTCCGGCTGGTCGTTCTTGCGCTTATTGTTTTGTAGCTGCCAGTTGTCGGCAGCCGATCGGGACGTTGCCAGTGTTGACGTTGCCTTAGCGGGCGGGGTCGTCTTGACCCAAATGGTGGAATCAGCCATGGCGTACTTGTCCGCCTTGGCCATGAGCTCGGCGAGCGTAGCCGGCTCGGAGCACAAAAGCTTGTGCTTGAGGGGGGTGCCATCACGACAACCTTCGATGAAGTACTATATGGCCTGTACCTCATGTACCCCCTTGCAGGAGTTACGGAGCTCAGTCCACCGGGTGAGGTAGTCGCGGAGGGACTCGTCCGGCCTCTGAACGCACATGGCCAGTTCATGGGGGCGGCCAAGCCGCTTGTAGGTGCCGGTGAAGTTGCGGACGAAGGCTTCCTCAAAGTCCGTCCAAGTGTTGATGTTGCCGGCCGCCAAGGTGTTGAGCCAGGTGCGGGCCGAGCTGATCAACATGAGGGGAGCATAGCAAACGGCTACGCGTTTGTTACCCTTAGCGATGCCGACCGCAGTGGTGTAGTCGATCAGCCAGTCTTCGGGCTTGGCGGCCCCGTTGTACTTCGGGGTGTCTTGGGGGAGCGTGAAGCCGGTTGGGAATGACTCGTTGCAGATCCGTGGGCCGAAGCATGCTGGGCCAATCAAGCCCTCCTCCTCGAGGAGGGCCGACTGCGTGAGCCAGTCGATGCGGAGGTGAGCATCATTCTCTCCATGGGGGACACGTGGCCCGAGCCGAGCCGAGAGCTCGAGGCGGATGACGGGCGGAACCGACCGTTTCGGCTTGTGCCGCAGGGGTGGAGTATGCCCGCGGCTGCGCCAGCTGTTGGCTGCCGGCGCCTCGTGGTGGCGGCCGCTGCGAGGCGGGTCGTTGGTGCGCCGGTTGTTTACAGTCGGCTGCTCGTTCCCCGACAACTGAGAGGGCTGGGGGTTGCTTGCCCCGACCCGGGGCCAGAGACGCGAGGGGAGCAGGAGTGCTGAGCCGGCTGACGGCCAGCAGTCCTCATGCCCTCGCGCTCGAGCCGGAGGCCTTCTGAGGCGGCACTGCCCGCCACGAGCAGATGTTTCTGTGCTTCGGCAGCGTCAATGAGGTCCTTGATGTGACCCTCGCGGGCGGCATGTTGTTCGCCCTCCAGGGTAGCCAAATCCTCGTAGGCTACCTTAGCGGTCCGTAGGTTGGCTGCGAGGGTGTCATAGACGGACATGTTGTCGCCCAAGATTTCGGCGACCACGCGACTGCGGTCACGCACAGCCCCACGCCGCCTGGGCTCAGCGCCAGCCGGGGTGAGACCGTAGGCGAAAGCGTATTCCTGCTGAGCGGCCTCCATGCAGCGCCGCGTCGCCACGAGGGCACTGGCGTCCTCGAATAGGAGACGGCGAGACGCCTCGAGCTCGGTCATGGCGGCGTTGGGGTTTTCCATCGGGACGATGGGAGTGCTCAAGCCCCGGAGGGCCGCACCGAGCGGGTCGGAGGTGCCGACGCTGGCCGTGGCGGCGTCAGCCTCGGCCCGTGCACGTCCGGAGGAGGTGGAGGAGATGATGGCCATTGCTCCCACGCGATCGTGGGAGCCACTAGACTAGGTCGCAGTGAGTGCGCCCACAGCCGTGGGCGGACCGGCGCAGACGAGCACCTGCCTAGGGTACTCGTCGGTGGCCGGAGCTTCGGCAAGGCTGAGCCTGCCGAAGCGCTCGGTGAGCACATCGATGTCGAGTGTGAGGTCGACGGAGCTGCCCGCAAGGCCTGCCGGGGCAAGCCCCACGAGCTCGCGGTTTCGCCAGGACGTGCGACAACGGCGGGGAATGGCGAGGGGTCCCGCCCGGAGCATGAATCCGTCCAGCGCCGCGTACGGCCCCATGGTGGGCGCCAACTGTCGTCGTTTTCTCACGACAGATGCCATGGGTAGGCTTATCGTAGGTGGTTGGGGCCGGAGGACGCCGAAGGGCTCCGGGAGCAAGATTAGGTACAAGCGATGGTGACACATGATGTACCCAGGTTCAGGGTCTAGTTTGATGGATGGGTATGTTTACAAGGTTGCTCCTGGAGCTGTGTCTAGAGGAGGAAGAGGGAGCAGCCGGCTCGCCTTCCTCCGCTATGAAGTGTGAGAGTGTGAGGGAAGTATCCCGTAGGTGTGTGCGTGAGAGTCCTCGTCCCCGTTGCATGGGGGGCTCGGGTTTTTTTATAGGCCAACCCCCCGGCTTACAATATTCCTGAGGTACATAAGTGGGGGGAGCCGGCTGGCAGCCTCTCCGGCTGGCCAGGGGGTCCCGCCCTTTGAACCGTCTCGTCGCACATAGGGTCCACCGGCTGTGCGGTACGATCGCCTGCTGGGACCCGCCAACCGGTTCCGAGATTGGCCCCCGCCCACCTGTTGCGGCACGGGCCGCCCGGGTGGCGTCGTCTAGTGCCAGCCGGCCAATTCGGTACGGCCGGCTGCACTGTAGCCACGCCGAGGCAGGTAATCGAGTGGGCGGGGGCGTGCCGACACTGTTTCCCCGCCCGATCGCGATCGCCAAGGTCAGCGGCATGGACGACCGAACTGTAGCCATGCGCACCCGTGCGTTAGTGGCCACTATGGCTACAATGGTGCCCGTCGTGGCGGTCACGTCGTGTCGCCGTACCCGCGCGCAGAGGGACGGGACGTTGCTTGTCCGCCCCGGGGTCAACGGGGGCGGTAGCCTGAGGGCAGCCGGTCACGCCCAGCCGGCCGGAGGCCAAGTCGACGCCTTGACCAGCCGTCCCCGAGCCAGCCGGCGATCGCACCTGCCGGCTGTGCTCCAGCCGGCCGGGGCTAGCCGGTCACGTACTTTTGCTTCGAAGCGAGGAGGAGAACCCCGTTACTTTGGCCTACCCAGGGGTAATAACCCCGTCATCGCTGGTGCAACCTTAGAAGATGGGTCGCCAAAGCGGTGGGCCTCCACGCACCGATTTGGTCCAGCCCTTGAGGCCCACGGTAACCTAACCCTAGATCCAACACACTACCAGACTCTGGCTTCCTTGCATGGCACCACCGCCGAAGCCGTGACAACGACAGGATCACCAGGAACCCCTCCCCTCACTACCCGTACAACCAAGAGAGGTGCCATCACCGCTGATGTGTTGTTGCCGCAAAGCCAAGCGCATAATCTCGCTATCCAGGCCCGCCGCCTGAAATCCAAAACAGACCCACCATCACCACCGAGGCAATATGTCATCGAAGAACCCAACACCAAGACACGAACAATATCAAAGTGCCACCGTTGTTGGTCAGGGCCGGACATCATCGATACCAGCCCACACGCATAGAACCACACCACCACCGGGGGTGCAGATTTACGAAGTGAGCCGACATAGTCACTGGTGTAGCCCTAGAAGATTGGTCGACAAAGATGTGATCCTCCACGCACCGATCTGGTTCAGCCCTCGAGGCCACAACCTAACTCTAATCCAACAAGCTACTAGACGTCGACTCCCCTGCACCGTGGAAGCCGTGATGACGATAGGATCACCAACCACCTCTTCCCTCTCCACCCCTACAGCCAAGTGAAGGTGCCATCACCGCTGAGCCGCTGGTTGCTTCTGTCTAAAGTGAAGTAAAATACTGATGTAAGTTATTTTCCTTCAAATTGTTAGTTTTTTCTCTTTTGGTTGGTTATCTCATGGAGAATGAAGTGATTATGCGTAGGTTTTTATATTTTTTTCTTGGACCGCTCATGTTTGAGATACTGGACAGACCTGGTATCACATATTAAAATTGATCACCACAAACGCATAATAGTGGATGAAAACGTATACTCCCACCGTGGACTTAACCATATGGGCTGGCTCCACCACCAAAAGAAAGTGTAAGATCGATTCTGAATTGACTGTAACAGACCGGCTGGGTGGTGATGGCACGGCTTTTGGCTCGCTGGTGCTGGGTGGTGTGGCACACCGTTGGCTCGCTTTTCTTTCTTTTGAGGAGCCAGGGGTATGCGTTGTGATTAAACGAGGTGGTGACCACCGGAAAAAGAGTGCACGCGTGCGTACAGTATTTTTCTGGAAGGCCGAATGCGTGTATTTTACTCCCGGGTCGAGTCGTAACTAGCGCTGGAATTGCTGCCACTGACTGACTCTTGTTGTGTTTCTTCTGTTTGTGCTTTGCCCTCTCCTGCAGCTCCTTAATTAATGGCACGCTGCTGCCTCAGCGCTAGTGGAACACGCGCCCCACACCCCTCCCTCGTTAATGAATGGATGAATGGGTGAGCCTCCCGAGTGAGTGACAAGTGATGAGAGAGAGAGCTGAGGGGAAAGCAACGGGACGACAGGGAAAAAGCTAGCTAGCGAGCGAGCAAACAAAAGCGACCAGCTAGCTCCGGCGGCACCCACTACCCCTTCCCCCCTTTCGCCAATCTACTACTCTCCACTCCACTCCGCCCCACTGTAAATCTATCTGCGGGAAAAGGAATTTGAAGCCGAGACAGTCCAATCGACATGAGCTGAAGGCTGAAGCCCGTCGTGCTAGGGTGAGAAGCAAAGCAAGCGGGCGACGCAAGATCGAGAGCCTCACCACTCTCGCTGTGCAAGGAGGGACGATGCCGCTCCACCTCCAGCTGCTGCTCCTCCTGCTGCTCCTGCCGTCCGCCGCCGTTGCCGGCAAGGTCCGCCAGTCCTCCTCCTTCGCCCTCGATTTCTTCCCTGGCGACGGCGCCATCGCGCAGCTCGCCCTCACCGGCGCCAATGCCACCTCCGCCGGCGACATCTCCATGCGCCCCCCGCGCGCCCGGGTACAGTACCACAAACCCATCCACTTGGCCCCCGCCGCCGCCGGCTTCTCCACCTACTTCTCCTTCTCTCTCCACCCTAGCCCCAAATCTCACGCCGCATCCATCGGCTTCTTCCTAACGCCCTCGCCCGCCGTTAACGCCCTCGCCGTCGTCTTCGCCGCCGCGGACTCCAGCCACATCCGAGTCCAAATCGACCTCGCCGGGGAAACGGCCGCCCAGACCGCCCCCCGCGGCATCCCCAAAAAGCTGCATTCCTGGATAGACTACAACGCCACATCCGCCATGCTCCAGGTCCGTGTCTCGGCCTCGCGCCTCCCCAAGCCGCCGCGCGCGCTGCTCTCCCTCCCGCTCCATCTCGACTCCGCCCTCCTCCTCCGCAGCAGCAAGCCCATGCTCGCCGGATTCGCCTCCTCCCACGCCAACTGCAGCCTCTTCAGCTGGGCCTTCAGGGCCAACCACGGGCCTCCCTACCTCATGCACTCCCTGCCACTCGACCCCACCGGCTTATCGCTCACCACGCCGCCGCCAGACCGCCTTCCCCGCGCTCCCCCGGGCACCCGCTACCCCTGGGGTTCGCTGCTGTTGGCTGCCGCGTGCGGCGCCGTCTTCACATTCGTCGTGCTCTTCGTCTGGTACTCCATGGGGAAGCGCCGCCCGGTCGCGCCGGTGGAGTACCCCATGCACCCGTCCTCCGACGACATCGTCTACGAGAAGATTGTGCTGGTCGGAGTCAAGGACCTCCCTGCCGATGTCACCGCAGCTGCTCACAAGTAGCCGCTATCCTCTCCCCTAGATTCTACTGCAAGTGTGCTCCTGTAACTGTAAGTAGGAAATTGTTGCTATGCTAGTAAGTGCGGTGGAAAATGCAGATTTTGCGGGCAAAGCGAACAACGCAAATTCTGCACTTCCCACCGGGATTAGGATTCGATTGCTCTTTCTAAATTGTAACTTGTCAATTGTCATGTCATCCACCACTGCTACCACTTCTTCTTGTTCTTCTTATTCTTCTTTGTATGCTTAGTCATGTGTTAGTACAGTACTATTCAAGAGCTCATCTTATCATCTCCAACTGACTGAGTAACATGTTCTTCGGCGAATGCACATAATATAGCTGCTGACAAACTGAGGCACTGATGATATATTAGTATCGCGGTTTGTTCCAAAATATAGGCTTCACAAGTCCAGCCGATTTCTGCTCAATCCCTATATACTGAATGCATCCACGGAGTTCTTTAGTGGCCGCTTCTCCTCAATTTATGCGCTTGTGCTTTGCATAGTTGCTTGCTTTGGTGATTGCTCCCCCGGCCTCAATCATGCACTTGTGCTTTTCAAACGCACTACACCACTCCTGTTTAACTTACTCCTGCATTAGTAGATTCGGAGTTTCTTCTTCGGCAGCTTCAACTTGCTGGAGACTCTTGTTGCAGTTTGGTGACACAGGCCTGTGTCAGCTAGGTGCAATTCAGTTAGCCAAAGCCACTTTGCATTGATACTGTACTAGATGTGCACGAGAGTGCTGAAATCATTACGGGAGATCTAGGAGCATGCTATATGCCCATTGCTACTTTCAGTTAGGAACCACTAGCTGCATTATGGCATCCAGGATTCCAGGGTTTGCTTTACTTTTAGGTTAGTTGTATCCTGGAACCGGATGCTGTTTTTGGCTGACCAGTTGCATCTTGAAAAATGTAAAGACGACAAGTTATTATGAAATATATTATCATTTTTACTAATACATTCAGTAGTTAGGTCAGTATGTACTCCAGCTTTTCAAACGCACTTCAGCACGGATGAATTAATTATATCTCTCTATCGTTTTAATTTACTCCTTTATTAGTAGTACTACATAGGCCAAATTCGATTCGATGGTAAATATCATTGGAGTACCTAAATACTCCCTCCGTTCCTAAATACTTATAAGTATTTCTAGAGATTTCACTATTGAATTACATACGGATATATATAGACATATTTTAAATATAGATTCATTTATTTTATTCCGTATGTAGTTCCCTATTAAAATGTCTAAAAAGATTTATATTTAGGAACGGAAGGGGTAGTTTACCTCACTATCCCTAATTCTCTCAAAATGCACACATGCCACCTCATCATTCCACTAATTATTTCTCTTGCAATGCATCGAAATATATGTTCTCTCTCAACATGCACACATCGCAATTCACCACACTTGCCACCTCGCCAATCCCACTATTTCTATTTTTCTTACATGCATGAAAAATGTTACTTATATTCTGTATTTATTTACAATTATCTAATAATTAGATACAATAAACCATTTATATTTTGTATTTCCTTTTTCACATTCACATTCCAGACAAGCAATTATTTTCAAAATTCACAACTAATTCCCACAGCAACGACGGGCATATCACCTAGTTTTTAGATAATTTTCGTAGCTACCTTTTCTCTGCGTAATAAAGGTATGCTGCAAAAGCTATGGCATCCTTTGGTTCATAGAATATGAATAGCATATAAATAGGAAAATCAAATGAAGTAAGATGACTTATATCTCAATTCTTACCGAGAAAGACACGTCATTTATTGCATAGGATAGAAAAAAATTCATTAAGTCTAAGCTAATATTTTTTTAAAATATCAAGGATTGAATCCTATCCTACACAGGATATTTTCTAGAACACTAACTCTGCGTGTTGATTCATTAAGATTGGAGGGGAAAAGAGTACATAGGATAATTGCAGAGAGCAGGGCTCAACCCAACGACACCACACACAACTTACACAATTACACAATTACTCACTAAGAGCACGAGCGGCGCCAAAAGACGCGCGCACGGGTAAAGTGCCACTTTAGCATGCGCAGGGCGTTTTCGCACGCTCCAACGATGTCAGGGAAGTAGCACGCGGGAAACGATTGCGCGCGTGGGAGAAAATGCGGCAACTCGCGCGTTAGATTTGGCGCGCCGCTTCGGGCGCGCCTATAAATTGCGGCGCTCGCTACACGGGCTCCACACTGCCACACGCGCTCCGCCTCGTCCGGTCCGGCGACGTCCGGCTCGACCTCGGCATGTTCGGGACCGCATACGAGGTCGTCCGCGCGTATGACGCGACAGCGTGGCCCCTAGAGAGGCCTCGGTCGCAGATGAACTTCCGCGACATCTACACGCGCGAGCAGGCGCAGGTCGTCGCCCCTTCGCCTCGTCTTATCACGAACCAGGACCGTGCGGAGCACCTTCGATGGCAGCGCCGCCTCCTCGTCGCCGAGAAGGACGAGCGAGCCATGGCGGAGTGGCCCCAGCGCCATCCGGAGGACGTCGCCAACGAGCGCGCCTACCGGGCGAAAAGGACGGCAAGGCGCCGCGCGGAACGGGCGGACAGGCGTCGGCGGAAGGCAGCGACGATATCGCAGTGCGATATCGTTGAAGCAGGTGGGCAGTCGATCTTCACGTTAGATGATGATCGTTGGCATGACATATGGATCGATACCTCGGACAACACCACCGAGGATGATGATGAGGACGACTCGGAGTAGTTCTAGTTGCACCGTAACTTTATTTTATTTTATATGTAGTTGCATCGTAGTTTATCTAGTTTGTACCGTAGTTTAATTTTATGTAGTTGCATCGTAGTTCTGTTTATCTATCGCACTATGTAAAATATCTATGTATTGTTTTATCTATGATGAATGTATCGTTTTTATCTAAAAAATATGTATGCATCTGGTTCAGAGTGTTCGTGTGAGAGCGTGCGCGCTGCATTTTAGCGCGCCTGCTGGAGTTACGTGCTAAATTTTAGCGCGGTTGGAGCTAGCGCTGTCCGTCGCGCTTTTCTAAGCGATGGGCGCGCTGCAAAGTAATTTTTAGCGCGCTGGGCGGCTGTTGAAACGCTAGCACAGCGCACTAAATAAATTTACATCGTTGAAATAGCGTGTTTGCGTGTGGTAGGTTTAACAGACGCCCAACCCGATGGCCCCACATGCAGCAGCCCACACGTACAAGCCGGCGCCTTAAATGTGCAGCCCCACAACTCGTGCGCAATAATTTTACAGGTTCATTTTTGTACGTGTTTTATTTTACAGCTTCTCTCGTTTCTTTTTCTTTGGTCGCGCGCTATATGAGAATCATTTTCAATGCGCGGTTCATATAGCGTTTTTATTGAAGATGCTTTAAGAGCATCTTCAACAGCCGTTCAAAAACAGCTTCGCGCATTTAAAATTTCTTTTGGGCGCTGAACAGGCTTCAGCAGAGGCTGTAAAAAACTGCGCGCGCTATAAAATTTTGGGCATGCGCTAAAAAGCGCTATGAAAAGCTGTAAATTTAAAGCGCCGGATAGAGCACGCTTCACAATTTGCACTGCGCGTTTTTTGGCTTCTGCTAAAGCAATGTTGGTCCACGTACAATAAAAATATTACAGTGACGCTTAAAAAAATTATTGGACGCGATTTTTTTTCCAGCCGCTGAAGATGCTCTAATACCCATCCTCTGCCTATTCCTACCCCGCACATGCATTCTTCCAAGTTCGCCACTCGGTTACAATCTTCTCTGTCACTACCGCTTCCACCGAGGAGATTTTCTCGAAAATCCGGCTGTTGCGCTCCTTCCAAATGAAGAACATGACTAGGTTTATGAGGGCGTTCCTCTCTTTCCTTCATAGCGGGGTGGCCCTATGGACCAATTCCCACCATTCAACTATGTTTGAGTACACCAGCGGTGTAGGCAGGGTCTGGCCTAGCGAATGAGCAGGGAGTGCCATACCGTCCTAAGAGCAACTCTAATAAGGCCTAGTCAGCTGGCTATAGTATGTGCCATGTCACAAAAATCCTATGTGGAAGAAAGAGAAAAGAGGAAAGAGAACGAAGCGGGCGCTTCATCTGTCGCCCGACTACAGCACACCGAACGAAAAATTAGAGCCCGTTTGCAGCCCGTACGAGCGCTACAGCCGGCGCTTCCTCCTTCCTCTCGACCCCCTGCGCCCTCTCGCGTCCCGCCCGCTCTCCCGCATCCCTCCCGCTCTCCCGCGTCCCCTTCGCGCCAAATCCCGCTCCTCGTGCCAAATTCGTTGCTCTCTTCCACCATTAATCGCTCCTCCCGCGTAAATCAGCTCCTAAGCCATCCAAAATCGCCCCCAAATCTTCACATCCCTAACCCTAGACGCAAGCCGCCGCCGCCGTCGATCTCAACACACCGGCGCCGGCGACCACAGCGAGATGGCGGGACAGTCCAAGCGGACGAAAGCACCAGCGCCTATGGAGTTCCCGCGACCCACGGCTGCTCAACTCGTCGCCCCACCAGCGCCTATGGAGTTCCCGCGACCCATGGCTGCTCAACTCGTCCCCCCACCAACAGCTCATATGGTTCCACCGCCGCCCATGTTTGTTCCTGGCACCTGGTTACCCCCACGACCACCACAGTCCATCGCGGACTCCTCCCCACCATGCTGGATCGCTGGGGTACAGCCACCAAGTATGGCTGGTTCGAAGACTCAAGTTCCTGTGTGGACTGAACGCATGGCTGAGAATCTTGAGGATAATGATCTGCAAGCATGGTAAGCGTTTTCTGTTTGTGTGATTGCTAATTTGTTCAAGAATGGTAGCATGTACTGAACCATATATACACAAGTAGTATTAGTATTCAGAGTACAGTTTAGTTTAAGAATAATTTGTTCAAGTACATTTTAATACTAGTATTCAGAGTACAGTTTAGTTTAAGAATAATTTGTTTAAGTACATTTTAATACTAGTATTCAGAGTACATTTTAGTTCAAGAATAATCTGTCCAAATAGATATTAGTATTAGTATTTAGAGTACATTTTAGTTCAAGAATAATTTGTTCAAGTATATTTTAGTATTTATGGGGTGTTTAGGCTTGATAATTTTTTTTTCTGGAGCAGGGGATTCGATTCTCATCCACACGGTGGTTTCCTTAATTTGATTAATAATACATCAAGCCATGTAAAAGCCAGAAATAATTGGAGTTCATTGCAGCCAATCAATGGTAGCAATGAAAACAGTGGTGGCGATTGCACTAGAACTGAAAAGCGTTTGACATGGACAAAACAAGAGGATCTAAGATTGGTATGTTTTTTTCTCATACTGGCCTCTATTATTTATATTAATTGCATAACAATAATCCTCTGCTGCTAATATT
Organism: Hordeum marinum; assembly: GCA_022496015.1. Taxonomy (NCBI): domain Eukaryota; kingdom Viridiplantae; phylum Streptophyta; class Magnoliopsida; order Poales; family Poaceae; genus Hordeum; species Hordeum marinum. The sequence continues at coordinate 296,247,127 of CM039673.1, read as the reverse complement.
GTAGGTCAGTGCTTGGTTGCAAAATTCAAATGATCCAATTCAATCAAATTATAGGAAGAACGACCAGTATTGGAAAGATGTTGCTGCCGTCTACAACAGTACCACCCCAAAAAACAGAGAAAGACAAGTCAAGCAAGTGAAGGATCGATTTGCTAAAATAAAGAAAAAAGTTGCATGGTTTTGTGGGAGCTATAGGGAGGCTGAGGCTTTGTATGCTAGTGGTGAAAATGATGCAGATTTAAAGAAGAGAGCGATCCAAACTTATGAGGAGGATCACAAAGATGATGGTCCATTTATGTTCGAGCATTGTTGGGAGGTTCTTAAAAAGCAACCAAAATGGGACGCATATTTGGAACGCCTAGAAGATTTGGAGTCGGGCAAGAGGAAGTTTGCTGTTGATGATGAAGTGGGAAAGCATTTCACTCTCGATGATGTTCAAGATGAACGACCACCAGGTGGCAAGCAAGCTAAGGGGAAACCGAAACGGAAAAGAAATGACGAAGGTTGTATAGTAGATCTTGAAGATGAGCTTAGCAAGTTTGTAGAAGCTCAGACTGCAGCAAATGAAGGCCGCAAAGAAATGTTAGAGACACAAAGGCGTGTGTCCAGCGAGAATCTGGAAGCTCAGAAGCTTGCATGCCTTGCGGTAAAAGATCACAAGGAGTCAGTCATGCTAGAAACGTATCGCTCATTAATGATGCAAGACACGACTGGGATGTCCGAAGACGTGAGATCTGAGCATGTGTTGGCACTGAAGTGTTTCAGGGAGAAGCTGTTTGGAAAAACTGACTAAGGTATTGCCTACTTTTTGGTAACATACAAGTTACATTATTCTCTGCTAGAAATATTAATTGAGTACAAATAGAAGTTGTAGTCCAGAGTCAAATTTCAATTAACTGCATGCAGACCACATAACTATGCTGAGTGTACAAAATCATGTAGTCTAAAGTTGAAATTGTAGTCAAGAGTCAAATTTGACTTAACTGCAATGCAGTCCAGATAACCATGCTGAATGCACTTAACTACAAGGCATTCCAGATAACAATGCAGTAATTAATATAGACCCAAAGAGAACATGGCACATCTATATAATACACCATCTCATCCTCAGACTCAAACCAAACTCACCTTCTTCCTCTACCTTCATCTTCCTAATCAGCATAGACACCCATCTCCCTCACCAACCATGCCAGATTCATCTCCATACTCCGATGATTCCGATGAACTTGCCCCATCCAGAATCATGGAAGCGTATGTTTCTGAGCAAACCATCCTAGACTCCTTTGCTGAGAGCCTCATGACGAAGATCAAGGCTAAGCTCACAGCTAGCTTATCTCATGGAAGAAGTGGTCCAAGGAAGAGAATTCGGAGGGATCATGAAGGTGCTCATCAGCGTCTAGTGGAGGACTATTTCGCCGAAGAACCGCTCTACCCCGAGAGTATGTTTCGTACAAGATTCCGCATGAATAAACATCTCTTCATTCGCATTGTGAATGCTCTTGGTCAGTGGTCTCCCTATTTCACTTATAGGGCAGATTGTGCTGGTCGAATAGGGCTCTCACCATTGCAAAAGTGTACAGCAGCTATGCGCATGCTAGCATATGGCACTCCTGCAGATGCGCTGGATGAGTATTTAAAGATTGGGAAGTGCACATCATTGGAGTGCTTGGACAAGTTTGCACGAGGGGTTATTGAGGTGTTTGGTGGGGAGTACTTGCGACGCCCCACTAGGGAGGATGTCGAGCGTTTACTTCAGGTGAATGAGGCTCGTGGTTTTCCTGGAATGTTAGGAAGTATCGATTGCATGCATTGGCGATGGGAGAAGTGTCCTTTAGCATGGAGGGGGCAATTCACACGTGGTGATTATGGAGTGCCAACAATGGTCCTAGAAGCTGTTGCTTCCCAGGACCTTCGTATTTGGCATGCTTTCTTTGGTATTGCTGGGTCAAATAATGACCTTAATGTGCTCAACCAATCCCCACTGTTTTTTGATGCATTAAAAGGAGAAGCCCCCCAGGTTCAGTTTTCTGTCAATGGAAATGAGTATAACACGGGTTATTACCTTGCTGATGGTATATACCCAGAATGGGCTGCCTTCATGAAGACCATACCACTTCCCCAAACAGAGAAGCATAAGTTGTTTGCCAAGCAGCAAGAAGGGGCAAGGAAAGATGTGGAGCGTGCTTTTTGGGTATTGCAATCCCGTTTTACCATTGTTCGTCGGCCTGCACGACTATGGCAAAGAAAAAGTGTTGGAAGGATCATGCGAGCTTGTGTGATTCTTCACAATATGATAATCGAAGATGAGAGAGAGCAGGCTACCATTCATATTGACTTGAATGAGATTCCAGGGGCTTCATTGGCTCTACCCCCTGAAGTGAATGTTGGTGGAAATCTGTGCTTCGCTGATGTGTTGCGTAGAAAAGCTACTATTCGTGCTCATCCACAACATACTCAACTTAAAAATGATTTGGTCGAGCATATTTGGCATAGGTTTCATAATTAGTCACGGTAGGTTTTTTATGTCTGCATGTTCATATTCTTTTTTATTCTTATTATTACATTGAGGATGACCATGATATCTTACATGCATTTTATTTCATTATTTCAGGACTATGCTATGATGTGGTGATTGCTGCAGGTGCAAACTGGTTCGAAGCTTCTTTCTACCAAGATCAATAGATAATGGCTTGTTTGGCAGTCTATTTGGTTAATGCTTTTGTTTGAAAGACTTATTTGAAGTACTTTTGGTTGATGCTTGTATCAGAAAGAGTGTAATGCTTAATTGTTGTTGTCCTGGTGTGTTGTGTGCGACCAGGTAACGAGAACAATGTTGCTAGGAAGGATTGTGTTATCTGGGCATTATGATGATCATTGATGCTTGAAGTTGATCTGCTATTTGGTCCTTCATAGTAGTAGTAATTTGTTTGTTATGTAGGAGCATATATATGAATGTTGTTTGAGGAAATGGCCACAAAGATGTATTGTATGATGGATCCTGCACCTGTTGTGCACATGCAATCATTTAAATGTTTAAATATTTAATAGGGCCACTCTTATAGCTAACCCAAAAGCTAAGCCATTATATGAGCGAATGCTTAGATGACATGGCAGAGTACTATAGTCAGCAGCCGACTGCTCTATTAACCATGCTCTAACGTGTGGGCATTGAACAAGTAGATGGTTAATGGACTCGTCCTGCTGCACACAAAGCGTGTAAGTTTGCTGATGTGGGAGGCCCTATATAGAAATAGAAACTATTTCAAAAAATCAAAGGGCTTTAAAGGAAATTTCCCTACAAAGTTCCTATTCTTTAAAGTTTCTATAAAAATCTTATGAACCAAAGGAGGCCTAATGGTCTAGATGGCAATTTGTTTTTTGTACTACTTGTATTAAATTATCTTGGAATAATTAACGATGTATAATAGGTTTGTTTAAGAGGTATACTTCAGGCTGGCAATGGGGATTACCCATGCGGGTATTGGACTTCCATCCCTGTCCCCATGAGAGCGTTTTCATGCCCGTCCCCATCCCCATACTCGTCTGCGGCAATAAAAATATTCGCAACCCCATCCCCATCGAGTTTTGTATCCCCATGAGAAAATCCATGCATGCAATCAGCAACGACCTTCGATAGAATTTCAATAGAAAAAATAGCATTTCAACATAATAAATAATATATTCTGGCTAGGCTAGATTTTAGTTTTTTTTGGTCAAATGGATGAGATGAATATAAATTTGGATGGGTAGGGACATGAATTATATGGTGTCTAGTAATTTTAGATGACACATGTAAGGACTTCACGGGTAAGGCGGGTAACGGGCATGGGTATTGCTATCCCATCGCCATCCCCGTCTTGCGTGCTGGGTAATGTATTTGACCCACCAACTTTTCCGTAGGCATTAAAACTCGCATATCCCCATTCCCTAATAGAGTAATTACCCGTGGGGATGCGGGTAATGGTTAACCATTGCCAGCTTGAGGTATACTCCACGGTGGAAGTGCATATCCTTAGAGCATCTACAACCGGACCCCTCATAGCCCCCCCTCAAACGTCCGGACAGGCCACCCGATCACTGATCGGTCATGAAATTTTGATCTAGAAGGGCCTTTTAAACCGGCCTCAGACGACCGGACTGACTGACACCCCTCATATCTAGCCCAAGTATGAGGCGGATATGGGCGCGCCCGCCACGCTAGACCTCGACAGCCCGACCCCACCACAAAATTGCATCGAATCCACCCCCAGAGCTACCGGATCCATTTGCTCTCTCCTGTCTTGTACCTCCTCCACGTCGTCCATCTCGCAGCTCCGTCGTCGTTCCTAGCCTCTTCTCTGTCGTCGTTCCTAGCCGCTGCTCCGCCAGCTCCGGCAAAGCAATCTTATGCCTCGTCCTCGCCGCGGGGGACATCGTCGCCAGCCCGGAAGCCACCATGGTATGTCCGACAACTCTTTGGCTCCGCTTTGTGCTTGATGTGTTCGACACAATGTCTGACTGGATTTTTTGTGATTTATGAAGGAAAATGATGGATTTCGATGCTTCGTCCGACGAGGAGTATGGACCGACGGAGCTTGATCAAATGATTCAAGATCAGTTCTTCGATTCCTTGGATTCAGACGAACAAGTGGACATGATCATGTTCATGAACATGCAAGAGAAAATAGACCGACAAGTGAAGCATATTCTTAATTTCAAGGGCTCAATCAAAGGGAGAAGAGTGATCAATCGGGGTAGGGTATCCGGAGCAAAGCTACCGCAGAAGGACTACTTTGTTCCGAACCCAACTTTTCTGGATAATCCATGATTTCGTCGCCGTTTTTCTCATGTGAAAACATTATTAGATTGGGGAGGGGTGGGGGTGGGGGAGGAGGGCTATCGACGGGGATTAATCGACGGCGAGGCTGGTGGGGCTGGGCTAGGGGAGCGCCTCTTATGTTAAAATAACATTGCATTTTAGATTGACAAAAATAAAAAAGATGTCGACACTGTTGTTTGTGATGGGTGCATTTTAAAGTTTTGTCAACATTGCACTTTTTGTATATAGTACTTCGTCCGTACCAAAATAAACATCATTGATTTTGGTACTAAAATTAACTATATTTATTTTGCTACGGAGACTAAAATCAACGACACTTATTTGGGACAGAGGGAGTACTGAGTGTTGTATATGAGCGTCTTTTTTTTGGCGATCCAAAAGGTGCTTTTTGAAGCAGAAAGCGACACAAAATATGTTATCGTTGGGATTCTATTATTATTATTGTCATTGTTAATTGCTCTATGATATTGTCATATATATAATCAAAATGATATATACTCCCTCCATGAAGAAATATAAGAGCGTTTAGATCATGAAAGAGTACACTGAAAAGAAATAAAAATAAAAAAGCAACACAAGCTTATCTAAATCCAGATTTGAGGGTCATCAATTGATATAAAAAGCTCTTAATCCTCCGGTGTGTATGACCCTAGGTGAGACCCAATCCAGTCCTTTAAAACATTCAAAAAAAATCTGCTTGATCCTATTCCCGAAGTGTAAGATCTTTGCTTGAGAATCAATTTCCAAGTGTTTTTATTTCGAATTATTCTTCTGATTTTCTTTTCATTTCTTGAGTCCATATATGGCAACAACCTAACATGATTGTGCCCAAGACAATTGGTTTGGGTCGATTCTTGTCTTTGTTCTTCGTGATGGGCGTCTTTTAGAGTTTGGTTCCAGTAATGGGGCCTTTTAAAATTGTATTTTATATTGGCATGAATAAAAAAGATGCAGGCATTGTTTTTTGTGATGGGTGCATTTTAGAGTTTTGTCAATATTGCATTTTTTGTATAGTACTCCGTCCGTTCCAAAATAAATGTCGTTCATTTTTGTACCGAAATCGACGACATTTATTTTGCTACGGAGACTAAAATCAACGACACTTATTTTGCGATGAAGGGAGTACTCAGTGTTGTATATGAGCGCCTTGAAAAAAAAATTGGCGACACAAAAGTATTTTTGAAGCACAAAATGACACAAAACATGTTATCGTTAGGCTTCTATTATTGAGCCGCAAACCGTACAACAATTTGCTCTATGTCGACACAATTTGCTCTATGGTAAATATACATAATCAAAATAATATGTACTCCCTCCATGAAGAAATATAAGAGCGTTTAGATCATGTGAGAGTACATTGAAAAGAAAAGAAAAAAGAATGCAACACAAGCTTATCTAATTCCAGCTTTGAGGGTCATCAATTGATATAAAAAGCTCTCAAGCCTCTAGTGTGTATGACCCCACGCGAGACCCAATCCAGACCTTTAAAACGGTCAAAAAAATTCTGCTTGATCCTATTCCAGAAGTGCAAGATCATGCTTGAGAATCAATTTCCAAATGCTTTTTATTTCGAACTTCTCTTCTGATTTTTTTTCATTTCTCCGAGTCCATATATGGCAACAACCTAACAACCTAACATGATTATGCCCAAGGCAATGTGTTTGGGTAGATTCTTGTCTTTGTTCTTTGTGATGGGTGCCTTTTAGAGTCTGGTCTCAATAATGGGTCCTTTTAAGATTGCAGCCGGCATTGTTATTTGTGATGGGTGCATTTTCGAGTTTTGTCAACACTGCATTCTTTTTATATAGTATTCCGTCCGTCTCAAGATAAATGTAGTTGATTTTAGTACGAAAAAATCGTTGATTTTAGTACTAAAATCAACGACACTTATTTCGTGACGGAGACTAAAATCAACGACACTTGTTTTGGGACGAAGGAAATAGTCAGTGCTGTATATGAGTGTCTTGAATTTTCTTTTGGCGACACAAAAGATGTTTTTTGAAGCACAAAACGACACAAAAGATGTCATCGTTGGGCTTCTTTTATTATTATTATTATTATTATTATTGTTGTTGTTGTTGTTGTTGTTGTTGAGCCGCAAAGTACAACAATTGCTCTATGGTATTTTCATATATATAATCAAAATAATATGTACTCCCGCCATGAAGATATATAAAAGCTCTTAGATCACGAGGGAGAACATTGAAAAGAAAGAAAAATAAAAGAACGCAACACCAGCTTATCTATTCCAGCTTTGAGTGTCATCAATTGATATATATATATATTTTTGAAAAAAAGATCGAAACCCTCGGTCTCTGCATCAATCGATGTATGCAACCATCTTGCTAAAAAATACCAAAACAAAGTGGCAGGTCCATACCGCGTCCAGCCGGTAGTACACCCTAGGTGAAACCCAATCCAGTCCTTTAAAACAGTCAATTTTTTTCCCGCTTGATCCTATTCTAGAAGTGCAAGATCTTGCTTGAGAATCAAACCAAGTGCTTTTATTTCAAACTTCTCTTCTGATATTTTATTTTTTTTCATTTCTTTGAGTCCATATATGGCAACAACCTAACATGATTATGCCCAAGGCAATGGGTTTGCGCAGATTCTTGTCTTTGTTCTTTGTGATAGGTGTCTTTTTGAGTTTGGTTTCGGTAATGGGGCCTTTTAAGATTGCATTTTAGAATAGCATGAATAAAAAGAAAAGATGTTATAGAGCTGAATATACGAAATAATGGCGTCGAGTACTGATGCTAAGTGCTTCCGTTGGTTCTCTCTCCAGGCTCCAGCCAGCCCCGTTCACGGCCCACAGGCAGACAGGGCATATGATGCTGCACTAACAGCAAAGACTCATCATTTCATGAGGAGATTTGTGCATGGGCGATTGGTTGCGGGAGCGTGGAGTGGACATACGTGCTTAGGTAGGTGATTAGGGGCATAATAATCGAAGAAGATAGATATTTGCATTGCGGGTCTCGTGTCGCTGCGTGGAACGAGAGACACGAGAAAAGGATGTTGTCGCTGACGCTTTTAGGAGCCGTCAGCTGAATCTTGCATAGTTAAAGCTTTTTTTTGTTTGTTTGGTCAGCAAAAAGGCAACAGTATTATGTTGCCGTGCACGCCATTATCGTTACGGCCACAGGAAAATAAATAAATAAATAGAAACTCTCGATCAATCAGTGCGATTTTATCGCATCTGGAAGGGAGGCGATTTTAGATAAGAAGATGGATTATAATCCCTCCCTCGTAGATAGGAGTAGGAGTAGTACGTAACGGTGGCTGATGTTGCGATTTCGTCGCCGTAACAGACTAACCACTTGCAAGTACGTTGCCGAAAAAATCGCGACCAGCTAACAAACGAACCAACTCGATCTTCTTCCCCGCCCCGTCCTGATAAACAAACAGAGAGTCCAGTAGACGGGCACAACCTCCATCCCCTTCTTCTTCCTCCCCTCCCCCTCCCCCTCCCCCTCCCCCTCAGGCCTCAGCCTGTTAGTAGTATATACTACTAGCTACCTAGGTAGAGCGGCGGCGGGGCAGCACTAGCCAGCTACGGCGAGCGGTTGCCGCTGCCGCTGCCCTATTCTAATCTCAAGCCTCTGCCGCAGCTGCCGCAGCTGCCGCAATCAATCATCATAGCCGGCACCGTCGGCGGAGAATTAAAGGGGCGGTGTTAGTGGGGAGAGGGAGGGGGAGGGGGAGGGGATCGATTCCATTCACTTCTCTTTTTCTTCTTCTTCTTCAGAAGAAGATTGAATTCAAAGGAGGAAGGCATTAATAACAAATCCAAAAGGAAAAGTCCCCGCTGCCTTTCTTATGGATGTGAGTGCGGATTCTCTTTCCTTCCTCACTCCCTTTCCAGTACAGTATAGATAGCTCGGCGCACAGAATGAACAAACCTATTCTGCTACATAATCGGATGAATGGACTCGTGCCTTTATTCTGACATGGATTGATCGCTTTAATAATAATAATAATTTTGCATTGGTAGTTTGTTGTATTGTGTTTTTTCAGAAAGGTTAGTTGTATTATTATTACTAGTACTAATATTACTGATACTGCTGTTATTATTATTATTGTGATCATATAGTATTATTTTTTTGGGAATCATGAATGTGTAGTACTACTAGTACAAAGGAGGAATTTAATAGATTATTAATATAAATATGCATTTTTTATCGATGTGGAGTGAAAAGGATAAATAATGAAGTTTTTCTCTCTCTTAGAAAGAAACAGAATCCCCAAATTCACTCGTCGCATGCTACTTTTGTGACGTCTGCCGCTCTCTTTTTATAGGCCACCAAGCAGCAGCAACAACAACAGCACGACGAGGAAGCACTATCCAACTCTTCTCCTCCCGCTTCTTCCTCTTGGGCGTCAACCCCTTCCTCCTCTTGCTTGCCTGGTTCAGGGGACACCGACAGGGCGCCGCTGCTGCCCTGCAAGATGGACGACGGTGAAAAGGGTGACAGGGTTGACGTTTCTGAGGATACCGCGCACCAGATTAGCGTTGGTAATGGTTTCTTCCCTATCTTCCCTTCGTGATAACAACAAGGATAGCTCACCAAACTGGTTGTCGGCTATGTGAATCTGATACTCCCTCTGCATCTTAATCACTCTTTTGCCATCAACTCAAATGCTTATCAGTAATATGTTCTGCTATCAAATTAATACCATGTCAACACCCAACTGAATTCTGTAACGCTCCAAGGGTTTTCTACATTCATAATACTTTGATCATGGAAAGCCATAATTTTTCGGTGATGCCTTGTCTCACTGCTTCCACTGATCTGGGTACAAAACCTTAAAATGTTATGCACATTAATCGTTTTCTTGTGAATGCAGTTCTTGTATCCGTGACTACTTAACTAATGAAAGATTCTGATCGTTTTCAGATCCTTGGTATCAAGTTGGATTTGTCCTGACAACAGGGGTCAATAGTGCATATGTTCTAGGATACTCTGGCTCGATTATGGTCCCTTTGGGCTGGATTGGTGGAACATGCGGCTTGATCCTGGCTGCTGCAATCTCGATGTATGCAAATGCTCTGCTTGGTCGTCTTCATGAAATTGGTGGGAAACGCCATATTAGATACAGAGATCTTGCTGGACATATATATGGTACATATTCATACACTCAATCCCCACATTCTAATGAGATAGACATAACTTTTAGTAAACTTGAGTTTGCTCTATTTGATTTTGAGGTCACCCATATGTCCTAGTTGTAGAGTCCATGTTGGTTGTTGAGGCCTTGGGTCAAATATACATAGTACCTCGTTCTAATCTACTTGTTTGCCATTTGGACACCACTTCCCTTTTTACCGCTCCAGTTGGGATTTTTTTTATCTAGATGGAATTCAAATGCAATCTCTTTATCCCAACATAATTACTTTACCTTATTTTGGTGATTACAGGAAGAAAAATGTACGCTCTTACATGGGCTCTGCAATATATTAATCTTTTCATGATCAACACTGGCTTTATCATCTTAGCTGGCCAAGCACTGAAGGTATGATAGCTTAACCTCACCTAACTTATGTTAGGGTGAAACTCAATCTTGTTAAAATATCTGTATACAAAACATATGTTGGGAATCCATCTGTTGAATTTCTTTCCAGGGAACCGTTAAATTGTTGATCTTATTCTGTGCAAAGATACTCGTGTGATGTTTTGTTCACCCAAGGCTTATTTGTGATGTGATTATTTCTTCTCTTCAGGCAATATATGTACTCTTTAGAGATGACGGACTTCTGAAACTTCCCTACTGCATAGCATTATCTGGGTTTGTCTGTGCTCTTTTTGCATTTGGAATTCCTTATCTATCTGCTCTCCGAATTTGGTTGGGATTCTCCACTGTTTTCAGTCTCATCTATATTGTGATAGCATTTGTGCTGTCGCTTAGAGATGGTATTACCCTTTGGCGCCTTGTTCAGCTCTCTCGGCATATTTTATACCATAATTTCGTGTGCATCCTAATTGTTGTTATACTATAAATATGCTTGAGGTTTCTTCAATCTGACATTTTGTTTCATCACTTGATTTTTTCAAGGCATAACAGCACCTGCAAAGGATTATAGTATTCCTGGATCACAGTCAACCAGAGTCTTCACGACGATAGGTGCCGTAGCAAATCTTGTATTTGCGTACAACACTGGAATGCTACCAGAAATTCAGGTGAGACATTGTTGTAGCACATAAGGCTACCGACTAGTTTATGTGCCATCAAATTACCTTATGTGACTCAAATACATTGCAGGCAACCATAAGGCCTCCGGTGGTCAAGAACATGGAGAAAGCTCTCTGGTTCCAATTCACTGTTGGTTCATTGCCTCTGTATGCTGTGACCTTTATGGGATACTGGGCTTACGGGTCGTCAACATCGAGTTATCTACTGAATAGCGTCCATGGCCCAGCTTGGATAAAAGTTGTGGCAAATTTCTCGGCCTTTCTTCAGACTGTCATAGCATTACATGTAAGTCTACCTTCGCACTTCGTAGTCCAAAAAGCAATCCATCTCGAAGTTGATGATTTCCTCTTGCTGTACTAACATCTGAGTTTTCTTTTCTAGATATTTGCAAGCCCAATGTATGAGTACCTGGACACAAGATTTGGCAGCGGACACGGTGGACCCTTTGCAATCCACAATGTTGTGTTCAGAATTGGTGTGAGAGGAGGCTACCTGACAGTGAACACGTTGGTGGCTGCGATGCTCCCGTTCCTTGGCGACTTCATGAGCCTGACCGGCGCGCTGAGCACCTTCCCTCTCACGTTTGTTCTTGCAAACCACATGTACCTGATGGTGAAGGGGCCCAAACTTTCTGCCTTCCAGAAAGGTTGGCACTGGCTGAATGTTGTTGGGTTCACCTTGTTGTCGGTCACGGCCGCAGTCGCTGCGCTCAGGCTTATCATGCTTGATTCCAGTACTTACCACTTATTTGCTGATATGTGAGGCCAATTTTAAGTCAGCTCTAGATTTTCATATATTATAGTATGGGTTAGGTCAGTAGAGTGTTTGACACGCTCATTATTGAGATAAAATAGCATCAGTGAACGAAGTATTCCTGTATGTGTGGCTGCCTAAACATTGCCTGAAAGTATTATGAAATATCTATTTGTGTAAGCTTTTGTGAGTACCGCTACATTGGATTGGTCATGGGCGCGGCGCAGCCAGGAAAGCCAGCCTAAGCTGAAGGAAAAGGCTCCGACTACCCTGCTGGTTAGCCTAGCTGTTTGGGCCTTAGGTGTGCGTTTAAGTTATTGAGCCTTGGACTGGGTGTGTGTGTAGGTCAGGCCAGTGCGGTCTACCGAGAGTTGTTCGGCGGAGTTATAAGCACTGTTTTTTTTTTTTGAAGTTATAAGCTATGTTATCTCTTCTTTTGTACTTAAAAAACTAGACGATGCCCGGTATGTTGCTGCGATAACTTTGTTAAAAAATACGATAAATAGTAGCCAAACTTGGGCGGCCGGCATGAAGGAAGATCACTAATTTTTGTTCTCATGACCTAGTTTACTTCAATCCTACACTAAACTTGCTCTGGGATGGGCAGGCCATTAGCTCCATCAATGCCTCTGTCTCAAAATAAATGACTCAAATTTTATATTAACTTTATAACTAAATCTAATAAAAAATAGTAAGCTCGAAAAACAATAAAACAAGTTTCTAGAATAGAATAAGAACTTTCGGATATTTGTTGAAAATATCACTTTAAACAAAAATGTGAAGGATGACTAACATGCATGTATGATGTGACAACGTTACATGCATAGCCTAGTGCAAAAATAATTGTAATTTGTAAGTTTGTTTATGTGGCAGATTTTGTATGGCTCGTTGGTAGAGAACCCTTAAATGCATGGCTTAGTAGGGACGTGGTGGTGGACACTTTTCATTTAACTTTTTGAAAATATGCCGGCCCAGTGGGAACCAGGGTACCACGACCCGTCGGCCGCTGGCCCTGAGGACGACACTTAGGCCGGCCCGTAGAAGATGGCTCGGCCGAGACCGCTTCGGAGGAAGCCGCCTCGCGAGGCCCCTCGCCACCTAGTCAGGCCCTACCAAGGCTGCCAAGCACCAGGTCGTGTCGCGAGGCTCCCCTTGGGAGGCCGCCATACGAAGCAAGGCGTACAGTGCCAGCCGCGGGGCTGTGTGCCCCTCACATGGATGACGTCCCGCTGTCAGGACAGGGACGACGGGGCGTGACCAAGCAAGTTTCCATTCTAATAATAAGGGAGTAGCGGCGTCTGCCTCCCCAAAAGCGAGTCCAAAGCATTTACTCTTTGGTGCAAGAAGATTAGAACGAATCGGCGTGCCAGGGCAAAGGTCATCGCCGAGCCCACCAGCGTGTCAGGACGACTGCTTTATCAGGCGAAGACCGCCTTTAGTCAGGATAGACCAGGACGCCTGCCCCCACCCCCCCTTTTGGATTGACACCCACTGGCCTCCCTTTCCCACTCATTTTCGGGGAAGAGGACCAAGGCACTACAAAGGGGGCAGGGCCGCTCCGATGTAAGGGGATCGACCCATTTTTCTCCCCGACACCTCATGTACTCAAAGCTCAAGCTATCCATTGCAATCCAACACAGGCAAGAGTAGGGTATTACACCGCACGGTGGCCCAAGCCTGGCTAGATCGCGCCTCCTCGTCGTGTCCGGTGAGAACAAGCGCGCTCGCCATCGTCTTCCCATAGTTGTCGTCTGGTCATAGGTTGTCGAGCAAAGCCCCCTAGTAGTCGAACCTTGATTTGTGGAGAAGTTCTAGGATCCAGATCCCAAACTTTGACATTTGGCGCGCCAGGTAGGGGACTTGCCGTCTTTGCGCCTTCGACCTTGATGTCAGCATCGACATGGACGACACCGCCGTTCACCAGGAATGTGCTGCGCCGAGCTGTCGCCAGGGTCCACGCAGCACCCGTCGGCCGGGGTGCCCCAGGGCGCCACCCTCGCGCCGCCACTGAGCCTGTTGGGGAGCGGGCCGACTCCTCCGCTCACCCATCGATGAACAAGCAGGCACGTGGCCACTCTGTCACCGTCTCCTTGCTTGCGCGTCGTGACCCTCCCGCGCCCTACGCCGCGCTGCTCATGGTGCATGAATTGTTGCGCTACCGTCCCATCGAGGTCGGCTATGACACTTGGTTTGGACGCACCATCGAGCTCGTCGACGCCGTGCGCGATGGCTGGGCGCCCTCCCACTCTCCGCCTCCTCCTTCGTCGCATGCCGACAAGGCCAGGCGCGATGCTCCTCCTGCACCTCCCTCGGCTCATGACATGGCCAGGCGACGCCCTGTGACACACGCTTTGGAGCCATCCCATGAGTCGTATGTGCCGGGCAGTGACGGTGACAATTGCTAGATCATTTGCCACGCGCCCCCGGACGTGCGTGTGGTCCTCGAGAAGGCGTGCAACCACAAAGACCACGATCTCCATGATGTTACCACCGCTGGGCGCCAGAACCATGCGGACCTCGATGGAGGCATCGTTACCACCGGGGGCTACCTGGCCCTCACGACCAGGCTGTGCCGCGTGGTGTGGCCCGACAAGTTCAAGCCAGACCTCTCGGCTTGCTAAGATGGCAGTGGCAACCCCACCGAGTTCCTACTGCTCTACACCATCAGCATCCAGGTCGCAAGGGGGGACGATCGGGTCATGGCAATCTGGTTTCTCATGGCCCTTAAGGACGTTGCACGCACGTGGCTCATGAACCTCCCCGACGCGTCCATCTCTTCATGGGAGGACCTATGCAAGCAGTTCGTCGCCAACTTCAAGGGCATGAGCGACCGTCCCCTCACACCCAATGACCCACGGGCCGAGCACTAGCGCCCCGACGAGTCCCTTCGTAAGTTCATCCAACACTTCAGCCAGGTGCGCAACAGGATCCTGAAGGCGTCTGATGCCATGATCGTCTCTGCCTTCACCAACGGCTTCACAGACGCGAGGATGTGCGATAAGCTCTCCGTCAGGGACAAGCTCGACTCCGCCGTAGAGCCGTTCATCCTCGTCGACTGTTGTGCCAAGACCGAAGAAGGACGCCTTTTCCTCCACAACGACCCTGACGCCGAGCCTGGCGCGGCAAAGTCCAAGGGCAAGGACACCAAGCGCAAGTGCCGTACCGTGCTCGTGGCGGAGCCGGACAACAAGCGTGGCTGCGACCACGATGAGCCCAAGAAGGAAGACCACCTTCCTTGTGTCTACCACAACGTGACCTCCCACAGCACCGAAGACTGCTACGAGCTCGTAGCTTCGCGAGGGCTGTGTCGAGCGCCGCGATAGCCGCAAGGAGCACGACAAGGGCCGCGGTGGTGGCCGATGGGGCAATAACAACAACAACAACAACGATGATGCCGATGACAACAACCACTAGGGCAGGCAAAACCAACCGTGACAGGTTGACCCTCGGGCCAATGCGGCCCTACCGCACGCCAACGACCTCCTTCCCGCCGAGAATGCTGGGGCCTACTAAGAGCCCCATAGGGTGGCATGCACCCTTGGCGGGGCCCAAGCCCTTCCATCTAACCGCTACTTCAAGCAATTCTCTCGCGAGGTGAACGCGGCCCTACCGGCGCTCGAATCAACCGACCGCCTCAAGTGGTTTGAGTTCCCCATCGCCTTCGACGCCAGCGACCACCCCAAGTCCACGAAGGCCGTGGGCATTGCTCCCCTATTGTGCACTCCTACTATCAGCAATGTGGTCGTCACCAAGACGCTCATCAACGGTGGGGCAAGCCTCAACGTACTCTCTGTGGAGACCTTCGAGACGCTTCAAGTGTTGTGCGAGAGCCTGATGCCCACCAGGCCCTTCTTGGGTGTCACTGATGGCTCCACTCTCCCCCTAGGGGAGGTGCGCCTTCCTGTCACCTTCGGCACCCGCAAGGACTACCGTACGGAGTTCATCGTCTTTGATGTGGCTCACATCAGCCTGCCCTACAACGCCATCTTGGGATATCCGACGCTCGCCAAGTTCATGGCAGTGACCCACCACGCCTATGGCCTCGTCAGGATGCCCGTCTACAGTGACACCCTCGGCATCCGCTGTGATGAGAAGGATGTGATTCATACCCTCGAGCACGCCTACAAGGCTGCCTCTGCCGCGTGCCCGGTCGACGAGGATGCCCCTGGGATTGCCGAGGAGGCACCCATGAAGAAAAAGCCCCTGGCCCCTCAGGAGTTGGTTGAGTCCAAGAAAGTGTCGATGGGTCAGGGTGACGCAGGCCCCTCCCTCACCGTCAGCAGTGGCCCCTCCCCCAAATAGGGAGGCACGCTCGTCACATTCCTTAGGGCAAGCTCAGATGTGTTGGCTTGGACATCATCAAGCATGCCCGACCTATCGAGGGAGGTGATCGAGCACCACTTTGTCGCGCGCTAGAGAGCATAGCCCATCAAGCACAAAGAATGGATTTAGGCGCCCGAGAAGCAGGAGTTGCTCGTGAAGCTCCCCTAACTGGCCCATCGCGGCCCCAGAAATGACGGCGTTGGGTGTTCCGGTACCGGACACATGGAATGCCTGCCGTCACCGTAAGTCATGTCTGTGCTCCAAGGATAAGGGCAAGATGGAGTTGTTCACGCTCCGGGGCTCTCTCTACCCATGTTGCCTTCGGCACGTGAGAGCTCCTTCCCGCTCCTCAAGCTGGCGGCTGCCCCATGCTTTGCGCTGGCGGCTGCCCCATGCTCCCCACAGGCGACCTACTTACTTGAGGGGCCCTAAGCTGTCATATCCTCAAGATGACCTGTGTCAAGCATGACAACATGTATCTTTATGTTATGTAATGAACTTTCTTCATGCATCAGTAAAGTTTATTTCCTTTAGAATTCTTTGTGCTTGCAGCTGAGTATGCCTCAGGAGGGGTCGCACTTGTGATATCCCCCGTGTATGTCACGCGAGCGGGGGCTGGGCACAGTGCCTGTGTTCGGGTCAATCCCAGCAGCACTAAAAAATTAAAGTGACTAAGCTTTGGCTCGCAGGCTTGCTCCTATGTATGTCACCTTACCAGGTCTTTGTTGCTCTTGTCTCCTCGTGTAATACCCACAGGTGAACCCACAAGTGCACCCTGCTGCATTACTTGTGAAAACTTGACAGTTTCCCTGGTGGAGGATATCAAAGGCTATCGAAGGCCTCAGGAGCCCCCCTCGGGAGGCTTCGCAAGCGGCGTACCGCGGGCGGAAGGCTTCACGAGGGACCGCGCCTTATGAGGCGCTCCCTGCGGAGGACTCACTCCAGGCAGCACAGTTCGAAGGAGCTAAGTCTAAAGTACCCCTTAGAGTTTTTCCTCTTGTTTCCCTTTCGAGATGTCCTGATTGCCTTGGCACGAGCCGCCTATGCGTCAAGGGGTGGCCCCGGGCATCGCGCGTCAGGGACTCCTACTAGCCCTAAGAGCCCTACACCCTTCGGCCTCGCTGAGCGCATGCTCCATGCATACCAGCGACGATGGAGCTCGCCTCGGGGGCTAGGTCCCAGTGACATAGGGCACAAAGGCAATGTAAGAGGGGAAGAAAGACCTCGGAAAAATGCAAACACGCATAAAACATTGAGTACTTAACACAAAAGTGTCGTATGAATGTTTTCAGGCCCCAAGAAGTCAGACCTACTCTATTACAACAATGAACCAAGGAGAGTCTAGGCGTGCGAGGCGCCACCATCGTCACCCTCGTTATCGCTGCGAGGGGCCTCACTGCCATCGCTGCTAACCTTGGCCTTGAAGGCATACCGCTCGACAAAACCATCGACATGCTCCCTCACAGCCTCCTCGAGGCCTTCGCGGAGCTCCTCGGGACGGGGGTCACCACCCACCCAAAATCGAAGCGGTTGTCAAGGTGGAGAAGGTTGCTGAAAAGCCGCATCATTGCCTGGGTCAGTAGGCCACGACACGCCTCTTGTACGATGGCGTCTGTACCCAGCAGCTACCTCCTAAGGTCATCGACCTCGGCCTGGAGCTTTCCCCACTGGACCACAAGGTCCTCTCGCGCCTCGAGAGTGGCCTAGGAAGCCGCCATCTCGCGCTCCCGGGTCTCGGCGTTTGTCTCGCGGGTGGTGACCGCCCTCTGGCGCCTCATGACATCTAATATGTCTCAAATGTATCTACTTTTTTGAACACCTTTTGCTCTGGTTTTGTCCTCTAATTTGCATTATTTGAATGGAACTAACCCAGACTGACGTTGTTTTCAGCACAACTACCGTGTGTTATTTTTGCGCAGAAATAAAAGTTCTCGGAATTGGACGAAACTTTTTGTGAATTATTTCTAGAATATATGAGGAATTATGGAGCGAAGAAGTACCATCAAGGGGCTGCCTGTGGGTGTGGGATCACTAGAAGAGTATGTCTAGAGGGGGGGGGGGTGAATAGACTACTAGCAGGAATTTAAAATCTACACAAGGTGCAAAGTTAAGTGTCGGCAGATTTTAGCATATATAGAAAGTTTAGCACACCCTACACATGCAAGTCATCAAGTATAGCAGCGAAAGTAAAGACATTGCACATGGAAGTAAGGAGTAGAGATACGAAGATCAAACGCATGAAGGACACGAAGATTTTTCCCGTGGTTCTGATAGGTGGTACTATCGTACGTCCACGTTTATGGAGTCTTCAACCCATGGAGGGTAACGGTCACGCGAGTCCACAGAGGGCTCCATCCATAAGGGTCCACGAAGGAGCAACCTTGACTATTCCATAACGGCTTTCGTCCACGAAGGACTAGCCTCACTCAGGGTAGATCTTCACGAAGTAGGCGATCTCCTTGCCCTTACAAACTTCTTGGTTCACTCCACAACAAGAAGTAGGAGGCTCCCAAGCGACAACTAACCAATCTAGGAGACATCACCCTCCAAAAGGTAATGGGCTCGATAATGTCGATGAACTCCTTGCTCTTGTGCTTCAAGATGATAGACTCCTCTACACTCAATCACTCTCTCACAGATTTGGCTTTGGTGGAAGAGATTGATTGGGTGGATAACAACTTGGGGAGGCTAGAGAACAAGATTCATATGGTTGGAATGGAATGGCATGATCTCAACACATGAGTAGGTGGCTCTCTCTCAGAAAATTAGTTGGTATGAGTGGGGATCTATTCTGAGTGCTTCTCTTGCAAGTGAGTGGTGGTGGAGGGGTATATATAAGCATCTCCAAAAATCCAACCATTACACCTAATAAGTCCAACTCGATGACACTGATGTGTTAATCTCGGTGGTACCAAGTTTCCTAAAACGTAGCAACTTTTGAATCTCAGTGAGACCGATATATAAATTTCGGTTGCACCGATTAGGTGACCAATGGTCAGATTGGCAAACTCGGTGAAGCCGATTCAACAAACTTGGTGGGACTGATTTTGTGAATTTGGGCAACAGGTAGTTGGCAACCCCAACTCGATGGCACCAAACCAGAATCGGTTGCACCGATGGGTTAGGGTTTGGCTTGAGTCTGTCCGAGTCTCGGAATCGGTGGCTCCGAGTGGGAGTTGTTGGTTGCACCAATTTTGGATATTTTGCTTTGGACATACTTTTGTGGAAGAGCTTGTTGGTGTATGTGGTGACTATCACTTGTGCATGTATGAGCATTTTGTTCACCAAGAGTACCTTACCCCCTTTTAATAGTATTGGCTTTCCTATGGACTCAAAGTGATTTCTCACAAAGTAAAATGTAGAGTCCTCTTGCTTGAAGCTTTGCCAATGCTATTCCTTCTCCTTCTTCTTCTTAGGGATACTCTACACACTCCTTTTTGCCAACCCAACTCTCTTTTATGGACTTTATCTGAAATACACTAGATGGTGGTATTAGTCCAAGAGACAATGTATGTTGTCATGAATTATCAAAACCACCAAGGGAGCATATTGTGATTTCAGTGGGTCACAAGCTAACAGGCGTGCCCACCCCCTTGGGCGCACCCTGATAGCTTGTGGGGCCGACGTGGCTCCCCTGACCTAATTCCAGTCCTGTAAATTCACATCTCCGAAGAAAAGAATTAGGAGAGAAGATTTGATCGCGTTTTGCGAGATGGAGCCTCCGCCACCTCTTGTTATTCCTCGCGAGGGATGATCTTGATCTTCAATACCTTGTTCTTTTAGATTCTCGCGAAGATCTATCCGATGTAATCTTCTTTTGTGGTGAGTTTGTTGGATCCGATAAATTGTGGGTTTATGATCAGATTATTCATTGTAAGTAATTGATTTTTTTCCTAAACTTTATTGTGCATGATTGTTATAGCTTTGTAATTCTATCTGATCTATCAGTTTGGTTTGGCCAAATAGATTGATTTACCTTCAGCGGGAGGAGTGCATTGTAGTGGGTTCGATCTTGCGGAGCTCTATATCCGAGTGACCGAAAGGGGGGACAAGACACATATTGTATTGTTCAGTAAGGATATGATGACGGGGCATGAACATATTGCTTCTCTTACTTTGTGAAAGATTGTGGATGTCACCTACGGGGGGGGGGGTAAATAGGAGCTTTAAAATAATTATTGTTTCGGCTTGAACAAATGCGGAATTAAAGTAGTGTTTAATTTGTCAAGAACAAAACCTAAAACAACTAGGCTCACCTATATTCACCAAGAACTTATGCTAAGCAAGATAAACAACTAAGTGATGACAAGGTATATAACATGAAACATTATGGCTATTACAAAGTAAAGTGCATCAGTAAAGGGCTCGGGGTAAGAGATAACCGAGGCACGTGAAGACAATGATGTATCCCTAAGTTCACACCCTTGCGGTTGCTAATCTTCGTTTGGAGCGGTGTGGAGGCACAATGCTCCCCAATAAGGCAGTAGGGCCACTGTAATCTCCTCACGCCCTTGCACAATGCAAGATGTCGTGATTCCACTAAGGGGACCTTGAGGGCGGTCACCAAACCTGTACAAATGGCAACCCTTGTGGGGTAGTCGTCAATACTTGTACACTTTGTCAACCCTTGGGAGCAGTTAATGGAACCCATACAAATTGCTCGGAGTAATATCCACAAGATAATTAGAGACCCCGACACTTGTGCGAAGCTTTACACCACAATGATTGATCTCCGAGACATCAACCGTCTAAGGCACCAAAGCACCCATGAGGAGCAAGTTCTAAGGTGCCCAAACACCCAAGAGTAATAATCTTATCAACTTTTCACTCCCACGTATCACCATGGAGAACTCAAACATATGCACCAAATGCAGTGGCAAGGGCACATGGAGTGCCAGAGTCCTCCTCTCCCAGATCCCACCAAAGAAACTAATGCTAGGGAGGAATATGAGAGGAAAAACAAAGAAGAGAACACGAAGAACTCCAAGATCTAGATCCAAAAGGTTCCCCTCACATAGAGGCAAAATTGATTGGTGGATAGATCTCCTCTCTCTTTTCCCTCAAGAACTAGGAAGAATTATTGGAGGGATTGAGAGAAAGCAAACTCGAAGAAGAACAATAATGGAGGAAGAACACGAGCCCAAAATATAAAGTCCATTGGGGAAGAAGACCCCTTTTATAGGCCCCCCAAATCTAACCGTTATGTGTGCTGGAAGCAAACAAGCGGTACTACCGCTCCATGGAGCGGTACTACCCCTCGGGCGAAGATCCCGGAGTATAGAGAAAAGGTGAAGCACCCTAAGGTGGTAGTGTCAGATGTCCCGGTGGTACTACTGCTAGGGTTGTAGTACACAGGGGAGAAGGAGAGGTAGGAAAGAGTACGACAACAGTACCGCTTATAAGCAGTACTACATTGCCTTACTACCAGCCTACAATCATGAAGAGGCAAACGAGTCCAGAGGCTAAAAAATAAGCGGAAGTGAAGCGGTAGTGGGCGGGCGTGTAACGCCCAAGATGCGATCCTATCCCTATTTTGGCTCGAGGGCCTTGACAGGGATAGAAGCGCATCTTGTCATTTCGCAAGAATGGATATCATTACAAATACATGTAAATAAGAGATGAGTATATGGAATTGTCTTACACTCCCCACAATCTACATCAATATCACATCAATACAACATCGTATTCAAACATCATACATAAGAGCAGGGTCCGACTACGAACGAAATCAAATGATAAAATGACATCCATCCTTGCTATCCGAGGCTGCCGTCCTGGAACCCATCCTAGATCGATGATGAAGAAGAATAAGTACTCCAAATCAAACAAGCATCGTGCTCACATTTTACATTTGTTAAACACATTTTATATTTGTTAAACACATCAATACAACATCGTATTCAAACATCATGCATATTATGATTTTGGTCTAGATCTGTCCTAAACACATTTTATATTTGTTAAACAGAAAAATAAAGTGTACACTGAGATTCTACACGTCATTGTAGTCGATTTACATATATGGATCATCTAAAACAGAGCTACGGTCTAAAAGATATGGCACACGCAAGATGAATACACCATGAATGCAAAATGCATGCAAACGACAACCACAAACATTCCAAATCATGGATGCAGCAATATATTATGAATCTACATGAGATTCTAAGCAAGTTTATATATTGCATGTCCAAACCGGAGCAACGGTTCAACCATAACAACCAACACAAGTTTTAGTTATAATCTGCCCAAAAACAGCAACATAGCATATTGCAACCCACAAATCAACAAGCTACAGCCACCTGAAATGTACAACAAAGACTTGATGATGTAGCGTACATGATGCACAACAATTCATCTAACTACAGCAACATGAATGGAAGCAAGGATCAATAGCAATTGAGCTTGCAAGATGGCATGTTGAATCAGTATTTAAGGACTTAGTGAAAATCACAGTTTTTAACAGAGTAGCTTTTATCACAAAGGCATATTGACAACAAGAGAAATATATTCTACAGTTCTTATAATGACATGAAACTTAACAACATGCTAGAGTACATTATGCACTACAAATAACTCCATTACAACAACCCTAAAGGGGCTGTAGATCAATAGAAAAACACATGGCAAGACAACAACAAAATATTACAGATTCCAGACTTAGAAATATTTCAGCATCCCAAATCAGTAACATTGATTAAGCATGTTCGCATGATGAAATCTACAGCTAATCATAAGATTCATGGCATGGAAACCCAATCAACAGCAAGTAGATATGGCATACTACAACACGCTCCAAAGACACAACTACAAGGAGGCATGGATTGGTTAATACGGACCTCGCAAAATGGAACTTAATGTTAACAGGTTTCAATTTTAACGGGATAACAACTTGAGAGCAAAAAATGAACATGATAATGAAGTTCTACCTAACAACCAGAGGCATGGAATCAAAGTAGACATATCCTAGAGCAATACTCATGAAGACAACACATACAAAAGGCCTACGGTTGAGATGCAATCATCCGCGCAAAAATGAATAAAATAACTGATTCATCTATTACGATGAGGTGCATTTTTCCGACAATGTTTTGAGCATGTAGATGCAAGCTATTATGCATGCAAATGTCACCATCACGCAGAGCACAAAATGTAGAACAACTTTCATATAATTTTCACTGCCATAGGATGAACATGCACAAAGTTGTGGGCATTAAAAAATGCATACTTGTTGATAAACGGGCACGTCTTAGGGACTTGGCAAAATTCTCACCCCGGGGAAACGGGACGAGGCTGTGTAGGGATGAGCCGGCGTGGCTGTTTGGATGGCGGGTTGGGGCGATTCCGGGTCAAAGCTGGACGGGGCCATCCCGGATCGAGCTTGGGGAGGCCATGGCCATGGCAGGGTCAACGGTTCATGTCGACATGGCCGGAGGGAGGCGGAGCAGCAACGGAGAGGCACAGGCCGCCCGGATCTGGCTGCGGAGGCGTCGGATCCGGCGGTTACCGAGGCTGCCGGCGGCCGGCGAGACCAAGGCTGTGGCTGCCAAGGTCCGGCAACGAGACGGAGGCGCAGCGCGGGGCCGACAAGTAGGCAGGCAATGGGGCGGGGCGAGGCAGCGGGGACGATGCATTTGGAGGCCAACCGATGCGGGCGGCAGCGTCTGGGTGGCAGCACGCGCTCTACTGGGCAGCTGCGGTGGCCGACAATGCGGGCGAAGGTGCCGACGCGGCCGGGTGAGCTCGTGGGCGGAGGAGACGCGGTGCGCGTGCTCCCCCGGGCACTGATGGGATGGGGTGGAGCTGCCCCGGTCCCGGGTGGGCCGTGGTGGAGAGGAGGGAGGAGGAGGCACGCTGGAGGGTAGGGAGCACCGCATGGCGGCCTTCGATTGGCTGGGGCGACGGCTGGTGGCGGCGCGGCCGTTGGGGCACCGCCAAGTGGCGGTGGGAGGCTGGCTCGATGCTAATTCTGATGGCTGGTGGCGCTAAAGGTTAGGGGAGGGCTAGTTGCTAGGGTTTCGTCCAAAATGGCTAGGGGGCTTCTTAAATAGGAAAGGGGGCGAGGATGGGGTTTTTTGCACCGTTTTCAGGCCATTTGATTCCGATCGGACGGTCTGGAAGTGGAGGGTTTAGGGTTAGGTGATGGTGGGCTGGTGGGCTGTGCTAGAGGGGTTGGGCTGAGATGAGAGGGAAAGTTGCGGCCCGTGACAGAATTTTAAAACAGCGAAAAACGTCCGATAATTTAACCGATGAGGGTACAACTATAGTTGGCCGTTCGGGTATCAAACGACCTCTGATTGCGACGAAATTTGGCAGCTGGTCTCCTTACAATATATTACGACCGCTCGCCAAGTTTTGACCCAATCCGAGAAAGTTTTATGCGCATTTTTAAAACGATACTTTACCGATGTCCTGGGCACGTGCGTGTGTGTATGGTCTCAAATGGTCAACGACGAGAACGGAGAGATCCGGCAACTATGAACGGATGCAAATTTTCAAAAACGAGTGATGATGCTATGTAGATGATACGAATGATGCGATGATGAATGCGACAACCAAATGAATCATGCAATGACAACAAAATAAAAGGGGAATCTTCTGGAGCGTCGGTTTCGGGCTGTTACAAGTCTCCTCCACTTACAAGAGATCTCGACCCGAGATCTTACAATGAGAGGAGGAAAGGAATGGGTAAAACTTAGTTGCTTCTTAGACAAAAGAGAGAAACCAAAGAACCTTCAAGGTGGTAAAGAGATGAAGAATGGCACGAGGCACAAGCAAGAATTCAAAAGAAGTTTGGGAAACACTTTGGTTGAAATAGAAGCGACACTTGATATAATGGGAAGAAATTGAAAAGAGAGCCACAAAACTCCAGTTAAATGGATAAACAAGGAAAGAACATGATCTTCATAACAATATGACGGGTTGAAGGGAGCAACATCACACGCGTCCGGAACAAAAGAATAGAAGCTAGATTATTGGAAAGAAAGGAACAAAGAAGAAAATGACAACTTGTACCACAACTGAATTTGAAAATTATCTTTACACGGGAGGATTGAACGGAGTTGTTGGAAAACCAACAACGAAAAGAAGAAGCTTCTTGTGGGATTATGAAAACATCTCAAAATTATGAGGTGACTACCGGCTACTAACAGAAACAAAGATTGCTTGGGAGCAACAAGATATGCAAAACTTCTTACACCAATAAGATACATAGAGAACTTGGATCATTGATAAACACCATGATAGCAACAATCCTTAGAAAAGCTTTAGGTGTAATCCAATCCAAGATATCTTTAATGAATAAATCACGAGTTGAAAATATCTCATGATCAAAGATATTGGTGGGTTTAAATATCTCATTCTTGAAATAAATTCTCTTTGAAACTCCTCAAGAATGCTATAACACCACCTCAAAGGAAAATGGAGGCAGAATTGCACTTTGAAACGCAAGATAAAGAATACTTGATCTTCCCCAACAAGAATATCGAGAAACACTTCGAGAATGAATTGAATCCTCGAAGAACCACCATGAAGGACATCTTGAAGAACTCCAGAAACAAATGATTATCAAAACAATGAAGGTTGAGAAGAATAAGATTACGAAATTGCAAAGATTAGATGGAGCTTCACGACAAGATACTTAAGAAAACATGGAACTCCGGAAAGGAAAAGAAGAACAACTTAGAATCGAGAATTTGATAGCATGAGCAAACTCCGGAAGAAGGATTGCAATCACCTAGATGAAACAAGAATAAGAATTATGTTTTGCTTATCATTCATCAAGTTAAATTGATGACAAGCAACATATTGTCATACTACTTATTCTTCTTGAAGAAGATTTAAGATAGCATAGCACACAAAACACCGGTAAGAATTTGAAACGAATGAAGATACTACGAATGAATGGAGATACATGAGAACAAATTGATCATGATCCACCTAATAGGAAGCTTGAACGAAGTAATGGAATAATCGAGATACGAACGAAGGGACAACAATTGAGAAGAATTTGAGAAAGAAAGCTGAAAGCTGAGAACGAAAAAATCTTCTGAAATGATGGCCTTCGGAGGATCGAGAAATGATAACAACTCTGAAATGCTCCAGATAGATATGGACAAAATTTTCATGATCAAAAATAATTCAAGAGTATCGCCATGAGCTGAGATGACAATATTCAAAAGAATGGAGGAAGTTTTAAGATAAACTCTCCTCCGGTGTTCAGCACTGAGAATGATGACGAGAAACAACACCATGAATTACCGAGATACTCTGGAATAATGAATAAGGAAAGGTTGAGCCAACAATCAAAATAATTCAAAATGATCTTGGAGAAGGCATATGACTGATGGAATCCATACTTATGTCACACTTGAAAAGAATTAGAGTCCTCCGTAAAAGATTAGAAGAGTCAGGTAAGATCCTGGGAAACACCTCTGGCTTATGGGCCCACTGAAAAGAAACCACAGTTGAAACAATTGCTTATAAAGAGAGGTTGCACCGGTACAAACTAAAAACTTTATGAGGCGAGAACCTAAAAATAATTTGAAAGGATTTGAATGAAAACATGCATCTTCAGAGATCTTCAACACTCCGGATAGAATAGAGAGAGACGACAACCATGGACAAGAATTACCAACACAGAAAAATTTTAGCGAATGAAAAGGATATGATGATCACCAACAACTTGACTTGAATTCACTGGAGAAGAAAACAGAGACAAAGAAATGATGAACTTGAATCTCCCGAGCATCTTCACATGAATCACCGGATACAATACGTAAGAAAAGAAAACAAAAGCATCACATGAATTGAAAGGCACTGGATTCAAGATGTCTGGCTTCGGAATAGAAAAAAGGGTGGGAGGGTGGGAAAAACAAATAAAACTTGGCACATATGAGCCGGACTCCGGAAAAAATAAGGATATATCTTGCACATATTGAAGAGGATAGAATTATCTTGAAGAGAATCACACCGGATGAAAATAATTGATACGAGAACTTGATTGAGCAAAAGAATTAGCATTCCCACAGAAGTATGGGAACACCTCTTAGGAAAGATATGAAATCACCACTTGACATCGAAGCAACTCGAATTACAATACTCCAAAAAAACAAAGGATGAGGCTTACGAAACAAGCCGGAAACAAATACACAAACCATCTTGCATTTGTTGGAAAGATAATCCTAGGTAATTACTTGAATTCCCACCTAGGAACTTCCGAAATCTTTCTGGTTATGCAATCTAGTCCAATGGATACACGGAGTAAAATCCATCACTCAACTCCTAGCAGTAATACTACTCTCCAATGTATCACATCCGTTAACACATAACCAGAGGCCTCGGAAATTCATCTACCTCAGATCCTCGTAATCACAATGATACCAGTTATGGCAGTACATCTGGATGCTCTCCCCAGTACTCGGTGACGCCAAACTCCTCTCGCCACAAATAGTATTGAAGAAGTTTCGAACATCAGCGTCCTGAGATAGTAAGGAAATTGAACAATAGCGATGTGTCAAGAATCCCTTGGAGCTCTACTCCCCAGGACACTTCTACCCTAAATTGACAGGAGGCAGCAAGAACAGAATTCCAGTCACATTGACATCATAGAGAATCCAAAATTTCCACGTGATCCTAATGTTTTTGAGTGGGAAGAGGGGTAGAATTAAAATTCCTATGCCAGGATTTGTCACCAGAGCATAGAAGAGGCGTAAAAATAATCCTACTCTCTAATATATAACTAGACTCAATATAGTTTTTCTAGACTTGACTCGGCCAAGTTCGATCAATCAAGGGGACTCCTAGGTCGGTACAGGCTCTGCCAACTTGTAATGCCCAAGATGTGATCCTATCCTTATTTTGGCTCGAGGACCTCGACAGGGATAGAAGCGCATCTCGTCATTTCGCAAGAATGGATATCATTACAAGTACATGTAAAGAAGAGATGAGTATATGGAATTGACTTACTCTCCCCACAAGCTACATCAAGATCACACCAATACAACATCATATTCAAACATCATACATAAGAGAAGGGTCCGACTATGAACGAAATCAAACGATAAAATGACATCCATCCTTGCTATCCCAGGCTGTCGTCCTCGAACCCATCCTAGATCGATGATGAAAAAGAATAAGTACTCCAAATCAACAAGCATCGCGCTCACGTCAAATCGTTGCATTACTTGTACCTGCAACTATTGTTGTAGTAATCCGTGAGCCACGAGGACTCAACAATCTCATTTACAAGGGTATCAAGACTAGCAAAGCTTAATGGGTGAGGTATGGTTAAGTGGTGAGGTTGCAGCAAGCACTAAGCATTTATTTGAGTGGCTAACTTACGAGTACAAGAATAAGGGGGGGTTATTGGCGTATAAACGGATGTGATCTAGTAATGATCACTAGATGATCATGAACACATACTTACGATCAAACATAACCCCATCGTGTTCTCGCTTGGTTCAGAACTCACGAGTTGAGACAGTCATGGTTAAGCACACGGTTGGTGTGTTTTATTTGAGTTTACTTCAAGTTTTCTATGACCGAGTATTAAAGAAAGTTTCCAAGTTGCCACATAACCGCGGGCATGACTTCTCGAAAAGATTTAACCCTACAGGGGTGCTCCAACTTATCCATCACAAACTAACCACAAGCTGCATTGGAATTCCTCAACCACGGGATAACCCGTAGTATTCGCGGAATCCTGATGGAAAATCTCATCCTCGGGATAGCCCTAAGTGTCCTCGAAATCCCGTGCACAAGACGTTCGAGAAAGGTAACAAATCCAGCAAGGCGGCCCAACGTGTCGACGAACCCAATAGGAGTCGCGTATCTCGTTCTCCGGACATGACGGATGATCTACGCGTATAGTGGCATGATAGAAATCTCCCGAGTTTCCCCGGGTTGGCCCTGCATAGTGCTCTATTTTGGACCAACACTCACGAGGAGCACTGCCCCAGGTTGTTGATTAAGATCCTCAGGTTAGTTACTCCCTACGCAGGTTTATTAGTTATGAGGCAAATGCAGTACCAAAGTTAGGCCTTGCCAAAAGAGTTTTATCCCAAAACAAAAATCAAGGGGGTCCCCATAACAACCCTAAGCATGTTAGGAGTGCTCAGTATGGAACATAACACCATTACACAAGTAACTAGGATGGCGAAAGCGGAACAAAACACCAAGCAAAAGGCCAAGCCTTCCACCTTTTACCAAGTATATACATGCATTAAATTAAATAGCAATAGTATTGTGATATATCAAGAAAATATCCATGTTGTCACATGGAAACACCCTGCATCCGCAACTATCAATGCTATAAGAAGGGATAAGCAAGTGGTAACATAGCCAAACAATGGTCTGTTGGGATGTGGAGGGGTTAGAGGCTTTTCATGGCAATGTTAGGAGGCTTGACATACAAGTGATAGGTAGTGAGACATAACGTTAGAAGCGAGAACACTAGCATATAAATGATAGTATTGGTATCTAGGGAAATGGTCATCTTGCTTGAGATCCCACTTGGAAGAATAATGAATCCGTGAAGTTAGACGAACGGGACGTAGTCGAACGAATCCTCACACTCCAAACGCTTTCGGAACTCTATCAAGAAGAAGCAATCTGTAATAACAATCAACACATGATAAACACCACAACACATGGATGACAAGATGCACAAACAATTATGATGCATGTCCATACGATTATGCAAGGCATGGCAAAGCACAACAATCAAATATTACACATTAAGTGAAGCTCAATATGCAACGAGTTGCATATTGATGAAACTCCATATTTGAATTGCATAGTTCACTCCCATTTAGATACACACCAATATTAAATGTTGTTAAACATGGAAAGACGTGAGGCACAATGAAACTTCACTATCTAGGCATCTTAAATGAGGTCAAAAACAACATATAGTGTTTCCGAAACATCCGCATATGCATATTATGATTTTGGTCCAGATCTTTCCTAAACACATTTTATATTTGTTAAAAAACAAAATAAAATGTACCATGAGATTCTACATGTCATTCTAGTCTATTTACATATATGGATCATTTAAAACAGAGCTACGGTCTAAAAGATATGACACACGCAAGATGAATATGCCATGAATGCAAAATGCATGCAAACGACAACCACAAACATTCCAAATCATGGATGCATCAAGATATTACGAAACTAAATGAGATTCTAAGCAAGTTTCATATATGGCATGTCCAAAATGGAGCAACGGTTCAACCATAACAACCAACACAATTTTTAGTTATAATCCGCCCAAGAACAGCATCATAGCATATTGCAACCCACAAATCAACAATCTAAAGCCACCTAAAATGTACAACAAAGACTTGGTGATGTGGCCTACATGATGCGCAACAATTCATCTAACTACAACAACATGAATGGAATCAAGGATCAGGATGAATAGAAGTTGGACGCGGCCATCCCGGCACGAGGTTGGGGAGGCCATGGCCATGGCAGGGTCAACGGTTGACATCAACGTGGCCAGAGATTTGTGGAGCAGTGATGGAGAGGCACGGGCCACCCGAATATGGCTGCGGAAGCGCCAGATCCGGTGGTTACCGGGGCTGGCGACAGTCGGCGGGACTAAGGCCGCGGTTGCCAAGGTCTTGTGGCGAGACGAAGGCGCAACACATGGCCGACGAGTAGGCGGGCAACGGAGTGGGGCGAGGCAACGGGGTCGACGTGGCCGAAGGTAGGCCGATACGGGTTGCGGCATCTTGGCGGCGGCAGCTGCGACGACCGGCGATGGGGGCAAAGGTGCCGGCGTGACCGGGCGAGCTCCTGGGCGGAGGCGGCACGGTTCATGGGCACCCCCAGGCCCCGATGGGCTCAGGCGGGCCTGCCCTGGGCCTGGGCGGGCCGCGGTGTAGAGGAGGGAGGAGGATGCGCGTTGGAGGGTAGTGAGCACCACATGGCGGCCTCTGATTGGCTCGGGCGACGACTGGTGGCGGCGCGGCCAGGAGGGCGCCGCCAAGTGGCGGTGGGAGGCTGGCTCGATGCTGATTCCATTGGCTGGCGGCGCTAGAGGTTAGGGGAGGGGTAGATGCTAGGGTTTCTCCCAAAATGTCTAGGGGGACTGCTTAAATAGGAAAGGGGGCTAGGATGTTTTTTTTTGCATCGTATTCAGATCGTTCGATGTCGATCGAACGGTCCGGAAGCGGAGGGGTTTAGGGTTAGGTGATGGTGGGCTGGTGGGCTGTGCTAGGGGGGTTGCGCTGGGATTAGAGGAAAGTTGTGGCCCATGACAGAGTTTTAAAACATCAAAAAATGTCCGATAATTTAACCGATGACGGTGCCGCTACTGTTGATCGTTCGGGTATCAAATGACCTCCGATTGTGATGAAATTTGGCAGGCGGTCTCCCTACAATATATTATGATCGCTCGCCAAGTTTCGACCCAATCCGAGAAAGTTTTATGAGCACTTTTAAAACAACATCTTACCTATGTCGTGGGCACGTGTGTATGTGGTTGGTCTCAAATGGTCAATGACGAGAAAGGAGAGAACCGGCAACTATGAACGGATGCAAGTTTTCAAAAACGAGTGACGATGCTATGCAGATGATACGAATGATGCGATGATGAATGCGACAACCAAACGAATCACGCAATGACGACGGAATAAAAGGGGAATCTTCTGGAGCATTGGTTTCGGGCTGTTACAGGGCGATACTACCACTATAAGCGGTACTACCACTCGCACTACCAGCCTACTACTGCGCAACCCAACGCGAAAAGTCGAGTCCCGAGAAGCAACGGTGGTATCCACGATACTGGACATCGGAAGTACCACTTATAGAAGGTACTACTGCTTCATAGAGTGGTATTACATCAGGAGAGTTACAAGGAAGCTCAAGCAAAACAGATGGATACAATAAAACTTGAAGTGCCATAACTTCTACAAATGAGCTCCGAATAGAGCAAACTCAAGCTTGTTGGATAGATGACGACAACTAAGAAGAGTTAGTAGAAAAATGCCAATGATATAGAGATGTGAAACCTTTATGAACAAAGAACCGATGAAAACCCCAACATCGAAGACATCATGGAAGTTGCATGCGAACTATGTTTTTTATGAAGTTGAGCTTTTCATGAAGATGACCATAAGCTCCAAATATCACATAGAGAAACACCAAACAAGAACCAAGAAATATGATGCAAAGGTGTAATGGTTTGAGCTCTGTATGAACGATACGATCAAGCTACTCACTAGTGATCCCCCTTGATAGTACGACAATTGATCCTATAACCCCGTCTCCCAACTAACACCATGAGACTGATAACATACAAAACCTATCAAGGGCGAACCTATACCTTGCACATAGTCCACTTGAGCAAGATAATGATGACCTTGACGTCCTCAAGTTGGACCACCTTTCTTGATTGCATTGGCTTGGTGAAGGTTAGTTGATCTCTCCCCCATGTTCCACTATTTGTGAGCCACTCTTTGGCACATCTTCATAAGTTCATTGTCACCATAATGGACATCAAGCTTCAAGGACAAGATCTCTTCGTGATGCTCCACTTGAACTTGCACACCGCAAACTTGATGACGATCACAACTTATGTCATCCTCCATGGGTTATGTGATATCCTCATTTTGATGCACGCCCAGGGAAAACCTAACCCCGCAAAGATCTCTCACATAGAACATGGGTTAGTACACAAAGCGCAATGGACAATGCTTACCATAGCATGCGATCGCCTGATCCCACTAGGTACATCTTCTACGCTTTGTGTGTTGATCAACTTGAATCACTCTTTATACTTAGTCTTGATCAACCTTGTAGCTTTCCAACTCTGTTCATTAGGGTCTTGAAGGTAAACTTGAATATTCACACAATCTTGTTCTTAAAGACTGATACTTGTGATCTGCGTTGGGTTTTCCGTGAAGAGGAATGGGTACTCGCAGCACGATGTGGGTAAGTATTTCCCTCATTTATGAAACCAAAGTTTATCGAAACAATAGGAATACCAATCCTCAACCATCTTTAGTGGCTACACACAAAAGAACAAATGACTTGCAACCAACACCGGTAAGAGGGTTGTCAATCCCCTTGATCTCGTTATTTGCAAGCAAGTGAGTTGTGTAGATAATTGTAGATACTTGTAAATTGCAATAAAATAAAATCAAATAAATAAATAACAACAACGTAGTAATGGCGTTTGAATATATATATATAAGTGAATAGACCCAGGGGCCGTAGAGTTCTCTAGTGGCATCTCTCATAGAAATAGCATACGGTGGCTAAACAAATTACTATTGGGCAATTGATAGAAAAGCGAACAGTTATGTGATTTTCACGGCAATGCTCACATTTATATAGGCATCACATCCATAAGCAAATAGGACGAGTCCTGCCTGCACCTATTACTATTACTCCACTCATCGACCGCTATCCAGCATGCATCTAGAGTATTAAGTAAAACTGAGTAATGCTTGGAGAACGATGACATGATGTAGACAAAGTAAACTCAATCAATATGAATAAACCCCCTCGTTTTATCCTTAGTAGCAGCAACACAAAGACTTAACTTGTCCCCTTCTATCACTGGGATATAGAAACTCGTCAGGTTGAGCCTACTACAACACACCACTCCCACCGAAGAAATATCAATCCAGTTGGCCAAACTATCTCAATAGAGCGGAGAGAATTCCGAAGCTATGATCATCATGCAAATAAGAATCTTAGTATTCAAGTTTGACTCAAATACTTTTCATGAATAATCTAAACACAAGTTCACAATTCATTGGATCCCAACAAACGCACCATACAAAGGGATTACATCGGATAGATCAAGGCAAAGATTTGATGAACATTGTATTGAAGATCAAGAGAGAGAGATTGGCATCTAGGTACTACCTAAGGACCCATAGGTCTATGGTGAACCACTCACACGTCATCATGAGGGCAGAAAGGTTGATGAAGAGGCCCTCCATGATCGATCTCCCCTCCGGCAGGGTGCCAGAACAGAGTTGTAGATGGGCTCCCGTCGAAACATAGACTTGTGGCGGCGGAAAAAGTGTTTCAGGAGCTCCTCTAGGGTTTTTGGAACATTATAGAATTTATATGCTAGAGAGGGGCGTCGGGAGACGCCCGAGGGAGGCACAAGCCATCATGGCGCCCCCACTAGGGGTCTGCCATGTTGGCTTGTGGGGCCCTCGTGCGGCTCCCGGTCTCCTTCCAAAGCTTCCAGGTCTTCTTTTGGTCTAGAAAAAATCATCAAAAGTTTCATGGAAATTGGAATTCGTTTGGTACTGTAAACCTGAAAAGTCAAAAACAAGCAGAAAACAACAAGTGGCACTCAACACTGGGTCAATAGGTTAGTGCTAAAAAATATTATAAATTGGTAAACGAATGCCCAAAACGTATCCTAGAATGATAATATATCATCATGGAACAAGCAAAAATTGTAGATATGTTGGATACGTATAAGCATGCCAGGCTTAATTACTGCTAGTCCTAGAGTAGGTAAATGATAAAAACATAATTTTTTATTTGAAAAGCTACCCATTATGTAATCTTTTGTATGTATGCTCATTGAGAAATGATAAATTAACAAACAACAACATAGTAATATTTATAATTATAAGAAACAAAATCATAGATTTTGGAAGTATACGATCCTAAAAGAATGTTTACCCACATTCATCTTATTATATTAGCAAGACATGACTTCATCTTCACCACATCAATGCAAATGTTAAGCACCACTATGTCCAAGTTAGGAAATTGGATCATACTTTTTCAATATGCATCAAATTTTTATTATTCATGCAATATATGAGCGTGAACCATTAGACATAGCATATAGGTGGAATAGAATATGATGGTAGATATCAAAGGGATAAAAAGTGGAGAAGATAACCTCACATCAACTAGGTGGACCAACGAGCTATGGAGATGCTCATCGATAGATGTCAATGCAAGGAGTAGGGATTGCCATTGAAATGATGCACTAGAGCTATAAGTGTATGAAAGATCAACTGAAGCTAATCTGGTGTGCATCCAACTTGCTTGCTCATAAAGACCTTGGGCATTCGAGGAAGCCCGTCATCGGAATATACAAGACAAGTTTATAACAAAAAGGTAATTCCCACTAGCATATGGAAGTGACAAAATAGGAGACTCTATATATGAAGAACATGGTGCCACTTTGAGGCACAAGTGTGGTAAAGGATAGTAGCAAAGTCCCTTCTCTCTTTTTCTCTCATTTCTTTATTTATCTATTTTTATTTTTGGGACAATTACATTTCTCCCCTAACTAGAGCCACCACCTGGCATTTTCCCCTATTTTTTGGGTATGTGTTAGTGCATCTAGTGCCCCTTAGTGATTTTGGTGTATTGAAGACTCTATACATAGGCTCTATAAGTTGATGAGGAGTTTGATATATTCGGAGATTATCGACCCCTAAAAATGTATGTCTTCAACTGAAGACTTTGGTGAAGACTTTGTGAAGACTTTGCTGAAGACTTTCGTATTCCTTGAAGACTTTGAGAATGAAGAAGTTGGTGTGACCTTGAAGATATGAACGAGGACTATGAAGCGTGAAGACTTTTGTTTTCGTAGTTTCATTTCCTTTCTTTGAGTCATAGGAAACACTGTACTATTAAAGGGGGTCGAGGTAATACTAAGAAAAATTTCCAACTGAAGCTCAACTCCAAAAGCCTCAACCTATCCAATCCTTTGAATGAAGCCTTTGGAAATCTCTTACGGTTCAATCAAGTTCTTCAGTGATAGAGACGATGTTCTTCTGGTCTCTGAGGAAATTGATCTGACTGAGGAGTTAGGATTTCACCAGTGCGAATTGCCTACAAGCAAGGAATATGATAAGCCTGAGGACTTTCATAGTTCAAAATTCCGACCGTTGATGTGCTTAGCGCTAGCTGTCCCCAATCACAAATATCCACATAACGGTCATATCATTGGGGGCATTTATGTTTTATCATGTCAGGTTGCACCCTGGCTATAAATAGCCACCACCCACAACCACTAGTTGGTTGGCTTCTCCGAGAGAGAACTGACACTTGTCCATCCTCCGAGGACTTTGAGAGAAAATCATCAGTGAGGAAAAACCCAAATCCAAACCACCAAACCCAAAGTGATTGAGCAAAACTGAAGAAATTCCTGTGTGGAACCGACGCTTGTTACCTTTGAGGACTGTGTATCCTCCAGATGGTTAGGCGTCATGGTGTAGTGCATCCTGAAGTCAATTGGGGATCACGGAGTGACCTTGGTCTAGAGCATCCAGAAGTCAATTGTGGATCGCCGGGTGACCAGATTGTGAGGGTTTTGGAAGTCTACCCTAAAGACTTACCACGAGTGTTGGACGAGGACTATGTGACCTTAGCTCAAGGAGAATACGGTAAGGACTTTGTGTCCTGGGACTATGTGTCCTCTAGTTTAAATACCAGGCCGCTCCAAACCAGACGTACGACTGTCACAGCAGTTGGAACTGGAAACCATTGTCTTCATCGAGCTACCTGGTTCTATTTCCTCAACCCCTCTATTCCTCGTATACTTGTTGATGGAATTGATCGTTACTGTTTGAAGAATTTGACTGAAGACTTTCACAATTTCATCATCTCAAATTCTTCAATTTACCTTGTTCCTCACATGCTTATCCTGTATCACGCTACTTGTAATATGTTCATGTTTCATTTCATCATGATGACTATGCTATTTCTATGTTCCTCATGCACTTGAGTACTTATTCCGCTGCTAGTTATTCATCACATTTCAAATTCCTCAAGTGATGAATTTGTAAAAATTGCCTATTCACCCCCCTCTAGTCGATATAACACACTTTCAATTGGTATCAAAGCAAGGTACTCCCTTGTTCTATGTGATTTTGGTTTAACCCCTGGAGTTCTAGTTATGTCGACTGCAGGTATGATCAAGGTTTCTGCAGGATGTCCTACCTTCGAAGGGACAGACTATCCCTACTGGAAGAACAAGATGCGCATGCATCTTGAGGCAATTGACAATGATCTCTAGTACGTTGTGGAAAATGGTGTTCCCTCTGTTACTCCCACGGTGAACACTTCTGATGTGAAGAGATTCAAGCAACTCGATTCTCAAGCGAAGAATATCATCTGTGGCCATCTGAGAAAAGGTCAGTATGGCAGAGTGAGTGCTTTGGAGACTGCTAAGCTTATCTGGAATAGGCTGTCCAAAGTCAACGAAGGTGTTTCCACTCAATGTGACTCTCGTGTTGATGTTCTTTGCAATCTCTTCAACTACTTCAAGAGACTCGACAACGAAAATGTTCAGCAAACTTTTGATCGTCTCACTGATATCTCCAATGAGCTTCAAGCACTGGGTGCCACTGATATCACTGACCATGAAGTGGTGAAGAAACTGCTAAGATCTCTTGATTCCTCATTCAATACTTTGGCTTTGATGATTCAAGAGCGTGGAGACTACAAGTCACTTGATCCTGCTGATATTCTTGAGAGACTCAATACTCATGAATTCCAACAAGGTGAGAAGAGAGACCTCTACGGGCCAAGCTATGGAAGATCTCGTGGTCTGAAGGCAAAAGCAATTTCCTCATCCGAAGATGAAGATTCTGACAGTAGCCTTGGTGATCCTGAAGAACCAAATCAGGAGCTAGCAATGCTCGTGAGGAAATTCTAGAAGTTCTCAAGGTGAGGTGGATTTGGAAAGTCATCAAAGAGTGATTTGAGGAAATCAGATTCCTCAGATGACTACAAGAAAAGAACCTATCACCGTTGCAAGAAACATGGTCACTTCATCTCTGACTGTCCTCTATGGGAAAAAGATTCAAAGAAGAAGAAGAAATACAAGGATGATAGTTCTGATGACTCAAAGAAAAAGAAGAAATCTTCAAATTCGTCATTTGCAAAGTCCTCATCTTCAAAGTCCTCAAAGCACAAGAAGAGTGGTTCTAGAAAGGCTCGAGCGTTCATTGGCAAGGAAATGGATTCTGAAGAAGAATATGAAGAATATGAAGAAGAGGAATAATCTGAGGTGGAATCAGAATCTGGTGTTGCAAGCCTTTCTCTCGCCACTGCTTTCGTCAGCATGTCCATCTTCAACGGTGAAGAAAAGGACTACTCCAATGACTCTGACGTCAGCAATGATGATTATGCTCCCACCTATTGCTTCATGGCAAAAGGCACAAAGGTACACAAACATCATTCTTCATCTAAATCAAGTGAAGGTGAATCTGATGAATATGTGAAACCTAGCTATGCTAAACTTGTTAAACTTGCCACTAAGCAACAAAGTGCACTTTAAAAGCTTTAGAAAATGCTAGACAAAAGCGATGATCTGTTGAACGATGAAGTGGATCGGACTCAAACTTTGTCTGATGATCTCAAAAGTCTTCAGACAAAGTATGATAACCTTCAGAGTCATCATAATGCTCTCTTAGCCGATCATGAGAAGCTTTCTTATGAATTTCTTCAAAGAAAGCAAGATCTTGAGAAACTAAGGGTGTCACATGAGGATCTCCAAATGGAAAACGGTTCCTTACTGGCTCAATAGATCAGTACCACTCAGGAAGAATTTGTTCCACCTTGTTTGAAATGCATCGAACGTGAAACTGCTAATTCTTCACCTGAATGTTCAAATGTTTCTATTGCTACAAATTCTTCAACTATTCCAGTGGTCTCAAATTCCTCATCTGAGGATACCACAAGTATCACTGACGAAAATGCAGGGTTGAAGGAATTGATGTGACAGGCATGTACAAAAGTCTCAAAGGGCATCAAACCCTTTGCGATGTACTCAAAAAGTAGATTTTGAACAGGAACCCTAGGAAAGAGGGTATTGCCTTTGAGAGGAAACTCAACGCCAATGGATCCTATTGGACACCTGAGCAGTACCTCAAAACCTCATGGGTTGCTGCGAAAGGACCTCCTGTAGATCCATCCACTTTATCTGACTTTACTTGTGAAATATTCCTGTGATGAGTCACTTGACTCCAACTACAAATTCTTCAAAAATCAGAAAGGTGAACTATTTGCCAGATTTGTTGGAACTAATTGCAGGAACGGTTCTCCTATGAAGAAAATCTAGGTTCCCAAGAGCTACCTACAAAATCTTCAAGTGAATGTCCTCACGACACCACTCATGAAGAACAGGAACCCCGGATCAAATTCCTCATATGGACCAAAGTCTTCACTTAGACCAAATTCCTCAAATGGCCAAAAATATCATTGTCGTGCTAATGCATCTGTTTCGCAGGGAAAATCTAAGAGTTCTGAATATGTGCATTATTGTTCAAATCATTATGTTCATAAGTCCTCGAAGAGTTTCTCTGCTTATTCATATGAGTACTCTAACCCTCGCCCTGTGAAATGAAGCGCACTTGCATCAATGCCTCCCTTCTCATATGGTGCTCGTAGAATGATGAATTCTTTGCCACCCCTCAGGATGTGGTGAAGAAATTGAACTAATTTCTTATGCAGGGTCAGGTCTCTACATAAACTTGAACATCTGATGAATTTGCTGGAGACCTGAGGAAATGCTTGAAAGGACACAAGCTAACCATGTAGAAATGAATTCCTCATTTCACACGTCCTCACAATACTTGCTTACTATCTTGTGTGATGAAATTCTGTCTGATGAAATTGATGTCATATTCTTCAATCTAAAGCATATGAGTTCGTAAGTTGTACTAATTCATCTGGAGGATGATCCTCCAAAAGCTACTGAGTGAGTCCTCGATAGTGGATGCACAAACCACATGACTGTTGGCAAGAATCTACTGATGAATTTGCCACTTGCTCCATCTCATCTGAAGCATATCACCTACGCTGACAAAGGAAAAAGCAAGGTATTGGGTCTAGGTAAGGTTGCAATCTCAAAGGACTGAACGATGGACAAAGTGATGCTAGTCGAATCCCTTGGATTCAACCTTATGTCTGTCTCAATGCTTTGTTATCTTGATATGGTTGTCGTATTTGGAAAATATCGGTGTGTTGTCATCATGGAATCTGACAATTCCAAAGTCTTCGAAGGCTTTAGGAGAGGAGACTTGTATATTGTTGATTTCTCTACAGGTCCTCAGCCTGCCACATGCCTACTTGCAAAGTCCTTAGAAGGCTGGTTATGGCATCGATGACTTGGACATGCTGGTATGAGGAACTTGCACACACTTGTGAACAAAAAGCGTGCCATTGGCATTGAAGGTATCAAATTCCTCAGGACCACCTTTGTGGTGCTTGTGAGTCTGGGAAGATGACTAGATCCAAGCATCCCTCGAAGACAATCATGACCACGACTCGACCCTTTGAATTACTTCACATGGATATCTTTGGCCCCACTCATTACTCCACACTAACAAATTCTTCAAGTTTATATGGATTTGTCATTGTTGATGATTACTCTCGTTACACTTGGGTGCATATTATTCTGTACAAGTCTGAAGTGCAGGATGTCTTCAGACGATTTGCTTCAAGGGCCTCCACGAACTTCGGCGTCAAGATAAAGCATATCAGGAGTGATAATGGGACTGAGTTCAAGAACACCAATCTTGATGAATATCTTGATGAACTTGGTATTACTCATGAGTTATCTGCCCCTTATACTCCTCAGCAGAACGACATCGTGGAG
This sequence comes from Hordeum marinum, assembly GCA_022496015.1. NCBI lineage: Eukaryota > Viridiplantae > Streptophyta > Magnoliopsida > Poales > Poaceae > Hordeum > Hordeum marinum. Next base: position 296,206,430 of record CM039673.1, on the reverse strand, counting down.
CGCAAGAACATGACTCTTGTTGAGATGGCTCGCACCAGGCTTGATGAAGACAAGACTCCTCGTCGCTTCTGGCCTGAGGCAATTTATACTGCATGCCACATCATCAACAGGGTATATCTTCAGAAATTCTTCAAGAAGACTTCGTATGAACTTATGACTGACAAGAAACCCAATGTAAGTTATCTCAAAGTCTTCGGTGCAAAATGCTGGATTGGAGATCCTCACCATAATTCTAAATTGGCACCGAAAGCACATCAAGGTTTTATGCTTGGTTACAGAAAGGACTTGCACACCTACAGAGTCTTCAACACCTACCACCACAAGGTTGTTGAAACTGTAGATGTGTGGTTCAATGAAACTGAGGGATTGCAAAGAGAGCACCTGCCTTCTGTGCTAGATGAACAGTCTCCTAAGGAGTCCATTAAGCTGAAGGCTACTAAAGATGTCATACCCACTGAGGAAGTCATTCCATCGAATGAAGACATTCATGCTGATACACCTGAAGAAAATGGTGCTGATGAAAATCCTCAGCCACGTCAACCTGCTCACCCAAGAGTTGCAAATGAAGTATAGATTGACAAAATCATCGATGACATCAATGCACCAGGTCCCCTCACTCGTTCAAGAGCTTCACATTTGACTAACTTTTGTGGGCACTTTGCTTTTGTATCTATCATAGAGCCCACCAAAGTTGATGAAGCATTCAAGGAGCCTGAGTGGATTCAAGCTAAGCAAGAGGAATTGCATCAATTCAATCTCAACAACATGTGGGAACTTGTCAAGCGGTCAGATCCTCGCAAGCATAACATCATAGGTACCAAGTGGATCTACCACAACAAGAAAGAGGAATAAGGCTCGTCTTGTAGCTCAAGGCTACACACAGGTTGAAGGAATTGACTTTGATGAAACTTTTGCACCTGTTGCAAGGCTCGAAGCTATTCGCATATTGCTTGCTTATGCTAACCATCATGATATCGTCTTATATCAAATGGATGTGAAAAGTGCATTCCTCAATGGTAAGCTTGAGGAAGAAGTATATGTTGCTCAACCCCCAGGTTTTGAAGACCCTAAGCATCCTGACAAAGTCTTCACACTCAACAAGGCCCTCTACAGCCTCAAGCTGGCCCCTCGGGCGTGGTACAACACTCTGAAGGAGTTCCTCATGAAGAAAGGCTTCAAACCCGGTTCACTCGACCCAACTCTTTTCACAAAATCCTATGACAATGAAATGTTCATATGCCAAATATACGTAGACGATATTATCTTTGGCTGTACTGACAAACGTTACAGTGATGAATTTGCCTATATGATGAGTGAATAATATCAACTGTCTATGATGGGAGAGTTGAAATTCTTCTTAGGTCTTCAAAATCGTCAGCAAGACAATGGCATCTTCATATCTCAAGAGAAATACCTCAAGGATGTTCTGAGGAAATTCGACATGCAAGATTGCAAAGGCATCAAAACTCCAATGCCTTCAAAAGGCCACCTCTGCACTGGCGAAAATGGTAAAGGTTTTGATCAGAAGGTATATCGCTCCATGATTGGCTCATTATTGTATCTCTGTGCATCTAGGCCTGATATTATGCTGAGTGTTTGCATGTGTGCCCGATTCCAAGCAACACCGAAGGAATCACACCATAAGGCTGTGAAACATATTCTTTGATACTTAGCTCACACACCAACGCTTGGATTATGGTATCCCAAGGGCTCAAATCTTCACGTCGTCGGATACTCTGATGCTGACTATGCCGGAGATCGTGTTGATCGCAAGTCAACCTCAGGCACATGCCATTTCATCGGACGATCCTTAGTCTGTTAGCCCTCCAAGTAGCAGAACTACGTGTCACTATCTACTGCTAAAGCTGAGTACATTATTGCTGGTTCATGTTGCACTTAGTTGCTGTGGATGAAGCAAACCCTCAAGGACTATGGATCAAGTTGAAGAATGTGCCTCTCTACTGCGACAACGAGAGTGCAATCAAGATTGCTTACAACCCAGTTCAGCATTCCAAGACCAAGCATATCTAGATTCGTCATCACTTTCTTTGAGATCATGTACTCAAGGGCGACATCTCCATCGACCACATTCCCACTGAAGAGCAACTGGCCTCTTCAGAAAGCCCTTGGAGGAAAAGAGATTTTGCAAGTTGCGGTGTGAGCTAAATATCTTAGAATCTTCGAATGTTATTTGAAAAGGACATACATCCTAACACTTATGCAAAATTGATGACTTAGATGTGCAACACATGAAGTAATGTTTTTATTCAATCAATGAAGAATAACCCTCTAAGTGTGAAGAAATTAATGAAGAATTTGATTCTCAGAACCCTACGACAATTGTACGCGATGTCTGAAATCATCATACTTATACGGTGGGTCACGCCACCAACCATAGTTGAAATTCTTCAAAGTTGAGTTTTTCATCATTTTGCAAATTCTTCAAATTTTCAAATTCCTCAAGTTTGCAAATTCCTCAACTTTTCAAATTCATCAACTTTTCAAATTCTTCAAACTATGAAACTCGTGTTCTTCATTGACTATATATATATATATGAGTTTTCAATGTCCTCAACAACATTCACTTATTGCTAAATCTTCAGGTTGATTTTCATCTAAGTGAATGTGATCGGACCCTTTCCCCTTTATGCTAAACTCAACCCAGTCTGTTCACAAATTCTTTATATGCGTTCTACTTTGAATCTCGTTCAAAGTCTTCACTGTGTCCTTGACAGCTGAAGAATTTGCGAACGAAAACTTAAAAAAAATTCACTATCAAAATTTTCGGTGCTTCCCGCTCAAACGTTCCGATTCCCATGACTGGATAACCCACGATCCCCCACTATCGCCACTTCTCAGTACGTGGGTGACACATGTCGCGTGGAGATCATGGGTTAGGGACAATCTTGTCCAAAATCTTCGGATAGATTGGTTTCACCTCCGCTATAAATACCCCCTTCCCTTTCACTGTGCTCGGTTACTCCTCACTCCTACTCTCTCCTGAGCTATGACCTAGCGCTGCCGCTAAAATCATCGCCGCCGGTGTGGAAGAGCTTCATTGCCTCGCCGTCGCCGTCGCCGTACTCGCATCGACAGCGGAAGTCTTCACCCCACCTCCGTTGTAGCTATCTCCCTCTGCCAAGCTAGGGCGTGGGAGATCTGGACTGATGAACTTCCTCAATCTCGTCTCTCAGTTCGTCGTGTTCTTCATCAGGGTAAATAAAATCTATTTTTACTACCCTTGTTTGATCTTCAAGTTTTCCTAAATCTTCACAAAGGTATTTATTCTTCAACAATCTCATTCTAAAGCACCTTACATGTTCATACACTTGATGATTTTCCCTAAGTTATGATTTTCTTGAAGATTCCTCAGTTGTGTGAATCCTCAAAATTTGCACAACTATGGAGCCTAAGACAAAGAACACTTAGTGAAATTCCTCAAGACACCCATGTCAAATTCCTCACACTTGATTTTATTGAAAAACTTCTGAGAACGCATATGACCTCTTCAAATTCATCGCACCTATACTCTGTTCATAGGTACAAACATGTCCGCTGATGAATCACTAGGTTCTCATCAACTTAACTCATTTGCAGCGTTTCTTGAGGAAAAACCGTGTACTTCTTCAGAATCTTCAAGAATTCAGAATCCTCAGCCGAAGAAAATGGCAGATGGGAAGAAGTCACAGAAAGATGGAAAGAAGCCTGATGTGCAGAGTGCTTTTGAGATTCCCGAGGACTTGGATGTGGAATACTGCAAACCTGATTAAGAAATTCACGGTAAAGAGACAACTAAAGAGAGAAAGATTCGTCTGCATAAAATTCAGAGAAGATGGGCAAAGGAGTGGAAGGAATATCGTTATGTCACTCCTAAATACATGATGAAATTCGCAGTCAAGCCACCTTGCAGCAGGCCACCCTTGGCTCCTAATCAGATTGCTGATCCCACAAGTCTCAAGACTGGCAATGACTTTCCTCATGAATGGGAGAAACAGCAAGCCAAACTGGCGAACAAAGCAAAAGAGGTTGTGAAGAAATTCGGTGAAGATACTGCCGCTGTTGCTGCCACTGCTAGAGCCTCTGCAAGTGCTCCAAAGAAATCGATGATGAAGAAATCTGCTGTGAAGTCAAATTCTTCAACTTCAAAATAATCACAGTAGATTCCTCAAGCTCAAAGGCCTCAGCCGCTGGTACAGTTGCTGCTCAGTCCTCAACTGCTGCTGCAAAGTCCTCAACTCCTGTGCATCTTGCATCTTGTCAGAGGACAGAGGGATTCTCAATTGCTTCAGGGGCATCAACAATTTCTTTAGCCTAAGCACATTCCTCAAGCAGTCCTTCCCTAAGGAAAATGAAAGCAACTGCTGGCCGAGGCATTCAACCAAGTCCTCAACCCAAGAAGGTGGTGTTCACAATACCATCAGATTCCTTAGATGAAGCTGATGATGAGGAACTGACTGCAATCATCAGAAACAAGCAAGAACGAGTGGCTCAAGAAAGGGGCACTCAAATTCCTCTTTTGCTTGATCCAAAACAGGTGCTTAACTTCATTGATATCTGGCACAAGGATCCCAAAATGCCCATTGATGACTTGAAACTGCCGCCTGGTCCTGATCATGTCCTCACAACTTTCTTAGCTGAAGAAAAATGGAAGTATGAAAAGGCCAGACAAACCAAGAAGGCTCAGTACAAGAAAGAACATTTCTTGAAGAAAAATGTTCTGAATCTGTCTCCTGAGGAACTTGTGAAGATGCGGTCTGAGATCAAAGACCTCAGTGAGGAATTCAATTCATACTATGCTAATTGGCAAGGTGCCAAGGTTCGCTTCATCAATGTGGTTGATAAAGTCATTAAGGACCATAATACCAGGGTTGCAGCTCGATCGCAACCACTAATTCCTCAGGTTGATGTATCTACTCAGCCTCCTGAAGAAAATGCAAGCGCAGCTGAAGAAAGTGAGACTGCTGAAGAATATACCAGGCCAACCTCCACTGTTGTGCCTGAAGAAACTCACAGGCGAGCTGAAGCTTTTGCTGCGCCTGATGAAATTGATACCTCAAGGGCGACTACATAAGTCATGCCTGAAGAAAATGTACCACCTTCACCTTCAGCTGAAACAGCCAAATCATCAAAGGTGAAGACAATCAACCTTCCTTTTGCATCAGAAGTGAAGAAAACTAAGGCTGCTGAGAAGAAGGCACTAAAGAGAAAAGCTACAACTTCAGATTCCTCAGCCATGAAGAAGTTGAAGACTCTACCAAAACCTTCAACTGAACCATTAGATGCCACTCCAATCTCCTCAGCACTTGCCTATAAGATAATTCCATTTGGCGTTGACTATGTCATCCCAGATGATGAAGATGAAGAACATCAATCTGCTGCTACCTCAGAGCGGATTGATGAAGAAATTGAAGTGGAAGCAAATGCTTCAACTCCACAGGTATCATCGCCCCTGCCTCAGTTTACTGCTGAAGAGGCTGGCATTGAAGAAATTGATGAGGATGTGGACATTGGCAATACAACTCCTGTCATCAATGATTAATATTGGGAAGCTACCCACCCAAATTCCCCAATGACCACTCCTCTGTCACTGATTCCTCAGCCCCAGCCCAGACTGAAGAAATTCATGAAGAATCTGATAGCTCCAGCCACTGAAGAAATTCTAGCTGCATCAGCTGATGACTTTGCTGCTCCATCGACCACTGAGGAAATTGCTCCGCAAATTCCTCAGTCTGAAGAAATTCCTCATATGCCTAAGGAGATTAAGGGCCGCTTCAAGCCAAATCTTCAGTCGAAGCCAAGGATGCCATTCAAAGGCTCAAAGCGCCCCAAATTCCTCAAGTCCAATTTCTTCAATGAGCACATTTTCTTCACTGGGCCTAATCCATATGACTCAGCAAAGGCCGGTCGCACAAGATTCTGGACTACAACTCAGATGAATTACTATGCATCAGTTCTGTTTGACAAGAAGAAAGTCTTCGAGCACCATCAAATTAATCATGCTGATATGGAAACAATTCCATCCTTCACGCCGGTGCTCTCAGTTCTTCACGATGCTGGAATTCTTCCCTTCTGTGTGGACATCTATGATTGGAATGAAGAGCTAATTCTTAAATTCTATGCCACACTGCACATCACAGGTGATGCCTTTGACATCAACTCCTGGATCTTGGACTGGATGACCGGATCTACTCACTTTACACCTCCAGCATCTGAATTGCTTCAGTCAATCCCTGTCCCAATTCATTCAGAAGAAGCATGTTGCCTGTTCGATGAACCTGCTCTACCCAATCAACTGATGCAAGTGCCGATGAAACCGTTGGCTCCTATAAAACCTCAATAAACAACCTTCCTAGTGAAGGATTTGCTCTGTGTGCCCAGGACGGTCTACCGCATTCTCACCAACACCCTATGTCCTCAAAAGGGACACAACTCCAAAGAAGAAGAAGTAGAGGGAGTCATGAAGAACATGCTATTCAACATCATTCATGGGATTCCCATCAACTTCCATGATTTGTTCATGAGGACATTGGCGAATGCAGAATTAGCCCCATTTGAACTGAAGCCTTATGCACCTTGGATCATGAAGTTCATCAGAGCAAAGTCTCCAGTTCCCTTCAAAGTGGACTTCCAGAATCAATTTGGCTTCTTTCCCCCGATTGAAGTTCGCAAGAGCACAATTGCCTCAGTTGAAGAAAAAGGCAAGGCTGTCATTGATGAAGGCACTCGTCCATTGGATGGTCAGTTTCACAAAGCTTCATCCTTCTCCACCAATGATGACACTGCAACCCAGGATTTTGCTGCAAAGGCCTCAGCACAAAAGCCTCAAGAGTCTGCCCCTCGTGTGATGACTGATCGAGAGCTTCTCATAAGTCTTCATCAGAAGGTCGATCGTAATCACAAGTGGGTAAAGCGTCAGTTGGCTTCCATTGTTCAGAACATGACTGTGATGCAGAACTCTGTGAGGAAAAATCACTACTATGTGCATGAAATCTTCGATCGTGCATGGGCCATACTCGCACACCTCAAAACTCCAAAGGAACTCAAAGAAATGGACTTTCAGCAAGACTTTGACTGGTCTCGTCCTCCTCAGAAGAAATTCAAGAAGGTTCAAGTTCCTCTGATGGTTACAAGTTCATATTCTTCATCGTGTGAGACGGATGAAGTTGAGGACGTTGACGACACTGCGGCAGGCCCTGCATCAACAAATGACCCCGACTACGCTGGCGCTCCTTCCTCAACAACAAGATGAAATTCTTCAAGGGGCATTAGTGCTCATTTTTCATCCCTTTTGGTCTTCGATGACAAAGGGGGAGAAAATTTGAGTTAGTCTTCAAGCAGGTTTCTATATATGGGCTATTTTGTCTAAGTTACAACTCTCGCTCTTCTGAAGCTTTTGTTGGTTGAGTTGTAAACTTAAGTCCGATGGTGGTCTGACTCTTTTGACCTGCTTTCTGCATGCTTATTTCCTGAAGTACCTTAATGCATGCATGCTGAATTTCGTCAGACACCATTTTCATCATGCATTTCAAAATTTTCACGTCTATGTTAAATGCGTGTATGAATTACAAGATATAGGGGGAGTTCTCCTAGTTTTTAACCTACCATGTGCATTTGCAGTCCAAAGCAAATTCCTCAAATATGCACATCTTCAGGGGAAGTTCTTCCATATGTTGCAATCAAATTCTCAAACTCAGTATTTACACTTCATATATTATCCCCGTTGAAAACTTAACCTATTTGTCATCAATCACCAAAAAGGGGGAGATTGTTAGTGCATCTAGTGCCCCTTAGTGATTTTACTGTATTGAAGTAGGTTAATGAATTAATGTGTTTGTGAGTGTACACAAGCTCTATAAGTCGATGAGGAGTTTGATATATTCGGAGATTATCGACCCCTAAAAATGTATGTCTTCATCTGAAGACTTTGGTGAAGACTTTGTGAAGACTTTGCTGAAGACTTTGGTATTCCTTGAAGACTTTGAGAATGAAGAAGTTGGTGTGACCTTGAATATATGAATGAGGACTATGAAGCATGAAGACTTTTGTTTTCGTAGTTTCATTTCCTTTCTTTGAGTCAAAGGAAACACTGTACTGTTAAAGGGGGCCGAGGTAATACTAAGGAAAATTTCCAACTGATGCTCAACTCCAAAATCCTCAACCTATTCAATTATTCGAGTGAAGCCTTTGGAAAGCTCTTACGGTTCAGTCAAGTTCGTCAGTGACAGAGACGATGTTCTTTTTGTCTCCGAGGAAATTGATCTGACTGAGGAGTTAGGATTTCGCCAGTGCGAATTGCCTACAAATGAGGAATATGATAAGCCCGAGGACTTTGATAGTTCAAAATTCTGACCATTGCTATGCTTAGCGCCAGCTGTCCCCAATCACAAATATCCACATAACGGTCATAGCATTGGGGGCATTTATGTCTTATCATGTCAGGTTGTACCCTGGCTATAAATAGCCACCCCCCACAGCCACTAGTTGGTTGGCTGCTCCGAGAGAGAACTGACACTTGTCATTTGAGAGCAACCCATCCTCCGAGGACTTTGAGAGAAAATCATCAGTGAGGAAAAACCCAAATCCAAACCACCAAACCCAAAGTGATTGAGCATCACTGAGGAAATTCCTGTGTGGAACCGACGCTTGTTACCTTTGAGGACTGTGTATCCTCCAGACGGTTAGGCGTCATGGTGTAGTGCATCCTGAAGTCAATTGGGGATCACGAAGTGACCTTGGTCTACAGAATCTAGTAGTCAATTGTGGATCGATGGGTGACCAGTTTGTGAGGGTTTTGGAAGTCTACCCTAAAGACTTACCATGAGTGTTGGGCGAGGACTGTGTGACCTTAGCTCAAGGAGAATACGGTAAGGATTGTGTGTCCTGGGACGGTCTGTCCTCTGGTTTAAATATCAGGCCGCTCCAAACCAGACATACGACTGTCATAGTAGTTGGAACTGGGTCATCAAACCATTGTCTTCATCGAGGTACCTGGTCTATTTCCTCAACCCCTCTATTCCGCGTATGCTTGTTGATGAAATTGATCGTTACTGTTTGAAGAATTTGATGGAAGACTTTCATAATTTCCTCATCTCAAATTCTTCAAGTTACCCTGTTCCTCACCTGCTTATCCTGTATCACGCTACTTGTAATATGTGCATGTTTCATTTCATCATGATGACTGTGCTGTTGCTATTTTCCTCATGCACTTGAGTACTTATTCTGCTGCTAGTTATTCATCACATTTCAAATTCCTCAAGTTGAAATTCCTCAAGTGATGAATTTGCAAAAATTGCCTATTCACCCCCCTCTTGTCGATATAATGCACTTTCAATATGCTCAAAAACACCACTCTTTCATTTGCGTCCCTTACAGAAATCCCCTCAGGTCCATTTCCATCGAGTCAATGAAGTTTGACTGGTATGTGGGTGTCTCTTGGACATTTTAGCCCTGGTTTCTTACATGTGGGCCCATGACCCCATGTGTCCTCTCTCTCTCTTCTCACTCACTCTCCTCTCCTCTCTCTCTCTTGAGCCATCTCTTCTCTCCCAAAACCCTAAACCTAACCACCCTAACCCTATGGCAGCAACGCAGAGTAGCTATGGTGGATCTATAGCATTCCTGTCGGGGCATGATGCATTTGATCACCTATGGGGTCGTAAGCCCCTTTGTCGTTTGGTAGGGGAGAGGTCACATGCACAAAGAGTGGAGGTGGTGAGACAACACGATGATCGGGACACTGGTGTTTTACCCAGGTTTGGGCTAATGTGAAGCGTAAAACCCTACTCCTGCTTTGGTGGATTGATCAGAAGAACACTAAGAACACACAATGCTTAAACCCGGGAAGGGTGGCCTTCGGGGGAAGTGCTATGTGAGTACAAGTGTCCAAAGGTCCTAATCTTTAGCTAGACTACCTTGGGCCTCCTGTTATAGCTCAAGGGGCAACCGCCAATGCAAAACAAACATTGGCTGATGATTAGATAGCTAACAATGCTATCATACCGAACTTTGGCACTTAGGAGAAAATGCCATAAATGCAGTCTAGGTGGCATGTGGGGATGCATCCCCGACATGCTTCTACCACCGCTCTAGCTAACTATTGCACCACATCTTGACACGCCTCTGGATGGTGTCAAGGGGGCATAATCTGCCTTCCAGCATGTCGCCACGTGCTTAGCATGAGCCACTTAGACACCTGAGATCTCAACACCGCATCGACTAGTGACTCGCGTGGCGATGTGGTGGAGCGGTGGCCGATCAGCTCGCGCTTGCCAAGGGATGGCTCGCCGGGTCTTCCTAAAGGTGTACACGCCTTGGTCCCTAGAAGGCACCGGGGACGTGTTTGGCGCGCTACGGGCCCATCCTGGGCCGTTGCACTGATCTTGCCGGCGTTGCTTGGCCTATTGTAGGTTGCTTCTGTCAGAGTCTTGGTCTTGGATGCTGGTTTCGTAGTGGTAGTAGCTTTTCCCGGCAGGCTCAGGCCATTGGGTTGGAGGTTTATCGTCCATGCACAAGTCAGGGGAAAATAAACACACCTGTTTGTATACCCCAATAGAAGCCCACGGACCTGAGCCATACATGTTGCTTGGTACGTTGGGTTAGGCCCCAAACAATGCACAGACAATGATAACCCACAACTATAGGGGATCGCAACAATTTTCAAGGGTAGAGTATTCAACCCAAATTTATTGATTCGACACAAGGGGAGCCAAAGAATATTCTTGAGTATTAGCAGCTGAGTTGTCAACTCAACCACACCTGAAAGACTTCATATCTACAGCAAAGTATTCAGTAGCAAAGTAATATGGAAGTAACGGTGATTGTGGCAAAGTGATAGTAGCAGTTTTGTAGTGTTTGTAATAGCAGCTACGGAAAAGTAACTAAGCAAAGATCAATATATGGAAAGCTCGTAGGCAATGGATAAATGATGGATAATTATGTAGGATGGCATTCATCATGCAACAGTTATAAACTAGGGTGACACAGAACTAGCTACAATTCATCAATGTAATGTAGGCATGTATTCCATATATAGTCATATGTGCTACAGAAAAGAACTTGCATGATATCTTTTGTCCTACCCTCCGGTGGCAGCGGGGTCCTATTGGAAACTAAGGGATATTAAGGCCTCCTTTTAATAGAGAACCGGACCAACGCATTAGCACTTAGTGAATACATGAACTCCTCAAACTATGGTAATCATCGGAAAGAATCCCAGTTATTGTCACCCTGGGGGATGCGGATCATAACTCGTAATAGGTGCCTACAACTTTCAAGATAGGATCAAGATCACACATATATTCATAAAAACATAATTGGTTCAGATCTGAAATCAAGGCACTCGGGCCCTAGTGACAAGCATTAAGCATAGCAAAGTCATAGCAACATCAATCTCAGAACATAGTGGATACTGGGGATCAAACCCTAACAAAACTAACTTGATTACATGATAAATCTCATCCAACCCATCACCGTCCAGCAAGCCTACGATGATATTACTCATGAACGATGGGGAGCATCATGGAATTGGTGATGAAGGATGGTTGGTGATGACGAAGGTGTCGATTTCCCGTCTCCGGAGCCCAAAACAGACTCCAGATCTGGTCTCCCGAGGAAGAACAGGAGGTGGCAGCGGCTCCGTAACATGAAACATGATGAACTCTTCTCCCTAATTTTTTCCTCGCCGAATAGGAATATATAGAAGTGGAAATGAGGTCGGAGGAGCACCAGGGGGCCCACAAGCCTGCCCAACGTGCCCTAGGGGGTGGGCGCGCCCACCAGGATTGTGGCCAAATGGTGGCCCCCCTAGAGTTGATTCTTTTGCCAGTATTTTTTATTAATTCAAAAAATATTCTCCATAAATTTTAAGGTCAATCCGAGAACTTTTATTTCTGCACAAAAATAACACCAAGGTAGTTCTGCTGAAACAGCTTTAGTCCAGGTTAGTTCCATTCAAATCATGCAAATTAGAGTCCAAAACAAGGGGAAAAGAGTTTGGAAAAGTAGATACGTTGGAGACGTATCAGCTCCCCCAAGCATAAACCTTTGCTTGTCCTCAAGCAATTCAGTTGATAAACTTAAAGTGATAAAGCAAAACTTTTACAAACTTTGTTTGATCTTGCTGTTGTAAATATGTCTAAGTTATGTTCAGATTTTCAGCAAGGATTATAACTAACCATATTCACAATATCATTTAGGTCTCACATTTACTCATATCAAAGGCATAATCAACTAGCGAGCAATAGTAATAAGTCTCGGATGACAACAATTCTATCAAATCAATCATGATACAATATGACATAATGGTATCTTTCTAGCCCTTTCCGAGACTGCAAAACATAAATGTAGAGCACCTCTGGAGAACAATGACTGACTAAACATTGTAATTCATGGTGAGAGATATCCAGCCATGCTCATACTCAATATCAATTAATAGCAAGACATAGAAATGATGATGGCGCTCTCTAAGTGGTGCTTTTTTATAAGAGGATGATGACTCAACAATAAAGTAAATGGAAAGACCCTTTGCAGAGCTCAAGCTTTTAAAACAGAGATAAGTAATGATTTTTGGAGCGGTATGCTTTCATTGCTCACATAACGACCAAGAGGTTTTCAATATCTTTCATGCTAGATACGTTATAGGCGGTTCCCAAACAGAATGGTAAAGTTTTTACTCCCCCTCCACCAATCAGACACACTCCACGACGGGCCAAATTATGGGTACCGTCCATACAAACACAATCCTGGGGGAGTTTTGTTTAATTATAATTTTCTTTTTATTTCGAGCATGGGACTCGACATCCCGATTACCAGCCACTTTTCTCATGAATGATAGTGAATCAACACATATCATGAGAAAAACCCACCTAGCATGGAAGATACCGAAAGCCCCCAGTCGCCACATGAGCGATTTGGGCATACAAAACAAAATATTTATTTGATGGTTTAAAGTTTAGCACATGCAAATTTACTTGGAACGGCAGGTAAATACCGCATATAGGTAGATATGGTGGACTCATATGGAACAACTTTGGGTTTATTGAGATGGATGCACAAGCAGTATTCCCACTTAGTACAAGTGAAGGCTAGCAAAAGATTGGGGAGCAACCAACTAGAGAGCGACACAGTCATCAACATACTTTGAGATTAACCAACATTGAATGCAAGCATGAGTAGGATATAATACACTACGAACATAAATATCATGAAGGCTATGTTGATTTGTTTCAACTACATGCGTGAACATGTGCCAAATCAAGCCACTTGAATCATCCAGAGGAGGATACCATTCTATCATACAACATCACAACCATTTTAATGCGCATGTTGGCACTCACGAGGAACCATTATCCAGTCTTAGCTAATTAAGCATGGCATGAATAACTATAATCTCTAATTGTCATTGCAAACATGTTCAACCCATAATGTACTGAATTCAGAATGATGAGCTAATCATATTTACAAAAGCAAGATAGGTCGAGTTCATACCAGCTTTTCTCCATCTCAATCTTTACATCAAATATCGTCATTATTGCCTTTCACTTGCACGACCAAACGATGTGAATAATAATAAGAGTGCACGTGCATTGGACTAAGCTGGAATCTGCAAACAATAAACCAAAGGAGAAGACAAGGCAATATGGGCTCTTTGTAAGATAAACAATAATGCATATGAGAGCCACTCAACATGTCATCGTGGTCTTCTCCTTACGACCCAAAGAGAAGAAAGGAAAATTATTTACACGGGAAAGCTCCCAACAAGCAAAAGAAGAACGAGAAATCTTTTTGGGTTTTGTCTTTAATGCTACAACTAAGCAACTAGGAAATAAAGCTAGAAATATTATTTTTTGTATTTTCCTCAAAGTTAATTAAACACACAAGAAGAAGGCATAAAGAAGAAAATAAACTATCATGGATAATACAATGAAAAATATGAACATCGACAACTGAAATAAGTGTGTGAACATGAATGCAATGTCGGCGAGAAATACGTACTCCCCCAAGCTTAGGCTTTTGGCCTAAGTTGGTCTAGGGCCATGGCTGGGAATAACCTTCTTCGGGGTACTCTAGAGGACACCGAGGGTTACACTGATTAGCGACCTCTTGTGGCTCCCACTGAGAGACTAGGACTGATATGGATCAATGGCTGGTGCCTGCTCAGGTGCTGGGGATTGCGACAAACCCCAATATCGGTAGATGTCATCGGGCATAACAGTGTACCTGCCTGAATGAGTATTGAATAGAGAAGAAGCAGGCAGAGTAATAATCTCACAAGTACCCTGACTAAATACTAAATTGTAAAGCATCTTCCTATCATCATTATTCTTAATAACATCATGGGCTACCATATGGTCATAATCTAAGAACTTCGCAGGTATCAGCTTCTCATCTTTCTCGTGAAGCCTAATGGGCATCTCAAAATGTTTAGCTAAACGAGATGCATAGATACCTCCGAGTATGGACCCCTTCGAACGGTTTGTGTTCAATTGTTGGGCCAACATAGAGCCCAGACTAAAAGTTCTATCAGCAAATAAAGCATGGCGCAAAATATCAAGGTCAGGAGCACTAAGGCTTCCACTCTCCCAACGACCAACTAAACATCTTCCCACAAATAATGAATAATAGCATAGCACAGGAAAATGTAAACTAGATGCTCTTGCCTTTGACAAGCCTCTCTCTTCTCCTACAGTAACCATGGCAATAAAATCTTCCATGTCTTGAGGACGTGGTTCCATGATGCTTCCCTCATAGGGTATCTTGCAGACTTTGCAAAAATCATAAAGGTTCATTTTCTTAGGAACATCATATAAGTGAAATTCTACTGTAGGAGGGTCTTCCCTAGGATAAAAGTGAAATTTTTGCACAAAGGTATTAGTGAACAAGAGGTACTGGTCACACTTATCATTGAGGAAGTCGGTGATGCCTGCATTCTCAGCCAAATAATAGAAATCTTCATAAATTCCAGCTGCCCTCAAGAATGTGTCACACGGTCATTCACATGGTCAAATTTCTATGATGCGAGGAAGATTATATTTGGGATTCTCCTTAATTTCATTTTCATATTCCTTAGAGCCCCGGCTTGAAGAACCTCTTAGTAATCTTCTCAACATTTCTTAAAAATTCTGAAACTTTTAGTGAACAAAAAATGAAGGTGAACAAAACTCAACAAAACCCATAGCAACCACTCCCTCAGGTGCCTAGAGACTATATCATGCATCAAAACTAATTGGGACCATACAAATTTTACATGCAAGCTCAAAAACACAGTCACCACAACAACTAAAATCTGCAATATATAAGGCACTAGAACGAAAACTAATTGGACCATTGGAGGAGTCACATACCGATGAGCAATCTCCTAAAACAGTTTTGCGAATGGAGCTTTGAGCAAGGAGATCGAAAATGGTAGCAAGATGAGCTAGAACATGGGTTTGAGAAATGGTGGGATTTTTCTGGAGGAAGATGAAGTGAATGGGTGCTGGAATAAGTGGAGGGGGGCCACATGGGACCCACAAGCCACCAGGGCGCGCCAAAGGGGGTGGGCGCGCCCTTCAGGCTTGTGGCCCACTGGTGCAGCCCCCTGATGCATACTCAGTGCCAAAAATTCTTAAATATTTCGGAAAAAATCATACTCCATTTTCATGACATTTGAAGGACTTTTATTTTCAGGTCACTTTTTTATTGCATGGGAAACTCAGAAAACGGAAAAATAATAGCATTTTTACTTAATTTCATCTAGGTAACAGAAATTAAAAGTTAGGTACAAGGAGTTGTGCTTTCTAAATTCGCCCATCTCATGCTCATCAAAAGGAATCCATCAGTAAGGTTGATCAAGTCTTATTAACAAACTTCTTTGGAATAACATGAAACCAAAGAATTTTCGAATAACACTAAGTTACCTCAATGGGGATATGCATTTCCCCAACAATAAGTATATCATATTTCTTCTTGACAGTAGGAAGAGGGAACTCAAAGTCTTCAATAATAATCGTTGGAATTTTTTCAATAGAGTTGATACTATGAACTTGATGTTGTTTCTTTAGAAAGTGTATCGTATGCTCATTACCATTAATATGACAAGTGACATTGCCCTTGTTGCAATCAATAACAACCTCTGCAGTATTCAAAAAGGGTCTACCAAGGATGATCGACATACTGTCGTCCTCGAGAATATCAAGAATAACAAAGTCCGTCAAGATAGTAGCATTTGCAACTACGACAAGTACATCCTCACAAATACCAATAGGTAGAGCAGTTGATTTATCAGCCATTTGCAAAGAGATCAGTAGGTGTCAACTTATTCAAATCAAGTCTACGGTATAAAGAGAAAGGCATAACACTAACACCAGCTCCAAGATCACATAAAGCAGTTTTAACAAAATTTCCTTTAATAGAGCATGGTATAGTAGGTACTCCGGGATCTCCTAGTTTCTTAGGTATTCCACCTTTAAAAGTATAATTAGCAAGCATGGTGGAAAGCTCAGCTTCAGGTATCTTTCTTTTATTTGTCACAATATATTTCATATACTTAGCATAAGGAGACATTTTAAAAACATCAGTCAAGCGCATATATAAAAAGACAGGTCTAAGCATTTTAGCAAAGCGCTCAAAATCCTCATCATCCTTTTTCTGGGATGGTTTGGGAGGAAAGGGCATGGGTTTCTAAACCCATGGTTCTCTTTCTCTACCATGTTTCCAAGCAATGAAGTCTCTCTTATCGTATCTTTTATTCTTGGGTTATGGGTTATCAAGATCATTAGCAGGTTCAATCTCCACATCATTATCATTAATAGGTTGAGAATCAACATGAACATCATTATTAATGTTATCACTAGGCTCATGTTCATCACCAGATTGTGTCTCAGCATCAGAAAGAGAAATATCATTTGGATTCTCAGATGTATGTGTAACAGGTTCACTAGCAGCATGCAAAGTACTATGATCATTCTTTTTCCTACTCTTATCGGAACGAATTGGTGTATCAGTATTAAATCTCTAAGAATCTTGCTCAATTCTCTTAGGATGGCCCTCAAGATACAAAGGTTCCCGAGTCATTCTAACTCCTCTAGTCACAACTTTAACAGAATGATCATTGTCTTTACTATTCATCTCATTAAGCAAATCATTCTGAGCCTTAAGTACTTGTTCTACTTGAGTGGTTACCATGGATGCATGTTTACTAATAATCTTAAGATCATTGACAGTTCTACTCAAATAATCACCCAAGCGATCAAGCATATGAGCATATGTTTCAATTTTCTACTAACATAGGCATTGAAATTTTCTTGCTTCACAATAAAATTATCAAATTCATCCAAGCATTGGCTAGCAGACTTATTATAAGGAATATCTCTTTGATCCAATCTACTTAGAGAATTTACCTCTACTACCTGTCTCGGGTTATCAAGACCATGTATTTCTTCAATAGGTGGTAGATTCTTAACATCCTCAGCTTTAATACCCTTTTCTTTCATAGATTTCTTTGCCTCATGCATATCTTCAGGACTAAGGAATAGAAACCTCTTTTCTTCGGAGTTGGCTTTGGAGGTGGTTCGGGAATTGTCCAATCATTATCATTGCTTAATATATTATTCAATGGTAATTCAGTTTGTTCAACAGTTTGTTCCCTGAAAACACAGCCAACACAACTATCTAGGTAGTCCGAAGCATCGGTTAGTCCATTATAAAAGATATCAAGAATTTCATTTTTCTTAAGAGGATGATCAGGAAAAGCATTAAGTAATTGGAGAAGCCTCCCCCAAGCTTGTGGGAGACTCTCTTCTTCAATTTGCACAAAGTTAAATATTTCCTACAAGGCAGCTTGTTTCTTATGGGCAGGAAAATGTTTTTCAGAGAAGTAATAAATCATATCCTGGGGACTACGCACACAACTAGGAGCAAGAGAATTAAACCATATCTTAGGATCACCCTTTAATGAGAAAGGAAACAACTTAAAAATATAGTAATAGCGAATTTTTTCCTCATGAGTAAATAGGGTGGCTATATCATTCAATTTGGTAAGATGTGCCACAACAGTTTCAGACTCATAACCATAGAAATGATCAGATTCAACCAAAGTAATTAACTCGGGATCGACAGAGAATTCATAATCCTTGTCACTAACAAAGATAGGTGAAGTAGCAAACTTAGGATCATATTGCATTCTAGCATTCAAAGATTTTTTCCTTCCACTTGCGAAGCAATTTCTTAAGATCATCTCTATCCTCACAAGCAAGAAAGTCCCTAGCTACCTCTCCTTCCATAACATAGCCCTCAAGTATGTCATGCAATTCATATCTAGGAGAGCTAGGTCTAGCAGATATATCATAGTGTTCAGTTTCAATAATTTCATCAGATTCAGAAATATTATCAGTTTCAGCATTAGCTCTAGCAATTTGTTCATCAAGAAATTCACCCAATGGCACAGTATCATGAAGCAAAGTGTCATCATAAGCAACATGCATAGCAGAAGTAGCATCATCAATTACTTGCAACATATCAGAATTGCTAGCAGCTGGCGGTGTCGCAAACTTACTCATAACAGAAGGTGAATCAAGTGCAGAGCTAGATGGTAGTTCCTTACCTGTCCTCGTAGTTGAGGGGTTAGATCTTAGTTTTTGGATCTTTAAGATTCCTCATAGTGATCAACATATATATATATCCCAAGTAACTCAGAGAATAAAGCTATGCTCCCCGGCAACGGCGCCAGAAAAAGGTCTTGATAACCCACAAGTATAGGGGGTCGCAACAGTTTTCGAGGGTAGAGTATTCAACCCAAATTTATTGATTCGACACAAGGGGAGCCAAAGAATATTCTCGAGTATTAGCAGCTGAGTTGTCAATTCAACCCACCTTTAAGACTTAATATGTACAGCAAAGTATTCAGTAGCAAAGTAATATGGAAGTAACGATAACTGTGGCAAACTGATAGTAGCAGTTTTCTAGTGTTTGTAACAGTAGCAATGAAAAAGTAACTGAGCAAAGATCAATATATGGAAAGCTCATAGGCAATGGACCAGTGATGGATAATTATGTCGGATGGCATTCATCATGCAACAATTATAGCATAGGGTGCCACAGAACTAGCTCCAATTCATCAATGTAATGTAGGCATGTATTCCATATATAATCATATGTGCTTATGGAAAAGAACTTGCATGGCATCTTTTGTCCTACCCTCCCGTGGCAGCGGGGTTCTATTGGAAACTAAGGGATATTAAGGCCTCCTTTAAATAGAGAACCGGACCAAAGCATTAACACTTAGTGAATACATGAACTCCTCAAACTACGGTAATCACTAGAAACAATCCCAGTTATTGTCACCCTAGGGCATGCGGATCATAACTCGTAATAGGTGTCTACAACTTGCAAGATAGGATCAAGAACACATATATATTCATGAAAACATAATTGGTTCAGATCTGAAATCATGGCACTCGGGCCCTAGTGACAAGCATTAAGCATAGCAAAGTCATAGCAATATCAATCTCAGAACATAGTGAATACTAGGGATCGAACCCTAACAAAACTAACTCGATTACATGATAAATCTCATCCAACCTATCACCGTCCAGCAAGCCTATGATGAGATTACTCACGAACGATGGAGAGCATCATGGAATTGGTGATGAAGGATGGTTGGTGATGATGAAGGCGTCGATTTCCCCTCTCCGGAGCCCAAAATGGACTCCAGATCTGGTCTCCCGAGGAAGAACAGGAGGTGGGGGCGGCTCCGTATCGTGAAACGCGATGAACTCTTCTCCCTAATTTTTCCCTCCCCGAATAGGAATATATAGAAGTGGAAACAAGGTCGGAGGAGCAACAGGGGGCCCACAAGCCTACCCGGCACGCTCTAGGGGTGGGCACACCCACCAGGCTTGTGGCCAGGTTGTGGCCCCCCTATAATTGATTCTTTCGCCAGTATTTTTTATTAATTCCAAAAATATTCTCCGTAAATTTTCAGGTCAATCCGGGAACTTTTATTTCTGCACAAAAATAACACCAAGGCAATTCTTCTGGAAACAGCGTCAGTCCGGGTTAGTTCCATTCAAATCATGCAAATTAGAGTCCAAAACAAGGGCAACAGAGTTTGGAAAAGTAGATACACTGGAGATGTATCAGAAATGCGTCGAAGGAATGCTGCCCTCTTGTCCCACATCCACTCCACGTAATTACCGCATGTCGTGGGGTCATGGAACATTAGCCGTTGGAGAGTAAAAACTGCCAGTAAAAGAAATGGCAGTTTTCTAAAAAGATAGCAAAAAGCCAGACCCTGCACGGGTCCCCCAAATAAAAATGGTAACGCACAGGGGCACTACTCATTCGCATCTGTTTCTCTGTCCTTCATCTTCCTCCTCAAGCCAAGAAAACCGCTTCCGCCACCGCCACCTGCCCATCGAGTGTTGCTAGATCATCCGCCGCCCTTGAGAGCTCGAGAGATGGGGCGGAAGACGGCCGCCACCAAGGGGAAGCAAATGGCCGCATCGGCGGACCTAGTGGTTGAGGAGAGGAAGAGGAAAGTAGAAGATCTAGAGAAGCGGTGACAGAGAGACGTGTTTATCTTCCCATTGATCCTAGACGACAATACCTAGATCGACAGGTACGCCTACATGTGGGGGAGAGAAACAAAGGGGCATGGAGCACCTATTGGTTCTGCCGGATAGCCCCAAAGAGAAAACGCCATCAGATTTGTACTGCTTCTTTTGCGTGTACTTCCTTTGTGGCCTCTCTCCCCCTTCTCTGATTTGTTCTGTGCCATGATGGCGGTGTATGGATTTCACCTCCTGGATTTCACGCCCAATGCAATGGCGTGCATGGCGATCTTCGGCCATTTGTGCAAGAACTTTGTTGGAGCTGCCCCCAATGTGGACTTGTTCAGGCACTTCTTTGTCTCCCTCATAGAAGATAAATCCCATTGCTCGGGGACATAAGTCGGATTCCTCGGAGAAGGAGGGAAGATTGGGATTACCTCCTTGGCCAAAATTGTAGAAAGTGGGAAGAGCGGAGGGGAGATTGGTGTTGGATCAAGGATGTCAAAGCCCCCGAGTTCTGCTCGACACGGACTGGATGCATCATGTGCGGAAACGGATAGAGAAAGTCGGGCATCACCGACGACAAGCTTCACCTGGCACTAAACAAGATCATTTGTCTCAAAGCTGTCGGGCTGACCATCGAACATGTGGGGGGCGACTTCCTCCGACGCCGCATTGCACCGCTGCAGAAGAGGGGTAGGTTTGCATGGGAGTACAACGGTCCTGCCGACTGGATGCGATTGTACCCAAGCCCCACCAACAACCTGAGGGTTTATAGACATGGTTGGTTGTGTGATCAGTTGTTCGGACGCCTTGGGCCGTTCCATTTGCCGGTAGGAGTCGTCCCCTTGCATCTCAATTCCGCCTGAAACCAGATTCTATAGTGGATGCCCAGTTGCGACTCCTCTGGAGTCAAGCCTGATTGGAAGCTACTTGACCTTAACGACGAGATGGAGTGGGTCTCCATCCTGGAAGAAAGGGCTTCCAGGGCGAAGGACAATCTGACCGTGCCAACCAAGATGGCAGAGAAGGCATTTGTTTATGCACGAATTGCGGAGGACAAGAGGGTTTGAGCTATCAAGGGAATGGCCTCTGGAGAAGAGGGATAGGAGGAATCCGAGGATGATGACTCTTTTGGAGAGGAGAGTGAAAAACTTGCTCTAGAGGAGGCTACCGGGTTCGAGTTTGTCGGGGCCGGGCTTTCCAAGCCGCGGCGACAGGAACCCAAAAGAGGGTTTAGGCAGAGGAGGCGAAGGAGCCAAAGGTGGAGGAAGAGGGGCTCGAAGTGGGCCCTCAAGCTCCAAAACCAGGGCACCGCCTTCGTGAGCGCGTCAACCAAGGAACAGCAGCCTCTGCGTCTTCACGGAGCACCTAAAAGGTGATGAAGACGGCCACAAAGGGAGGCAGACGCGAAGCAACACACCGCCAGTCCCTCCGCCTCTCTCAGGTTAAGACTTCTCCCGTCAAGTGACGGAGGGTTACCGGGGTGGACCCCAGCCCCCTGTCAAGCTCCACTTCTTCACCAAGATAACCCTTGCCGGAGGTCCCGGTCCCTCTGCCAAGCTCGCCCCTGTCGGAGATCTTGGTCCCTCCGCCCGGCTCTGCTCCTCCAACTCTAAAAAGGGGTAGATCTACTCCACCGCCTGCGTTGTACAAGCTGGGCTCCATGCTCATTGCCTTGGACTGAGTAATTCAATCACAATATTTGTCAAAGTTTTTGTCCTTGATTTTCTTGATTGATCTTGTATAACTGAATCTGAGAGGGATGAGGATGAGGAGAACCTTGCGCATCGAGCCAAACGGGCCAAATCAGTGGTAGGACGAGATCCCGCGACAGGTATGAGCCCGATAGGAGACATGAAGGAGAATCCCGCACCTAGCCCTCGGTCCATCCCTCTTTGTGAAATCCAAGCACAGACCTCATCCATTGGCAGGGATGAGGAAGGGCGTCTTCTTACACCTGACAAGGAGATGGGAGAGAGCTATCAAGGAGAGGCTCGCCAGGATGAACCTTCCCTCAAAGATCTCTCGTCGACCGTCGCCTGTGAGAAGGAATCACTGGCAAGGGCCTCCACCGAGGAGTTCACCCGTGTTGAGGTTATCACCGAAAGGGTGGTGACAGACAACACGCCAGCAACTAATGTTTCTAGGGAAGGGGATGTCCCTCTGCAGTAACCTCCATCGGGTATCCCACTTTCCTGTGTTTTCACTTTCCCTGTTCTCCTTTCTTGTGGGTTCTTGTTGATATCTGATTTTCATTTTTCTTTTTATTGCACTGGTCTGCAGCTCCGCTACTCCAAGAGCGTGAGTTGCTGGAGGAGGTGGCCGATATCAGGAAATATGATGCCGAGGAAGTGACAAAGATTGCTGCTGCGGAGGGCCACGGGTTGGTTGCCGGGGAACTTCAGGAATCCACCAAGAGAACGGAACCAAACCCAAGCAGCGTTGCTGACCTGGACATGGTCATTGAGGAGAAGACTCCTCTTAAGTCCCTGGGGCCCTCCCGTATGAGCTATCCTCTGGCTTCAGCCCTGCAGTCTCCCATGAACAAACTGGTGTTGGTCACCACTCGATTGTGTCCCGCAACTCCTGGCCCATCCTTCTCAGCAAGCGCAGACATTGATGAGGGAATCAAATGGGTACTGGCGCCGCTGTTTCAGAGGGTTGAGGAAGTTGATGATTTTGCTGACAGCGCCAAAGGCTTGGATTTCTTGGAGTGCATGGTGGCAGGGCTCAAGGATGTGCAGAGCAGGTATAGCCCCAAACGGCGGGCGGCCAAGGAACAACGCGATCTGGCCGAACTCGTGGACCAACAGCTAAAGGACAAATGAAGTTTGTTGCAAGAGTGGTACAACTTGAAGGTCCAGTCCCTTAAAAGACAGCGTGAGATGCTGTCCATGGCCAAGGAGGACGTTGCCTCTCGGGAGGCTCGACTGGTGGAGGGCAAAACGCTTCTGGACACTAGGGAGGCGAAGACCTCCTCCCGGGAAGAAGCTCTTGAAGCTACCCTCCATGGCAAGGACAAGGATCTAGAGGCCCGTGTTCTGCAATGCACCCAAGAGCTAGAGGACAACCATAAGGCAGCTCTTGATGCACCCTCCATGACCTCCTCTGCTCAGCTAAAGAATGTGTCTGATGAGCTTGCTGCCGCATCTACCACCAAGACCAGTCTTGAGACCCAACTGAGCAAGCTGACGAAAGACCTTGCCAGGAGTAGCAATGAGATCGAGGCCCTTAAGGTGGAAGTGTGGAAGGTGCAAATCACTCTGGAAGAGGCACAATCGTAGCATGCGGCTTTCCTCTTTGGAGAGGGATATTGACACTGATGGTGCCCGCGAGAAACTGCTCTTGACAGACCTGGCCAATGCGCAGTCCTTCCAAAAAGACGCACAAGACAAGCGGGAGAACCAGATTCAGTAGCGCGACCTCTAGAAAAAGAGCATGATTGGCATCGTAGAGTGCCTTACTGCACAGATTGCGCACATGAACATGAAGAGCTGGGCTTTCTCTGTTGACAAGCATGAATTCCCAAGCGTCAAGTTGACACTCTTTTTCGAGGGCTTGATCGAGGGACTTAAGACGTACAAGGATGACATGGCCGCCTGTTTCGCCGACGAATCCCAGAAGCCGGATCACAATGATCTCTTCATGGTCCTGAGAAATCTTTCCTTCTTCCACCCAAAGCTTGACCTCTTCAATGGTTTTAAGAAGCTAATGCCAGGCGCCGATGCCTCTGCTGCCGGAAAGAAGGTCGGTCCCCTTGCCGACAGGGTCCCCTTAGTCCCAAGGGACCAAGGAAGTCGCCTGAGTTAGCCTTGAGTCACTCCTGATGCCATGTTGTCCTGAACTTAAGACACAGTATGTATCATGTATTAGACCACGCACCATATTTGCTTTGATGTTTGCTGAACTGATGTCTTTATGTAATCATATGCTATCCCCCTTTGCTTCCCTTCTAGTATTCCTCTGGTTAATTTCTTTACATGCTTTGGTTGCCTGCAAACAACATGATGTCGCGATCGCTTTGAGGAACAGGTCCTTAGCATTCTGTAGGCAAGGACATGATGACGGTGAGTTTTTCCTTGACGATCTTTGACGCTGTCGCATGTTTGGTTGAGCAGTCTCGAAACAAAACAAGGATGCAAACAAAGAGACGACAAGCTCCCATCATGCACAAGATTTTCCATACGAAACCTTGGTTGTTAGGGGGGAATATACGAATGTAATCTCTAATAAAAGTTGATAGTTATGTCAACTTAGCTTTCTTTATGGTTCCTCCTTTCATCCATGGGCGTCTCTTCTCTTCGTGTTTCTCGGTGAACACATGCGCATGTACCTATTGTTGTCCTGGGAGGAAGGAAAATGAAGAGGGGCGAATGGAGAAACTAGGGGATCCATTAGCCATGAGTATAATCCGCAGCACGAGCCTGCCAGGTCAAGGTAAACATTCATAACTAACAAAAAACGGGGGAGTAGACATGAACAGTCGAGCCTTCTCTCCTTTCCTTTGCACCCTACGGTCCCGTAGCGACCAATGCAATGGAGGTGTTGGTGAACGGGACCTTGTCGGGGTGCGGACCAATGGATTTGTTCTAATGTTTGGCTTGGGATTTACCCTTGACGGGATAAATGCAGGACCGAGCCGCACGCGAGCTCAACGACATTGGTGGCACCGCCGCTACGCAGAACTGGTCACACGCGGGGAAAGAGAGGAGAGGGAGGCATAACCATGTACCTTTTACTTTGCCCATCATACCAAGCGGCACCTTCCTGGGACTAGGTGGGCTTGCTCGACAACCGTGATAGGAAAGGCATCGCCGCTCAGCTCGCCCCCTCCTCAACCATGGTCTATGACATGGTTGTGCTATCCGCGTCGGGCGCATCAACCGCAGCGCCGATGCTCCTCATCTTTGGTGCCGCCATTGTAGCGGCGGCAACCCGCGATGGGATCCGGAGAGGATGATGCTCAGGGACGGCATTGCTCTTCTCCCTCGACGCTCCTGACGGAGCAAATGATGACGACGATCAACGTGTCACACACAATATCGGGTTTGCACAAAATGATGCCCCCTACCTGGCGTGCCAAAGATGTCATGGAACAATTCACTCGATCACCTATGGGGCTGTAAGCCCCTTTGTGGTTCAGCAGGGGTGATGTCACATGCACAAAGAGCAGAGATGATGAGACAACACGACAATTGGGACACTGGTGTTTTACCCAGGTTTGGGCTGCTGTGAAGCGTAAAACCCTACTTCTGCTTTGGTGGATTGATTAGAGGAACATGAAGAACACACAACGCTCGAACCCGGCAAGGGTTGCCTTCGGGGGAGCTGCTACGTGAGTACAAGTGTCGAAAGGTCTGAATCTTGAGCTAGGCTGCCTTGGGCATCCTTTTATAGCTCAAGGGGCAACCACAATGGCAAAACAGACATTGTCTGATGATTAGATTGCTAACAGTGCTATCATACCTAACTCTGCCACTTAGGACCAAGTGCCATAAATGCAGTCTAGGTGGCGTGCGGGGATGCATCCCCGACAGGCTTCTACCACCGCTCTAGCTAACTAATGCACCACATCTTGACATGCCTCTGGATCGGTGTCAAGGGGGCCTAATGTGCCTTCCTGCATGTCGCCACGTGCTTAGCGAGATGCACTTAGCCACCTGGGAGCTCGACACCGCATCGCTGACATGCCTCTGGATGGGTGTCAAGGGGGCCTAATCTGCCTTCCAGCGTGTCGCCACGTGCTTAGCGAGATCCACTTAGCCACCCGGGAGATCGACACCGCATCGAAAAATGACTACGGGGCGATGCGATGGAGCGATGGCCGATTGGCTCGCGCTTTCCGGGGGATGGCTTGTCGGGTCTTCCGGAAGGTGTACGTGCCTCGGTCCCCGGCAGGCACCAGGGATGTGCTTGGCACGCTTCGGGCATGCCCTGGGTCGTTGCATTGATCTTGCTGGCGTTGCTTGGCCTGTTGTAGGTTGCTTATGTTAGAGTCTTGGTCTTGGATGTTGCGTTTGTCGCGGTAGTAGCTTTTCCCACAAGTCTCAGGCCATTGGGCTGGAAGTTTAACGTCCGTGCACAAGTCAGGGGAATAAACACCCCTATTTGTATACCCTGACAATTGCGGGCGTGGAAATGTGGTGGGACTGGAGGTGATTATCCACCATTTCTTTCCATGTGCTGCTTCGAGAGGAGGCGGTAGAAAAGATGGCGGACACCGGTTGATGCGATGGTGGAAAATGAGCAAGCTCGCATACGACAATGACGCAGACGGCAACGATGCAGATTCCAACAGGGTTAGTTTTCCCTCCTTTGTTTCTTGCCCTAGATCTATTGTTTTCCTTACTCTAGGTTGATTTCCCTGATTGAATGTGCTCTTAGTGTTGATTTTATTTGGTGTAATCATAGGATGAAACCGGAGAGAGCGTTTTCTCTGAATTGTAGAATGGAGACCACTGTCATAGGCAATGGTGGCACCAAAGGAGTCGGTACATGCTTCACATTTCCACTTGTGGTGGACAAAACAGAGAATTTAAGCAATTTAGAGCTGCTATAAGTGATAAATATCCATGGGGTATTTTTTTATGTTGTAGAATTTAAATATTGGGATATGAACAACATTGTTTGGGTTCTAGTTCAAACCGATGATGAGCTAGGAGTCGTGTTTGCATCAAATATTGTGAGAAATTTAGTGTAGCTAGAAATTACTATCATTTAGAGGAAAAGAGGAGAAACAGAGAGCAGAGGGGCATCAAGATCTGCAGGTCCTTCTTCACAACCTAGAGGAAGTGGAAGGAGAGCAGCTGCAAGTTCACAGACAACAAGCTGCGAGTCTAGAGGACATGAACTAGGAACCCTAAGTGCCAGCTTGCCTACTCAACCATGTCCTAATTATAGCAAAGATACAGTTGATCCAATCATAGAAGAGGAGAATCCTGATGAAGTGCCCACGGATGATGAGGATGAAAGAATGCACCCAGAGTTTGTTGTTAGGTAACCAAATTACATTGAACCCCCACAATTTGAAGAGACGAATTCTGATGAGAGAGAGGAGGACATGGACATGGGATATTGTGAGACAGAAGATGAGGGTAGGCCTGATGTGCAATATAACAGAGATGATCCTTCTTTAGCAGAAGGAAATATATTTTCAGATGTAGTAGATTGTAGGAATGCACTGGCTACCTTCTCAATCAGGATCCAGAGTGAATATATAATTGATAAAATCGAGCCAATTAGATTAACTACGCATTGTGCTTATAAAAGGTGTAAGTGGAGGATGGATGCATCCAGAATGAGAAATATCACACTATTTTAGGTATTAATCAGTATGACTAATCAGAATGAGAAATAACACATTGATTCACCACAATATCATGATGCAGCATGAGATCTTGATCCGGCTGTTGCAGCAGAGGAAAGTGCACAAGATCTTGAAGATGATGCACCTATAGCTCCTAGAAGTGATGCACCAACTTTAGAAAGTGTTGCATCAACTATTGTGAGGTAAACTTCTATTTGAACAAACTTCATTAATTTTCCTGTCATTAATAACTACAAAATATTATTTGTTCCATTTCATCCCAATGAATACAAAAGGGCAGCAAACAGAGGTTCATCACCCAGGAAGAAGGCGAAAGGCTATACGCTCTCAACTGGTGGTTCTGTAACTGGAAGCAACCACCTTAGCAGGTCTTCCTCTCCTAAGGTGGCAGCTAGATCTAGGAGCACTAGGATCAAGTCCAGGTTTTCTTCCAATCCTACATGCAACACTAGGAGCAAGAGGGGAAACTAGTTGTGAAAACTATGGTCATTCTGTACTGGAACCTGTCTGTAATGCTTTTGTGGAGTGTTGTTGTTGGTCCTAGAACATGCTTGCTATCTTGTTGGTCCTGGAACATGTTTGTTATCTTGTTGTTGTATTGTACTGCTTAGTGATGTTGTTGTTGGTCTTGGCATTTTGGCTCTTGATCATTGCTTATTACTAGTTGTTGTTGATCATTGCTTATTATTAGCTGTTGTTGATCATTGCTTATTACTAGTTGTTTTTTATCATTGATTGTTCACAACATCACATGCAAAAGATTTAGTTCACATAATCACTTCACAATATTTAGTTCATAGCATCACAACATCACAAAAGTCACAGGATCAAATTGATGCCCACAAGATAGATATAGTTCACAACATCAAGCTAAATTCATTACAATCTCACTGACTAATATGCATTCTTTGAACCAAGCAAATAGGACAGAATGCAAATGCCCACAATTATCATCACAAATGCCCATGTTTCCATCTGGTCATGCATCTTCTTCAACTCTGACTTTAGCTTCTTCCTTTTCTCCTTGAGATGTGTCACCTTCTTCTCTAAACGATGAGATTTGAGACAAATTGCTTCTATACCATCAACGAGTGACTCAAATGAATGCCCAACAAGATCTGGAGGAGGAGGGACAACCCAAACAACCCATTCACATTGTTTCGGAAGCTGAAGCAACAAGAAATAATAAAAAAAACATCAAAATTCAATATTTGCACCACTTTGAAGCAAAGTACATACATGACATAAATTACATCCAGTTGGCATCCAAGAAAACGTCTCCCTGTTCTTGCTCCTGCCCAGGCGACACGGGGAGCGGGAACAAGCCCGTGCCCCGTGAATCGATGCCTGGATAGATCCTCAAGGCCGCAATAACTTAGATCTGGCATGTCAAACTCGGATGAGAACTACACTATGCCAACCCCATCGACCTAACAGCGAGCAAATACCCAGTTTGAGCCAAAACCCTAATGAGAAATCCACAAATGCACAAAACCCCATTTTTAAAAAGGTTAAAAAAGTTACCTCCACGACAACAGATGAGATTGCGGAGGACATTCCAGAGGTGCACATGCATGCCACCTCACTCCCCAAGCTCCAGAGTGTTGTCGCTCGAGCACCACTGGTGCCTTGCTCTAGTTCCTGGTTGTCGAGAGGTGGAAGAAGAGAAGAGAGAGGAGACACGGGGTTAAGGGCCCACATGTAAGAAACCAGGGGCTAAAATGTCCAAGAGACGCCCAGATACCGGTCAAACCTCATTGAACTGACATAAATAGCATTGAGGGGGATTTCTGTAAGGTACACAGACGGAAGAGGGGTGTTTTTCAGTATACCCAAAAATTAGGGGCAAATGGTTTCCTTTTCCATTTTTGTGCCTCCCCCATTTATATATTTTTATATGGTGGTCTCATTTGGCCTCCCCCATTTTTCTATTTTTCGTCTGGAGTCTCATCCCAACTTGTGGGGGAATCATAGTCTCCATCATCCTTTCCTCACTAGGACAATGCTCTAATAAGGATGATCACCACACTTTTATCTACTTAGAACTCAATATGAAGAACTGATAGGAAGATATGACTCATATATGAATGCCTCTAGAAGTGTACCAGGATATGCAATGATCTAGCATGACACGCATCAAGAATATGATGAACGGTGACTTTGCCACAAATACTATGTTAGCTCTATATGATCATGCAAAGCAATATGATGATGAACGAACTAGTCATGTGAAGTGATGATGGAATTTGCATGGAAATATATCTCAAAATGGCTATGGAAATGCCATAATAGGTATGTATGGTGAATGTTTTGACGAAGATATAATGAGGCTTATGTGCAATAGAGTGTATTTTGTCATGGGGTTTGGATGCACCGGTGAAAGTTGGACCGATCCCCGAGGTGAGAATGGGCTATGCACGATGCCAAAGAGGCTAGCAAATATGAGAAGGTGAGGATGCGTATGTCCATGGTGTCACAATAGTCATAAAGAACTCATATACTTATTGTAAACTTTTATTAGTTTTATCACAAATCAAAGTACTCCTCACGGTCCCCGATGGAGGAGGTTGGTAGGAGTTAACCATCGCGCACCCCTGACTCGAAACAACACTAGGATTTCAATGAGGAATAGAAATGATCACACATCATCACCATGCATCTTTAATTTTTAGATGAATGACAAGTTAACACCAATTAATCTCGACACTTATATGAATCAATAAGTGTGGACTCACACCTTTTTCATATTACCATATTAATGTCATTAACACAAAATTTCCCTATATGTCTTGCATGATGGTTTTGCTTATCACTCTTTGAATACCTATTATTTGTGGACTAGTTTTATGACCCATGCAAATTAACATCACTATTTATTCAGCTCTCAAACAAATAGAAGTGAAGAATTAGAGCATATTATTTGTGTAAAATCTACATGCCACCGTGCTCAAAAAGATATAAGTGAAGTACTAGAGCAACTGCCAAGCTCAAAAAAAATAAGTGAAGCACATAGAGTATTCTATCAAATTATGATGAAGGTGTGTCTCTCTCAAGTAGTTGTGTCTAGAAAACGTTGATTGTGATAAACTGAAAGTAAAAGCAAATGACGGTCCAAGCAAAACACATATCATGTGATGAATAAAAATGTAGCTCCAAGTGACATACCGATGGATGGAGACGAGAGAGGTGATGCCTTCCGGGGCATCCCCAAGCTTAGACGCTTGAGTATTCCTTATAATATTACTTGGAGTTCCTTGGGCATCCCAAGCTTAGGATCTTGCTACTCCTTATTGCGTGGTCCATCGTGATCGCACCCAAAGCATGAAAACTTCAATCACACAAAACTCAACAAAACATCATGAGATCCATTAGTATAAGCAACATATTTCATAATTTAGGTACTGTTATAAATTGAATCTAAATTCATTTTTGAATAATAGGTAATTTATTCTAAATTCTCCATGTCTTATACCCCCTGATACAATCCATAGCATAATCAAAACAAGCAAACTATGCAAGCAAAACAAAATCTGTTTAAAACAGAACAGTCTGTAGCAATTTGTAAAGAGCCCATAATTCTGTAACTCTAAAAATTCTGAAAAATTAGGAAAATGTGGAGAATTTTTATAGAAATGCTGTTTAGAAATTTCATATCATTACCACTCACTAGTAAAAAATAAAATTCCTGTACTAGAGTCAAAGTTTCTGTTATGTTTCAGCATCGTTTCTACTCATCTTGTGAGTCATCCCAAAGGCTTTACTTGGCACACACACTAATTAAAACATAAAAAACATAATCATTACAGAGTAAATAATCATGTTATCACAAAATAACATAAATTAAAAACAATATTTAAGATAAATATTGGGTTGCCTCCCAAAAAGCGCTATTGTTTTATGCCCCTAGCTAGGCATAATGCATAGTTGCAAGTGTTGTCATCCTTGACACCAAGATCCTCAATGACACAACCATGATTAATAGTAAAAATGGAAGGCTTGAAAATAGGATATTTATCAAGTTCACAAAGTTGGGATGAACACTAATCATTTTGAGGTCTTCGTTTATTTTGGGAGGAGGTGTACTAATGTTCTTAGGAATGAATATGAACTTGGGACTTTTTATCTTGTGAGGTACTAGCACTAGTTTTAGATGGTGCGAAAGCGGAACTACCTTTGTTAATGACCTCCTCCATTTTATCAATTCTACTCAAACCTTGTTCCACCCTCTTATGAGTAATAGTGTCATTTCCTTTAAAGTTTTCAAAGTCGTTCCTACCCGTGACCCAAATTGAGTTTTATGATTATGATTTTTTATCTAACTCCTCAATTGGTTCACTAGTGATCATTTGATTTTCAGTGGAATCGATACTTTGCATAACATGTTCCAATGTTAAATTGGTTTTGTTAACGATAATGGGTGGTGTTCCAACAAGATTCTCAATTGCATTATAAGAATTCAAAGTGTGACTCATTAAGAAGTTCCCACCGGTGATGGTGTCAAGGACAAACCTATACCAAGTTGTCACACCAACATAAAAAATATCAAGCAAAGTAGTGGTGGATAACTTATTAGTTGCTTTATTTTGAGCGTGGAAAATCCTATACCATGCATCTTTCAAACTCTCTCCCCCCTTTGTTTAAAGTTAACAACGTCGTTATTGGGAGTAACGTGGACAAAATAAGGACTAGCCATGACTTCAAACAAGAAAAATAGTAACAAGCAAAGATAAATATTTTTGTATTTTTATTTTTATGAGACAAACTAAATATAATAGCACATAAAAATAAAAACAAGTGAATGAAAATTTGTGAGAAGTTACTTGATAGTTGGTGATGGTATTCCCCGGCAACGGCGCCAGAAATCCGTCCTCATACTTGTGATCTACGTTGGGTTTTCCATGAAGAGGAACAGGTTATCGTAGCTCAATGTGGGTAAGTATTTCCCTAAGTTATGAAACCAAGGTTTACCAAACCAATAGGAATATCCATCCTCAACCGTCTTCAGCGGCTGCACACAAAAGAACAAACGACTTCCACCCAACGTCGGCAAGAGGGTTGTCAATCCCCTTGATCTCGTTACTTGCAAGCAAGTTGTGTAGATAATTGTAAATTGAAAAATAAAATAAAAGCAATTAAATAACAGAAAGGTAGTAATAGCATTTGTGAATATATAACTGAATAAAGCCGGGGGCCCTAGAGTTCTCTAGTGTCATATCTCATAGAAATAACATACGATGGGTAAACAAATTATTGTTGGGCAATTGGTAGAAAATCGAATAGTTATGTGATTTCTATGATCATGTGTATATAGGCATCACGTCTATGAGCAAATAGGCTGACTTTTGCCTACACCTATTGCCATTATTCCACTCATCGACCGCTATCCAGCATGCATCTAGAGTATTAAGTAAAGCAGAGTTATGCTTGGAGAACGATGACATGATCTAGAAAAAGTAAACTCAATCAATATGAATAAACCCCATCATTTTATCCTTATTAGCAGCAACAAAAATACACAACTTATCTCCTTCTATCACTGGGATATAGAAACTCGTCGGGTTAAACCTATTACAACGCACCACTCTCATCGAAGAAATATCAATCTAATTGGCCAAACTATCTCAATATATCGGAGAGCACTACGATGCTGTGATGATCATGAAAATAACAATCTTAGTATCCAGGTTTTACTCAAATACTTTTCATGAATAATCTGAACATGAACACAATTCATCGGATCCCAGCAAATGCACCATACAAAGGGATTACATCAAATAGATCAAGGCAAAGATGCGATGAACATTGTATTGAAGATCAAGAGAGAGAGAGACATCTAGGTACTACCTACGGACCCGTAGGTCTATGGTGAACTACTCACACATCATCATGAGGGCAGCAAGGTTGATGAAGAGACCCTCCGTGATCGATCTCCCCTCCGACAGGGTGCTGGAACGGAGTTGTAGATGGGCTCCCGTCAGAACAGAGACTTGCGATGGCAAAAAAAGTGTTTCGGGAGCACATCTAGGGTTTTTGGAATATTAGAGAATTTATAGGCCAAAGAGGGGCATCAAGACATCCCCGAGGGAGGCACAAGTCATCAGGGCATGCTCTATTGGCTTGTGGGGCCCTCATGTGGCTCACGGTCTCCT
This sequence comes from Hordeum marinum, assembly GCA_022496015.1. Lineage (NCBI taxonomy): Eukaryota > Viridiplantae > Streptophyta > Magnoliopsida > Poales > Poaceae > Hordeum > Hordeum marinum. The sequence goes on along the minus strand of CM039673.1, from coordinate 296,172,423 downwards.
TCCGAAGCTTCCAGGTCTTATTTTGGTCAAGAAAAATCATCAAAAAGTTTCATGGCAATTGGACTTCGCTTGGTACTGTAAACCTGAAAAGTCAAAAACATATAGAAAACAACAACTGGCATTGGGCACTGGGTCAATAGGTTAGTGCTCAAAATATTATAAATTGGTAAATAAATGCCCCAAAAGTATCCTAGAGTGATAATATATCGTCATGGAAAAATAAAAAATTGTAGATACGTTCGAGACGTATCAAAGACATGCTTCCAATAGGCTCAACTATCACATGACCAAACTTTGGATAAAACCTTGAATAACACCTTGGTAACCACATGGTCTTCTTCTAACAACCTTGAGACACAAATGGTCTTCAAGCATTGCCTATGGACAAACCCTTCACAATAACTCAAGGCAACCATTAGTCAATATAGAATGTCATCAATTACCAAACTACACATGGGGGTGATAACCCACAAGTATAGGGGATCGCAACAGTTTTCAAGGGTAGAGTATTCAACCCAAATTTATTGATTCGACACAAGGGGAGCCAAAGAATATTCTCGAGTATTCGCAGCTAAGTTGTCAATTCAACCACACCTGAAAGACTTAATATCTGTAGCAAAGTACTTCGTAGCAAAGTAGTATGGAAGTAACGGTGACGGTAGCAAAAGTAATAGTAGCAGTTTTGTGGTGATTGTAACAGTAACAGCGGAGAAGTAACTTAGCAAGGATCAATATGTGGAAAGCTCGTAGGCAATGGGTCGGTGAGGGATAATTATGCTGGATGTAATTCATCATGCAACGGTTATAACATAGGGTGACACAAAACTTGCTCCAATTCATCAATGTAATGTAGGCATGTATTCCATATATAGTCATATGCTTATGAAAAAGAACTTGCATGACATCTTTTGTCCTACCCTCCTGTGGCAGTGGGGTCCTAATGGAAACAAAGGGATATTAAGGCCTCCTTTTAATAGAGAACCGGACCAAAGCATTAGCACTTAGTGAATACATGAACTCCTCGAACTACGGTAATCACCGGAAAGAATCCCAGTTATTGTCACCCTGGGGGATGCGGATCACAACTCGTAATAGGTGTCTACAACTTGCATGATAGGATCAAGAACACATATATATTCATGCAAACATAATAGGTTCAGATCTGAAATCATGGCACCCGGGCCCTAGTGACAAGCATTAAGCATAGCAAAGTCATAGCAACCTCAATCTCAGAACATAATGGACACTAGGGATCAAACCCTAACAAAACTAACTCGATTACATGATAAATCTCATCCAACCCATCACCGTCCAGCAAGCCTACGATGGGATTACTCACAAACAAAGGAGAGCATCTTGGAATTGGTGATGAAGGATGGTTGGTGATGACGATGGCGTCGATTTCCCCTTTCCGGAGCCCAAAACGGACTCCAGGTCCGGTCTCCCGAGGAAGAACAGGAGGTGGCGGCGACTCCGTATCGTGAAACGCAATGAACTCTTCTCTCTGATTTTTTCTCTGCAAATAGGGTTATATGGAGCTGGACAGGAGGTCGGAGGAGCCACGAGGGCCCCACAAGCCTGCTAGGCATGGCCAGGGGGTGGTCGCGCCTAGCAGGCTTGTGCCTGCAGGTGGCCCCCTCTGGTTACTTCTTGCGCCAATATTTTTTATTAATTCTAGAAATATTCTCCGTAAATTTTCAGGATGATCCGAGAAATTTTATTTCTACACAAAAATAACACCAAGGCAATTCTGCTAAAAACAACGTCAGTCCGGGTTAGTTCCATTCAAATCATGCAAATTAGAGTCCAAAACAAGGGCAAAAGGGTTTGGAAAAGTGGATACGATGGAGACGTAATAGGGGTCACCATGGTCTTTCACTTTGTGTACATCATGTCATCTTGCTTAATGCATTACGTTGTTTGTCATAAACTTAATACCATAGATGCAGGCAGGATTCGGTCAATTGGTGGAGTAATAGTAGGAGATACAGGATCTTTTTGGTTTACCTTTCACGGACATGATGCCTATATACATGATCATTGCCATGAATACCATCATAACTATGCGCGTTTCTATCAATTGCCCAAAAATAATTTGTTTACCCATCATATGATATGCGTCCAAGAGAGAAGCCTCTAATGAAAACTATGCCCTCGGGGTGTATTTAAATCATATTCTAAAACCCTAAAAACTTGCTAAAATTACTTACCTTTTATTTCCATTTTACTTTTATATATCTATCACTAACATAAGTAATCCTTGTAACTAACGAGTTCAAGGAGTGACAACCCTCTTGCCCGCATCGGGTGCCAGTATTATGTTTCGTGTGTGTAGGTGTTGATGATGAGAGTTTTCCTTGATTCTCGTACTTGTTTGACAACCTTGGTTCTTACTGATGGAAATAATTATCGTTACTATACTGCTTTGCTACACACTTCCTCTTTGAGGAAAAACCCAACACAACTCACAAGTACAAGAAAGAATTTATGGCATCGTTGTCGAGGAGATATGATCACATTCTCATCAGGTCCCTCCATACAAACTAGCATTCAGTTGTTCTACTTTTTATTTGCTTGTTTATTTTGCCTTATATTTGTGTCTATAAAACACAAAAATATTTCTATTTGCTAGTTTGCTCATTTTGCTTGAAGTTGCTATCATGACTGATTTTGTGATTGCTAAGGGTGATAGTAAGGATAATGAGCCTGAAAAGAATAAATCTCCCATTAATGTAGACACTAAAACTTTTATGTGAATAGTATGGCTCATATGTATGTGACGCATGTGTGTAATTTTGTTGGGGAACGTCGCATGAGAAACAAAAAACTTCCTACGCACACGCAAACCTATCCATGGTGATGAGCATCTACAAGAGGGAGAGTGGATCTACGTACCCTTGTAGATTGCTAAGCGGGAAGCGTTAAGAAACGCGGTTGGTGTAGTCGAACTTCTTCGCGATCCAAATCACCGAGCGTCCCGCGATCCAATCACGAACCGCCCCGCGAACACATCATGATCCGTCCCGCGAACTCATCATGATCCGTCTCACGATCTTGATCACGATCTGTCCCGCGAACTCATCATGATCCGTTCCGTGATCACATCACGAACCGTCTCGCGATCTCGATCACGGTCCTTCCGATCTAGCGCCGAACGGACGGCACCTCCGCGTTCAGCACACGTGCAGCTTGATGATGATCTCCACCGTCTCGATCCAGCGAGAGGAGGTGGAGAGGAGAGAGAGTTCACCGGCAGCGTGACGGCGCTCCGGTGATGGTGGTGGAGCAATTCTGGCAGGGTTCGCCTAAGCGCTGCAGAAAACCGATCTAGAGGAGAAACTATGCACCGGTGTAACGGGTAGCACGTGGCCGGAAATTCTGTCCAAAAACCACCCAATCCACTAGTATATATAGGAGGAGAGAAGAGGAGAGGCATCCAACGCCTTTGGGTCGGCCGAAATAGGAGGTGGGAAGCAATCCTACTTCACCTCCAATCCTAGTTGGAGTAGGAGTGCCTCCTATTGGCTGATTTTCCACGTTTTGCTTTAGGACTTTCTCTCCTGCGCCATGGGCCTTTGTGGCTGTTTTCCCAGCCCACTAAGGGCTGGTTATTATTATACCACAGCCCATGGACCTCTTGGGGTCGAAATACCCCTCCCGGAGGCCTCCCGATACACTACCGGCACTCCCGGTACACTATCGGCACTCCCGGTACACTACCGATGAGCCCGAAACTTTTTCGGAAACCAAACTGGGACTTCCTATATATGAATCTTTACCTCCGGACCATTCCGGAGCTCCTCGTGACGTTCGGGATCTCATCCGGGACTCCGAACAAACTTTGGTCACCACCATACATAACTCTACACTACCGAAACGTCACCAAACCTTAAGTGTGCAGACCCTGCGGGTTCGAGAACTATGTAGACATGACCGAGACACCTCTACGGTAAATAAACAATGGCGGGACCTGGACGTCCACATTGGTTCCTACATATTCTATGAAGATCTTTATCGGTCGAACCTCTATGTCAAGGATTAAGTTAATCCCGTATAATGTTCCCTTTGTTCTTCGGTATGTTACTTGCCCGAGATTCGATCGTCGGTATCTCCATACCTAGTTCAACCTCGTTACCGGAAAGTCTCTTTACTCGTTCTGTAATACAAGATCCCGCAACTAACAATTAGTCACATTGCTTGCAAGGCTTATTGTGATGTTGCATTACCGAGTGGGCCCCGAGATACCTCTCTGTCACACGGAGTAACAAATCCTAGTCTCGATCCATGCCAACTCAACAGACACCATCGGAGATACCTGTAGAGCACCTTTATAGTCACCCAGTTACGTTGCGACGTTTGATACACACAAGGCACTCCTGCGATATCTGTGAGTTGCATGATCTCATGGTCATAGGAACACATACTTGACATGCGGAAAACAGTAGCAATAAACTGACACGATCATATGCTACGTTTGCAGTTTGGGTCTTGTCCATCACATCATTCTCCTAATGATGTGACCCTGTTATCAAATGACATCTCATGTCCATGGCTAGGAAACCTTAACCAGCTTTTGATCAACGAGTTAGTCTATTAGAGGCATACTAGGGACATGGTTTTGTCTATGTATCCACACATGCATCTAAGTCTCCGATCAATACAATTATAGCATGGATAATAAACGATTATCATGAACAAGGAAATATGATAATAAATAATTTATTATTGCCTCTAGGGCATATTTCCAACAGTCTCCCACATGCACTAGAGTCAATAATCTAGTTCACATTACCATGTGATTCGCATTGTTATGAATCTAACACCCAACGAGTTATGGGGCTCAATCATGCTTTGCATGTGAGAGAGGTCGTATAGTCAACGGGTCTGTAACATTCAGATCCGTGTGCACTTTGCAAATACCTATGTCAAACTGTAAACACTGCTACCACACTCCGCTCGGTACTATTCCAAATGGCTGCTCCATTATACGTATCTAGATTGCTACTACGAGTCATCCGGATTACTGTTAAAGCTTGTATCGACGTAACTCCTTACGACGAACTCTTTATCACCTCCATAATCGAGAAACATCTCCTCAGTCTCTTAGTTACTGAGGATAATCTTGACCGTTGTCCAGTGATCCACTCCTGGTTCACTCTTGTACCCCCTGACGGACTCATGGCAAGGCACACACAGGTGCGGTACACAGCATGGCATAATATAGAGCCTATGGCTAAGGCATAGGGGACGACGTTCGTCCTTTCTCTTTCTTCTGCCGTTGTCGAGCTTTGACTCTCACTCAACTTTCACACCTTACAAATCAGGCGAGAACTCTTTCTATGACTGATCCATTTTGAACTCTTTCAAAATCTTGTCAAGGTATGCACTCATTGAAAGTCTCATCGAGCATCTTGATTTATCTCCATAGATTTTGATGCTCAACAATTAGGTAGCTTCATCCAGGTCTTCCTTTGAAAATCACTTTGCAAATGACCGTTTTATGCTTTCCAGAAACTCTACATTATTTCTGATCAACAATATGTCATCCACATATACTTATCAGAAATTCTATAGTGCTCCCACTCACTTTATTGCAAATACAAGTTTCTCGTAAACTTTGTATAAACATCAAAACTTTGATCACCTCATCAAAGCATATATTCCAAATCCGAGATGCTTGCTTCAGTCCATGGAAGGATCACCAAAGCTTGCACACCTTTTAGCATCCTTAGGCCTGACAAAACCTTCTGGTTGTATCACATACAACCTTTCCTCAAGTAAACTGTTAAGGAAACGATGTTTTGACATCCATCTGCCAGATTTCATAATGGAAAACACAGCAACTACTAACATAATTCCAACAGACTTTAGCACCACTACGAGTGAGAAAGTCTCATCGTAGTCAACTCCTTGAACTTGTCACAAACATCTTTGCAACAAGTCGAGCTTTACAAATAGTGACATTCACCATCAGTGTCTGTCTTCATTTTAAAGATCCATTTGTAACAACGACCTGCCGTCCAACGAGCAAGTCTACCAAAGTCTACACTTGGTTTTCATACATGGATCCTATCTCGGATTTCATGGCCTCCAACCATTTTTCGGAATCCGGGCCCATCATTGCTTCTCCATAGCTCGTAGGTTCATCGTTTGTCCAACAACATGACCTCCAAGACAGGGTTGTCGTACCGCTTAGGAGCAGTACACATCCTTGTCGACCCACGAAGTTCGATAGTAACTTGATCCTGAAGCTTCATGATCATCATCATTAACTTCCTCTTCAACTAACGTAGGCTTCACAGAAACAACATCCTGTGCTGCGCTACTCTCTGGTTGAACAAAGTGTAAACAACCTCATCAAGTTCTATCTTCCTCCCACTTAATTCTTTCGAGAGAAACTTTTCCTCGAGAAAGGATCCGTTTTAGTAACAAACACTTTGCACTTGGATCTGAGATAGAAGGTTCACCCAACTGATCTTAGGGTATTCTATGAAGATGCATTTGTCCGCCTTGGGTTCGAACTCATTAGGTGAAAACATTTTCCACACAAGTGTCGTAGCCCCAAGTATTAAGAAATGATAGCTTAGGTTTCTATCAAACCATAATTCACATGGTGTCATCTCAACGGATTTAGATGGTGCCCTATTTAAAGTGAATGTAGTTGTCTCTAATGCATAACCCCAAAATTATAGTAGTAAAACGACAAGAGACATCATAGCACGCACCATGTCCAATAGAGCATAACTATGATGTTCGGACACACCATCACACTATGGTGTTCCAGGTGGCGTTTAGTTGTGAAACAACTTTCACATTGTCTTAAGTTGTATGCCAAACTCGTGACTCAGATATTCACCTCCACGATCATATCGCAGTCATTTTTATCTTCTTGTCACGATGATCTTTAAACTTCACTCTGAATTTGCTTGAACCTTTCAAACGATTCAGACTTGTGTTTCATTAAGTAAATATACACTATATCTACTCAAATCATCAGTGAAGGTAAGAAAATAACGATATCCACTGCACGCTACAAGACTCACTAGATTGCATACATCAACATGTATCATTTCCAATGAATCACTTGCCCGCTCCATCCAACGGGGTCTTTTAGTCATCTTGCCCAAGAGGCATGGTTCGCATGTCTCAACCGATTCGAAATCGAATGAGTACAAATATCCATCACCATGGAGTTTCTTCATGCGCTTTATACCAATATGACATTTTGCGGCAGTGCCACAAGTATGTGGTACTATCATTATTTAACTTTGTATCTTTGACATCAATGTTATGAACATGTGTATTACTACGATCAAGATTTCAACAAACCATTCTCACTGGGTGCATGACCATTGAAGGTATTATTCATGTAAACAGAATAACTATTATTCTCTGACTTAAATGAATAACCGTGTTGCAACAAACATGATCTAATCATGTTCATGCTCAACGCAAAACACCAAATAACATTTATTTAGGTTCGTCACTAATCCTGAAGGTAGAGAGAGCGTGCGATGTTGATCACATCAACCTTGGAAACATTTCCAACACACATCGTCACCTCACCCTTAGCTAGTTCTCCCTTTATTCCGTAGCTTTTATTTTGAGTTACTAACATTTAGCAACCGAACCGGTATCCAATACCCAGTTGCTACTAGGAGTACTAGCAAGGTACACATCAATAACTCGTATATCAAAGATACTTCTGTCGACGTTGCCAGCCTTCTTATCTGCCAAGTATCTAGGGTTGTTCCGCTTCAGCGACCTCTCACCTCATAACAGAAGCACTTAGTCTTGGGTTTGAGTTCAACTTTGGGTTGCTTCACTGGAGCAGCAACTGACTTGCTATCCATGAAGTTTCCCTCCTTGCTCTTGCCCTTTTCGAAACTAGTGGTTTGATTAACCATCAACACTTGACGCTCCTTCTTGATTTCTACCTTCGCGGTGTCAAACATCGCGAACAGCTCAGGGATCAATACTTCTATCCCTGGTGTATTATAGTTCATCACTAAGTTCTAGTAGCTTTAGTGACAGTGACTTGGAGAACTATATCAACCACTATCTTATCTGGAAGATCAACTCCCACTTGATTCAAGCGATTGTAGTACCCAGACAATCTGAGTACATGCTCAACGATTGAGCTATTCTCCTTCATCTTATAGGCAAAGAATCTTGTTGGAGATCTCATATCTTGCAACACAGGCACGAGCCTAAGATCACAATCTCTGCTCCTAGAACATCTCATATGTTCCGTGACGTTCAAAACGTTTCGGAGCCTCAATTCTAAGCCGTAATGCATGACACCCTAAACTATCAAGTAGTCATCGAAACGTGCCTGTCAGATGTTCACAACATCTATAGACGATGCTAGAGGGGGTGGCGCACCGAGCGGTGCATTAAGGACATAAGCCTTCTGTGCAGCAATGAGGACAATCCTCAGATCATGGACCCAGTCTGCAATATTGCTACCAACAACTTTCAACTCTATTTCTCTAGGAACATATAAAAATTGAAGGGAGCTACAACGCGAGCTAGTAATCTATAACATAATTTGCAAAGACACTTTGATTATGTTCATGATAATGTGTTCAATTAATCATATTACTTAAGAACTCCCACTCAAATTGACATCCCTCCGATCATTCGAGTGATACATGATCCAAATTCACCAACTCAAGTCCGATCATCCCGTGAGTTGAGGTGGCTGCAATGGTGAACATCATTATGTTGATCATATCTACTATATGACTCATGTTCGACCTTTCGGTCTCTCGTGTTCCGAGGCCATGTCTGTACATGCTAGGCTCGTAAAGTTTAACCCGAGTGTTCTGCGCGTGCAAATCTGGCTTGCACCCGTTGTATGTGAACGTAGAGTCTATCACACCCGATCATCACGTGGTGTCTCAACACAACGAACTTTCGCAACGGTGCACACTCAGGGAGAACACAGTTCATCTTGAAATTCAGGTGAGGGATCACCTTATAATGCTACCGCCGTACTAAGCAAAACAAGGTGCATAAAAGGATTAACATCTCATGCAATTCATAAGTGACATGATATGGCCATGAACTTGTGTTTAAGATCTCCATCTTCGAAACACCGACATGATCTCCATCGTCACCGGCACAACACCATGATCTCCATCATGTTGATCTCCATCAATGTGTTGCTATTGGGGTTGTGGCGCCAGCCCTGCTTCTACTTCTATTGCTACCGCTTAGCGATAAAGTAAAGAATTACATAGCACTTAATGATTGACACGCGAGTCATACAATAATTAAAGACAACCCTATGGCTCCTGACGGTTGCCATACTCAACGACATGCAAGTCGTGAAATTCTATACATCACATGATCATCTCATACATCACATATATCTCATCATGTAATTGGCCATATCACATTACAACATACCCTGCAAAAACAAGTTAGACGTCCTCTAATTGTTGTTGCATGTTTTACGTGGCTGCTACGGGTATCTAGCAAGAACAATTCTCACCTATGCATAAACCACAACGGTGATACATAGATTGCTTTTCAACCTTCTCAAGGACCGCCTTTGTCGGATCCGATCCAACTAAAGTGAGAGAAACTGTCACCCGCAAGCCATCTAAGCAACAAGTTGTGTCGAGGGAACCGTTCTCTCGTAAGCGTACGAGTAATGTTGGTCCAGGCCGCTTCATCTCACAATCCCGCTGAACCAAAATCCGACCAAGGGAGGAAGCAATCTAAGCATCAACGCCCACAAACCTTTTGTGTTCTACTCGATATCTCATCGAACCATCAACCTAGCTCATGATGCCACTGTTGGGGAACGTCGCATGGGAAACAAAAAATTTCCTACACACACGCAAACCTATCCATGGTGATGAGCATCTACGAGAGGGAGAGTGGATCTATGTACCCTTGTAGATCGCTAAGCGGGAAGCGTTAAGAAACGCGGTTGGTGTAGTCGAACTTCTTCGCGATCCAAATCGCCGAGCGTCCCGCGATCCAATCACAAACCGTCCCGTGAACACATCATGATCCATCCCGCGAACTCATCATGATCCATCTCACGATCTTGATCACGATCTGTCCCGCGAACTCATCACGATCCATTCCGTGATCACATCACGAACCATCTCGCGATCTCGATCACGGTCCTTCCGATCTAGCGCCGAACGGATGGCACCTCCGCGTTCAGCACACGTGCAGCTTGATGACGATCTCCACCATCTCGATCCAGCGAGAGGAGGTGGAGAGGAGAGAGAGTTCACCGACAGCGTGACGGCGCTCCGGTGATGGTGGTGGAGCAATTCCGGCAGGGCTTTGCCTAAGCGCTGCAGAAAACCGATCTAGAGGAGAAACTATGCACCGGTGTAACGGGTAGCACGTGGCCGGAAATTCTGTCCAAAAACCACCCAATCCACTAGTATATATAGGATGAGAGGAGAGGATAGGCATCCAAGACCTTTGGGTCGTCCGAAATAGGAGGTGGAAAGAAATCCTACTTCACCTCCGATCCTAGTTGGAGTAGGATTGCCTCCTATTGGCTGATTTTCCACTTTTTGCTTTAGGACTTTCTCTCCTGCGCCATGGGCCTTTGTGGCTGTTTTCCCAGCCCACTAAGGGCTGGTTATTATTCTCCCACAGCCCATGGACCTCTTGGGGTCGAAATACCCCTCCCGGAGGCCTCCCGGTACACTCCCGGTACACTACCGATGAGCCCGAAACTTTTTCGGAAACCAAACTGGGACTTCCTATATATGAATCTTTACCTCCGGACCATTCCGGAGCTCCTCGTGACGTCCGGTATCTCATCCGGAACTCCGAACAAACTTCGGTCACCACCATACATAACTCTACACTACCAAAACGTCACCGAACCTTAAGTGTGCAGACCCTGCGGGTTCGAGAACTATGTAGACATGACCGAGATAACTCTACGGTCAATAACCAATGGCAGGACCTGGACGTCCACATTGGTCCCTACATATTCTATGAAGATCTTTATCGGTCGAACCTCTATGCCAAGGATTCAGTTAATCCCGTATAACGTTCCCTTTGTTCTTCGGTATGTTACTTGCTCGAGATTCGGTCGTCGGTATCTCCATACCTAGTTCAACCTCGTTACCGGCAATCTCTTTACTCGTTCCATAATACAAGATCCCGCAACTAACAATTAGTCACATTGCTTGCAAGGCTTATTGTGATGTTGCATTACCGAGTGGGCCCCGAGATACCTCTCCGTCACACGGAGTAACAAATCCCAGTCTCGATCCATGCCAACTCAACAGACACCATCGGAGATACCTGTAGAGCACCTTTATAGTCAGCCAGTTATGTTGCGACGTTTGATACACACAAGGCACTCCTCCGATATCTGTGAGTTGCATGATCTCATGGTCATAGGAACACATACTTGACATGCGGAAAACAATAGCAATAAACTGACACGATCATATGCTACGTTTGTAGTTTGGGTCTTGTCCATCACATCATTCTCCTAATGATGTGACCCCGTTATCAAATGACATCTCATGTCCATGGCTAGGAAACCTTAACCATCTTTTGATCAACGAGCTAGTCTATTAGAGGCATACTAGGGACATGGTTTTGTCTATGTATCCACACATGCATCTAAGTCTCCGATCAATACAATTATAACATGGATAATAAACGATTATCATGAACAAGGAAATATGATAATAACTAATTTATTATTGCCTCTAGGGCATATTTCCAACAAATTTAACATGACATGCGTGTCATGATTGTCAGCCGGCAGGAGCCAAATTGTTGTCATTATATTGTATAACGACCTGCGTGTCGACTTGTGATTATCTGTAAATTTATTACTAGCTGTAGTAGTTGGAGGACAGAGATCAAGTTCGAGGCTTTGGCATCCTGGTGAGATGGAGAAGATGGAGTTCCGTCCTGGTCATCGGAGTTGGAGCCGACCTGGAAGGATGTCCATGAAGGAGCCATACTATTTCACATATTTATGTTTATATGTGATTGATATTGCTTCTTATTTCTATGTATGTTAGTATGGTAGAAAGATCCCTCATTAATATCAAGCATATTTCATTCCGGATGTTGCACCTTTGCACTCAAGTACGTCTAGTGGTGGGCTCGTAAAATTGAGGTGCTACTAGGTGTCCTTGAACTGGAGGGTTTGTGTCGGACACTGACATGCACTGCATCGGGTTAACTTGACAAGGCTATCAAAACGGTTTTGGGCCTTGTGGCAGAGAAGGTTGGGAGCCAGGGTATGATATACCTACCCAACCGACAGGAGTCGTATAGAGATACGATTAGCAAGGAGTTGCTTACTGAATATGCAAGTTAACTAGTAGTGATGCTAAAGCTCACTAGTCGCTCGCGCTAGACGAGTCCTGAATCACTGAGAGTTTGCAGAGGGATGCTGACTTTAGTGGCAGTAGTTCTGTTTAAGGCTTTAATTACTCTACATAAACACATTGCTTAGTGATTGCATACTTTCTATTGTAGATCAATGGCATCACCTGCTCAAAACTTTGCATTGAAATCAATTCTGGAAAAGGATAAACTAAGTGGAACAAACTTTACCATTTGGTATAGAAATCTAAGAATTGTTCTCAAGCATGATAAAAAAGGAACATGTTCTAGAGGATCCACTTCCAGAGGCACCTGCCAATAATGCTAATGCCACAACGAAGAATGCCTACCAGAAACTCATTGATGAATCGAACGAGATCAGCTGCCTCATGCTAGCTTCTATGGAGCCCGATTTGCAACAGCATTTCGAACACATTGCGGCTTTTGATATGATCACGGGTCTCAAGAGCATGTTTCAGGTGTAGGCTTGGACCGAAAGGTTCAACGTCTGGCGATCCTTGATGGATTGTAAGCTGCAGGAAGGTGATTCATTGAGCCCACATGTGATCAAAATGATCGGATACATGGAAGCTTTGGATCGGTTGGGTTTCCTGCTCTTGGATGAGTTGGCGACTTGTGCAGTTCTGGGTTCTCTTCCAGCTAGCTATGGGACGTACATCTCGAACTATCATATGCACGACATGGATAAGAAGCTCACTTAATTGCATGGGATGCTCAAGGTGGCAGAGTGGGATATTAAGAAAGGCATGCATCAAGTGTTGATGGTGCAGAATTCAGCTAAGTTCAAGAAGAGTTGTCCAAGAAAAAGGGTAAGGCAAAGGGCACGGAGAAGGCTGTCTCCGCCGCTGAGCCAAAGTCCGGACCGAACTCAAAGACCATTTGCTTTCACTACAAGGAATCTAGTCACTAGAAGAGGAATTGTAGCAAGTGGCTTGCTGAGCACGGCAAGAAGGCCGGAGATGCTTCTTGAGGCAAAGGTACACTTGTTACATATGTTATAGACATTTACCTTGCTGACATACCTAGTAGCTCTTGGGTATTTGATACCGGATCGGTTGTTCATATTTGCAACTTGATGCAGGGGCTGGTAAGAACTAGGCGTGTGGCACAAGCGAAGATTGACATCAGGGTCGGCAATAAAGCAAGAGTTGCTGCGTTGGAGGTCGGCACGATGGAGCTCAAGCGTCCTTCTGGATTTATTTTGGAATTTAATAATTGTTATTACATTCCCGCACTTAGTCGGAACATTATTTCTACCTCATGCTTGATGATTCAAGGTTATGAATTCAATATAAAGGACAATGGTTGTTCATTTTATTTGAATGGAATGTTCCATGGCTATGCACCCATTGTAGATGTGTTATTTTTTTGAATCTAGAAATGAAACCAGTCTATAACGTGAATGTCAAGAGGCCTAAGCCTAATGAGATAAATCCGACATACTTCTGGCATTGTGGGCTTGGACACATTAGTCTGAAACGCATGAAGAAGCTCCATGATGATGGACTCCTAACTTCGTCCGACTTCGGGTCATTCGAGACATGCGAATCATGCTTGCTAGGCAAGATGACTAAGTCTCCTTTTGCAAAGAGTTGCGAGAGGGCGTCCGAGCTATTGGAGCTTATACACAGTGACGTGTGTGGTCCAATGAGCACAACATCCAGACGTGGCTGTCAGTATTTCGTGACTTTTACCGACGACTTGAGTAGATATGGATATATCTATTTGATGAGGCACAAGTCGGAAACTTTTGAAAAGTTCAAAGAGTTTTAGAACGAGGTTGAAAATCAGCTCGGCAAGACGGTAAAACTTCTACGATCAGATTGTGGAGGTGAGTACATGAGCCAGGAGTTTGATAACCACTGAAAAGCCGAGGTATAGTACCTCAGCACACACCTGCGGGTACGCCACCGAGAAACAGTGTGTCAGAATGGATAAATCGAGCCTTGTTGGACATGGTCCGGTCGATGATGAGCAAATCGGATTTACCCTTGTCATTCTGGGGATACGCTCTAGAAACTGCAGCTTTCACACTTAATATGGTACCATCAAAATCCGTTGACAAGACACCACATGAGATGTGGACTGGGAAGACTCCTAGTTTGTCTTTTCTAAAGATTTGGGGTTGTGAAGCATTTGTCAAGAGACTAATGTCGGACAAGCTTACACCCAAGTCGGATGAATGCATATTCGTGGGATATCTGAGGGAAACCTTGGGATAGAACTTCTACAACCGAGAAGAGAACAAAGTGTTTGTTGCTCGGAACAGGGGTTTCCTAGAGAAAGAGTTTCTCAGTCGGGAGGCCAGTGGGAGAATGGTGTGACTCGAAGAAATTCGAGAGCCACTCGGGGACAACTAGGTTGGTGATGAGATCACATCAAAGTTTGTGAGAGAACCCGTAGTGGAATCGGCACCGGAGCCACGATGGTCAGAAAGATTGCGCAGAGTGCGCGACGTTTTGTTGCTAGAAAGCGATGAGCCGGCCACGTATGTGGAAGCGATGGAGAGCCTAGATTCCAAGGCGTGGCTAGAGGCCATGAGATTCGAGTTAGAGTCCATGGATGACAATCAAGTCTGGAACTTGGTTGATCCGCCACCTGGCATAGTTGCCATTGGTTGCAAATGGGTATTTAAGGAAAAAACGATGTGGTCGGAAATGTTCAAATCCACAAAGCTCGGCTTCTCGCTAAAGGTTATGGACAACTTCAAGGAATTGACTGTGATAAGACCTACTCGCCGGTAGCGATGCTAAAGTCGGTGAGGATCATACTAGCTATAGCTTCATATTTCGATTATGAGATATTGCAGATGGATGTCAAAATGGCTTTCCTTCATGGAAATTTAAAAGAGGATGTATACATGATACAACCCGAAAGTTTTGTCGATCCAACTAACGCTGGTAAAATGTGCAAGCTCAAGATATCCATTTATGGATTGAGGCAAGCAGCTCGGAGTTGGAACATTCGTTTTGATGAAGTCATCGTTGACCTTGGTTTCTCAAGAACGAAGAGGGCTATTGTTTATACAAGAAGTCTAGTGGGAGCTCGGTAGTATTTTTGATCTTGTATGTGGATGGCATACTGCTGATTGGAAATGATGTGTCGATGCTGAACTCAGTCAACGAATCATTGAATGGCAAGTTTTCGATCAAAGACCTTGGAGAGGAAGTGTACATTTTAGGCATCAAAATCTATAGAGATAGATCGAGGAGGCTGCTCAGCTTAAGCCAGAGCATGTACATAGACAAAGTGTTGAAGAGGTTCAACATGAGTGAGGCCAAGAAAGGGTTCTTGCCCGTAGCACATGGTATAAGACTAAGCAAGACTCAGAGTCCTATGACTTCTGGTGAGCGAAACCAGATGAGTAGGATTCCATATGCCTCGGCAATTGGATCCATCATGTATGCCATGCTATGTACATGGCCTGATGTTGCATATGCAATAAGCTTAACAAGAAGATACCAGGCCGACCTAGGTGAGAGTCACTGGGCAGCGGTGAAAACTATCTTGAAGTACCTGAAAAGGACTAAAGATATGTTCCTAGTTAATGGAGGTGAGCAGGAGCTCTATGTAAATGGTTACGCTGATGCTAGTTTCCAAACCGATTGGGATGATTGTTGATCGCAAACTGGATTTGTGTATGTCATGAATGGAGGAGCAGGGAGCTATATGTGTTCCAAGCAAGATATGGTAGCCGACTCCACAACAGAGGCCGAATACATTGTGGCTTATGAAGCCGCAAAGGAAGGTGTTTGGATTCAGAAGTTCCTGGAAGATGTTGGTGTGTTCCTAGACTAGTCAAAATCGGTGGATCTTTATTGCGATAATTCAGGTGCCATCACACAGGCCAAGGAGCCGAGACAACACCACAAGACCAAACACATAGACCAAAAATATCACCTGATACGAAAGCTCGTAGAGAAAGGGGATACAAATTTATGCAAGATTCATATGGATGCAAATGTTGCAGATCCGTTTACTAAGCTGCTTCCACAACCCAAGCATGAGGTGCATGTTAGAGCTATGGGCATTCGATGTCTTTTTGATTGACTCTAGTGCAAGTGGGAGACTATTGGAGATTGTCCCTAGAGGCAATCATGTATGATGATATTTCCTATGTGTTTATGAATAAAGATAATCCTTGGACATTATCAGTGGTGTGTATTAATAATCACGTGACTTGTTTGTGAGACTATGCATTGTATGATAATTGTCCTAAATGGTCCCTAGTCGAAAGTGTTGTGTGGACGCACAACTAATCAGACTAGCATATGACACGATGGATGGTTCGGTCTCACTAACCATGTAGCATTGGATGCTAGACGGATAATATGGACTCGGAAAGGTCTGGTCGGATTTGACATACTCAGATCTGAGTCGAGATAAGGTTTGAGTTGGACAGACCCAACTATGAGACGTAGCGATAGGTCATCTCTGAGTCTCTAGTACAACATACGTTCTATGTCCTAAGACCTGAGCTGGCGCACATACTCGGGATGGTGACAAACTTGCTTTGGGCCGACCAAACGCTACTCCGTGACTGGGTAGTTACAAAGGTAGGTTCCGAGCTTGTCCATACCCATGCTGTGAGACATGGTCGAGCAAGATGGGATTTTCCCCTCCGATCGGGAGAGATATACTCCGGGCCCCTCCAGTGGTCCGACCGGTATAAGCATGGCCATGCAATGGGGATTATGAGATAATCCGAAGTGTTGGTAGGATTCACCAGAACGAGAAAGAGGTCATACATCAACAAGGATGACCATGTCGCCTTGTGCACGACAACATATCTCATGTGGCAAAGGGAATAGAAGTGTGAAGTACAAGTTCGCCTAACCAGCTTCATTAGACTTGGAGTCGGCACGTCTTGCTAGAGGCCGCTACCGTCCGGTCGAGTCAGATTTGATCTGACTCGCGACCAAGTGGACGAGAACCTAAAGGGTCACATGCTTAAGGGAAGGAACATGTGGGCTTTAGGATCCGTGCTAGGCCCAAGAGTTGAGCCCGCGCTGGATGCCTATATATAGTGGAGGTGCGCTACACCCATCCGGTTGATCGCTTCAGCACCGTCATTAGGGTTTGCATATGTTGCGAATAGCCACCTCCACTCGCCTCCGACTGTGTGATCGGACCTAGCAGTCTATTGCATGGTGTGTTCCTCCTGCATGCGCGGATACCGTTAGAGGCGGTGCCCTTGCGCTGCTCCGGCGAACCTGTACGTGGGATCCGGCGGACCGGCTCTTCGAGGGAGATCGGACCGGCTGCTCGTGGGAGAACGGATGAGGAGGAGATGGACCACGTGGACGCGCTGCCCCACCTCTACTTCTACTGCACGGCACTGCGCGTCTAGTGGTAACGATTTGTGATCCATCTCCATAGCATGTTCTTGGATGTTCTGCGCGTAGGAAATTTTTAATTCGCATGCGATGCACCTACGGTAGAACCCAACAGTTCGGTATCTTGGAGTACATCGTCGATGCCCGCATTGACCTCGCTCTCTCTGCTAGGCCCCGAGTCAGTTGGGAAACCCATCAGGCGCCGTAATCTCGAAACTGGCTCCCAACCTTGATCCCTCACCCAACACCATGGAGGGTCCGGCCTCTAGCTGGGACCCATCTCTTCCACTCATGGATCATGAACCTAAATCTGATCAGAACCTGACCTAAACATGGATCAAGCATCCGCCATGTCCTCTGGCTCGGGTCGGATCCCCTCTTCGAGTCCTAACTAGAGCTAGACCTAACACCGGACCTAACTTTGAGCTTGGGTCGGATAACCCCCTTAGGGGCCGAATCCTACGCCACCTCAATGGCCAGAGACAAGTATAACAGATCAATCATAGTCCTTTCTATAAGTAAGAATGTCGAACCCAATGAGGAGTTGGAGGAAATGACAAGTGATATTCAACAAGGTATTTTCTGCAAGGGATTTTTATTTCTGTGTCCCTAGTTCGTTAGTTGTACTCATTCATCCCCACGATCTTAACTTTTTGTCACTTTTCCCCACTCCCTTTCCCGAAACCCTCAAAATAGGATACAACGGAAGTTGTCGTCGGGTCAATGCCTTTGATCGTTAACTCTGGTGAGTGGGGTCGCGTAGGGCCGATACCACATTTTGACCGTTACGTGCTAACGAGTGGGGCCGCAAAACTGACACCCCTCACTGTAACCTGAATCAGATCAAGTCGCTTCCTTGCCACCCCCTCCGTTGCCGTCGTGCCGCCTCTACCGCCGTCATGCTACCTCCGCCGCCGTCGTGCCGCCTCCACCGCATCTACCCTCTCTCCCCATCTAGGATTAGGAAGCAATGTCGGGGGAGCACCCCGTCCGACCCATCGACCGTGGAGAGGATTGGGTCGAATCGGAGGCGGATAACTCATGGATTCCACCTAGGTAAGCATCATTTTCCTCTCAAATTGATTAGGAGATCCGTAAATTAGGTTGTATTTGACCACCGTTGGCATGAATCAGTGCAATTTTTCTGAAAATTTACGGCCTAATTGCGCCCTTTATTTCATTGAATAGGGTTGATCCTGCACTTGCTATTCGGTTGGCGGTTAGAATGGAAACTAGTGAGCTGCGTGGAACTAAACCGTATTTGATTTTTGGATTTTTCTATCTGAAAGTGGTAGAAACCAGCATTTCGTTCAAAGATTTCCGCTAGGCACTCTGTTGTGAGTATCCGTGGAGCCCTGTCGATGCTGTTGAACTGAGATATTTCGACAGTATCGAGCAGAGATTTGTCCGATTAACTTGTGATGAGCATCTAGGATTGCTTTTTAGTTTGAATGCTGACAGCCATTTCGGTAAAATCCATATTTGTGTGCTTCGGGCACGCAAGGGGAAGGGTGTTCAGACATCATCTGCCTCTGCTAATAGCGAGCGTCCTCGCACTCCTTGTAGGTCGATACCAAGTAAACCTAGTGGTTCTGAAAGCCACAACATGTCGGTTGCCGCTAATTCTGCCACTTCTCCTCTCCCTTCTGCACGTGATGTAGAAGTAGATGCAGAGCCTGAGAGGAAGTGCCTCGACATGATGACCAGGATGATACTCTATTCCCTAAACTGGTAGATAGAGTCAGTCAACAGGCAATGGAAGAGGAATATCCAGAGGAGCCTAGCAGTCGTGCTAGATTTGACGACATTGACAATGAAGAGAGGGAGGAGAACATCGACTCCTTAGTTTTACAAGAATATGATGGTGAGGACATGCCAACAGTTGAGTGGAGCAGGGAGAATCCTCAGCTTACTACAGGAACCGTATTCGAATCGATGGTGGACTGTCGTAATGCAGTGACCACATATTGCATTCTCACTGAAAACTCCTATGAGGTTAATAGGAGTGAGCCAGGAAGATTCACTGTTCATTGCCCTTATGATAGGTGTAGGTGTAGGTTGCATGCATCCACTATGCGAAAGAGCAAATTGGTTTAGGTATTACAACTGAATCTTTTTTTAGATTATTTATCCATTCTTAATTGTATGTGACATCATTGTTCATTTTGTTTCAGATAAAAAAACCACACGGGCACACTTGCCCACCTGGAGGGGGCAAAGGACAAATCAAAGCTCAAAGACTAGGTGGGTGGCAGATGCAATCTTGGATTGGGTGAGGGAAACACCAACAATTGGTCCAACAGCACTCCATGGGAAGCTATTTGAGAAGTACAAGATTAATATACCTTACATGAAGATTTTCTATGCTAAGGAAAGGGCTCTTGATAGGATTAATGGTCCATGGAATGAGAGTTTTCAGTTGCTTTACACCTTCAGATCTGAAGTGGAGACGACCAGTGGGAGTGTTGTAGAGATTGACAAGCATACAGTTCAGTACAAATTAAAAGCAAAGACAGTTGAGAAGGAGTGCTTCACGAGGGCTTTTGTTTGTTTCAAGGCTTGCTGGCAGGGGTTTCTGAATGGTTGTAGGCCCTATTTGGCTATCGATGCAACTGCTTTGAATGGAAGATGGAGAGGCCAGCTAGCAGCAGCTTCTGCAGTTGATGGACACAACTGGCTATTCCCAGTTGCATTTGGTGTGTTGGCGGTAGAGTCCGAGGAGAGTTGGGTCTGGTTTCTACAACAGTTGCGCAACATTATAGGTACACCCTCAGATTTAGTTATACACACAAATGCTTGCAAGGGTTTAGAGAGTGCAGTAAAAATTGTATTCCCTGGAGCGGAACATAGGGAATGTATGCGACGCCTAGCATAGAATTTTAAAAAGAAATTCAAAGGCAAAGTTTATGATGAGAACCTATGGTCAACATCATACACATGCATCTTGAGGAAGCATGAGCACCATTTGAGAGTGTTGTATGCTCACAATCCTTTGGTGAAGGAGTACATGGATGAACATCATGGAAAGTTGTGGTCAAGATCCAAATTCAATGAAATCTGCAAAGTAGACTATATGACCAATAACCTCGCTGAGTGTTTCAATGCAAAGTTCAAGTCAGTGAAAGGGCTTTTGTTGTGGCAAGCATTTGATAAGATCAGGCAAATAATCATGATAAAGATGGCTCTTCGTAAAAGAATTGCACAAACACAATATGTTGGCCATCTTATGATCCCATCTCTAATTAAGGCATTACATGCCAAGGCAAGAGGACTAAGGATGAAATGCATTTGACCAACGACATATGAGACTGAGGTGACATACAATGACAGTAAAAATAGGGAATGGAGATATCTAGTGAACCTTGCAACTAAGGAAGGCAGTTGTAGGCAATGGCAGATCCGCAGGAAGTCGTGCATACATGCCCTACATCTCATGACTGTTATTGGAGGTGAAGATGGTGAAGTTGATCAATATTTCTCTGAATATTTATCTGTTGCCAAATTTAGGGTTGCTTATGCTGAAAATGTGCCAGCACTCTTGGGAAAAGACCAATGGAACATAGTAGACCCAGGGTTCAAACTCCATTCTCATGTACTGACGAGACCACCAGGAAGACCAATGAAAAACAGGATAAGAGCTGGTGAAGAGGGTCATGTAAAAAACAGCAAAAGTGCAAAAGATGTGGTATCCTAGGGCATATTTCTAGGCATGTACCAATCTAGTTGATGCATCATTTGGAGAAGAGGAACAGTGGGCAGCAGCAAATGCAGAGGACAATGCAACAGCAGAGGAGAATGCAGCTAAAGTAGTAGCTTGGTATGTGTGCAACCTTTCCTTTTTTTCATTTGTTCTCTTTTTTATTGATGGCTAAGCTTATTTATGTTTGACACAACTCAAGGATAATTAGAGGCATAGGACAGAAAAGACCTAGAGAGGAAGAAACTTCGGTTGAACCATCATCTGATGCAGAATTTGAAACCATGGCTATTGAAGGTTTTGAAGCTATAAGAGAGGAGGAAGTTATTTTGTCTGAAGTTTCTTTAAGGATTAGTGAACCCATAGATGACCGTAAATTGGTCATCACTTTCTCGGTCAGTCAAAGCTCGACAAAACCGCCACAACCAGAAGTGAAGATCAGAAATAACAAGACAAAGCTTTCAAAAGCACAAAATATCCCAGCTAGGAAAACCAGGAGCAAGAAGGTTAACCCGTCCCGAAACACAAGGAGCAAGGAAAATATTTGAATTTTAACTTGAATGCAAGTCGCAAACTTTGAACTGTAAGGATTTGTAATAAGGATTATGTCTTAAATTTGAACTACTATGAAAGCTTGCAAGGTGTAATAATTATATTTGTAATTTGATGTGAAATTTGAGGTAGAATACAAAACTGAGGCAAAATTTGAATTTTAGGTAAACTTTAAATTTGAACCAACACTTGAAGTGCATTGCCCTGTGGTCTGAGTTGTAAAGTTTGCTAAACTATTATAAATGTTAGGTGATCAATCCGATCTCTTTTGCCTGGCAAAACTTGTAGTCATGAGAAATGTGCTCCAAATGAGCTCCCAAGCTAGGGTAAACACCCCCATTTGTAATCAAGTTTTTCTGGACCTACTCTAAATGACAGAAATATATTTTTATTAACACCTATTCAATCTATATAGTGTAGATTCAAAGTCTCACTATTTTTTGAATTAATCTTCATATTTTTACATATTCTTTTGAAAAAATATGCTTTAATATAAAAAAACCATTAAAAACACGTTTAAAATATGAAAATGGAAAACTAAGTTCAGATTCTTCGTATTCACTTTGAAATAAAGCTTTGGTGATTTTTTTGATTTTTTTGATTTTTTGATTTTTTTGATTTTTTTGATTTTTTTGATTTTTTTAAAAAATTCAAAACAGAAGGTAACCCTACCTCCTCTCCTTGAACCTTATGAAATGTTGTACGTGATAGCTCATATGTGTGAAGGTGTTTTTCATGAAAATGACCATAGACCAGGTTTATGATTTTTGGTTGGTAACATGTCACATAAGACAACATTGTGCGCATGTTTTATATTTTTCGATTTTTTTAAATTAATGGTGCTCATTTGACCTTGATCGTGCCAGCTAGTTTTTTTTTTGAAAATGTCTGTATACCAAGTTTATAATTTTTCCTCGTTATTGTGTCTTATAAAACGACGAACGACGAAGGTTTCATATTTTTTTGATTTTTTCTAAATTAGTTATGCTCAGTCAAAGCCTTGGAAACCACGTTGACCAGCTCAAAACCCCTCTAAACCTCGCGGGGTTTCGCCTAACCCTAGCTTCGAACGTCAGCCGTCCGGTCATACCCTAGCGCCAAGCGACAGCCATCAGATGTGGTCTTCTAGAAGGAATTCGGTGGGCAGACTGCGTGCAGGCTCCGCGCAGTTGGATCACATGGACGACTCCACATCGTTGGATCGTGGGACGATCCGCGAGAGTTGTTGGATGTGCTCGTCCACCCTTGCCTCCGCTTTCTTCTGTTGCTTATTCTACGGCGACGAGAGGAGCCACTCCTCTGCTTTTTCTTCTCCGATGACGAGAGGAGCCACTCCTATGCTTCTTCTTCTCTGGTGACTTTGGGCGATATGTCGAGCTCCACTTCAACCTCCCTCCCCAGGTGGACCAAGTATGGTCCACTTCCCATGGAGCGATGTCCTGACTGCCCACGCAGCGCGCCACTGATACGGCTGACTTCGAAGGAGGTCAAGAATGGCAACTATGGGCGTGATTTCGTGAAATGCAAGAGCAAGCCAGAGGGGCAGGTTAGGTCTCATGATTTTTCTCTGATTTCATTTTCTATTTGCTTTTAGTTCTCTTTCCTTGGATCTAGGATTTAGGGTTCATGTTATTGTTTCAGGTCGTGAATAAATGTACACATTTTGAATGGGTGTATGACTACGTTAAGCGGATTCAATTCAATGGGGCCCCAACCCGGGAGCTCAATCTGCCGTCAACACCAACGAATTTCGTCTCTGAAAGTGCTGCTGTGACAGTTGGGGATGCAGATCTGAAAAAGGAATTAAAGAAGATGAACAAGAACTTGAAGCAGATGATTCAATTGAACAAGCAAGCGAATCTGATAGCTTTAGGATTTTATTTTTGTATAGTTGCTCTAGGATTTGGTTACTTGCTCATCATCACTCGTTAGAGATGTTATTAGGGTGGTGTAATGTGCTCTAGGATTTGGTTGAATTTATGGATCATGTGCTCTAGGATTTGCTTACATTTGTGGATCATGTGCTCTAGGATGTGCTTAAATTTGTGGATCATGTGCTATATGCTTTTTGTTGCTTAATTTGTGGATCACATATGTTTCATCAGTTTTGTACACTTTCAGTTTCTTTAGTTTCGTCTGACAACACCGATCGCAGAAGGAAAAAAACGTAGTTATACGGCCCAAATTGAAACTAATTTATGGTTGGGTCGTCACATTGCGTTGAGTGTCGAAGGCTCACAAAGATAAAAGAGGCCTACAAAATAGTGCATGTTCTGGCTCTATTTTTTCACCCCTATTTTTTTTCTTGATTATTGTCATGGTAAATCCATTTATTGCCATGCCGAACAAAAATAGTGCATGGTGGTAAATCGATTTATTGTTAGCGGTACAACTTTTGTCCCATGGCATTTTTGTAGATATAATTGCCATGGCGAAGTTAAGAATAACTTTTTCCATGTCATTGTTAGTGTAGATACCATGACAAATTCTTTATTGAACTTGCCCATGTCAAATTTATTTTTACATATCGTGGCAATTTCCTTCTGTATATAGCCTATGGAAGAACACTTTGAGTTTTTAACATGCGGGTATTATAAACATGTTTTTGTTGCAAGAAAAATATTGTATACATGATTTTTTTGTTTTTGTTTTTGTTTTATACACGATTTTTTTTGTAGAACATGGCAAATTTATTATTAAGAGCATGTCAGATTTAATTATGTAGATCATGATATCCATCAGAAATCATGTCTAAAATAAAGTCCGGTGGCACCATTAGCCACCATATCCATCTAGAGAGCGTGTCTAGGGCTCGGCTACGGCATCATATCCATCGAGAGAGCATGTCTAGGGCTCGGATACGGCACCATATCCATCTAGAGAGCATGTCTAGGGCTCGGCTACGGCACCATATCCATCTACCGATATCTTAGGTATCAAGCATACATCCATAACATGGAAAGTAGCAAGCATATATAGCATAGTTCTTACATAAAACATAAACCCTACAACATAGGGTGCATAAAAGAGTTCTTGGTACAACCAACGACACATAACATAAAAATATATAAAAAGACCTAACGGACAAGACAAGCTTCACGAGACGGGCCAGGACTTCACCACCATCTTCACTCCGCCTTATCTTCAGTGCACCTCCTCCATGCCGTCCTCGCCGAGGTAGTAGGGGAGGTTGTGCATACCGTCGCAGGTGGGGAAGATGCAGTCAAAGTTTGTGAAGATGTTGTAGGTTGTGAATGTGATGAATTCGCATCCACACCAAAACACCTTGTCGAGGAGGTAGTATGCATCAAATCTGTTGGTGAAGTTGACGATGAGCCCTATTGGCCGATTGTATGAGTTTGGACGCACTTCCTCTAGTCGGAACATCACTAGTGAGCCCGCCGGGAGGTGGGCAAAGCCCGCACCGAGGAAGCACTCGGCAAACTCCCTTGCACCCCTCCTGCGTGAGAACGCCCACACGCGAAGCGTAATCTCCACGATGACGCCGGTCGGATACCGTCTCTTCGGCACGGTCGGTGGGAGCTTGAAGGTGGGCCGTTGTACTGCATCCTCGCCTCGCTTTGAGAGTGCTCTGGGTTTGGGTGAAGAAGAGAAGGAGCGGCGCAAATGGATGTGTGGAGAATAGGTGGAGGGGTGGGTGGTTTAAATAGGGAAAGGGGAAGGGAAGGGGAGTCTCACCGGCCACGCTTTGGATTTGCTACGTTCAAACGAGCCGCGTTGATCGATATGCCACTTTAATTGCCAACAGGTTTTAATTGCCATGTTGAATAGATGTGTGTGGATCAAAAAGTGTGAAACAATGCTCTACATCGAGGAGACACGTGTGGGAGAAGAGACGAACCAGTGGCAGAGACCGTCCCTGCGTCTGTGCTGGCTCACGTGAAAAAGAGACCGGTCAGCGTCCATGGGGGCTCGCGTGCAGAAAGGGGCCGGTCAGCGCATCGTGGCAGTGGGCAGCAGCACATGCGGGTAGGCTAGCTACGTGCATGCATAGCAGGCTAGTCGGACATGTCGTGCATGCACAACAGGCGTCTATCGTTGCGGCGCGTGTAGGGCCCAACAGTCTAACCATGGCCCAACGGGCGAACAACGGCACCGTCCGACGCGACCCCACTCGTCAGGTCCAACGGGCTTGTCTCAAAAAATCATGTCCAACAGACGACATAGTCCAGCGCAGCCCCACTCGTTAGAGTTAACGGTCAAGCCTTTGGCCCGACGGCAACGTCCTTTGTGACCAGTTCTGAGGGTTTCTGGCAAGGGAGTGGGGAAAATTGAGCAAGAGTTAAGAGCATGGGGATGAATGAGTAGAGCTAAGGAACAAGGGGCATAGATGTAAAAAAACCTTTCTGCAATCACTAAAAGTTGCGTTAACAAATGGTTTTGTAGCAAGGTAATTCATAACAAGTAAAAAGCAACAATAGTAACCATGGTGCAGAAAGGTGGCTCAACCCATTTTATAACAAAGCACAAGCTGGAATTTAATCTTATATGAAGTACAGTGCTCTCGAGGACACATGGGAATTTTGTCTAGTCACGGTTCATCATGTTTAGTTGATTCACGTTCGCTACTTTGATAATTTGATATGTGGGTGGACCGGTGCTAGGTTTTTTTTCTTAGTTGAACAAACAACACACTTCTGATTACCCCCTCTCGCACGCATCTGCAACTACGAAAGAAGAATTAAGATAAATCTAACCATATCATGAAACATATGGATCCAAAAAAAAACCTTACGGAATAACGCATAGACTAGGGTTTAAGCTTCTGACACTCTCGCAACCCATCATCTACTTATTACTCCCCAATGCTTTCCCTTAGGCCCAAATATGGTGAAGTGTCATGTAGTCAATGTTCACATGACACCACTAAAGGAAGAGCAACATACACATCATCAGAATATCATACGAATACCAACGTCACATGTTTATTTATGACAAGACTTCTCTCATGTCCTCAAGAACGAAAGTAACTACTCACAAATCATCGTCATGTTCAAGTTGAGAGGTGTAATGAAAATGCTTAAGGATTTGAACATATAATATTCCACCAATTAAACCAATTAGCATCAACTACTAGACGTAATCAACACTACTAGCAACCCGCACGTACCCATGTGAGGTTTTGAGACAAAGATTGAATACAAGAGGTGAACTAGGGTTTGAGATGAGATGGTGCTGGTGAAGATGTTGATGAATATTGGTCCACCTATGATGGATGAAGCATTGGTGATGACTGTCGGTGTCAAAACCGATGGATCTCGGGTAGGGGGTCCCGATCTGTGGGTCTTGGTTCGATGGGTAACAGGAGACAAGGGAGACGGTATTTACCCATGTTCGGGCCCTCTTGATGGAGGTAAAACCCTACATCCTGCTTTGCTTGTATTAATGATAGTGTATCGAGTATAGAGTTGATCTACCTCGAGATTGTATGTAGTGGTCTAAACCCTAAGAGCTATGCTCGTATGATGATATGATCTATGATGATCTGATTGTCCCGAATGACTAGCCTAGCCTCAGCTTATATAACACACCAGAGGCCTAGGATAACATGAGTCCTAGTCGGCTACATCAGTGTAGAGGAGTCCTTGTCTTGATCACCAAGTCTTGTGGAATCTTCCTCGTATGCATCATGGGTTGTCCGAACTGGCCCATTAGTAAACCGACATGGGGGTCTTCGACCCGACCCATAGGTCGGCACACGACGTGGCGAGTACCCCCTAGTCTAGGACACCGTTAGTAGCCCCCTGAACTGGTCTTCAAGTTGGTGATGCTCCTCGGTTCTTCTGAACACCTCTTTGTCTTCGGTCGTCGGTCTTGAAAACTAGTTCAAAAAATCTTCCCATCTTCGATCTTGAGGATCGCCAAAATGTATCTGAAGAGTTCACACATCGGGCATCCGAGGAGCCCATTTAAGTTATCAGCTTTTATCAATGCCTTGTAATTTTTTACACCACACCTGGGGTTTGAAGTGTTTTTTGTGCGGCGATGTCCTCTTGCGTCCGAGCTCCAATGCCGAACTACATCCAAGGCGTCTTTTCATAGCCGAGCTCCAACACCATTCGGAATTCAAGGTATCCTCTTGTGTCCAAGCTCCAACATCGGACTGCATCTGATGTGTCTTTTTGTAGCCAAATTCCAACACTATTCGGTGTTCAAGGTGTCATAGATCACATTGGACTCTAAAAATTTGAAGGATTCCATCCGAGCTTAAATACCGGAATAGTCTTTTATGGAACCAACCATTTACATTCGGGCTTTATGCTGGACTGCTTTCGAGCTCCAATGCCGGACTACATCCGAGCTCCAATGATGATCAGTGTCCGAGGTATCATAAACTACCTTGGACCTTAAAAAATTGAAGGAATTCATCCAAGCTTAATGTCGGAAATGCTCTCTATGGAGCCAGCCACTTGCGCACGAACTTTATGCTGGACTGCTTTCGAGGTGTTTTGTGTAGCCGAGCTCTAACATTGATCGGCATCCGAGGTGTCATATATTACTTCAATCTTTGAAAAGGTTGAACAAGTTCCGCTGAGCTTAATGCCGGCAATGCCCTCTATTGAGCCAATGACCTGCCTCCGAGCATCACACCGGACTGCTTCAGAAATAGTGCACCACCTCAGTAGTAGGCTGATTCTTTGTGAATGTTTTCGATTGGTGCAATTTATTCTCTACCGAGATATATAGCCAGTAGCCCTCAAGGTGTGTGTCAGTCTAAAACCTGAGATGCCCCTGAAGGAAAGAATAATAATCAAAATAAAACCACTAACCCTAGTAGCCCCTGAAACTTAGGTCGATTTGCAAAATCGGCCTGAGGATCAAGTTCTTGCTCGGTGGCATTCGTTAGGGATGTAAGCAAGGTAGGCAGTAGTTTCCGAGACTCGGGTTGGGTGCGGTCGACCAACCTAAGGATTGAATCTCCTCAGAAACCATATTGTACTTTGAATTTGCTGCATTGAATAGGCAATGCAGTAGCCCCGAGCCTTAATTTCGGCACGGGTGGTCGAATTAAGGCTCGATATTTGTTTGACACAAACTTTGTTATGTTTGACACAATTTATGTTTAATGATTCTATGTATCCAAGTACTTTACATCATTAATGCTCAGATCCACATTGTACAAAACTTTATTAACCGACCATCGGCTTCAACCTCCTTGGCCACTAGCTGAGGAGTGTTTGTCCTACTTTATAAAGCCTTTATAAAGGTAAAGATTTATGGCAAACAAGGCAATCCGGCCATACGGTTTTATAAATAAAGGTACATGGAGAGATATGTTATATTACTATGTATGAAACATCTTCTGGGAGAAATATTTCATTTATAAGTATCTTTTCCTAGGATATCATGTTGACCATGATCATGAACCCCAACTCCAATCAATGCGGGAGGAAAAAATTTGAGGATTTAGTGCGGCGAATGTTCCCGAACTTTGTGGTCTTTAATGAACCAACATTTTCACTTTTGTCATTGCTGACCAATTATATTCTTAAGATGGCTAGCTGTCGACTTCACCAAGTCTGAGGTACTAGCCCGGATGACCCGGAAGTAAAAATCACAGAGGTGCTCCCTTTACCCCCTAGCCTAACAATCGGGAACGTAGGGATAAGCAAAGGAGACAGGCAACCCATCTTGGCCAAAATCTTAAATCAAATTGATGCATATTTATGGCTTTATAAAGATGATTATGGAAGGCACTAGTCGCATATTGAATACAAATGCTTTTATTCAATAAGCTATTTCGACTCCTTTGTGACCATTCATCATTTGATAGTGGCCCATCATCGGCTTCTACCCCTTTGTATATGCCATGCAGGGTGTTTCCGCAATAAAAAGACAACGCTTAGCCGATGTCTCGGTGCCCGGAGGCGGTTGTGTTAGCAAAAACAAGGCAATCAGATATCCGGGCTTTATAACTTTCACTTAGTCATACGAGCATATGTTTGGGGGCAACTTAATAGCCCCCGGTATACGTCGACTCTTCGGATTATTCGAGGTTGAACCACCCACAACTTGGCCTTTTCAAGAAAGAAAGGCCCTTCGTTTTACTCGGATAACCTCGATCGGCTATATGTGGTTGAACATCGCCTGTGGTTCGCTGACCGATTTACGCTTGTTGTGATAGTTAGCTTTCGGCTTTCTCCAACTGAGGCACTTGACAAGTTAAACCAGAAGTGACAATCGTAGTGGTTCTCCCTTTACCCCTTAGCCAAACAAAGCAAAATGTAAGAGGTAAGCACAGGAGCCGAGCAATCCAACTATAGACCAAAGACACAAATCGAAATCAATGCATATAAATGTGAAATACAGAGGACATTTTGCCAAGGACTACATGGAGTACCTCGGTGTTTGGTGGGTTCGGTGTTAACCACAGACCCCATTTAATACTACCGATGCATGAAATGCATCTGACATTGTACTGCAAGAGTTACGCTCGAAAATAACAAAAACTTATGCAAAAAACTTTATGTTTACATAAAATAAAATAGTGCCAATCCGAAATTGGTCTAAAATTTAATATGTGCTATGGTCGTGCTTTAACATGACACATCCGATCTCCAGACTCCAAGCGGGTCAACCTTTGGCTTCAATCTCTGTATCCCGAAGGCGGAGTGTTTTCCCAAGCCCTGTTTAGCAAACTAAACTCGAGCGGCTTTAGAAAGAAAACAGGCTATCCAGCTATTGACCACACACTCGTGTTGGAAAAGGATTAGTATAAAAAGACTTTGCAACAACCAAGAAGAAAATACATTTATTATAAAATATCTCATATAAATTTAAGAGCCCCCAAGTGACTTGGGTAAAAGAATTTTATGTATAATTATTGTATGTAATGAAGTACTTATATCATATTTGTGTTCGCCTGAACTTTAAACACGTCTTAACCCACCATCGGCTTCTCCCTCTTTGGCCAAGGGCCGAAAAGTGTTATCGATTGTGCCATCCGAGGATATCGGAGGTGTTTTGAATAACAAGGCAATCAAGCCATTAGGCTATAACAGACAAAGCGTGCCCAGGGAACTTATGCTATATTACTATTTAATGTAAGAAGCATCTTCAAAGAAAATAGTTCCTCCAACGGTTCCTTTCTTTGGGTTCTCATGATTACCATGAGGGGTGTGCAATAGATTTATGTATGCTTGTTGTAAGTGCACTAGAGTTTTTGGGCTCTCTAGTGCCCCTTTACTTGTGCACGGGCAGTAGTAGCCACCCTGGCGATGAGGCCCAGCAGGGAGCTACCAGGTGCAAGGACAGGAGACTCAAGACCCCCAACAAGACCTTGCAGGGATGACCATCAAACCCACAAGAAAGTACAAGGCCCCGACAAGGCCCCGCCAGCACACAGTCTAGGTGTCGTTCCGCCTGGACATGCGTCGTGGCGACGGCGCGAGAGGGGGGCTAAGTGGTGCCAATGGGACGGGCTCCTGTCGCGTCCCACAGACGGACAGAGATGCCGGACGCTGCATTAAATGCGCCTATCCTACTCCATCAATGTTACGTATAATAGCATTGTAGCTTTGTACACCTCGTGTATGCACTTTACGCCACTATTGGGATCCCCTTCAAAGTATAAAAGGAGGCTCAGGGCGATACGGTAGAAGACTTTTGGATGCTAGCACTTCCAGACTTTTGGATTTGGGTCCTCCTAGCTCACATAGGTTGCAACAGCTCAGAGAGCTCCTGTATCTAGAACCCTAAGAACATCCACAATACAGCCAAGCAGGAGTAGGGTTTTACGCGTCTTTGCGGCTCGAACCTGAGTAAAATCCCCGCGTGTTGTTCTTTAGACCTGCTCTTCGTGCAAGCCTCCTCCCCCACCGAACCGAAAGGGGTCACTCAGATCCCATAGGTGCTCATTCCCCATGACATGTTTGGCGCGCTAGGTAGGGGGCGCAGGTCGTGTGAACCTGTTCTGGTGATCAGCGCGCCAGTTTCTTCATACTCGTCATCACCATGCCCCCCAAGAAGAAGGGCCTAATGGTGGTTGGCCCATCTATGTCCATTGTCCCTGTATCTGCACAGACAGGTGACGGCATGGACACGGGTGGAGGAGGAGGCGGAGGTTCAGAACTTCCACAACCCTCCGGTGATCAAGGCCAAGCAAGCGGCGATGCCCGCCGCGGAGACGTCCGTGGTGGCGGCGGGAACCCCCGTGCCACTGGGTCTAAGGACGAAACTATACCGCCTGCGGGTGGTACGGTAAACTCCGATGGCGGAAGCGTATCTTCTAGAGCGCCTACACTGACGCCGACGCCGTGACCCTCTCAGGACACGCGCGAGGAGCCGCGTCACGGCACCCACAGTTCTCAACGTCCCCACGGAAAAGCTCATGTGCATCATTCCCAAAGTGTGCGGGACCGACATGCTCGCCAGCATGCGAGTGGGAGTGGCATGCCATCGCGGGACCATGGCGGAGATCCTTCTAACACCGTTAGAAGTGAGAGCACCTTGCGTTCCTCGCGTCGTTCGCTCCCGACCAGGTCGGAAGAAGCGATGGCACGAGCATAGCTACTCCTAAACTTCCCTCCTGGTGCGGGTAAGCTCGACGAGTGGAGGGCCAGCATTCAGAGCCTCCTCAGCCTCGCAGATAGGTTTCGGTCCACCAAGTCAGCTCACGCCAGCCGTGAGAAAGCCGGAGGCAGCGCACCCACGGTGCACTCTCCTCCACAACAACAACACCGGTCACCGACTCGGTGGACCGACGCTTATGATGGTTACTCGACAGCGCCATCCGATCCACGGACACGCCGCGACCAGCGTCAAGTTCTTTGGGAACAAAGCAAGGAAGAGGCTCGAACTACAATCAAGCGGCGGCAGGAAACGCGCCTTCAGTATGATAGGCGAGTGGGGCCCACTATAGACAAGTCTGCGCTAGGGTATCCTGTCAGCCTACCTTACGAGGTGGGTTGTCCAGCGTTTACCGATGAGCTGCGGCAAGTCTAGTGGACCAATTCCCGCACATTCAAGCCAGAGGTCCCAGAGAAGTATGACGGCAAGACTCACCAGTCAGAGTTCTTGAGCATCTACACCATTACGGTGTAGGCTACTAGGGCTCGTGACGACAAGATATTAGTCAACTACTTCCCATTGGTGCTTAAGCCCAACATCAGGTCATGGCTGATGCATCTGCCGGAGGGATCCATCTCCTCCTGGGCAGACCTGTGCCATGAGTTAGTGGGCGCCTTTACCGGAGGTCACCAAGCTCCTAGTCAAGCAAGCGATTTGCACACCATCCCTCAGAAGGAGGGCGAGACTTTGTGCAAGTACATCCAAAGGTTTATCCACATGCACCACAACATACCAGACGTTCATCATGTCGTTGTTATTAGCGTGTTCCATCAGAATGTGCGCAACCGCAGGATGCGGGAAGAGCTGGCGATGAACAGAGTCAGGGATGTTGCCGAGCTTTACGCTCTGGCAGACAAATGTGGTCAGGCTAAAGAAGGGAGGAGACTCCCTGGCAAAGACGCTGGCGCAGGGGTTGACTCTGAAGATGAAGACACCGCCACCCCGACAAACAAGGGCCGGAAGCACAACAAGAAGCACAAGGGCAAGGTCGTGCTTGCCGTCGAGGGATCCGGCAACCCCGGTACCGCCAAGAAGGGCAAGGTTGATGACCCCGGCAAGGATGTTGCCGCGTGCGTCTCCTGCCAGGTGATGGCGGCTGCCGACAAATCGAAACGCTTCGGCAAGCAGTATTGCAAGATCCATCGCACCAACGGCCACGATCTCCAAGACTGCCGGCAAGTTGGGCAGCTTGCCGAAAAGCAAAAGGCCGAATATGAAACGGGACAAGGAGAAGGGCCAGGATGGTGCTGAGGGGTCCGGCAAGAAGCACATTGGCCGAGGAGGTCACCATGGCAAGCCCACGCAACAAAAAGACCGACCCGCTCGTGGCCGCGACAAGCAAGAGGGTGACGATGATGACGCCGTAGAGGACGACGAGTCCAGCGAGCATGAGTTCCAGAAGGTTACAGAGATCATGTGCATTGAGGGAGGTGCCTCGTCGCATTCCTCTCACCACCAACTTAAATAGTGGGAACACGACAAAGTCCTCTATTGGTGCCCAGAAACCTCTGAAGTGGTCCAACACTCCTATCATTTTCGACGCCGAGGATCACCCTCATCGCACAACTGTGGTCGGGTGCCTATTGTTGTTGGTTTCGCCAACAATCCGCAACCTCAAGGTGACGAAGATGCTAGTCAAGAGTGGGGCCATTCTAAACCTGATCTCGCCAGATGTCATCCAGAGGCTGCAAAATCCTGATGAAGATCTCGAGCCCACAGGCGCTTTCCAAGGGGTCAACTCAGGGAGGACTCAGCCGAAGGGCAAGATCACGCTGCCGGTGACGTTTGGCAGCAATATAAACTTCAAGACAGAGAAGATCGTTTTTGACGTTGCCAAGACCTCGTTGCCGTAAAATGTCATCCTTTGTCGCCCGGCGCTGGCCAAGTTCATGGCGGCCACCCACTTCACTTACAATGTGCTGAAGATGCACGGGCCAATGAGCGTCATCACGATCAACTCGGACAAGAAGGGCGCACTTGTTTGTGCCGACCAACTGGACCGGGAGGTAGTTACAACACCTGCCACCAAAGCACTTGCTCCTGCCGCTGAAGCTCCCAGGGGGAAGAAGACCGGCAAGTCCTCTAGCGCACATTCCGGCAAGTGTGCCTCCTCGGGGTGTTGCGCTCCCGTTGTCGATGTGCCAGAGAGATCCACCGGCAAGAGCAAGAAGTCCAAGGCAGCTCCACCAGAGACCAGGAAGGTGCCAGCCAAGGAGGATGGCACGGGAGGAACTTTCACCATAAATTCCACCCTTGACGACAAATAGGAAAGTGCGCTCGTTGCCTTCCTGCGGGCAAATGTAGATGTGTTTGCATGGCAACCATCTGATATCCCCAGAGTTCCTAGGAAGGTGATTGAGCACCACCTTGCCGTCAGCCCACACGTGCGGCCCGTCAAGCAGAAGGTCCGGAAGCAAGCTTTGGAGCAGCAATAGTTCATTGCCGAAGAGATCAAGAAATTAGAAGCGGCTGGCTTGATCAGAGGACTAGTCCATCCTACATGGTTGGCCAATCTAGTTGTAGTGCGCATGGTGAATGGAAAGTGGAGGTTAGGCATTGACTTCACAGACATCAACAAAGCCTGCCCCAAAGATCCTTTTCCCTTGCCGCACATCAACCATATTGTGGACTCCACCGCCGGCTGCGACTTGTTGTCTTTCCTTGACGCCTATTCCGGCTATCATCAGATTGTCATGGCCAAGGAAGACGAGGAGAAGACCGCATTTATCACCCCATGTGGTACGTATTGCTTTCTGCGTATGCCCTTCGGATTGAAAAGTGTTGGTTCTACATTTGCGAGAGCGGTCCAGATTGGTTTTGAGGCCCAGCTACATAGAAATATGGAGGCTTATATGGATGACATAGTGGTCAAAACCAAGGACAAGGCCACGCTCATATCATACTTAGAAGAAACATTTGCAAACCTGCGCAAGATCAACATGAAGCTTAATCCTGAGAAGTGTGTGTTTGGCATCCCATCCGACAAGCTTCTCGGGTTCTTTATATCTCAACGTGGAATCAAAGCAAATCCCAACAAGATCAAAGCAATTGAGCAAATTGAAGCACCGAGACATGTCAAGGATGTGCGTCGCCTTGCCGGCTATGTCGTTGCTCTGAGTAGGTTCATTTCAAAGTCTGCCGAGCACGCCCTGCCCTTTTCAAAATCTTGAAGAAGGCAGGTCCGATGAAATGGACTCTAGAAGCGGAGGCAGCGCTATAGGATTTGAAGAAATACCTCTCCTCTCCGCCAGTCCTAGTCGCTCCAAGACCACAAGAGCCGTTGCTGCTATATCTACTGGCAACAAATCAAGTGGTGAGTGCTGCAGTGGTGGCTGAAAGAGAAGTTGATGAAGAAATAGCGGCAGCGACAAGACCGCCAAGCAACGAGCCTGGGCATTCCCCACCAGGTCTGGTGCAGGCAAAGAAGGATATGCACGGTTGAATGAGACAACCCATAAGAAGAAGATGGTGCAGTGCCCGGTCTATTTTGTCAGCTCACTGTTACAGGGGGCTAGGTCAAGATACTCTGGCATGCAGAAGTTGCTCTTCGGCTTTCATATGGCCTCGAGGAAGTTGTGCCATTACTTCCAAGCACATGAGATCACCGTTGTCACCCGCTTCCCGCTACAACGGATCTTGCGGAACCCACAAGCTACCGGCAGGATTGTAGAGTGGGCTTTGGAACTGTCAAGCTTTGGTCTCAAGTTTGAAAGCACTTCGACCATCCAGAGCAGAGCCTTGGTGGAGTTCATTGTAGAATGGACCCCAACTCCAGATGAAGAAGTTCTAGAGTCAACTCTCCCCGGCAAGGAAACCGATCAAGAGTGGATCATGTATTTTGACGGGGCTTTCTCGCTACAGGACGCTGGTGCCGGAGTGCTGCTTGTCGCACCCACCGGAGAGCACCTCAAATATGTGATTCAGATGCACTTTCCCCGGGAGAGATCAACGAACAACATTGCTGAATACGAAGGACTGCTTGCCGGTCTCAAGATTGCGACAGACCTTGGGATCAAGAAACTTATTGTCAAAGGTGATTCTCAGCTTGTCGTCAGGCAAGTGAACAAAGATTACCAGAGCCCATTGATGGAAACTTATGTAGATGAAGTGAGGAAGTTGGAAGAGCATTTTGACGGCCTGCAAATGGAGCATGTTCAACGTGCTGAGAACAGTGTTGCCAATGGCCTGTCAAAATGTGTCGCCCTTAAGTTGCTTGTGGAACCAGGAACTTTCATGCTCTAACTCACTCAACCATCCATGACACCATCATCTGGACGAGAGAAGAGAAGAAAGTTGAGTTCTGGCAAGTATCTCCTGGCAGAGCTACCAGAAGCCGCTGGCGAGGAGATTGCCGGGGGCAACGTCAGGCTTGCCGGTGAGCGTCGTACTCCGACAGAG
The DNA here is from genome assembly GCA_022496015.1 of Hordeum marinum. NCBI lineage: Eukaryota > Viridiplantae > Streptophyta > Magnoliopsida > Poales > Poaceae > Hordeum > Hordeum marinum. The sequence goes on along the minus strand of CM039673.1, from coordinate 296,135,487 downwards.
CCTCAGGCTCTTGCCATGGAAGCACGCGCTCCCGCCAGGCTTGCCAGGGAGCAGCAGACTCCGGCGGGGCCCCAGGCCCTTGCCGTTGAGACAAATACCTCCCTGACAAAAGATATGCCTTTAGTCCTTGTTGTCAAACCCCAGGCTCCAGCATGGGCACAACACATCATCCGTTTCCTTCGGACAGGAGAACTTCCCGAGGAACAAGAAGAAACAGCGAAAGTAGCCCACCGGTCTAGTATGTATTAGTTCGTGGACAATGTCCTGTATAGAAAAAGGCCGAACGATGTGAAACTCAAGTGCATTTCCCATGAAGGTGAAGTAGAGTTGTTGACAGAGATACATGGAGGCATATGTGGCTCCGACATAGGATCAAGGGCACTTGTCGAAAAGGCATTCTGGCAAGGCTTCTTCTAGCCCACTGCCCTCCGGGATGCAACTGCGTTAGTAACCAAGTGTGAAGCATGCTAGTTTCATTCAAAGAAATTACATCGACCAACTCAAGCCCTTTAAACAATCCCTCTCTCCTGGCCATTTTCGGTCTGGGGGCTCGACATCTTGGGCCCCTTCCCCCGTGCTGCCGGGGGCTTTGAGTACTTGTACGTTGCAAACGACAAGTTCACAAAGTGGATGGAAGTGGAAGTAGTGAGAAAGGTGACATCACAGTCAGCCGTCAAGTTCTTCAAGGGACTAGTCTTCCGCTTTGGTGTTCCGAACAGGATCATCACTGACAATGGCACACAGTTCACGAGCCGCACCTTCATGCAGTATGTCCAAGACCTTGGCAGCAGAATCTGTTTTGCTTCTGTTGCCCACCCAAGGAGCAATGTCCAAGCGGAAAGAGCTAATGCTGAAGTGTTGCGATGCCTCAAAACAAGGAATTTCGACAAGTTGCACAAGTGCAGAAGGGACTGGGTTGATGAGTTTCCGATGGTTCTTTGGTCAATCAAGACAACACCAAATCGAGCTACCGGCCAGACACCCTTCTCCCTCGTCTTTGGGGTGGAGGCAGTTCTCCCCACGAAACTCATATACGGGTCACCTCGAGTGCTCGCTTATGATGAGCTTGAGCAAGAGCAGTTGTGGCAAGATGACGTGACACTCCTTGAGGAAGACCGTCTTCAGGCTGTTGTAAGAGCTGCACGCTACCAGCCAGCTTTGCGCTGCTATAATAGCCACAAAGATAATGCCCGAAGTCTTGAGGAAGGTGACCTTGTTCTTCGGCGAGTTCAGTCCACCAAGAATTCCAAAGAGTTGACGCCGAAGTGGGAAGGCCCTTATCGGGTAGTACAAGTCACCAGGCCTGGCGCAGTCCGCCTGGAGATCGTAGATGGCATCCCAGTGAGCAACTCCTGGAATATCGTGTTGGGGAATGTTGCATGGGAAACAAAAAAATTCCTATGCACACGCAAGATCTATCCATGGTGATGAGAATCTATGAGAGGGATAGTGGATCTACATACCCTTGTAGATCACTAAGCGGGAAGCGTTAAGAAATGCGGTTGGTGTAGTCGAACATCTTCGCGATCCAAATCGCCGAGCGTCCCGCGATCTCATCATGATCTGTCCCGCGATCCAATCACGATCCTTCCCGCGAACTCATCACGATCCGTCCGGCGGTATCATCACGATCCGTCTCGCGATCTTGATCACGGTCCTTCCGATCTAGCGCCGAACGGACGGCACCTCCGCGTTTAGCACACGTACAACTTGATGACGATCTGCGCCTTCCTTATCCAGCAAGAGGGAGCGGAGAGGTAGAAGAGTTCACCGGCAGCGTGATGGCGCACCGGCGATGGTGGTGGAGCTATTCCGGCAGGGCTTTGCCTAAGCACTACAGAAATCCGATCTAGAGGAGAAACTATGCACTGGAGGAACGGGTAGCACGTGGCTGAAAAAACTAGTGCAAAACCCTAAAACCTCTAGTATATATAAGAGGAAGAGAGGAGGAGGCTTGTCCAAAGGGACAGCCCTAGGAGGCTTCGGCCGAACCAAGGAGGATTGGAGGATTCCTCCTCCAATCCTAGTAGGACTAGGACTCCTCCTTATTTTTGCCTTTTTGCCTTTTTCCACCTTTTTCTCTTTGGGCTTTTCTTCCCAATCGCATGGGACTTGTCTGGGACTTTCACCAGCCCACTAAGGGCTGGTATTCACTCTTCCACAACCCATGTAGCCTCTTGGGTCGAAATACCCCTCCCGATGGTCTCCCGATACACTACCGGCACTCCCGGTACATTACCGAAGAGCCCGAAACTTTTCCGGCGACCAAAATAGGACTTCCTATATATCAATATTTACCTCCAGACCATTCTGGAGCTCCTCGTGATGTTCGGGATCTCATCTGGGACTCCAAACAACCTTCGGTCACCACCATACATAACTCTATACTACTAAAACGTCACTGAACCTTAAGTGTGCAGACCCTGTGGGTTCGAGAACTATGTAGACATGACCGAGACACCTGTGTGGTCAATAACCAATAGAGGGACCTGGATGCCCATATTGGTTCCTACATATTCTACAAAGATCTTTATCGGTCGAACCTCTATGTCAAGGAATCAGTTAATCTCGTATGATGTTCCCTTTGTTCTTCAGTATGTTACTTGCCCGAGATTCGATCGTCGGTATCTCCATACCTAGTTCAACCTCGTTACCCACAAGTCTCTTTACTCGTTTTGTAACACTTATTGTGATGTTGTATTACCGAGTGGGCCCTGAGATACCTCTCTGTCACACGGAGTAACAAATTCCAGTCTTGATCCATGCCAACCCAACAGACACCCTTGAAGATACCTGTAGAGCACCTTTATAGTCACCCAGTTACGTTTCAATGTTTGATACACACAAGGCACTCCTCTGGTGTCAGCGATTTGCATGATCTCATGGTCATAGGAACATATACTTGACATCCAGAAAACAGTAGCAATAAACTGACACGATCATATGCTACGTTTGTAGTTTGGGTCTTGTTCATCCCATCATTCTCCTAATGATGTGATCCCATTATCAAATGACATCTCATGTGAGTGGCTAGGAAACCTTAACCATCTTTGATCAATGAGCTAGTCTATTAGAGGCATACTAGGGACATGGTTTTGTCTATGTATCCACACATGCATCTAAGTCTCCGATCAATACAATTATAGCATGGACAATAAATGATTATCATGAACAAGGAAATATGATAATAACTAATTTATTATTGCCTCTAGGGCATATTTCAAACAGTATCCCACTTGCACTAGAGTCAATAATCTAGTTCACATCAACATGTGATTCGCATTGTTATGAATCTAACACCCAATGAGTTCTGGGGCTCGATCATGCTTTGCATGTGAGAGAGGTCTTATAGTTAACGAGTCTGCGACATTCAGATTGTGTGTACTTTGCAAATCTCTATGTCAAACTGTAAACACTGCTACCATACTCCACTTCATACTATTCCAAATGGTTGCTCCACTATACGTACCCGGATTGCTACTAAGAGTCATCCGGATTAGTGTTAAAGCTTGCATCGACGTAACTCTTTACGACAAACCCTTTATCACCTCCATAATCAAGAAACATTTCCTTAGTCCTCTGGTTACTAAGGATAATTTTGACCGTTGTCTAGTGATCCATTCATGGACCACTCTTGTACCCCTTGACAAACTCATGGCAAGGCACACACAGGTGTGGTACACAGCATGTCATACTATACAGAGCCTATGGCTAAGGCATAAGGGATGACATTCGTCCTTTCTCTTTCTTCTGCCGTGGTCTAGCTTTGAGTCTCACTCAACTTCACACCTTACAAATCAGGCAAGAAATCTTTCTCTGACTAATCCATTTTGAACTCTTTCAAAGTCTTGTCAAGGTATGTACTCATTGAAAGTCTCATCAAGCATTTTGATCTATCTCTATAGATCTTGATGCTCAACAATTAGGTAGCTTTATCCAGGTCTTCCTTTGAAAAACTCTTTTCAAACAACCGTTTATCCTTTCCAGAAATTCTACATCATTTCCGATCAACAATATGTCAACCACATATGCTTACCAGAAACTCTATAGTGTTCCCACTCACTTTATTGTAAATACAAGTTTCTCATAAACTTTGTATAGACTCAAAAAACTTTGATCACCTCATCAAAGTGTATATTCCAACTCTGAGATGCTTGCTTCAGTTCATAGAAGGATCACTGAAGCTTGCACACCTTTTAGCATCCTTAGGACTGACAAAACCTTCTGGTTGTATCTCATACAACCTTTCCTTAAGGAAGGAAATGATGTTTTGGCATCCATCTGCCAGATTTCATAATTGAAAAATGCAGCAACTGCTAACATAATTCCAACAGACTTTAGCATCGCTATGAGTGAGAAAGTCTCATCGCATTCAACTCCTTGAACTTGGCGGAAACTTCTTTGCGACAAGTCGAGCTTTATAAATGGTGACAATTACCATGAACGTCTGTTTTCATTTTAAAGATCCATTTGTACTCAACGACCTGTCGTCGAACGAGCAAGTCTACCAAAGTCTATACATGGATCCTTTCTCGGATTTCATGGCCTCTAACCTTTTGTCGGAATCCGTGCCCATCATCGCTTCTCCACAGCTCGTAGGTTCATCGTTATCCAACAACATGACCTCCAAGACAGGGTTGTCATACCGCTCAGGAGCAGTACACATCCTTGTCGACCTACGAGGTTCGATAGTAACTTGATACGAAGCTTCATGATCATCATCATTAACTTCCTCTTCAACTAATGTAGGCTTCACAGAAACAACTTCCTGCGTTGCGCTACTCTCTGGTTGAACAAAGGTTCAATAACCTCATGAAGTTCTATCTTCCTCCCACTCAATTCTGTCGAGAGAAACTCTTTCTCGAGAAAGGACCCAGTTTTAGCAACAAACACTTTATGCTTGGATCTGAGTTAGAAGGTTTACCCAACTGTTCTAAGGGTAATTTATGAAGATGCATTTGTCCGCTTTGGGTTCGAGCTCATTAGGTGAAAACATTTTTCCACACAGGCGTCGTAGCCCCAAACATTAAGAAATGACAGCTTAGGTTTCTATCAAACCATAATTCACATGGTGTCATCTCAACGGATTTAGATGGTGCCCTATTTAAAGTGAATGTAGTTGCCTCTAACGCATAACCCCAAAAACTATAGTAGCAAAATGATAACAGACATCATAGCCCGCACCATATCCAATACAGCACGATTATGACGTTCGGACACACCATCACGCTATGGTGTTCCAGGTGGCGTGTGTTGTGAAACAACTTTCACATTGTCTAAAGTTGTATGCCAAACTCGTAACTCAGATATTCACCTCCACGATCATATCGCAGGCATTTCTTCTTGTCACGATGATCTTAAACTTCACTCTGAATTTGCTTGAACCTTTCAAATGATTCATACTTGTGTTTCATTAAGTAAATATACACTATATCTACTCAAATCATCAGTGAAGGTAAGAAAATAACGATATCCACCGCACTCTATAAGACTCATTGGATTGCATACATCAACATGTATCATTTCCAATAAATCACTTCCCGCTCCATCAAACCAGAAAATGGGGTCCTTAGTCATCTTGACCAAGAGGCATGGTTCGCATGTCTCAACCGATTCGAAATCGAATGAGTCCAAAGATCCATCAGCATGGAGTTTCTTCATGCGTTTTATACCAATATGACATTTAGCGGCACTGCCACAAGTATGTGGTACTATTATTATTAACTTTGTATCTTTTGGCATCAATGTTATGAACATGTGTATTACTATGATCAAGATTCAACAAACCATTCTCACTGGGTGCATGACCATTGAAGGTATTATTCATGTAAAGAGAATAACCATTATTCTCTAACTTAAATGAATAACCGTGTTGCAATAAACACGATCTAATCACGTTCATGCTCAACGCAAAACACCAAATAACATTTATTTAGGTTCGTCACTAATCCCGAAGGTAGAGAGAGCGTGCGATGTTGATCGCATCAACCTTGGAAACATTTCCAACACACATTGTCACCTCACCCTTAGCTAGTTCTTCGTTTATTCCGTAGCTTCTATTTAGAGTTACTAACATTTAGTAACCGAACCGGTATCCAATACCCAGGTGCTACTAGGAGTACTAGCAAGGTACACATCAATAACACGTATATCAAATATACTTCTGTCGACGTTGCCAGCCTTCTTATCTACCAAGTATCTAGGGTTGTTCTGCTTCAGCGGCCGCTCTGCTCATAATCGAAGCACTTAGTCTCAGGTTTGGGTTCAACTTTGGGTTGCTTCACTGGAGCAGCAACTGACTTGCTATCCATGAAGTTTCCCTCCTTGCTCCTGCCCTTCTCGAAACTAGTGGTTCGACTAACCATCAACACTTGACGCTCCTTCTTGATTTCTACCTTCGTGGTGTCAAACATCGCGAACATCTCAGGGATCAATACTTCTATCCCTGGCATTTTATAGTTCATCACCAAGTTCTAGTAGCTTAGTGACAGTGACTTGGAGAACTATATCAATCACTATCTTATCTAGAAGATCAACTCCCACTTGATTCAAGCGATTGTAGCACCCAGACAATCTGAGCACATGCTCAACGATTGAGCTATTCTCCTTCATGTTGCAGGCAAATAATCTTGTTGGAGATCTCATATCTCGCAACACGGGCACGAGCCTGAGATCCTAATTTCAGCTCTTAGAACATCTCATATGTTCAGTGACGTTCAAAACGTTTCAGAGCCTCAATTCTAAGCCGTAATGCATGACGCACTAAACTATCAAGTAGTCATCAGAACGTGCCTGTCAGATGTTCACAACATCTATAGATGACGCTAGAGGGGTTGGCGCACCGAGCGGTGCATTAAGGACATAAGCCTTTTGTGCAGCAATGAGGACAATTCTCAAATCACGGACCCAGTCAGCAATATTGCTACCATCATCTTTCAACTCTATTTCTCTAGGAACATATAAAAATTCAGGGGAGCTACAGCGTGAGCTAGTAATCTACAACATAATTTTGCAAAGACACTACTAACTATGTTCATGATAATTAGTTCAATTAATCATGTTACTTAAGAACTCCCACTCAAATTGACATCCCTCCGGTCATTCGAGTGAAACTCTATCCAAATTCACCAACTCAAGTCCGATCATCACGTGAGTTGAGGTGGTTTCAATGGTGAACATCATCATGTTGATCATATCTACTATATGACTCATGTTCGATCTTTCGGTCTCTTGTGTTCCGAGGCCATGTCTGTACATGCTAGGCTCGTAAAGTTTAACCCGAGTGTTCTGCATGTGCAACACTGGCTTGCACCCGTTGTATGTGAACGTAGAGTCTATCACACCCGATCATCACATGGTGTCTCGACATGATGAACTTTCGCAACGGTGCACACTCGGGGAGAACACAATTTGTCTTGAAATTAAGTGAGGGATCACCTTATAATGCTACCGTCGTCCTAAGCAAAACAAGGTGCATAAAAGGATTAACATCACATGCAAATCGTAAGTGACATGATATGGCCATGAACTTGTGCTTTTGATCTCCATCTAGAAAGCACAGGCATGATCTCCATCGTCACCGGCAAGACACCATGATCTCCATAATCTTGATCTCCATCAACGTGTTGCCATCGGGGTTGTCGCGCCCAACATGCTTCTACTACTATTGCTATCGTTTAGCGATAAAGTAAAGCATTACACAGCGCTTAATGATTGACACGCAGGTCATACAATAATTAAAGACAACCCTATGGCTCCTGCCGGTTGCCGTACTCATCGACATCCAAGTCGTGATAACCTATACATCACATGATCATGTCATACATCACATATATCACATCATGTAATTGGCCATATCACATCACAACATACCCTGCAAAAACAAGTTAGACGTCCTCTAATTGTTGTTGCATGTTATACGTGGTTGCTACGGGTATCTAGCAAGAACAATTCTCATCTACGCAAAAACCACAATGGTGATACACTAGTGGTTTTTCAACCTTCTCAAGGACCGCCTTTGTCGAATCCGATCCAACTAAAGTTTGAGAAACTGGCACCTGCAAGCTATATATGCAACAAGTTGCGGCTGAGCGAACCGATCTCTCATAAGCGTACGAGTAATGTTGGTCCGGGCCGCTTCATCTCATAATACCGCTGAACCAAAACACGACCAAGGGAGGAAGCAATCTAAGCATCAATGCCCACAAACTCTTTGTGTTCTACTCGAGATCTCATCTACACATAGACCTAGCTCATGATGCCCCTGTTGGGGAACGTTGCATGGGAAACAAAAAATTTCCTACGCACACGCAAGATCTATCCATGGTGATGAGCATCTATGAGAGGGAGAGTGGATCTACATACCCTTGTAGATCGCTAAGCGGGAAGTGTTAAGAAACGCGGTTGGTGTAGTCGAACGTCTTCGCGATCCAAATCGCCGAGCGTCCCGCGATCTCATCATGATCCGTCCCGCGATCCAATCACGATCCGTCCCGCGAACTCATCACGGTCCGCCCGGGATCTCATCATGATCCGTCTCATGATCTTGATCATGGTCCTTCCGATCTAGCGCTGAACGGACGGCACCTCCGTGTTCAGCACACATATAGCTTGATGACGATCTCCGCCTTCTTGATCTAGCAAGAGGGAGCGGAGAGTTAGAAGAGTTCTCCGGCAGCGTGACGGCGCTCCGGCGATGGTGGTGGAGCTATTCCGGTAGGGCTTCGCCTAAGCACTGCAGAAATCCGATCTAGAGGAGAAACTATGCACTGGAGGAACGGGTAGCATGTGGATGAAAAAAACTAGTGCAAAACCCTAGGAGGCTTCGGCTGAACCAAGGAGGATTGGAGGATTCCTCCACCAATCCTAGTAGGACTAGTACTCCTCCTTATTTTTGCCTTTTTGCCTTTTTCCACCTTTTTCTCTTTGGGCTTTTCTTCCCAACCGCATGGGACTTGTGTGGGACTTCCACAAGCCCACTAAGGGCTGGTATTCACTCTCCCACAGCCTATGTAGCCTCTTGGGTCGATATACCCCTCCCGATGGTCTCCCGGTACACTACCGGCACTCCGGGTACATTACCGATGAGCCCGAAACTTTTCCGGTGACCAAAATAGGACTTCCTATATATCAATCTTTACCTCCGAACCATTCCGGAGCTCCTCGTGACGTCCGGGACTCATCCAGGACTACAAAAAACCTTCGTTCACCACCATACATAACTCTATACTACCGAAACGTCACCGAACCTTAAGTGTGCAGACCCTGCGGGTTCGAGAACTATGTAGACATGACCGAGACACCTCTACGGTCAATAACCAATAGTGGGACCTGGATGCCCATATTGGTTCCTACATATTCTACGAAGATCTTTATCGGTCGAACCTCTATGTCAAGGATTCAGTTAATCCCGTATGATGTTCCCTTTGTTCTTCGGTATGTTACTTGCCCGAGATTCAATCGTTAGTATCTCCATACCTAGTTCAACCTCGTTACCGGCAAGTCTCTTTACTCATTCCGTAACACAAGATCCCGTGACTAAAACTTAGTCACATTGCTTGCAAGGCTTATTGTTATGTTGTATTATCGAGTGGGCCCTGAGATACCTCTCCATCACATGGAGTCACAAATTCTAGTCTTGATCCATGCCTACCCAACAGACACCCTCGGAGATACCTGTAGAGCACCTTTATAGTCACCCAGTTACGTTGCGACATTTGATACACACAAGGTACTCCTCCGGTGTCAGCGAGTTGCATGATCTCATGGTCATAGGAACATATACTTGACATGCAGAAAACAGTAGCAATAAACTGACACGATCATATGCTATGTTTGTAATTTGAGTCTTGTCCATCCCATCATTCTCCTAATGATGTGATCCCGTTACCAAATGACATCTCATGTCAATGGCTAGGAAACCTTAACCATCTTTGATCAACGAGCTAGTCTATTAGAGGCATACTAGGGACATGGTTTTGTCTATGTATCCACACATGCATCTAAGTCTCCGATCAATACAATTATAGCATGGATAATAAACATGCACACTAAGGAACCTTGCCGCGATTGGTTGTGCCCTCATTATGTTTCGGTCTGCTCAACGGTTTAAGTGGCCGCGCCCGCGCTCCTTGCTTCGTTTCGAGTCCGCTCAATGACTCAAGTGACAGCTCTCGCGCCCTTATTCTGTTTCGAGCACGACCAACACCTTGAGCGGTGGCACCGAGAACGCCAAGGTGTCTTGCCAGTAGTAGTGTCGCCAGCGGGCTGCTAAGGACCCCATTCCGCAAGGCACTCGCGGTAGGGCTACACACGTCGACAAGATTCTTCTGAAAAGGCGTTGGGAAAGTTCCATGCAAAGAAATAGTCTAACAAGGAAGATAGTACACAGTCATTCAAAATAGGGTGAAATTTACATGAGATGTCGCTTTTTCCTAAGTACATATTTATTTGACTTTATCCCCTAGGGGAGATTACAAGAAGAAAAATATGGAAAGGGGAGGCGGGCTACAAGAAGAAAAGGATGGCAAGAGGCTCCCGGCAGAAGCCCAGCTTGACCCCTCTGGACCAGCACTATGCGGAGAGGCATGGCTTCCAAATGGGCAAGAAAGAACCTAGCCCCTCCTGGACTAGCATTGCGTGGAGGAGAGGGCCAGCATGGGCGAAAAGGGGGATGGACCCTAGAAGCTGAAGTCCGCGGGCCTGCCGGAAGATCCAGCTCGAAGATGAGGCAGCGCCCGGGACTAAGGCCTCGGCAAGGTCATCCTGCCGAGAGGGGAGAGGCATGAGGCTGGCGGTGATGGTGCGGCCGGCGGTCAGTCCGAGCTTGAGTCGCCGGGCTCCGACTTGGCTGCCCGAAGACCGGACTCATCATCCTCGTCTTCGCCGCTGTCCTCCTCATCACTCTTGCCCGAGGACAGGCTTTCAGCGCTGCTCGAGCTCTCTACACAGCATCTGAGACAAACACCGGAGCGTCCATAAATCTTGACGGAGAGCAGATTGGCCTCTATCATTTCCAAGCGAAGGACATGCCCCGCCTAGAGGTTGTGGGCATGGGCGAAGGTCTTCCAGCAGCGCCTAAGAAACATGACGCGATTCGATGGGTACTCGGTGTTTACCCGCATCGTGCCGTTACAACAACCATGCACCCGTGAGCAGAGGACGGGAGGCTCGTCGTCCTCCATCGCCATGGCGAAGAGGCGAGGGAGGCGCAGATGACTCCGGAGGGGACCGCGCAGTTTGAGGACAAACTCCAATGCCGTCCCCTCGGCATGGGTCTCCTCAAAGGGTGAGGCCTGGCGTCGGATGAGGAGGTGAAGCAGCACTCCGCCTCCCCCGACCTCGGCCCCCACAACGGCCACGACCCCTCGTGCCTCCTCCACCATGCGCGCTCGGGCTGCCCTCTGCCTCTGTAGCTGAAGAAGTGGCATGATCCTGACTAGAGCTCCTCCTTGGAGCTGAGGACGGTGGCCGCCCTTGCCCCTGTTCATGGCTGAGTATGAGCGCCACTCAAAGGTTGGGAAGACGTGGAAGGGTAGGCTATGGAGGTTCTCACTCGGAGAAGGGAGGAAGGATGGATGAGCACCGCCCTCGCTATCCCTCAATTTATAGGGGGAAGCACGGGGGATGGCTCTCCCCCACTCCAAGGGTCGCCGCCCACCTCCTCCAATAGCGACGCCCTCGATCACGGGGCAAACAGCAATCGCCCCGTTGCTCCAATCCATGGCGCAACATTTACTGCCTTTCCCAGGGACTTTAAGTCACGGGCGCCCATTACTGGCTCCCCGCTATGCATGCGGTGCACGTGGTGGAAATGACCTGATGCAGTAATTGAAAATTTGACGGCCGTGTTGCGCATGTATCTCACATCCCGCATTCAATGGGCATCGTGGGGAGGCGCAGTAAGCGCAATGATCACAACCGCAAAGCCCTGCCACGTGTGTCGATGCACTATTTTGGGCCTAGCCCAACAACGCCTCACGACGTGTCTGGCCCAGGCCCGGGGGCTCCTGTTGGTGCACTAGAGTTTTGGGGCTCTCTAGTGCCCCTTTACTCGTGCACGGGCAGTAGTAGCCACCCTGGCGACGAGGCCCAATAGGGAGCTGCCAGGTACAAGTATAGGAGAATCAAGACCCCTGGCAAGACCTTGCCGGGATGACCATCAAACCCACAAGAAAGGACAAGGCCCCGTCAAGACCCGGCAAGGCAAAGCCCCGACAAGGCCCTGCCAGCACACAGGCCAGGTGTCGTTTCGCCTGGACACGCGTCGCGGCAACGGCGCTGGGGGGGCTAACCGGTGCCGATGGGACGGGCTCCTGTCCCGTCCCACAGACGGATAGAGATGCTTGATGGTGCACTAAATGCGCATGTCCTACTTCGTCAGTGTTAGGTATGATAGCACTATAGCTCTGTACACCTCGTGTACGCACTGTATGCCACTGTTGGGATCCCCTTCAGAGTATAAAAGGAGGCCCAGGGCGATACGGTAGAGGACTTTTGGACGTTAGTGTTGGGTTCTACCATAGGTGCATCGCATGCAAATTAAAATTTTCTTACGAGTAGAACATCCAAGAACATGCTACGGAGATGGATCACAGATTGTTACCACTAGACGCGCAGTGCCGTGCAGTGGAAGTAGAGTTGGGTCAGCGCGTTCGTGTAGTTCGTCTCCTCCTCGTCCGAACTCCCTCAAACAGCCATTCCGATCCCTTGAACATCCGCTCGCGGGAGCCAACGTACAGGTTCGCCGGAGCGGCGCAAGTGCACCGCCTCTAACGGTATCCGCGCGTGCAGGAGGAACACCCATGCGGCGGACTGCTAGGTCCGATCACATGGTCGATGGTGGCGAGTGGAGGTGACTAGTTGCAACTCATGCAAAGCCCTAATGACGACACCGAAGCGATCAACCGGATGGGTGTGTCGCACCTCCACTATATATAGGCATCCGGCACAGGCTCAACTCTTGGGCCACGCACAGATCCTAAAGCCCACGTGTTCCTTCCCTTAAGTGCGCGACCCTTTAGGTTCTCGTCCACTTGGTCGCGAGTCAGATCATATCCGACTCGACTGGTCGGTAGCGGCCTCTAGCAAGACGTGTCGACTCCAAGTGTCTGATGAAGCTGGTTAGGCGAACCTGTACTTCACACTTCTGTTCCCTTTGCCACACGATATATGTTGTCAAGCACAAGGCGATATGGTCATCCTTGTTGCAGGACGACTTGTTTCTCGTTCCGATGAATCCGACCAACATTCGGGTTATCTCATAATCCTCATCGCATGGCCATGCTTATCCAGGTCGGATCACCCAAGGGGCCCAGAGTATATCTCTCCTGATCGGAGGGGCAAATCCCATCTTGCTCGACCATGTCTCGCGGCATGGGTCTGGACAAGCCTGAAACCTACCTTTGAAACCACCCAGTCACGGAGTAGCGTTTGGTCGGCCCAAAGCAAGTCTATCACCATCCTGAGTACATGCGCCAGCTCAGGTCTTAGGACATAGAACATATATTGTACTAGAGACTCATAGATGACCTATCGCTGCGTCTCATAGTTGGGTCTGTCCAACTCAGACCTTATCTCGACTCGGTTCTGACTATGTCGAATCTGACCAGACCTTTCTGAGTCCATATTATCTGGCTAGCATCCAATGCTACATGGTCAGTGAGACCGAACCATCCACCGTGTCATATGCTAGTCTGATTAGTTGCATGTCCACACAACCCTTTCGACTAGGGACCATTTAGGACAGTTATCATACAATGCATAGTCTCCCAAACAAGTCACATACTTGTTAATACACATCAATGATAATGTCCAAGGACTATCTTTATTCATAAACACATAGGAAATATCATCATACATGATTGCCTCTAGGGCATATCTCCAAAAGCTAGCACTTCCAGACTTTTGGATTTGGGTCCTCCTAGCTCACACAGGTTGCAACAGCTCAGAGAGCTCCAGTAGCTAGAACCCTAAGAACATCCACAATACAACCAAGCAGGAGTAGGGTTTTACGCATCTTTGTGGCCCGAACCTGGGTAAAATCCCTGCGTGCTGTTCTCCAGACCTGCTCTTCGTGCGAGCCTCCTCCCCCGCCGAACTGAAAGGGGTCACTTAGATCCCATAGGTGCTCGTTCCCCATGACACTTGTCTTCCGTCATGGCCGACCATAGTTGAAAACAGTAAGAGCGCTAGCTTTCGGCTTCACCCGTCTAAGGTATGAGTTCGACGGACCCGATCATAACAATCGCAGAGGTGCTCCCTTTACTCCCTAGCCGAACAATCGGGAACGTAGGTGTAAGCACAGGAGCAAGGCAACCCAGCTTTGTGGAACACTTAAGTCAACATGATGCATATATTGGCATAAACACGAACAAGGAAGGGTGCGATACATTAATAAGCATATGCAAGAGGAAAAGCTTCGTAAAGGAAGTCCCAAAGTAAATGGGGTATTTGAATTTGTTTGTAACAAAAAAGTTTTTCACAAAAAACTTTTTGTCAAAAAAGTATAATGCTTGGTCGAACCGATCAAAATTTAAAACTGAAAGCTTTTGAGCATGGAAGCGACTTAGCTGGTTAATGTGCTCGGTGTCGATGATGCAATCCAAGCTTATGACGTGTATCGAGCTTGTAGTGGATCAAGGTCCAAGCCCCCAAGCCGGTCACAAGGTAGCCGAAGAAGAGCTCGGCTTGATGAAGTGACAACACAACACTTCCGAAGGCCAAGGAGAAACCCTCAGTCCAGTCGAGCAGACGGAGTAGTTCGGCAGCATGACGATGAAGCCCCCACGTCCATCGGCCATGTAGACGACACAATTTGGTTGATGGAGGCGGGACAATGACGTACTCATGCCAAGGTCACCGCATGACATAGCCGAAGTCGATTACCTGTGCACACAATACAGTGCAAGCCAAGAGTAATAACAAATAAAGGTAATAATATATATATATATTTTTAAATCTTTTACTTAGTTAATTTAAGTGAATCAAATAAGTAAAGGAATATGTCCTAGTCGCCGAGGTGGTTGAGCGAAGAGTTCGGCTTGATGAAGTGGCGATGCTGCATGGTCGATGTGGCAAGATGATGTCCTCGGTCCTGTTAACATGGTGAAGCTGTGATCGGTGGATGCCAAAGTCTCATGCAGGTCGGCTGGTGACGCCGAAGTCTCATGCCAGCCGAGGTGTTGAAGCAGGTCGGCTGGTGACGCCGAACTCCCTGGAGCAGGTTGACGAAGGGATGCCAAAGCCCCGGTCTAGTTGAGGTGACGAAGCAGGTTGGCTGGTGACACTAGAGCCCCATGCCAGCTGACGTGTCAAAGCAGGTCAGCGTGGTGGACGTCAGCTTGAAAAAGTAAAGGCGCGGCGATGCCAACATAGGTCGGAATTTGTGACGAGGTTGATGCTGGCTTGATGAAGCAACGGTGCGCCCAACCCGTACAACCCGCGGATGACGAGGTTTGCTTGACGATTATTCGGCCCTCGTGATGCCGAACTCTTGATCGGATGATCGAGATGATGAGAAAATTTCCTTCAAAAAGGACGTGCAAAAACCCGTTCATGAAAAAGATGAACTCGGGTCGGATTTGTTTTCGCGCAGAAAATAGATCCAAAATTTGTTGTACTAATCGGATCTTTCCCAGAGTTTGGATGGTCGGACCGAGCTGAAATTTTGAGGGGTGATCGGTATAGGAATTCCGCAGCCGATGAATGGTGGGATTTTCCAACAGACGTCCGAGCTAGACGCTGGACTCCTTGCCCTAAACTCATCTAGATTCTCATCCAGATTCGACAGGGCTTCAGTAGATCGAAGATTGCTGGAGCTCCATCGGATCGTGACAAAATTTTGCATGGTTGTTGTAGATACAATTCCGCACAATTCCATCAAAGCAATCATCAAAGCGACGCTCGAGGAAACGGGGATGACGAACACAAATTCGATGTGCAGAAAAACTGCAATCTGCAAACAAGCCATCGATCCTTCTAGCGATCCCACAACGGAACTCTCAATGAAAGCACCAATGTCGGTGTCAAAACCGGCGGATCTCGGGTAGATGGTCCCGATCTATGGGTCTTGGATCGATGGGTAACAGAAGACATGGGAGACGGTATTTACCCAGGTTCGGGCCCTCTTGATGGAGGTAAAACCCTACGTCCTGCTTTGTTTGTATTGATGATGGTGTATCGAGTACAGAGTTGATCTACCTCGAGATCGTATGTAGTGGTCTAAACCCTAAGAGCTATGCTCGTATGATGATATGATCTATGATGATCTGATTTTCCCTAATGATTAGCCTGGCCTCGGCTTATATAACACACCAGAGGCCTAGGATAACAATAGTCCTAGTTGGCTACGTCGGTGGAGAGGAGTCCTTGTCTTGATCACCAGGTCTTGTGGAATCTTCCTCGTATGCATCATGGGCTGTCTTAACTGGCTCATTAGTAAACCGCCGTGGGGGTCCTCGGCCCGACCCATAGGTCGGGAGACAATGTGACGAGTACTCCCTAGTCCAGGACACCGTCAATGACGATGGCTTCGATTTCCCCCTCCCGGAGGAAAGTTTCCTTGACGGAATCGCTCTGCTCGAGAGAAAAAGTGCTCCTGGCTAGGTTTCGCCTCGAGACGGCGGTGCTTCATCCCTAAAGTATTATTATGATTTTTCTAGGGAAAATAGCATCATATAGGAGAAGATGGACATTGGAGGACTATCAGGGGGCCACAAGCTCAGGGGCGTGTTGTGTGGGGTAAGGCGTGCCTCCCAAGCTATTTTCCTCCAGATGGGTCCCCTCATATTTATTTCGCAAATATTGGTTATACATTCCAAAACAATTCTCTATAATTTTGCAGTTCATTTGGAGTTCCACAAAATATCCAACTCTTCGGTGGCCTGATGACCCACAAGTATAGGGCATCTATCGTAGTCCTTTCGACAAGTAAGAGTGTCGAACCCAACGAGGAGCAGAAGCAAATGACAAGCGGTTTTCAGAAAGGTATTCTCAGCAAGCATTGAAATTATCGATAACAGATAGTTTTGTGATAAGACAATTCGTAACGGGTAGAAAGTAACAATTGTAACAAAGGTGCAACAAGGTGTCCCAATCCTTTTTATAGCAAAGGACACGCCTGGACAAACTCTTATATAAAGCAAGGCACTCTCGAGGACACATGGGAATTTCTATCAAGCTAGTTATCATAAAGCTCATATGATTCGCGTTCGTTACTTTGATAATTTGATATGTGGGTGGATAGGTGCTTGGATGCTGCCCTTACTTGGACAAGCCTCCCACTTATGATTAACCCCTCTCACAAGCATCCGCAACTACAAAAGAAGAATTAAGATAAATCTAAATAGCATGAAACATGTGGATCCAAATCAGCCCCTTACGAAGCAATGCATAAACTAGGGTTTAAGCTTCTGTCACTCTAGCAACCCATCATCTACTTATTACTTCCCAATGCCTTCCTCTAGGCCCAAACAATGGCGAAGTGTCATGTAGTCGACGTTCACATAACACAACTAGAGGAGAGACAACATACATGTCATCAAAATATCGAACGAATACCAAATTCACATGATTACTTATAACAAGACTTATCCCATGTCCTAAGGAACAAACGTAACTACTCACAAAGCATATTCATGTTCATAATAAGAGGAGTATTAATGATGATCAAGGATCTAAACATATGATCTTCCACCAAGTAAACCAACTAGCATCAACTACAAGGAGTAATCAACACTACTAGCAACCCACAGGTACCAATCTGAGGTTTTGAGACAAGGATTGGATACAAGAGATGAACTACAGTTTGGAGAGGAGATGGTGCTAGTGAAGATGTTGATGGAGATTGACCCCCTCTCGATGAGAGGATCATTGGTGATGACGATGGCTTCGATTTCCCCCTTTGGGTGGGAAGTTTCCCCGGCAGAACAGCTCCGCCGGAGGCCTAGATTGGTTCTGCCCAAGTTCCACCTCGAGACGGTAGAGCTTCACCCCGAAAGCTCTGTTATGATTTTTTCCAGGTCAAAACCCTCCATATAGTAGAAGATGGGCATCGGAGGGGCTGCCAGGTGGGCCACAAGCCACAGGGACGCGCCCAGGGGGTAGGGCATGCCCCCTAGGCTTGTGACTGCCTGGTGGGCCCCCTGATGTATTTCTTTCACCCAATAATTTTTATATATTCCAAAATAATTCTCCGTAGATTTTCAGGACTTTTGGAGTTGTGCAGAACAGGTATCTCAGATTTGCTCCTTTTCTAGTCCAGAATTCCAGCTGTCGGCATTCTCCCTCTTCATGTAAACCTTGTAAAATAAGAGAGAAAAGGCATAAGTATTGTACCAAAATGTGTAGTAACAACCCATAATGCAATAAATATAAATATAAAAGCATGATGCAAAATGGACGTATCAACTCCCCCAAGCTTAGACCTCGCTTGTCCTCAAGCGAAAGCCGAAATCGATAAATATGCCCACATGTTTAGAGATAGAGGTGTCGATAAAATAAAATACTGACATGAAGGCATCATGATCATCTTTAGAACAGCAACATATATTTGACATATAATTTCTTATGCTAAAGTAACGATTCATTCACAATGGTATAGTACGAATCAAGAACTCTATTGAGAACCGACAAACTACGATCTGAGTCATTGAAGCAATTCCAATTTATCATAATGTAGGAAAGAGTCAATATAAGAGCTTGTAGAGCAAATCCACATACTCAATCATCTTTTAGTCTTTCACAATTGCTAACACTCACGAGGTACCTATGAGGTCAAAGCTTCAATCGGACACAGAGAAAGATACAGGCTTATAGTATTGCCTCCCAACTATTTACCTCAAGGGTAATGTCAACAGTAATAACTCATGCTCGTCCACTTCTAGTGGATATATGTGTCTAGATCATTCCCCAACACATGACGCTTGCCAGAATATAAAGGCGAAATGGAGAAAGTGATGGAGATCACCACGACTCTTGCATAAACATAAGTACTAGCAAATAAAAGTAATAGATAGACCCTTCACAAAGGGAAGTAGAGGTTGTCATGCGCTTTTATAGATGGATGCACAATCCCTTAATGCAAAAGAGCGTCACTTTATATTGCCCCTTGTGATAGAGAACTTTATTATGCAATCCGTCGCTTTTATTTCTTCCCTATCACAAGTTCGTATAAAGTTTATTTTCCTCACACTAATAGACCACACATATTTGGAGAGCAATTTTTATTTCTTGCACCGATGACAACTTACTTAAAGGATCTTACTCAATCCATAGGTAGGTATGGTGGACTCTCATGGCAAAACTGGTTTAAGGGTGTTTGGCTCCACAAGTAGTATCTCTACTTGGTGCGGAAGTTTTGGCTGATATGAGGTGGAAGCAAGCGACACATGTTGAGGGATCTATAACAATATAACTTATATTCGGAAATAAGAAAAAATAAACCATTATGTTGTCTTCCTTGTCCAACATCAACTTCTTAACATATAATATTTTAATGAGTGCTCACAATCATAAAAGATGTCCAAGATAATATATTTATATGTGAACATCTCTTTCTTTATTACTTCCTTTTAATTGCCCCAATGACCAGTAGCTATGTTTGTCAACCCACAACAGTTTTCAATCGACATGCTTCTTATATGTGAAGTCATCACTCCCCATAAGATCATCATATATACTCTTTGCTTTTATTCTACACTTCTTCCTAGTTCATATTTCTCAAGCTCAAGATCATACAAAACAAGCAAAGCCCTCAACTCAAAAGTAATTTTTATTATATAACTCTCAGATTTGCTTACATAGGAGGAATCATAAAGCAAAAACTCAAAACTAGATCACACCAAAACTTTATTCTACTAGATCAAGATATAACCAAAGGATTGAACTAAGAAAAACAACAAAAGTAAAAATAAAATATGTGATGGTGATACGATTTCGGGGCACCTCCCCCAAGCTTAGCGCAAGCCAAGGGAGTACCCATACCCATGTGTTTAGTTGTCTTGCTTGAGAGGTGGTGATGTTGGAGTTGTTGATGAGGTTGGAAGATTGTCCCCCATCTTCCAAGGCATAGTCTCACCATCGTAAAAGGATGAACGGGTCTCTAGGATTGCCAAATCTGCAGCCAAACTCATTTTCTGAAATTTGTATTCATACTCACAGTTTTGGTTTTGTAGGTCATAGATCTGGGCTTGGAGATGCTCGATTTTCTCGTAAAGCTTAAAGACGTGCTCCCCGATTTCCTTGGTGTCCAGCTTGTGCTTGTTGGTAAACTCCGCGGTCATCATGTGATTGGCATTGAGTCCTCGTTCCACCATCCCTTGGCACTTGAAGAGCTATTGCTCCATTGCTTCGAGCCTTGTCTCCATGCTTCCGGTCTTCTTTGGCCCCTCAACATCATGGATGTGCAGCACCCCATCAAGCATCTCAATGGTTTGAGGGTGTTGTAGCACCTCCGCAAGGTAGGGGTTGATGACCTTCTCGAAGAACTTGTCCTTCGAAGCACTTGGGGACGTCATGTTGATCTAAAACTGTTGCAGAAACAACTTAAAACAAAAACAGGAGATATTGTCATGATACGAGAGTCAAAACCTTCGAGAGATTATATAATGAATTTTTACTGACCCGAAGGAGTATACCACAAGAAAACAGAGTCCGTATGGTACACGAGGTGACCACAAGCCACATGGGCGTGCCCAGGGGGTAGGGCGTGCTGGCTTGTCGCCTCCTCGTGCACTATTCGGGCTACTTTAAATTTTACAATTTTTTTAAATATTCCAAAGCAGATAAAAATTGCCATTGAAAAAGTTTTGGAGTCTATTTACTTAATGTACCACATACCTATTCCCTTTTGGAGTCTGAAACGTTCTGGTAAGTCTCCCTAATGTACTCCTCCGGAGTTATGGTATTGATGATATTCGTTTCAACATTTATGGGAGTACCTGAGATATAATGTTTGATTCTTTGACCATTCACCACCTTCGGGTTTGTGCCTTCGGCATTGTTAACCTTGATGGCACCGGAATGGTATACCTCCTCGACAACGTAAGGACCTTCCCATTTAGAGAGAAGTTTTCCTGCAAAAAATCTTAAACGAGAATTGTATAGCAAGACATGATCATCTACATTAAATTCACACTTTTGTATCCTTCTATCATGCCTTCTCTTTACCTTTTCTTTAAATTACTTGGCATTCTCATAGGATTGGGTTCTCCATTCGTCAAGTGAGCTAATGTCAAATAACCTCTTCTCACCAGCAAGTTTGAAATCATAATTGAGCTCTTTGATTGCCCAATAAGCTTTATGTTCTAGCTCGAGAGGTAAGTGACATGCTTTACCATAAACCATCTTATACGTAGACATACCCATAGGTTTTTTGTAAGCAGTAGGAATAACAGGATCAACATTATAAGTAATAGTTTCCTCTTCAACTTTAATCGGTTCAACTACTTTCACTTCAATGGGAGGATGATATTTAAACCACTTCTCCCTAGGGAGATCAACATGAGTAGCAAAAGATTCATAGAGAGAAGCTACTATCTCAGAGTCAAGTCATATTTAGTGCTAAATTCACAAAAACCATCGGTGTCTATATAGGATTTAACACAATCAAACTTAAGGTTTATACCTAACTCCTTACCTTGGTCGAGTTCCCAATCTTCAGAGTTGCGTTTAATTCTTTCCAATAAGTCTCATTTGAATTCAATATCTTTCTGCATAAAAGAACCAGAGCAAGAAGTATTGAGCATGGATCGATCATTATGCGGAAGTCGGGCATAAAAATTCAAAATAATAATTTCTCTTGAGAGCTCACGGTTGGGGAATGAATATAACATTGACTTAAGCCTCCCCCAAGCTTGAGCAATTCTTTCTCCTTCACGAGGCCAAAAATTGTAAATATAATTCCAATCACGATGAACCAAATGCATAGGGTAAAACTTCGGATGAAATTCCAATTTCAATCGGTTGTAGCTCCATGATCCAATATCATCACATAGCTTCTACCATGCCAATCCCTTCTCCTTCAAAGATAAAGGAAAGACCTTCTTCTTGAAAACATCCTCGGGCAAACCTGCAAGCTTAAATAATCCACAAACTTCATCCACATAGATTAGATGCAAATCAGGATGTAGTGTTCCATCTCCTGCATAAGGATTAGCTAGCATTTTCTCTATCATACCCAAAGGAATTTCATAATAAATATTTTTAGTAGGTGCAGCAGGTTGAGGAGCGACTCTTTGTGCTTCCGGTCGAGGTGAATATACCCGAACAAGCCCCTCAAATGATTATTTTCCATAGTAACAAGTGACAGTAAATTTCAGCACACTATATAAATTTTTCCTCACCAAGTTCCACTCACCAAAGGCGCTTCACTCCCCGGCAGCGGCGCCATAAAAGAGTCTTGATGACCCACAAGTATAGGGAATCTATCGTAGCCCTTTCGATAAGTAAGAGTGTCGAACCCAATGAGGAGCAGAAGGAGATGGCAAGTGGTTTTCAGTAAGGTATTCTCTGCAAGCACTGAAATTATCGGTAACAGATAGTTTTGTGATAAGATAATTCGTAACGGGTAGCAAGTAACAATTGTAACAAAGGTGCAGCAATGTGACCCATTCCTTTTATATCAAAGGACAAGCCTTGACAAATTCTTATATAAAGCAAGGCGCTCCCGAGGACACATGCGAATTTCTGTCAAGCTAGTTTTCATCATGCTCATATGATGCGCGTTCATTACTTTGATAATTTGATATGTGGGTGGACCGGTGCTTGGGTGCTGCCCTTACTTGTACAAGCCTCCCACTTATCATTAACCCCTCTCACAAGCATCCGCAACTACGAAAGAAGAATTAAGAAAAATCTAATCATAGCATGAAACATGTGGATCCAAATCAGCCCCTTACGAAGCAATGCATAAACTAGGGTTTAAGCTTCTGTCACTCTAGCAACCCATCATCTACTTATTACTTCCCAATGCCTTCCTCTAGGCCCAAACAATGGCGAAGTGTCATGTAGTCGACGTTCACATAACACAACTAGAGGAGAGACAACATACATGTCATCAAAATATCGAACGAATACCAAATTCACATGATTACTTATAACAAGACTTATCCCATGTCCTAAGGAACAAACGTAACTACTCACAAAGCATATTCATGTTCATAATAAGAGGAGTATTAATGATGATCAAGGATCTAAACATATGATCTTCCACCAAGTAAACCAACTAGCATCAACTACAAGGAGTAATCAACACTACTAGCAACCCACAGGTACCAATCTGAGGTTTTGAGACAAGGATTGGATACAAGAGATGAACTACAGTTTGGAGAGGAGATGGTGCTAGTGAAGATGTTGATGGAGATTGACCCCCTCTCGATGAGAGGATCATTGGTGATGACGATGGCTTCGATTTCCCCCTTTGGGTGGGAAGTTTCCCCGGCAGAACAGCTCCGCCGGAGGCCTAGATTGGTTCTGCCCAAGTTCCACCTCGAGACGGTAGAGCTTCACCCCGAAAGCTCTGTTATGATTTTTTCCAGGTCAAAACTCTCCATATAGAAGAAGATGGGCATCCGAGGGTTGCCAGGTGGGGCCACAAGCCACAAGGGCATGCCCAGGGGGGTAGGGCGCGTCCCCCAGGCTTGTGACTACCTGGTGGGGCCCCTGATGTATTTCTTTCACCCAATAATTTTTATATATTCCAAAATAATTCTCCATACATTTTCAGGACTTTTGGAGTTGTGCAGAATAGGTATCTCAGATTTGCTCCTTTTCTAGTCTAGAATTCCACTTGTCGGCATTCTCCCTCTTCATGTAAACCTTGTAAAATAAGAGAGAAAAGGCATAAGTATTGTACCAAAATGTGTAGTAACAACCCATAATGCAATAAATATAAATATAAAAGCACGATGCAAAATGGACGTATCAACTCCCCCAAGCTTAGACCTCGCTTGTCATCAAGCGGAAGCCAAAATCGATAAATATGCCCACATGTTTAGAGATAGAGGTGTCGATAAAATAAAATATGGACATGAAGGCATCATGATCATCTTTAGAACATCAATATATATTTGACATATAATTTCTTATGCTAAAGTAACAATTCATTCACAATGGTAAATTACGAATCAAGAACTCTATTGAGAACCAACAAACTACGATCTCAGTCATCGAAGCAATTCCAATTTATCATAACATTGGAAAGAGTCAATATAAGAGCTTGTAGAGGAAATCCACATACTCAATCATCTTTTAGTCTTTCACAATTGCTAACACTCACGAGGTACCTATGAGGTCAAAGCTTTAATGTGACACAGAGAAAGATATGGGCTTATAGTATTGCCTCCCAACTATTTACCTCAAGGGTAATGCCAACAGTAATAACTCATGCTCGTCCACTTCCGAGTGGATATATGTGTCTAGATCATTCCCCAACACATGACGCTTGCCAGAAGATAAAGGCGAAATGGAGAAAGTGATGGAGATCACCATGACTCTTGCATGAAGGTAAGTAATAGGAAATAAAAGTAATAGATAGGCCCTTCTTAGAGGGAAGCAGAGGTTGTCATGCGCTTTTATAGTTGGATGCACAATCCCTTTATGAAAAAGAACGTCACTTTGTATTGCCCCGTGTGATAGAGAACTTTATTATGCAGTCCGTCGCTTTTATTTCTTCCCTATCACAAGTTCGTATAAAGTTTATTTTCCTCACACTAATAGATCACACATATTTAGAGAGCAATTTTTATTGCTTGCACCAATGACAACTTACTTGAAGGATCTTAATCAATCCATAGGTAGGTATGGTGGACTCTCATGGCAAAACTAGTTTAAGGGTGTTTGGCTGCACAAGTAGTATCTCTACTTGGTGTGGAAGTTTTGACTGATATGAGGTGGAAGCAAGCGACACATGTTGAGGGATCTATAACAATATAACTTCTATTTAGAAATAAGCAAACATAAACCATTATGTTGTCTTCCTTGTCCAACATCAACTTCTTAACATATAATATTTTAATGAGTGCTCACAATCATAAAAGAAGTCCAAGATAATATATTTATATGTGAACCTATCTTTCTTTATTACTTCCTTTTAATTGCCCCAATGACCAATAGCTATGTTTGTCAACCCACAACAGGTTTCAATCGACATGCTTCTTATATGTGAAGTCATCACTCCCCATAGGATCATCATATATACTCTTTGCTTTTATTCTATACTTCTTCCTACTTCATCTTTGTTAGTGCATCTAGTGCCCCTTAGTGATTTTGATGTATTAAAGACTTATATGTTAAGGAACTAATGTGTTTGTGAGTGTACACAGGCTCTATAAGTCGATGAGGAGTTTGATATATTCGGAGATTATCGACCCCTAAAAATGTATGTCTTCAACTGAAGACTTTGGTGAAGACTTTGTGAAGACTTTGTTGAAGACTTTGGTATTCCCTGAAGACTATGAAAATGAAGAAGTTGGTGTGACCTTGAATATATGAACAAGGACTATGAAGCGTGAAGACTTTTGTTTTCGTAGTTTCATTTCCTTTCTTTGAGTCATAGGAAACACTATACTACTAAAGGGGGCCGAGGTAATACTAAGGAAAGTTTCCAACCGATGCTCAACTTAAAATCCTCAACCTATCCAATCCTTCGAGTGAAGCCTTTGGAAATATCTTGCAGTTCAGTCAAGTTCTTCGGTGACAGAGACGATATTCTTCTGGTCTCTGATGAAATTGATCTGACTGAGGAGTTAGGATTTCGCCAGTGCGAATTGCCTACAAGTGAGGAACATGATATGTCTGAGGACTTTCATAGTTCGAAAATTCGACCGTTTATGTGCTTAGCGCCAGTTTTCCCCAATCATAATATCCACATAACGGTCATATCATTGGGGGCGTTTATGTCTTATCATGTCAGGTTGCACCCTGGCTATAAATAGCCACCCCTCAAAACCAATAGTTGGTTGGCTGCTCCGAGAGAGAACTAAAACTTGTCATTTGAGAGCAACCCATCCTCCGAGGACTTTGAGAGAAAATCAGCAGTGAGGAAAAACCCAAATCCAAACCACCAAACTAAGGGATCACTAGAAGAGTGTCTAGAGGGGGCGAATAGACTACTAGCAGGAATTTAAAACCTAACCTTTTCCCAAGTTAATTGGTTAGCAGATTTTAACAGTTTTTAGCAAAGCTAGCAGCCCTACACATGCATGTCTACAAATATGGCAGCGGAAAGTAAAGACATTGCATATGAAGTAAAGAGTTGAGATAGGTAGATCAA
This sequence comes from Hordeum marinum, assembly GCA_022496015.1. Taxonomy (NCBI): domain Eukaryota; kingdom Viridiplantae; phylum Streptophyta; class Magnoliopsida; order Poales; family Poaceae; genus Hordeum; species Hordeum marinum. The sequence goes on along the minus strand of CM039673.1, from coordinate 296,109,215 downwards.
ACGCAGCTGGAGACGCAAGGATTTTTCCCGTGGTTCCGATAGGTGGCGCTATTGTACATCCACGTTTATGGAGTCTTCAACCCACGGAGGGTAACGGTCGCGAGAGTCCACGTAGGGCTCCACCCAAAAGGGTCCACGAAGTAGCAACCTTGACTATTCCATAATGGCTTCCGTCCACGAAGGACTAGCCTCACTATGGGTAGATCTTCACGAAGTAGGCGATCTCCTTGCCCTTACAAACTTCTTGGTTCACTCCACAACACGAAGTAGGACGATCCCAAGCGACACCTAACCAATCTAGGAGGCACCACCCTCCAAAAGGTAATAGGCTCGGTAATGACGATGAACTCCTTGCTCTTGTGCTTCAAGATGATAGACTCCTCAGCACACAATCTCTCTCTCATAGGTTTGGCTTGGTAGAAGAGATGGGATTGGTGGAAAGCAACTTGGGTAGGCTAGAAATCAAGATCCATATGATTGGAGTGGAAGATCTTGACCTCAACACAAGGGTAGGTGGTTCTCTCTCAGAAAATCTGATAGGATAGGTATGGAATAGTTCTGAGTGCTTATCTCTTGAGTAGGTGGTGGTGAAGGGGTATATATAGGCATCCCCAAAAATCCAACCGTTGCACACAAAATGACCAACTCGGTGACACCGATGTGTTAATCTCGGTGGTACCGAAGTGACCAAAAGGTGGAAACTTTTGAATCTCGGTGAGACCGATATAGGAAACTCGGTTGCACCGATAAGGTGACCAACGGTCAGATTTCCAATCTCGGTCACGCTGATCCAACATTCCCGGTGGGACCGGAAATGTGAATTTGCATAACAGAAAGTTGGCAACCTAAACTCGGTGGCACCGGTATGGAATCGGTTGCACCGAAGTGGCTAGGGTTTGGCTTGAGTCTTTCTAGGTTCTGGAATCGATGGCACCGAAGTGGGAAGGTTGGTTGCATCGATATTGAGTGTTGGGTATAGAACAGACTTTGGTGGGAGAGTTTGTGGATGTTTTTGGCGACTATCACTTGTGCACGTTTGAGCATATTGTTCACCAACAAAACCTTACCCACTTTTAATAGTATTGGCTTTCCTATGACTCAAAGTGATTTATCACAAATGTAAAATGTAGAGTCCTCTTGCTTGAAGCTTGGCCAACCTATTTCCTTTCATCTTGGGGTATGTCCATAATCTCCTTTTTCCAATCCTCTCTGTAGACTGTATCTGAAATACACTAGGTGAAAATATCAGTCCAAGAGACAATGTGTGTTGTCATGAATTATCAAAACCACCGAGGGAGCATGTTGTGCTTTAAATCTCCCCCTTTTTAGTAATTGATGACAACATACAATCAAAGCTTCAAATAGAGATATGCATGGTTATACCGAAGACTTTGAGAGACACATGACTTAGACTTGCTCCTCCTAAACGTGTGCAGTCCTTTAAAGGATAGTTGCTTTTGAGTGCATGAACACACTTGAGGTAGAAGGGATATAAGAAGTCATGTGTATCTTGGTTATATGCATCAAATATATATGAATGAGATGTATCTTTGTTCAAGACATCACTCTTGCAAACAATATGTGCAGGGAGCAAGAGATCATCTTGACCAAGGATATGATGCATATACTTACCTTGAGTTCTTGAGCATCCTGGTAATAGAAACACACTTGAGAAAACAATTTTAGGAAACACAAGAGTATTCTACCAAACAGCAAGGCAATAGAACTCAAAATTTCCAAAATTATTGAGATTTGATATGTCTCCAAGATCATTGAGAATTTTCTCACCATAGATATGAAAATGGATTATCCTCTCCCCCTGAATCTTAGCATGTAGATATTAGGATTGGATAAGGTGAGAAAGGTCAAAAAAAATCTTCTCTCTACTTTGATATTCTCCCCCTGTTTATAAAGATATGAGTATTGATGTTGGCTCTCCCCCTTGATCATATCTCCCCCTTTGCATAAGCGCGTGAAGCTTTGGTCTTCTCCCGAAATGGTTGAAGCTTTCATGTTCTCCCCCTTTGGCATAAATTTCCAAAAAGGTTGAAAACAGGAATGGATACAGGGATCATTGACTGAGAAGGGATCCTTGAGAACAAGGGTCATCAAAATGTAGGATTCATAGTAGTGAAAACTGAGAGAATCATGAAAAATGATTTGTTCTTCTCCTTCTTTCTTCATTGAAGATAGGGATCCTTGAATAAAGGAATTCCCTTTGCAAGATTACTTGTAGTTCTTCTCCCTTTTTTACAAAATCTAGAGAAAGATTTTCAGCGAAATATAAAGTTTTTACAAGGGACATCAACTAGATAAGATTGGAGTAGTTATAAGAAATCATGCAATTAAGAGCAAACCACACCAGATTCTTAACTAGATGATGGGCGGTGACTAGGTTACCTATATTAGAGTATATCGACTTAGGAGCCAAGAAAGAATACTTGATCATAGGTCAGACTCTATGTTAAGCTCAAAATGGGGTTACCTTTTTTCGATTAAGCATTTTAATGTCTTCATATCACTTGAGGTGCTTTTGCTCATTTCTTGGAGTAAAGCCTTTTCAAGGACATGAGTACATACCTTTGAGTGATGTTGATGACGTAGCTTGTAGAACTTGTTGAGGATGCTCGAGGTTGATGGAGATCATCTTGAGTTTTGATCAATCCTTCTTGTTCTAGTATACTGGTTACCTACAAAGTTTAGTCATGCAAGCAAGAACAATAGATATATCCAATTGACATGATACCAATTGAGAGTGTGCAATTTGATCAAGTACATGTCAAGGATATGGTTGAGTGGCCTTCTTCCTTCCATCATCAAGAGGGGTTGTAGATACTTGGTAATGACAAGATTGCTTATGATTGGAGTTGATGGCAATCTTGTGGAATGAAGTTTTTCAAAGTACCTACAAAAGATTAGATGCAATGCAAGGGAGCATAGAATTCCATGCCATAAGATGAAATTTTAAGATACATGGAAATATCAAGAAATCTCATGCCCTTGCATGCAATCGAGTGAGTCTAGCTCAAGTTTGAAGCATCTATGATGTTCAACCAAGTCTCAAGCGAAGAATATCATCTGTGCACATCTGAGCAAAGGTCGGTATGGCAAAGTGAGTGCTTTGGAGACTGCTAAGCTTATCTGGGATAGGCTATCCAAAGTCAACGAAGGTGTTTCCACTCAACGTGACTCTCGTGTTGATGTTCTTCGCAATCTCTTCAACCGCAGAGACTTGACAATGAAAATGGTGAGCAAACTTTTGATCGTCTCACTGATATCTCCAATGAGCTTCAAGCACTAGGTGCCACTGATATCACTGACCATGAAGTGGTGAAGAAACTGCTAAGATCTCTTGATTCCTCATTCGATACTCGTGATTTGATGATTCAAGAGTGTGGAGACTACAAGTCACTTGATCATGCTGATATTCTTGAGAGACTCAATACTCATGAATTCCAACAAGCTGAGAAGAGAGACCTCTACGGGCCAAGCTATGGAAGATCTCGTGCTCTGAAGGCAAAAGCAATTTCCTCATCCGAAGGCAAAGATTCTAATAGTAGCCTTGGTGATCCTGAAGAACTGAGTCAGGAGCTAGCAATGCTCGTGAAGAAATTCAGAAGTTCTCAAGGAGAGGTGGATTTGGAAAGTCATCAAAGAGTGGTTTGAGGAAATCAAATTCCTTGGATGACTACAAGAAAAGAACCTTCCACTGTTGCAAGAAACTTGGTCACTTCATCTCTGACTGTCCTCTCTGGGAAAAAGAACCAAAGAAGAAGAAGAAATACACAGATGATAGTTCTGATGACTCGAAGAAAAAGAAGAAATCTTCAAAGTCCTCATCTGCAAAGTCCTCATCTTCAAAGTCCTCAAAGCACAAGAAGAATGGTTCTAGAAAGGCTCGAGCGTTCATTGGCAAGGAAATGGATTCTGAAGAAGAATCTGAAGAATATGAAGAGGAAGAATCTGAGGTGGAATCAGAATCTGGTGTTACAAGCCTTGCTCTCGCCACTACTTTCGTCAGCAAGTCCATCTTCAACGATTGAGAAAATGACTACTCCAACGACTCTGATGTCAGCAATGATGATTATGCTCCCACCTATTGCTTCATGGCAAAAGGCTCAAAGGTACACAAACATCATTCCTCATTTGAATCAAGTGAAGGTGAATCTGATGAATATGTGAAACCTAGCTATGCTAAACTTGTTAAACTTGCCACTAAGCAACAAAGTGCACTTTAAAAGCTTTAGAAAATGCTTGAAAAAAGCGATGATCTGTTGAATGATGAAGTGGATCGGACTCAAACCTTGTCTGACGATCTCAAAAGTCTTCAGACAAAGTATGATAACCTTCAGAGTCATCATAATGCTCTCTTAGCCGATCATGAGAAGCTTTCTTATGAATTTCTTCAAAGAAAGCAAGATCTTGAGAAACTAAGGGAGTCACATGAGGATCTCCAAAGGGAAAACGATTCCTTACTGGCTCAATAGATTAGTACCACTCAGGAAGAATTTGTTCCACCGTTTTTGAAATGCATCGAACGTGAAAATTCTAATTCTTCACCTGAATGTTCAAATGTTTCTATTGCTACAAATTCTTCAACTATTCCAGTGGTTTCAAATTCCTCATCTAAGGATACCACAAGTATCACTGACGAAAATGCAGGGTTGAAGGAATTGTATGTGACAGGCATGTACAAAAGCCTCAAAGGGCATCAAACCCTTTGCGATGTCCTCAAAAGGAAGATTCTAAACAGGAACCCTAGGAAAGAGGGTACTGCCTTTGTGATGAAACTCAACGCTGATGGATCCTACTAGACACTTGAGCAGTACCCCAAAACCTCATGGGTTGTTGCAAAAGGAACCCCTGTAGATCCATCCACTTTATCTGGCTTTACTTGTGAAACTTCATATTCATCTGATGAGTCACTTGACTCAAACTATAAGTTCTTCAAAAGTCATAAAGGTGAAGTATTTGCTAGATTTCTTGGGACTAACTGCAGGAACGGTTCTCCTGGAGAAAATCTAGGTTCCCAGGAGGTACCTACAAAATCTTCAAGTGAATGTCCTCACGACACCACTCATGAAGAACAGGAACCCCAGATCAAATTCCTCATATGGACCAAAGTCTTCACTTGGACCAAATTCCTCAAATGGTCAAAAATATCATTCTTGTGCTAATGCATCTGTTTCACAGGGAAAATCTAAGAGTTATGAATATGTGCATTATTCTTCAAATCATTATGTTCATAAGTCCTCGAAGAATTTCTCTGCTTATTCATATGAGTATTCCAACCCTCGCCCTGTGAAACGAAGCGCACTTGCTTCAATGCCTCCCTTCTCATATGGTGCTCGCAGAATGATGAACTATTTACCACCCCTCCAGATGTGGGTGGTGAACAAAATGAACTAATCTCTTATGCAGGCTCAGGTCTCCAGATGAACTTGAACATCTGATGAATTTGCTGGAGACCTGAGGAAATGCTTGAAAGGACGCAAGCTAACCATGTAGAAATGAATTCCTCATTTCACACGTCCTCACATTACTTGCTTACTATCTTGTGTGATGAAATTTTGTTTGATGAAATTGATGTCATATTCTTCAATCTGAAGCATATGAGTTCCTAAGTCATACTAATTCATCTGCAGGATGATCCTCCAAAATCTACTGAGTGGGTCCTCGATAGTGGATGCACAAACCACATGACTGGTGATAAGAATCTACTGATAAATTTGCCACTTGCTCCATCTCATCTGAAGCATATCACCTACGCTGACAAAGGAAAAAAATCAAGGTATTGGGTCTAGGTAAGGTTGCAATCTCAAAGGACCGAACCATGGATAAGGTGATGCTTGTCGAATCCCTTGGGTTCAACCTTATGTATGTCTCAATGCTTGGTGATCTTGATATGGTTGTCGTATTTGGAAAATATCATTGTGTTGTCATAATGGAATCTGACAATTCCAAAGTCTTCGAAGGCTTTAGGAGAAGAGACTTGTATATTGTTGATTTCTCTACAGGTCCTCAGCCTGCCACATGCCTACTTGCAAAGTCCTCAGAAGGCTGGCTATGGCATCGACGACTTGGACATGCTGGTATGAGGAACTTGCACACACTCATGAAGAAAAAGCACATCATTGGCATTGAAGGTGTCAGATTCCTCAAGGACCACCTTTGTGGTGCTTGTGAGTCTGGGAAGATGACCAGATCCAAGCATCCCTTGAAGACAATCATGACCATGACTCGACCCTTTGAATTGCCTCACATGGATTTCTTTGGCCCCACTCATTACTCCACACTAACAAATTCTTCAAGTTTATATGGCTTTGTCATTGTTGATGATTACTCTCGTTACACTTGGGTGCATATTATTTTGTACAAGTCTGAAGTGCAGGATGTCTTCAAACAATTTGCTTCAAGGGCCTCCACCAACTTCGGCGTCAAGATCAAGCATATCAGGAGTGATAATGGGACTGAGTTCAAGAACACCAATCTTGATGAATATCTTGATGAACTTGGTATTACTCATGAGTTATCTACCCCTTATACTCCTCAGCAGAACGGCATCATGGAGCACAAGAACATGACTCTTGTTGAGATGGCTCGCACCATGCTTGATGAATACAAGACTCCTCGTCGCTTCTAGCCTGAGGCAATTGATACTGTATGCCACATCATCAGCAAGTTATATCTTCACAAATTCTTCAAGAAGACTTCGTATGAACTTATGACTGGCAAGAAACCCAATGTAAGTTATCTCAAAGTCTTCGGTGCAAAATGCTGGATTAGAGATCCTCACCATAGTTCAAAATTTGCACCAAAAGCACATGAAGGTTTTATGCTTGGTTAAGGAAAGGACTCGCACACCTACAGAGTCTTAAACACCTACCATCACAAGGTTGTTGAAACTGTAAATGTGCGGTTCGATGAAACTGATGGCTCGCAAACAGAGCACGTGCCTTCTATGCTAGATGAATAGTCTCCTAAAGAATCCATTGAGCTGAAGGCCACTAAAGACGTCATACCCACTGAGGAAGTCATTCTGACGAATGAAGACATTCATGCCGATACACCTGAAGAAAATGGTGCTGATGAAAATCCTCAACCACGTCAACCTGCTCACCCAAGAGTTGCAAATGAAGTGAAGATTGACAAAATCATCGATGACATCAATGCACCAGGTCCCCTCACTCGCTCAAGAGCTTCACATTTTACTAAATTTTGTGGGCACTTTGCTTTTGTCTCTATCATAGAGCCCACCAAAGTTGATGAAGCATTCAAGGAGCCCGAATGGATTAAAGCTATGCAAGAGGAATTGCATCAATTCAAGATCAATAATGTGTGGGAACTTGTCAAGCGGCCAGATCCTCGCAAGCATAACATCATAGGTACCAAGTGGATCTACCGCAACAAGCAAGATGAAAATGGTCTTGTGGTGAGGAATAAGGCTCGACTTGTAGCTCAAGGCTATACACAGGTTGAGGGAATTGACTTTGATGAAACTTTTGCTCCTGTTGCTAGACTTGAAGCTATTCGCATATTACTGGCTTACGCTAACCATCATAATATCATCTTATATCAAATGGATGTGAAAAGTGCATTCCTCAATGGTAAACTTGAGGAAGAAGTATATGTTGCTCAACCCCCAGGTTTTGAAGATCCTAAGCATCCTGACAAAGTCTTCAGACTAAACAAGGCCCTCTATGGCCTCAAGCAGGCCCCTCGGGCGTGGTACAACACTCTGAAGGAATTCCTCATGAAGAAAGGCTTCAAATCCGGTTCACTCAACCCTACTCTTTTCACGAAATCCTATGACAATGAACTGTTCATATGCCAAATATATGTTGATGATATTATATTTGGATGTACTGACAAACGTTACAGTGATGAATTTGCCTATATGATGAGTGAAGAATATCAAATGTCTATGATGGGATAGTTGAAATTCTTCTTAGGTCTTCAAATTCGTCAGCAAGACAATGGCATCTTCATATCTCAAGAGAAATACCTCAAGGATGTTCTGAGGAAATTCGACATGCAAGATTGCAAAGGCATCAAAACTCCAATGCCTTCAAAAGTCCACCTCTACACTGACGAAAATGGTAAAGATTTCGACCAGAAGGTATATCACTCCATGATTAGCTCATTATTGTATATATGTGCATCTAGTCCTGATATTATGTTGAGTGTTTGCATGTGTGCCCGATTCCAAGAAACATAGAAGGAATCACACCATAAGACTGTGAAACATATTCTTCGATACTTAGCTCACACGCCAACGCTTGGATTATGGTATCCCAAGGGCTCAAATCTTCGCCTCGTCGGATACTCTGATGCTGACTATGCTGGAGATCATGTGGATTGCATGTCAACCTCAGGCACATGTCATTTCCTCGGACAATCCTTAGTCTATTGGTCCTCGAAGACGAACTGCGTGTCACTATCAACTTCTGAAGCCGAGTACATTGTTGTTGGTTCATGTTGCGCTCAGTTGTTGTGGATGAAGCAAACCCTCAAGGACTATGGCATCAAGTTGAAGAATGTGCCTCTCTACTATGACAACGAGAGTGCCATCAATATTGCTTACAACCCAGTTCAGCATTCCAAGACCAAGCACATCCAAATTCATCATCACTTTCTTTGAGATCATGTACTCAAGGGCGACATCTCCATCGACCACATCCCCACGAAAGAACAACTGGCCGATATCTTCACAAAGCCCTTGGATGAAAAGAGATTTTGCAAGTTGCGGTGTGAGCTAAATATCTTAGAATCTTCGAATGTTCTTTGAAAAAGGACACACATCCTAACACTTATGCAAAATTGATGACTTAGATGTGCAACACACGAAGTAACGTTTTTCTTCAATCAATGAAAAATAACCCTCTAAGCATGAAGAAATTAATGAAGAATTTGTTTCTTAGAACCCTACGACAATTGTACGCAGTGTCTGAAGTCATCATTCTTATACGGTGGGTCACGCCACCAACCAAAGTTGAAATTCTTCAAAGTTGAGTTTTTTGTCATTTTGCAAATTCTTCAAATTTTCAAATTCCTCAAGTTTGCAGTTCCTCAACTTTTCAAATTCTTCAACTTTTCAAATTCTTCAAACTATGAAACTCTTGTTCTTCATTGACTATATATATATATATATATATATATATATATATATATATTGAGTTTTCAATGTCCTTAACAGCATTCACTTATTGCTAATTCTTCTATTTGTTTTTCATCTAAGTGAATGTGATCGGACCCTATCTCCCTCTATGATAAACTCAACCCAGTCTGTTCACAAATTCTTCATATGTGTTCTACTTTGAAACTCATTCAAAGTCTTCACTATGTCCTTGACAGCTGAAGAATTTGCAAACGGAAACTTTAAAATTTTAACCATCAAAATTTTCGGCGGTTCCCGCTCAATCGATTTCGATTCCCACGACTGGATAACCCACGATTCCCCACTATCGCCACTACTCAAAATGTGGGTGACACCTGTCACGTGGAGAGCAAGGGTCAAGGACAATCTAGTCCAAAATCTTCGGACGGATTGGTTTTCACCTCCACTATAAATACCCCTCCCCTTTCACTATGCTCGGTTACTCCTCACTTCTACTCTCTCCCGAGCTCCGACCTAGCGTCGCCGCTAAAATCATCATCGCTGGTGTGGAAGAGCTTCACTGCCTCGACCTCGCTGTCGCCGTACTCACATTGGCCACGGAAGTCTTCACCCCGCTGCTGTTGTAGCTGTCTCCCTCTGCAAAGCTAGGGCGTGGGAGATCTAGACTGATGAATTTCCTCAATCTCATCTCACAGTTCATCGTGTTCTTCATCTGGGTAAATAAAATCTATTTTTACTACCCTTGTTTGATCTTCAAGTTTTCCTAAATCTTCACAAAGGTGTTTATTCTTCAAGAATCTCATTCTAAAGCACCTTACATGTTCATACACTTGATGATTTTCCCTAAGTTGTGATTTTCTTCAAGATTCCTCAATTGTGTGAATCCTCAAAATTTGCACAACTCTAGAACCTAAGACAAAGAACACTTAGTGAAATTCCTCAAGACACCCATGGTCAAATTCCTCACACTTGATTTTATTGAAAAACTTCTGAGAACGCATATGACCTCTTCAAATTCCTCACACCTATACTCTGTTCACAGGTACAAACATGTCCACTGATGAATCACTAGGTTATCATCAACTTAACTCATTTGTAGCGTTTCTTGAGGAAAAATTGTGCACTTCTTCAGAATCTTCAAGAATTCGGAATCCTCAGCCAAAGAAAATGGCGGATGGAAAGAAGCCACGGAAAGGTGGAAAGAAGTCTGATGTGCACACTGCTTTTGAGATTCCTGAGGACTTGTATGAGGAATATTGCACGCCTGATGAAGCAACTCATGGAAAAGAGACAACTAAGCAGAGAAAGATTCGTCTGTACAAAATTGAGAGAAGATGGGCAAAGGAGTGGAAGGAATATCATTATGTCACTCCTAAATACATGATGAAATTCGATGTGGAACCTCCTTGCAGCAGGCCTCCCTTGGCTCAGAATAAAATTGTTGATCCCAGTAGTCTCAAGACCGGTAAAGACTTTCCTCATATATGGGAGAAACATCAAGCCAAGATGGCGAGGAAAGCAAAAGAGGTTGTGAAGAAATCCAACAAAGACTCTGATAATGCTGCCTCTGCCGGAGCCTTTGCAAGTGCTCCAAAGAAATCAATGATGAAGAAACCTGATGTGAAGCCAAATTCTTCATCTTCAAAATCATCATAGCAGATTCCTCAAGCTCAAAGGCCTCAGCCCTAAAAGGCCTCAGCCGCTGGTACGGTTGCTGCTCAGTCCTCAATTGTTGCTGCAAAGTCCTCAACTCCTGTGCATCTGGCATCTTGTCAGAGGACTGAGGGATTCTCAATTGCTTCAAAGGCCTCAACAAGTTCCTCTACACAAGCAAAGTCTTCAACAAGTCCTATTGTGTTGAAACTGAAGAAAACTGTTGGACAAGGTCAAAGACCAAGTCCTCACACAAGCAAAGCTATAGTGACTGTACCCAAATCATCAGAGGATCTGAGGCTGATGACGAGGCTGATGATTAAGAACTGGAAGAAATCATCAGAGTAAGTCAGCAAAAGGCTACAATAGCCAAAGGCAGCTCTATTCCTCTCACGCCGGATCCCAAGATGATTCTCAACTTCATTGACATATGGCATGAGGATCCAAGCACCCCACTTTCCTCACTAAACCTGCCTCTTGGTGTGGACCATGTCCTCACCCACTTTATTGCTGAGGAAAAATGGAAACACGATCAAGCTCAGAGAGCTAAGAGGAACAGGGCTCGAAAATAAAAATTTCTGAGGAATAAGGTGATGAATTTGACTCCAAATCAACTCATCACCGTTCAGTCTGAAATTCGCTTCCTCTCTGAGGAAGAAGAAACATATGATGCCGAATGGAAGGGCACCAAGGTGAGATTCGTCAGGGCTTCCCAAGCTGCTGTTAAGGACCACAACACAAGGGTTGAAGCTCGATCAAAACTACAAATTCCTTAGGTTGATGCCTCTACTCAGCCTGCTGAAGAAAATGCTAGCACAGCTGAAGAAAGTCAGACTGCTGAAAAACATACCAGGACAACCTCCACTATTGTGCCTGAAGAAACTCATAGGCCAGTTGAAGCTTTTGGTGCGCCTGATGAAACTGGACCTACAAGGACGACTGCATCAGTCGTGCATGAAGAAAATGTACCACCTTCACCTTTGGTTGAATCAGTCAAATCATCAAAGGTGAAGACAATCAACCTTCCTTCTGCATCAGAAGTGAAGAAAACTAAGGCTACTGAGAAGAAGGCACTAAGTAGAAAAGCTTCAACTTCAGATTCCTCGGTCGTGAAGAAGTTAAAGACTCTGCCAAAACCTTCAACTGAACCATTAGATGCCACTCCAATCTCCTTAGCACCAGCCTATGAGATAATTCCATTTGGCGTTGACTATGTCATCCCAAATGATGAAGATGAAGAAGATCAAGCTGCTGCTACCTCATAGCGGATTGATGAAGAAATTGACATGGAAGCAAATGCTCCAACTCCATAGGTATCATCGCCCCAGCCTGAGTTTACTGCTGAAGAGGCCGGCGTTGAAGAAATTGATGCGGATGTGGACATTGGCAATACAACTCCTGTCATCAATGATGAATATTGGGAAGCTGCTCACCCAAATTACCCAATGACCACTCCTCTGTCACTGATTCCTCAGTCCCCAGCCCAGACTGAAGAAATTCATGAAGAATCTAATGACATGGCCGCTCCAGCCACTGAAGAAATTCCAGTTGCATCAGCTGATGACTTTGCTGCTCCACCTACTACTGAGGAAACTGCTCCGCAAATTCCTCATATTCCTAAGGAGATTAAGGGCCGCTTCAAGCCAAATCTTTAGCCTAAGCCAAGAATGTCATTCAAAGGCTCAAAGCACCCCAAATTCCTCAAGTCCAATTTCTTCAACGAGCACATTTTCTTCACTGGTCCCAATCCATATGACTCAGCAAGGGTCGGTCGAACCAGATTCTGGACTCCAACTCAGATGAATTACTATGCATCAGTTCTGTTTGACAAGAAGAAAGTCTTCGAGCACCATCAAATTCCTCATGTTGATATGAAAACAATTCCATCCTTCACGCCGGTGCTCTCGGTTCTTCATGATGCTGGAATTCTTCCCTTCTGTGTGGATATCTGCGATTGGAATGAAGAGCTAATTCTTCAGTTCTATGCCACACTGCACATCACACGTGATGCCTCTGACATCAACTCCTGGATCTTGGACTGGATGACCGGATCTACTCACTTCACAACTCTAGCATCTGAATTGCTTCGGTCAGCCCCTGTCCCAATTCCTTCAGAAGAAGCTCGCAGCCTGTTTGATGAACCTACTCTACCCAATCAACTGATGCAAGTGCTGATGAAGCCTTTGGCTCCTGGAAAACCTCAATGGACAACCTTCCTAGTGAAGGATTTGCTCTGTGTGCCCAGGACGGTCTATCGCATTCTCACCAATACCCTATGTCCTCAGAAGGGCCACAACTCTGAAGAAGAAGAAGCGGAGGGAGTCATGAAGAATATGTTGTTCAACATCATTCATGGGATTCCCATCAACTTCCATGATTTCTTCATGAGGACATTGGCGAATGCTGCTCTAGCCCCGTTTGAACTGAAGCCTTATGCTCCTTGGATTATGAAGTTCATCAGATCAAGGTCTTCAGTTCCCTTCAAGGCGGACTTCCAGAATCACTTTGGCTTCTAGCCCCCGATTGAAGTCCTCAAGAGCACAATTGCCTCAATTGAAGGAAAAGGCAAGGCGGTCATTGATGAAGGCACTCGTCCATTGGATGGACAGTTTCGCAAAGCTGCATCCTTCTCCACCAATGATGACACTACAACCCAGGATTCTGAAGTAAAGGCCTCAGCACAAAAACCTCAAGAGTCTTCCCCTCGTGTGATGACTGATCGTGAGCTTCTCATAAGTCTTCATCAGAAGGTCAATCATAATCACAAGTGGATGAAGCATCAGTTGGCTGCCATAGTTCAGAACATGACTGGGACGCAGAACTCAATGAGGAAAAATCACTACTATGTGCATGAATCTTCGATTGCGCATGGGCCATACTCGCACACCTCAAGACTCCCGAGGAACTCAAAGCCATGAACTTTCAGCAAGACTTTGACTGGTCTCGTCCTCCTCAGAAGAAATTCAAGAAGGTTCAAGTTCCTCTAATGGTCACAAGTTCATATTCTTCACTGCATGAGATGGATGAAGCTGAGGACGTTGACGACACTGCGGCAGGCCCTGCATCGATAAACGACCCCGACAACTTTGGTGCTCCTTCCTCACCAACATGATGAAATTCTTCAACGGGCGTTAGTCCTAACTTTTTAGTCCCTTTTGGTCTTCGATGACAAAGGGGGAGAACATTTGAGTTAGTCTTCAAGTGGGTCTCTATATATGGGCTATATTTTGTTTAACTTACAACTCTCGCTCTTCTGAAGCTTTTGTTGGTTGAGTTGTAAACTTAAGTCCGATGGTGGTCTGACTCTTTTGAACTGCTTTCCGCAAGCTTATTTCCTCAAGTACCTTAATGCATGCATGCTGAATTTCGTCAGACACCATTTTCATCATGCATTTCAAATTCTTCATATCATATGTTAAATGTGTGTATGAATTACAAGATATAAGGGGAGTTCTCCATGTTTTAACCTTCCATGTGCATTTGCAGTCCAAAGAAAATTCCTCAAATATGCACATCTTCAGGGGGAGTTCTTCTATATCTTGCAATCAAATTCCTCAAACTAGTATTTACACTTCATAGTATTATCCTCGTTGAAAACTTAACCTATTTGTCATCAATCATCAAAAAGGGGGAGATTGTTAGTGCACCTAGTGCCCCTTAGTGATCTTGGTGTATTGAAGACTTATAGGTTAAGGAACTAATGTGTTTGTGAGTGTACATAGGCTCTATAAGTCGATGAGGAGTTTGATATTTCGGAGATTATCGACCCCTAAAAATGTATGTCTTCAACTGAAGACTTTGGTGAAGACTTTGGTATTCCCTAAAGACTTTGAAAATGAAGAAGTTGGTGTGACCTTGAAGATATGAACGAGGACTATGAAGCGTGAAGACTTTTGTTTTCGTAGCTCCATTCCCTTTCTTTGAGTCATAGGAAACATCGTATTGTTAAAGGGGGCTGAGGTAATACTAAGGAAAATTTCCAACTGATGCTCAACTCAAAATCCTCAACCTATCCAATCCTTTGAGTGAAGCCTTTGGAAATCTCTTGCAGTTCAGTCAAGTTCTTCAGTGACAGAGACGATGTTCTTCTGGTCTCTAATGAAATTGATCTGACTGAGGAGTTAGGATTTTGCCAGTGCGAATTTCCTACAAGTAAGGAACATGATATGTCTGAGGACTTCCATAGTTCAAAAATTCGACCGTTGTTGTGCTTAGCGCCAGCTGTCCCCAATCATAATATCCACATAACGGTCATATCATTGGGGGCATTTATGTCTTATCATGTGAGGTTGCACCCTGGCTATAAATAGCCACCCCCCACAACCACTAGTTGGTTGGCTGCTCGAGAGAGAACTGACACTTGTCATTTGAGAGCAACCCATCCTCTGAGGACTTTGAGAGAAAATCATCAGTGAGGAAAAACCCAAATCCAAACCACCAAACCCAAAGTGATTGAGCATCACTGAAGAAATTCCTGTGTGGAACCGACGCTTGTTACCTTTGAGGACTGTGTATCCTCCAGACGGTTAGGCATCATGGTCTAGTGTGTCCTGTAGTCAATTGGGGAGCGCGGAGTGACCTTAGTCTAGAGCATCCAGCAGTAAATTGTGGATTGTTGGGTGAACAGTTTGTGAGGGTTTTGGAAGTCTACCCTGAAGACTTACCACGAGTGTTGAGCGAGGACTGTGTGACCTTAGCTCAAGGAGAATATGGTAAGGACTGTGTGTCCTGGGACTATGTGTCCTCTGGTTTAAATACCAGGCCACTCCAAACCAGACGTACGACTGTCACAGTAGTTGGATCTAGGTCATCAAACCATTGTCATCATCGAGCTACCTGGTTCTATTTCCTCAACCCCTCTATTCCTCGTATACTTGGTGATGAAATTGATCTTTACTATTTGAAGAATTTGACTGAAGACTTTCACAAATTCCTCACCTCAAATTCTTCAAGTTACCTTGTTCCTCACCTTCTTATCATGTATCGCGCTACTTGTAATATGTGCATGTTTTATTTCATCATTATGATTATGCTGTCACTGTGTTCCTCATGCACTTGAGTACTTACTCTGATGCTATTTATTCATCTCATTTCAAATTCCTGAAGTTGAAATTCATCAAGTGATGAATTTGTAAAAATCGCCTATTCACCCCCCTCTAGTCGATATAATGCACTTTCAATCTTTCTCAAGCTCAAGATCATACCAAACAAGCAAAGCCCTTAACTCAAAAGTACTTTTTATTATATAACTCTCAGACTTGCTTACATAGGAGGAATCATAAAGCAAAAACTCAAAACTAGATCACACCAAAACTTTATTCTACTAGATCAAGATATAACCAAAGGATTGAACTAAGAAAAACGATAAAATTAAAAATAAAAGATGCGATGGTGATACAAAACCGGGGCACCTCCCCCAAGCTTGGCGCAAGCCAAGGGGAGTACCCATACCCATGTGCTTAGTTGTCTTGGTGAGGTGGTGATGTGGGAGTTGTTGATGAGGTTGGAAGATTGTCCCCCGTATTCCAAGGCATAGGCTCACCATCGTAAAAGGATGAACGAGTCTCCAGGATCCTCAAATCTGCAGCCAAACTCATTTTCTTAAATTTGTATTCATACTCACAGTTTTGGTTCTGTAGGTCATAGATCTGGGCTTGGAGATGCTCGATTTTTCTCGTAAAGCTTAAAGACGTGCTCCCCGATTTCCTTTGCGTCCAGCTTGTGCTTGTTGGTAAACTCCATGGTCACCATGTGATTGGCATTCAGTCCTCGTTACACCATCCCTTGGCACTTGAAGATTCGTTGCTCCATTGCTTCGAGCCTTGTCTCCACGCTATCGGTATTCTTTGGCCCCTCAACATCACGGATGTGCAGCACCCCCTCACGCATCTCAATAGTTTGAGGGTGTTGCAACACCTCCGCAAGGTAGGGGTTTATGACCTTCTTGAAGAACTTGTCCTTCGAAGCACTTGGGGACGTCATGTTGATCTAAAACTGCTGCAGAAACAACTTAAAACAAAAACAGGAGATATTGTCGTGATACGAGAGTCAAAACCATCAAGATATTATATAATGAATTTTTATCGACCCGAAGGAGTATACCACAAGAAAACGGAGTCCGGATGGTACACGAGGTGACCACAAGACACAGGGGCTTGCCTAGGGGGTAGGGCGCGCCCCCTTGGCTTGTCGCCTCCTCGTGCACTATTCGGAGTACTTTAAATTTTCCATTTGTTTTTAATATCCCAAAATAGATAAAAATTGCCATTGAAAAAGTTTTGGAGTTTATTTACTTACCGTACCACATACCTATTCCCTTTCTGAGTCTGAAACATTCTGGTAAGTCTCCCTAATGTACTCCTCCGGAGTTATGGTATTGATGATATTTGTTTCAACATTTATGGGAGTACCTGAGATATAATGTTTGATTCTTTGACCATTCACCACCTTCGGGTTTGTGCCTTTGGCGTTGTTAATCTTGATGGCACCGGAACAGTATACCTCCTCGATAATGTAAGGACCTTCCCATTTAGAGAGAAGTTTTCCTGGAAAAAATCTTAAACGAGAATTGTATAGCAAGACATGATCATCTACATTAAATTCACGCTTTTGTATCCTTCTACCATGCCATCTCTTAACCTTTTCTTTAAACAACTTGGCATTCTCATAGGCTTGGGTTCTCCATTCGTCAAGTTATCTAATGTCAAATAACCTCTTCTCACCAGCAAGTTTGAAATCATAATTGAGCTCTTTAATTGCCCAATAAGCTTTATGTTCTAGCTCGAGAGGTAAGTGACATGCTTTACCATAAACCATCTTATACGGAGACATACCCATAGGGTTTTTGTAAGCAGTAGGAATAACAGGATAACCATTATAAGTAATAGTTTCCTCTTCAACTTTAATAGGTTTAACTACTTTCACTTCAATGGGAGGATGATATTTAAACCACTTCTCCTTAGGGAGATCAACAGGAGTAGCAAAAGATTCACATAGAGAAGCTACTATCTCAGAGTCAAGTCCATATTTAGTGCTAAATTCACGAAAACCATCAGTGTCTATATAGGATTTAACACAATCAAACTTAAGGTTTATACCTGACTCCTTACCTTCGTCGAGTTCCCACTCTTTAGAGTTGCGTTTAATTCTTTCCAATAAGTACCATTTGAATTCAATATCTTTCTTCATAAAAGAGCCAGAGCAAGAAGTATCGAGCATGGATTGATCATTATGAGAAAGTTGAGCATAAAAATTCTAAATAATAATTTCTCTTGAGATCTCATGGTTGGGGCATGAATATAGCATTGACTTAAGCCTCCCCTGGCTTGAGCGATTCTTTCTCCTTCATGAGGCCAAAAATTGTAAATATAATTCCGATCATGATGAACCAGATGCATAGGGTAAAACTTCTGATGAAATTCCAATTTCAATCGGTTGTAGTTCAATGATCCAATATCATCACATAGCATGTACCATCCCAGTGCCTTCTCCTTGAAAGATAAAGGAAAGACCTTCTTCTTGACAACAACCTCGGGCAAACCTGCAAGCTGAAATAATCCACAAACTTCATCCACGTAGATTAGATGCAAATCAGGATGTAGTGTTCCATCTCCTGCATAAGGATTAGCTAGCACTTTCTCTATCATACCCGAAGGAATTTCATAATAAATATTTTCAGTAGGTGCAGCAGGTTGAGGAGTGACTCTTTGTGCTTCCGATCGAGGTGAAGATACCCCGAACAAGCCCCTCCAAGGATTGTTTTCCATAGTAACAACTGATAGTAAATTTCAGCACACTATATAAATTTTTCCTTACCAAGTTCCACTCACCAAAGGCGCTTCACTCCCCGGCAACGGCGCCAGAAAAGAGTCTTGATGACCCACAAGTATAGGGATCTATCGTAGCCCTTTCGATAAGTAAGAGTGTTGAACCCAACGAGGAGCAGAAGGAAATGTCAAGCGGTTTTCGGTAAGGTATTCTTTGCAAGCACTGAAATTATCAGTAACATGTAGTTTTGTGATAAGATAATTCGTAATGGGTAGCAAGTAACAATTGTAACAAAGGTGCAGCAAGGTGGCCCAATCCTTAGCCTGGACAAACTCTTATATAAAGCAAGACACTCCCCCGGACACATGGGAATTTCTGTCAAGCTAGTTTTCATCATGCTCATATGATCCGCATTCGTTAGTTTGATAATTTGATATGTCGGTGGACTAGTGCTTGGGTGCTGCCCTTACTTGGACAAGCCTACCACTTATTATTAACCCCTCTCACAAGAACTCGTGACTACGAAAGAAGAATTAACATAAATCTAACCATAGCATGAAACATGTGGATCCAAATCAGTCCCTTACGAAGCAACACATAAACTAGGGTTTAAACTTCTGTCACACTAGCAACCCATCATCTACTTATTACTTCCCAATGCCTTCCTCTAGGCCCAAACAATGGTGAAGTGTCATGTAGTCGATGTTCAAATAACACCACTAGAGGAGAGACAACATACATCTCATCAAAATATCGAACGAATACCAAATTCACATGATTCTATCCCATGTCCTTAGGAACAAACGTAACTACTCACAAAGCATATTCATGTTCATAATCAGAGGAGTATTAATGATGATCAAGGATGTAAACATATGATCTTCCTCCAAGTAAACCAACTAGCATCAACTACTAGGAGTAATCAACGCTACTAGCAACCCACAGGTACCAATCTAAGGTTTTGAGACGAAGATCCGATACAAGAGGTGAACTAGGGTTTGGATAGGAGATGGTGGTGGTGAAGATGTTGATGGAGATTGAACCCCTCTCGATGAGAGGATCGTTGGTGATGACGATGGCTTCGATTTCCCCTTGGGATGGAAGTTTCCCCGGCAGAACAGCTTCGTCGGAGCCCTAGATTGGTTCTGCCCAAGTTCCGCCTCGAGACGGCGGCGCTTCACCCCGAAAGCTCTGCTATGATTTTTTCCAGGTGAAAACCCTCCATATAGCACAAGATGGGCATCAGAGGGCTGCCAGGTGGGCCACAAGCCACAGGGGCGTGCCTAGGGGGTAGGGCGCGCCCCCTAAGCTTGTGACTGGCTGGTGGGCCCCCTGATGTATTTCTTTCACCCAATAATTTTTATATATTCCAAAATAATTCTCTGTAGAATTTCGGGACTTTTGGAGTTGTGTAGAAAAGGTATCTCAGATTTGCTCCTTTTCCAGTCCAGAATTCCAGCTACCGACATTCTCCCTCTTCATGTAAACCTTGTAAAATAAGAGAGAAAAGGCATAGATATTGTACCAAAATGTGTAGTAACATCTCATAATGCAATAAATATCAATATAAAATCATGATGCAAAATGGACGTATCATGGCCTTTTCCGGTCCAAAATTCCAGCTGCGAGAAATCTCCCTCGTTGTGTGAAACTTGCAAAATAAGAGAGAAAATTCAATAAGATTGCATCATAAAGTAAAATAATGACTTAAAAATAATAAACATCAAAGAAAAAACATGATACAAAATGGATGTATCAACTCCCCCAAGCTTAGACCTCGCTTGTCATCAAGCGAAAGCCGAACTCACTAATCAAGACCACATGCTTAGACAGAGAGAGGTGTCGATAAAATGAAATACATACATGAAAGCATCATGATCATTATCGTAGCAGCAACATAATATCATAAAACTTCTCATGAACAAGTGACAATTCATTTACAAACCAAAGTATGAATCATAAACCTTATTGAAAACTAACAAACTATGTTCTTAGTCATTGAAACAAAAAAATCCATCATATTTTCAGAAAGAGTCTATGGCCGAGCTTTGTTTAGCAAGTTCACATACTAAACTATGATTTAGTCTTCTATGATTGCTAACACTCATGGCATATTTTGAGGCAAAAAAATCAATGAGACACAAAGGAAGATAGGGGTTTGTAGTTTTCACCACCTAACTATTTATCTCGAGGATAATGTCATCAATATTAACTCATGATCACCTACATCCAACTTGAAATATATGCATGGATCTTTCCCCAACACATGATTCTTGCCTAGTGGAGAATAAATAAGAATGAAATAGGGATGGACATTAGTGACTCTAGCATAAAAGTAAATATAGAAATTTAAAAGATAGGCCCTTCGCAGAGGGAAGCAGAGGTTGTCATGCACTTTTTATATTGTTGTGCAAGATCTTAATGGAAGGGTACGTCACTTTAGATTGCCCCTTGTGATAGCAAAATTTATTATGCAATCTGCCACTTTTATTTGTTTGCCATCACAAGTTCATACAAAGCTTATTTTCCCTTACAATAAAAGGTCATACATATTTAGGAGCAATTCTTATTGCTTTTGCACCGATGACAACTTACTTGAAGGATCTTATTCAATCCATAGGTAGATATGTGATATGTCTCAAACATATCTATAATTTTTTATTGTTCCATGCTATAATATTATCATTCTAGGATACTTTTGGGGCATTTATTTGCTAATTAATATTATGTTTTAGCACTAAACTATTAACCAAGTGGCTAGTTCCAGTTGTTGTTTTCTACATGTTTTTGGCTTTTCAGGTTTATAGTACCAAACCAAGTACAATTGCCATGAAACATTTTGATGGTTTTTCTGGACCAAAGAAGACTTGCAAGATTCGAAAGGAGGCCGGGGGCCACAAAGGGGCCCCACAAGCCAACAAGGCATGCCGAGGGGGGGGTTGTGACCTGTTAGTTTGTGGCTTCCCCTTGCGTCTCCTGGCGCCCCTCTCTGGCCTATAAATTCTAATATATTAGGAAACCCCTAGAGAGCCTCCCAAAACACTTTTTTCGCCGCCACAAGTCTGTTTTCCGTTGTGTGCCCATCTGGAGCCCTGTTCCGATGCTCTGCCGGAAGGGGATCGATCATAGAGGGCCTCTACATCAACCTTGCTGCTCCCATGGTGATGTGTGAGTATTTCACCACAGACCTACGGGTCCGTAGTTACCACATCTCTCTCTCTCTCTCTCTGATCTTCAATACAAAGTAAATCACATCTTTGCGATGATCTATTCGATGTAATCACTTTCTGCGATGCGTTTGTTGAGATCCGATGAATTGCGGGTTTATGTTCAAATTGTTCATGAAATTATATTGAGTTCCTTGTTGGTCCTTCTTTACATATGCATGATTATATGATAGATTTGTAATTCACTCTGATCTATTGAAATAGTTTGGCCAGCTAGATTGATATTTCTTTAGTGGGAGAGGTGCGTTGTGGTGGGTTCAATCTGGCAGTGCTCTATATCTCAGTGACAGAAAGGGACAAGACACATCTTTGTATTGTTTCCACTAATGGTAAAACGATGGGGTTATTTCATATTGATTGAATAAAAAATTTCTACATCATGTCATCGTTCTCCAAGCATTACTCTATTTTACTCAACACCAATGTTGGGGATATTGCTTATCGAGAACTTATCGATAGACCCCGAATGAGGGGTAAAGCGCCCAGTTTATTGGCAAATCAACCGATTTATCGGCATATCAGGCAATTTATCTTATCGGCCAGACACCGATAAGCAATAAATCGACCGATTTATCAGCATGTCGGGGGATATCTTGAACAGTGCTTAATGCTCTAGATGCATGCTGGATAGCGGTCGATGAGTGGAGTAATAGTAGTAAATGCAGGCAGGAGTCGGTCTACTTGCTTACATACATGATGCCTATATGTAGTGATCATTGTCCAACAGTAATTCATTTACCCACCGTATGCCTACTACATGAGAGATGCCATTAGGGAAAACTATGGCCCCCGGGACTATCCACTTATATATTTACAAAGCTTTCATTACCTATGTAGATGTCAAATATTTAGTTGTGTGGTAATTTTTAGTTGGTTCGGTATAATTATTAGTTTGTCATTTTGCTTAATATTTGTCCTTGTTGAATAAATTTTTAGGTCAACATATATGTATGATTTAGTGACCATAGTTTTGTACTACGGCCCTGGTAAGATCCAAACAACTAGGAGGGAGCTGATCCGAGTGAATTTGAGTACATTAAAGTGCCGGTGACTGCTCGTGAAACATGGTCTATTAGTAAGTTGACAGAATGGCTTGCCGGATGTTTAGGGTTAAATAATAAAACACACGCCATGGGTGTTTGAAAGTACGTTATATCGGCTAGAGGGGGGTGAATAGGCAATTTTTACAAATTCATCGTTTGAGGAATTTCAAATTTGAGGAATTTGAAATGTGATGAATAACTAGCAACGGAATAAGTACTCAAATGCATGAGGAACATAGTGACAGCATAGTCTTCATGATGAAATGAAACATGCACAATTAGAGAGTAGCGTGATATAGGATAAGCAGTGATGAACAAGGTAACTTGAAGAATTTGACGTGAGGAATTTGTGAAAGTCTTCAGTCAAATTCTTCCAACTGTAACAATCAATTTCATCAACAGATATATGAGAAATAGAGAGGTTGAGGAAACGGAACCAGATAGCGTGATGAAGACAATGGTTTGATGACCCAGTTCCAACTACTGTGACAGTCGTACGTCTGGTTTGGAGCGGCCTGGTATTTAAACCAGAAGACACACAGTCCCAGGACACACAGTCATTACCGTATTCTCCTTCAGCTAAGGTCACACAGTCCTCGCCCAACACTCGTGGTAAGTCTTCAGGGTAGACTTCCAAAACCCTCACAAACTGGTCACCCGGCGATCCACAATTTACTGTTGGATGCTCTAGACCAAGGTCACTTCGTGGTCCCCAATTGACTGCAGGAGCACTAGACCATGACGCCTAACCGTCTGGAGGATACACAGTCCTCAAAGGTAACAAGCATCGGCTCCACACAGGAATTTCTTCAGTGATGCTCAATCACTATGGGTTTTGTGGTTTGGTTGTGGGTTTTTCCTCACTTATGATTTTCTCTCAAAGTCCTCAAAGGATGGGTTGCTCTCAAATGACAAGTGTTAGTTCTCTCTCAGAGCAGCCAACCAGCTAGTGGTTGTGGGGGTTGGCTATTTATAGCCAGGGTGCAACCTGACATGATAAGTCATAAATGCCCCCAATGATATGACCGTTATGTGGATAAGAACGATTGGGACAGATGGCGCTAAGCACAGCAACAGTCGGAATTTCAAACTATGAAAGTCCTCAGCTTATCATGATCCTCACTTGTAGGCAATTCGCACTGGCGAAATCCTAACTCCTCGGTCAGATCAATTTCCTCAGAGACCAGAAGAACTTCGTCTCTGTCACTGAAAAACGTGTCTGAACTGTAAGAGATTTCCAAAGGCTTCACTCGAAGGATTGTATGGGTTGAGGATTTTAGAGTTGAGCATCAGTTGGAAATTTTCCTTAGTATTACCTCGACCACCTTTAACAGTACGGTGTTTCCTATGACTCAAATAAAGGAAATTTTCCTTAGTATTACCTCGACCACCTTTAACAGTATTTGAGGAATTTTCTTTGGGATGCAAATGCACATTGCAGGTTCGGAACATGGAGAACTCCCCCTATATCTTGTAATTCATACACGCATTTGAATATATGAAATGAAGAATTTGAAATGCGTGAGGAAAATGGTGTTTGACGAAATTCAGCATGCATGCATTAAGGTATTTGAGGAAATAACCATGCGAGGAAATAGTTCAAAAGTGTCAGACCACCATCGGACTTGAGTTTACAACTCAATAACCAAAAACTTCAGAAGAGCGAGAGTTGCAACTTAAACAAAAATATCCCATATATGTAGACCCGCTTGAAGACTGACTCAAATTTTCTCCCCCTTTGTCATTGAGGACCAAAGGGAAGAAAAAATGATGACTAACGCCCCATGAGGAATTTCATTTTGTTGGTGAAGAAGGAGCGCCAGCGTTGTCGGGGTCGATTGTTGTTGCAGGTCCAGTAGCAGTATCATCAATGTCTTCATCTTCATCGCGCTCGCGAGATGAAGAATAGGAACTGGTGACCATCAGAGGAACTTGGACTTTCTTGAACATCTTCTAAGGACAGCGAGCAAAGTCTGGATATTCTTCAAAGTTCAGCTTCCAATTCTTCTTAAGACATGATGTGATTTAGCACAGCCCAAGAGTGCTTGAGGTTTTCATGAGCATAGTAGTGTTCCTCTTGACAGTGTTTTGCGTCACAGTCATATTCTGCACAATATACCCAAGTTGACGCTTGACCCACTTGTGATTTTGATCGACCTTCTGATGAAGACTTAAGAAGCTCACGATCAGTCATCACACGAGGAGCAGTTGCATGAGGCTTTTGTGCAGAGGTTTTGGCAGAGGAGTCCTGTGTTGCAGAGTCATCATTGGTGGAGTAGGATACTGCTTGACGAAACTGACCATCCAATGGACGAGTGCCTTGATCAATGACATCCTTGCCTTTTCCTTCATCAATTATGCTTTTGAGGACTTCAATAGGGGGCAGAAAACTGAAATGATTCTGGAAGTCAGCCTTAAAGTGAATTGAAGACTTTGTTCTGAGGAAATGCATAATCCAGGGAGCAAAGGGCTTCAACTCAAATGGTGACATAGCAGCATCGGCCAGAGTCCTCATGA
This sequence comes from Hordeum marinum, assembly GCA_022496015.1. Lineage (NCBI taxonomy): Eukaryota > Viridiplantae > Streptophyta > Magnoliopsida > Poales > Poaceae > Hordeum > Hordeum marinum. The sequence goes on along the minus strand of CM039673.1, from coordinate 296,083,890 downwards.
AGAAATCGTGAAAATTGATGGGAATACCATGAATGATGTTGAAAAGCATATTCTTCATGAGTCCTTCCACCTCTTCTTCTTCAGAGTTGTGGCCCTTCTGAGGACATAGGGTGTGAGTGAGGATGCGATAGACTATTCTTGGTACATATAGCAAATCCTTCACAAGAAAGGTTGTCCTTTGAGGCTTTCCAGGCGCTAATTTCTTCATCATCACATTCATCATCTGATTTGGCAGTGGTGGATCATTGAACAGGCAGTGGGCTTCATCTGAAGGAATTGGAACTGGGACAGACTGAAGCAATTCAGAAGAGCTTGCAGTGAAATGAGTTGTTCCGGTCATCCAGTCCAAGACCCAGGAGTTGATGTGTGAGGAATTTCCACTAATGTATAGAGTGGCATAGAATTGAAGAATCAACTCCTTGTTCTAGTCACAGACATCTACGCAGAAGGGAAGAAGCCCAGCATCATGAAGAACTTGGAGCACCGGCGTGAATGATGGAATTGACTCCATGTCCACATGAGGAATTTTGTGGTGCTCGAAGATTTTCTTCTTGTTACCTAGAACAGTGGCATAGTAGTTCATTTGAGTAGGAGTCCAGAACCTTGTGCAACCAGTTCGAGCAGAATCATATGGATTTGGTCCTGTGAAGAACATGTGTTCATTGAAGAAATTTGTCCTGAGGAATTTGGGGCGGACCGAACCTTTGAATGGCATTCTTTGCTTAGGTTGAAGATTTGGTCGATTGCACCCTTTGATCTCAGTTGGCATGGGAGGAACTGCAGACTGAGTGATTTGTAGAACAGGTTCCTCGGTAGTGGCCGGAGCATCAATTTCCTCCGCTGTTGCAGCTGGAATTTCTTCAGGGTCTGGAAGATACAGGTGTTCAGAATCTTTAGGTATTTCCTCAGTTTGTGCAGGTGACTGAGGAATCAGCATCAGAGGAGTTGCCACAAGTGAGTTGGGGTGTGCAGATTCCCAATATTCATCATTGATGACAGGAGTAGTGTCACTAATGTCAACTTCTTCATCAATTTCTTCAGCGCCAGTAGTTAGCAGAAGCTGGGGTGATGATACCTTGGGAGTTGATGCAGTGTCATCAATGACAATTTCCTCATCAAGAGGCTCTGAGGAAGCAGCCGAATGATTCTCTTCTTCGTGAGGAATGTCATATGCTTCTCCAATTGGCACAATAGCATAGGCTGGTGCCGAGGAAATTGGAATTGCATCAAGAGGTGTAGCTGAGGAACTTGACAAAGTTTTCAACTTCTTCAACACAGGGGCTCCAGAAGTTGATGCTTTTCTTTTGAGGGGATTTTCCTCAGCATGAGCAGTTTCTTCAGGAACGACTGATGCAGCTGCCCTGGGTGGTTCAGTTTCTTGAGGCACAGTGGATTCTTCAGCTGGCCTATCAGATTCTACAAGCACAACATTGGGGGTTGTCCTGGCATGTTCATCAGTGGTCTGAGTTTCCTCAGTAGAACTGGCAGTTGCTTTTGATGCAAAAGCTCTTTCTTTAGCAGTTTCTTCAGGCTGAGCATTTTCATCAGCAGCTTGAGGAATTTCATATTCAGCCTGAGCATTTCCTTCAGAGTGAGTCTTTTGTGGTTGCGATCGAGCTGCAATCCTGGTGTTGTGATCCTTTACAGCTCCATTAGCAGCCTTGACAAGTCTAACCTTGGTGCCCTTCCATTCAGCATCATATCTTTGTTGATCCAAGGAGAGGGTGCGAATCTCGGACTGAACTGTGACCAATTGATTTGGGGTCAAGTTCATCACATTTTCGCGTAGAAACTTTTCTCTGCGAGTCTTGTTCCTCTTAGCCCTCTGAGTTTGCTCTCTTTTCCATTGTTCTTCAGAGATGAAGTGGGTGAGGACATGATCCACTTCAGGAGGCAGATTTAGTGAGGAAAGTGGAGTACTTGGGTCCTCATGCCATATATCAATGAAGTTGAGGATCAACTTGGGATCCAACATGAGAGGAATAGAGCTTCCCTTTGCTTTAGCAGCCCTATGCTGACTCTGTCTGATGATTTCTACCAATTCCTCATCATCAGCATCATCAGCATCATTTGAAGAATCGTAGGGGATTGTAACCAGAGCCTTGCTGGTGTGAGAGCTTGGTTTTTGACTATGTCCAGCTATCTTCTTCAGTTTAAGTGCAGAGGGACTGGTTGAAGACTTTGCAGTAGTGGAGGGGCATGCAGCGAGCTTCAGCACTAACGCGAAACCCTCAGTCCTTTTGCATGTTGCCAGATGCACTAGAGTTGAGGACTTTTTGACTGTTGCAGATGACTGAGCAGCAACAATTCCAGGAGCTGAAGGTTTTCTGGGCTAAGGCCTTTGACCGTGAGGAATTTGCACTGAAGATTTTTAAGAGTCAATTTCAGAGCAGATTTCTTTACCATCTTCTTCGGAGCAATAACAGAAGCTCCGGCAGAGGCAGTAGCAGCAGAATCCTCGTTGAATTTCTTCACAGCCTCTTTGGCTTTCCTCGCCAATTTGGCTTCTTGCTTTTCCCACATGGCAGGAAAGTCCTCACCAGTTTTGAGGCTAGAAGGATCTGCAATTTGGTTAGGAGCAAGAGGAGGCCTGCTGCAAGGTGGTTTCACAACGAATTTCATCATGTATTTTGGAGTTACATAACGATATTCTCTCCATTCTTTGGCCCATCTCCTCTCAATCTTTTGCAGACGGATCTTCCTCTGCTTGGTCGTCTCCTTTCCATGAATTTCTTCATCAGGTGTGCAATATTCATCATACAGATCCTCGGGGATCTCAAATGCAGTGTGCACATCTGGCTTTTTCCCTCCTTTTTGAGGTTTCTTTCCATCAGACATTTTCTTCACTTGAGGAATATGAACTCTTGAAGATTCTGAAGAGGTACACAGTTTTCTTCAAGTAGCGCTGCAAATGAGTTAAGTTGATGAGAACCTAGTGATTCATCAGCGAACATGTTGTACCTGTGAATGGAGTATAGGTGCGAAGAATTTGAAGAGGTCATATGCGTTCTCAGAAATTTTAAGAGAGATAGGTGTGAGGAATTTGATCATGGATGTCTTGAGGATTTTTACTAAGTGTTCTTAGCCTCAGGTTCTAGAGTTGTGCAAATTTCAGAATTCGCATAATTGTGGAATCTTGAAGAAAGTCATTACTTAGGGAAAATCATCAAGTATCAAGTATGAGGAGATGAAGGTGCTTGTGTATTTGATTTATAATGTTTAAACACATATTTGAGGAATAGTAGTTGTAGTTGAGGATCAAACAGGGGCAGTAAAAATAAATTTTAATTACCCTGGTGAAGAACACGACGAACACAGAGCTGAAATGAGGAGGATCGTCCGTTCAGATCTCCCATGCCCTAGCTTGGTAGAAGGAGACAGCTACAGCGGCGGCGGGATGAAGATTTCCGTGGCCGATGCGAGTACGGTGACGACGAGGTTGATGCAGCGAAGCTCTTCCTCACCGGCGACGATGAATTTTAGCGGTGGCGCTTGGTTGGAGCTCGGGAGAGAGATGAGATGCGGAGTAACCGAGCACAGTAGATGGGAAGGGGGCATTTATCAAGGAAGTAAAAACGGATCCTCCCGAAGATTTTGGACAGGACTGCCCCTGACCCTTGCTCTCCACGCGACAGGTGTCACCCACAAAATGGGTAGTGAAGATTGTGGAGGATCGTGGGTTATCCAGGCGCAGGAATCAGAACAGTTTGAGCGGGAACCGCCGAAATTTTGCTAGTTGAAGATTTCAAAGTTTTAGTTCGCAAATTCTTCAGTTGTCAAGGACACAGTGAAGACTTTGAACAAGTTCCAAGTAGAACGCATATGAGGAATTTGTGAACAGACTGGGTTGAGTTTAGCATAGACGGGGAAAGGGTCCGATCACATTCACTTAGATGAAAATCAACTTGAAGAATTAGCAATAAGTGAATGCTATTGAGGACATTGAAAAACTCAAAAGTATATATATATAGTCAATGAAGAATACGAGTCTCAAAAGTTTTGAAGAATTTGAAAAGTTGATGAATTTGAAAAACTTGAGGAATTTGCAAATTTGAGGAATTTGATAATTTGAAGAATTTGCAACAGTGCTCAATTTTGAAGAACTTCAACTTTTGGTTGGTGGCGTATCCCACCGTATAAGAATGATGATTTCAGACACCGCTTACAATTGTCGTAGAGTTCTAAGAATCAAATTCTTCATTAATTTCTTCACACTTAGAGAGTTATTCTTCATTGATTGAAGAAAAACGTTACTTTGTGTGTTGCACATCTAAGTCATCAATTTTGCATACGTGTTAGGATGTGTGTTCTTCATCAAAGAACATTCGAAGATTCTAAGATATTTAGCTCACACCGCAACTTGCAAAATTTCTTTTCATCCAAGGGCTTTGTGAAGATATCGGCTTGTTGGTCTTCAGTATGAATGTGATTGATGGAGATGTCGCCCTTGAGTACATGATCTCGAAGAAAGTGATGACGAATCTGGATGTGCTTGGTCTTGGAGTGCTGAACAGGGTTGTATGCAATCTTGATGGCACTCTCGTTGTCTGCAGAAAAGAGGCACATTCTTCAGCTTGATTCCGTAGTCCTTGAGGGTTTGCTTCATCCATAGTAACTGAGCACAACATGAGCCAGCAGCAATGTACTCAGCTTCTGCAGTAGAGAGTGAAACGCAGTTCTGCTTCTTCGAGGACCAACAGACTAGAGATCGTCCGAGGAAATGACATGTGCCTGAGGTTGACTTGCGATCCACGCGATCTCCAGCATAGTCAGCATCAGAGTATCCGACGAGGTGAAGATTTGAGCCCTTGGGATACCACAATCCAAGTGTTGGTGTGTGAGCTAAGTATCGAAGAATGTGTTTCACAGCCTTATGGTGTGATTCCTTCGGTGTTGCTTGGAATTGAGCACACATGCAGACACTTAGCATTATATCAGGCCTAGATGCACATAGGTACAATAAGGAGCCAATCATGGAGCGGTATACCTTCTGATCGAAATCTTTACCATTTTCATCAGTGCAGAGATGACCTTTTGAAGGCATTGGAGTTTTGACGCCTTTGCAATCTTGCATGTCAAATTTTCTCGGAACATCTTTGAGGTATTTCTCTTGTGAGATGAAGATGACATTGTCTTGCTAACGAATTTGAAGACCTAAGAAGAATTTCAACTCTCCCATCATAGACATTTGATATTCTTCACTCATCATATAGGCAAATTCATCACTGTAACGTTTGTCAGTACATCCAAATATAATATCATCAACATATATTTGGCATATGAACAGTTCATTGTCACAGGATTTCGTGAAAAGAGTAGGGTTGAGTGAACCGGATTTGAAGCCTTTCTTCATGAGGAATTCCTTCAGAGTGTTGTACCACGCCCGAGGGGCCTGCTTGAGGCCATAGAGGGCCTTGTTTAGTCTGAAGACTTTGTCAGGATGCTTAGGATCTTCAAAACCTGGGGGTTGAGCAACATATACTTCTTCCTCAAGTTTACCATTGAGGAATGCACTTTTCACATCCATTTGATATAAGATGATATTATGATGGTTAGCGTAAGCCAGTAATATGCGAATAGCTTCAAGTCTAGCAACAGGAGCAAAAGTTTCATCAAAGTCAATTCCCTCAACCTGTGTATAGCCTTGAGCTACAAGTCGAGCCTTATTCCTCACCACAAGACCATTTTCATCTTGCTTGTTGCGGTAGATCCACTTGGTACCTATGATGTTATGCTTGCGAGGATCTGGCCGCTTGACAAGTTCCCACACGTTATTGAGCTTGAATTGATGCAATTCCTCTTGCATAGCTTGAATCCATTCGGGCTCCTTGAATGCTTCAATAACTTTGGTGGGCTCTAAGATAGACACAAAGGCAAAGTGCCCACAAAAGTTAGTTAGATGTGAAGCTTTTGAGCGTGTGAGAGGACCTGGTGCATTGATGTCATCGATGATTTTGTCAATCTGCACTTCATTTGCTACTCTTGGATGAGCAGGTTGACGAGGCTGAGGAGTTTCATCAGCACCATTTTCTTCAGGTATATCAGCATGAGAGTCTTCATTTGTTGAAATGATTTCCTCAGTGGGTATGACATCTTCAGTTGCCTTCAGCTTGATGGATTCCTCAGGAGATTGATCATCTAACACAGAAGGCGGGTGCTCTCTTTGCGAGCCATTAGTTTCATCGAACCGCACATCTACAGTTTCAACCACCTTGTGATGGTAGGTGTTGAAGACTTTGTAGGTGTGCGAGTCCTTTCCATATCCAAGCATAAAACCTTCATGTGCTTTCGGTGCAAACTTAGAACTGTGGTGAGGATCTTTGATCCAGCATTTTGCACCGAAGACTTCAAGATAACTTACATCGGGTTTCTTGCCTATCATGAGCTCATATGAAGTCTTCTTGAGAAATTTGTGAAGATATACCCTGTTGATGATGTGGCATGCAGTATCAATTGCTTCAAGCCAGAAGCGACGAGGGGTTTTGTATTCGTCAAGCATGGTTCGAGCCATCTCAACAAGAGTCATGTTCTTGCGCTCCATGATGCCATTCTGCCGAGGAGTGTAAGGAGCAGATAACTCATGAGTAATACCAAGTTCATCAAGATATTCATCAAGGTTAGTGTTCTTGAATTCAGTCCCATTATCACTCCTGATATGCTTGATCTTGACGCCAAAGTTGGTGGAGGCCCTTGAAGCAAATCATCTGAAGACATCCTGCACTTCATTTTTGTACAGAATGATATGCACCCATGTATAACGAGAGTAATCATCAACAATGACAAATCCATACAAACTTGAAGAATTTGTTAGTACGGAGTAGTGAGCGGGACCAAAGAGATCCATATGAAGCAATTCAAAAGGTCGCGTAATGGTCATGATTGTCTTCGAGGGATGCTTGGATCTGGTCATCTTCCCAGATTCACATGCACCACAAAGGTGGTCCTTGAGGAATTTGACACCCTCGATGCCAATGACGTGCTTTTTCTTCACGAGTGTGTGCAGATTCCTCATACCAGCATGTCCAAGTCGTCGATGCCACAACCAGCCTTCTGAAGACTTTGCAAGTAAGCAAGTGGCAGGTTGAGGACCTGTAGAGAAATCAACAATATACAAGTCTCCTCTCTTAATGCCTTCGAAGACTTTGGAATTGTCAGATTCCATGATGACAACACAACGATATTTTCCAAATATGACAACCATATCAAGATCACAAAGCATTGAGACAGACATAAGGTTGAACCCGAGGGATTCAACAAGCATCACCTTGTCCATGGTTCGATCCTTTGAGATAGCAACCTTACCAAGTCCCAATACCATGCTTTTTCCTTTGTCTGCGTAGGTGATATGCTTTAGAGGAGATGGAGTGAGTGGCAAATTCATCAGTAGATTCTTGTCACCTGTCATGTGGTTTGTGCATCCACTATCGAGAACCCACTCAGTTGCTTTTAGAGTATCATCCTGCAGATGAATTAGTACACGTACGAACTCATATAATTCAGAGTGAAGAATATGATATCAATTTCATCAGACAGAATTTCGTGATACAAGATAGTAAGCAAGTAGAGAGAGGACGTGAGAAATGAAGAATTCATTTCATTATGGTTAGCTTGCGTCCTTTCAAGTATTTCCTCAGGTCTCCAGCAAATTCATCAGATGTTCAAATTCATCTGGAGACCTGACCCTGCATAAGATGTCAGTTTGTTTTCTTCACCACCCACATCTGGAGGGGTGGCAAGGAATTCATCATTCTGCGAGCACCATGTGAGAAGGGAGGCATTGAAGCAAGTGTGCTTCGTTTCACAGGGCGAGGGTTAGAGTATTCAAATGAATAGGCAGAGAAATTCTTCGAGGACTTATGAACATAATGGTTAGAAGAATAATGCACATATTCATAACTCTTAGGTTTTCCCCGTGAGACAGAGGCATTAGCACGAGAATGATGATATTGACCATTTGAGGAATTTGGTCCAAGTGAGGACTTTGGTCCATATGAGGAATTTGATCTGGGGTTCCGATTCTTCATGAGTGGTGTCGTGAGGACATTCACTTGAAGATTTTGTAGGTAGCTCTTGGGAACCCAGATTTTCTTCATAGGAGAACCGTTCCTGCAGTTAGTTCCAACATATCTAGCAAATACTTCACTTGACTTATTTTTGAAGAATCTGTAATTAGAGTCAAGTGACTCAACAGAGGAATATGAAGTTTCACAAGTAAAGCCAGATAAAGTGGATGGATACATAGGAGATCTTTTTGCAGCAACCCATGAGGTCTTGGGGTACTACTCAGGTGTCCAGTAGGATCCATCAGCATTGAGTTTCCTCATAAAGGCAATACCCTCTTTCCTAGGGTTCCTGTTCAGAATCTGCTTCTTGAGAACATCACAAAGGGTTTGATGCCCTTTGAGACTTTTGTATATGCCTGTCACATACAATTCCTTCAACCCTGCATTGTCATTAGTGATACTAGTGGTATCCTCAGATGAGGAATTTAAGACCACATGAATAGTTGAAGAAATTCCAGCAATAGAAGCATTTGAACATTCAGGTGAAGAATTTGTAGTTTCACGTTCGATGCATTTCAAACAAGGTGGAACAAATTCTTCCTGAGCAGTACTGATCTATTGAGCCAGCAAGGAATCGTTTTCCCTTTGGAGATCCTCATTTGACACCCTTAGCTTTTTAAGATCTTGCTTTCTTTAAAGAAATTCATATGAAAGCTTCTCATGATCGGCTAAGAGGTTGTTATGATGACTCTAAAGGTTATCATACTTTGTCTGAAGACTTGTAAGATCAACAGACAGAGTTTGAGTCCGATCCACTTCACGGTTCAACAGATCATCGCTTTTGTCTAGAATTTTCTGAAGCTTTTCAAGTGCACTTTGTTGCTTAGTGGCAATTTTAACAATTTTAGCATAGATAGGTTTCACATATTCATCAGATTAACCTTCACTTGATTTAGATGAGGAATGATGTTTGTGTACCTTTGAGCCTTTTGCCATAAAGCAATAAGTGGGAGCATAATCATCATTGCTGACGTCAGAGTCGTTGGAGTGGTCATATTCTTCATTGAAGATGGACTTGCTGACGAACGCAGTAGCGAGAGCAAGGCTAGTGACACCAGATTCTGATTCCTCCTCGGATTCTTCCTCTTCTTCATATTCTTCAGATTCTTCCTTAGAATCCATTTCCTTGCCGATGAATGCTCGAGCCTTTCTGGAACCATTCTTCTTGTGCTTTGAGGACTTTGAAGATGAGGACATTGCAGATCAGGACTTTGAAGATTTCTTCTTTTTCTTCGAGTCATCAAAACTATCATCCTTGTATTTCTTCTTCTTCTTTGAGTCTTTTTCCTAGAGAGGACAATCAGAGATAAAGTGGCCAGGCTTCTTGCAACGATGACATGTTCTCTTTTTGTAATCTTCCGAGGAATCTGATTTCCTCAAGCCACTTTTTGATGACTTTCCAAATCCACCTCGTCTTGAGAACTTCTGGAATTTCCTCACAAGCACAACTAGTTCCTGACTTAGTTCTTCCGGATCACCAAGGCTGCTGTCAGGATCTTCTTCTTCAGATGAGGAAATTGCTTTTGCCTTCAGAGCACGAGATCTTCCATAGCTTGGCCCGTAGAGGTCTCTTTTCTCAACTTGTTGGAATTCATGAGTATTGAGTCTCTCAAGAATATCAGCAGGATCAAGAGCTTTGTAGTCTCCACGTTCTTGAATCATCAAAACTAGAGTATCAAATGAGGAATCGAGAGATCGTAGCAGTTTCTTCACCACTTCATGGTCAGTGATATCAGTGGCACCCAGTGCTTGAAGTTCATTTGATATATCAGTGAGGCGATCAAATGTTTGCTGAACATTTTCATTGTCAAGCCTCTTGAAGCGGTTGAAGAGATTGCGAAGAACATCAACACGAGAGTCACGTTGAGTGGAAACACCTTCGTTGACTTTGGACAGCCTATCCCAGATAAGCTTAGCAGATTCCAAAGCACTCACTCTGCCATATTGTCCTTTGCTCAGATGGCCACAGATGATATTCTTTGCTTGAGAATTGAGTTGCTTGAATCTCTTCACATCAACAGCAGTGACAGTGGGAGCGACAGAGGGCACACCATTTTCCACAACGTACCAGAGATCGTTGTCAATAGCTTCAAAATGCATACGCATCTTGTTCTTCCAGTAGGGGTAGTCCGTCCCATCAAAGGTAGGACAGCCCACGGAAACCTTGATCATACATGCAGTCGACATAACTAAAACTCCAGGTGGTTAAACCAAAATCACACAGAGCAAGGTAGTACCTGCTTTGATACCAATTGAAAGTGCGTTATATCGGCTAGAGGGGGGTGAATAGGCGTTTTTTACAAATTCATCATTTGAGGAATTTCAACTTTGAGGAATTTGAAATGTGATGAATAACTAGCAACAGAATAAGTACTCAAATGCATGAGGAACATAGTGACAGCATAGTCTTCATGATGAAATGAAACATGCACAATTAGAGAGTAGCGTGATACAGGATAAGCAGTGATGAACAAGGTAACTTGAAGAATTTGAGGTGAGGAATTTGTGAAAGTCTTCAGTCAAATTCTTCCAACTGTAACAATCAATTTCATCAACAGATATATGAGAAATAGAGGGGTTGAGGAAATTGAACCAGATAGCGTGATGAAGACAATGGTTTGATGACCCAGTTCCAGCTGCTGTGGCACTCGTACGTCTGGTTTGGAGCGGCTTGGTATTTAAACCAGAGGACACACAGTCCCAGGACACACAGTCCTTACCGTATTCTCCTTGAGCTAAGGTCACACAGTCCTCGCCCAACACTCGTGGTAAGTCTTCAGGGTAGACTTCCAAAACCCTCACGAACTGGTCACCCGGCGATCCACAATTTACTACTGGATGATCTAGACCAAGGTCACTTCGTGGTCCCCAATTGACTGCAGGAGCACTAGACCATGATGCCTAACCGTCTGGAGGATACACAGTCCTCAAAGGTAACAAACGTTGGTTCCACACAGGAATTTCTTCAGTGATGCTCAATCACTATGGGTTTTGTGGTTTGGTTGTGGGTTTTTCCTCACTTGTGATTTTCTCTCAAAGTCCTCAAAGGATGGGTTGCTCTCAAATGACAAGTGTTAGTTCTCTCTCAGAGCAGCCAACCAGCTAGTGGTTGTGGGGGTTGGCTATTTATAGCCAGGGTGCAACCTGACATGATAAGTCATAAATGCCCCCAATGATATGACCGTTATGTGGATAAGAACGATTGGGGACAGCTAGCGCTAAGCACAACAACGGTTGGAATTTCAAACTATGAAAGTCCTCAGCTTATCATGATCCTCACTTGTAGGCAATTCGCATTGGCGAAATCCTAACTCCTCGGTCAGATCAATTTCCTCAGAGACCAGAAGAACTTCGTCTCTGTCACTGAAAAACGTGTCTAAACTGTAAGAGATTTCCAAAGGCTTCACTCGAAGGATTGTATGGGTTGAGGATTTTGGAGTTGAGCATCAGTTGGAAATTTTCCTTAGTATTACCTCGACCACCTTTAACAGTACGGTGTTTCCTATGACTCAAATAAAGGAAATAAAACTACGAAAACAAAAGTCTTCACGCTTCATATTCCTCATTCTTATCTTCAAGGTCACACCAACTTCTTCATTTTCAAAGTTTTCACAAAGTCTTCACCAAAGTCTTCAGAAAGTCTTCAGCAAAGTCTTCACTTGAAGACATTCATTTTTAGGGGTCGATAATCTCTGAATATATCAAACTCCTCATCGACTTATAGAGCCTGTGTACACTCACAAACTCATTAGTGCCTTAACCTATAAGTCTTCAATACACCAAAATCACTAAGGGGCACTAGATGCACTAACAGTGTTCATGCATTATGGACCGGGTCCAATTCAAATATTTTCTTTTATTTGAATGAAATAGAGTGGGACTTCCGTGGGTGCGTTGGTTACAAGCTTGCGAGGGCAAGGGAGTTAATCCTGTCGCCTTAGTGCTTCCCGTCGTGAAGCAGGTCAGTGAAACTGAAGCTGAGGCTGGTTACTATTATGGCCAGAGTAGTGAAGGGATACATGATTCAATGTCAAATTATGTGTCCCATGCTGGAGATGATGTTTACGAATCAGCGTAGAGCAATCAGGCAGAAGGAGGAAATGCCAGTGATTATGCCAGTGGCGAGGCGGATGTTGATGAGGTAGATGGGCATATGCAAAACCAGATGGAAAATGAAGATAGAGATGGTGATATTGCAGACGATTCCAACGAGTCCGACAAAGAAGAGAATGTGCAGGAGGTGCCTAATCCTGCATCATGGTATCAGGACTTCTCAACCACAATGACCGCGAATGATGGTCATGATTCTGCCTGGCAATATCACTAGAACAACATTGTGATGGGTGCCATGTATCCAAACAAGCAAGCTCTGAAGGATGCAATAATTAGTTGGGAAATGTCCATGCAAAGGTTATTTCTAGAAGATGTGTCAAATCCGGAAAACTTGACAATGGTATGCAAGAACCCGGGGTGTCCCGCGAGGGTGCATGGATATCTCCCTAAGTATGGCACAAACTGGGTGATTTGTGTCTTAGTTCATCACACTTGTGTTATTCCCTGCATCCCTCAAGATCATCCTAATCTTACATCCATGCTCATTGCTCAGTTTCTTTATAGTGAGATAGTGGAGAGCAAAGCGATGGAAGTGAAGGATATCCAAACAAAAGTCTTTGTCAGGTTCAAGTACAAAATATCATATACAAGGCTTGAAGGGCTAAGCACAGGGCACTTGAGAGCAGATTTGGTTTGTATTTTGATGCATATGACTCTATTGTCCGGCTCCTCCACACACTCCAGGACCCGAATCCAGGCGCCTACATTGATATCCAAGACTTTTCATGCCAGAGTTCCCAAATGTAAAGGTTCTACATCCAATGTTATTCTCTTTCGATGTGTGCATAAAATCTTTCAGATATTGTCGTCCAGTGATATGTGTAGATGGCACTTTTCTCATTGGCAAGTACAAGGGTGAGATCCTTACCACCGTTGGTCAACACGGGCAAAATCAAGTGGTTCCTCTGGCATTTGCTTTTGTGGAGAGCGAGAACATTGAAAGTTGGATATGGTTCTTCAGGCAATTGAAAATAGTTGTTGTGCAGGATAAGCCGAATGTGTGCATTCTTCATGACAAACATGCAGGTATAGTCAGTGCGATAAAGACATTGTCAAACCATGGTCCTGAGGAACAAACTACATGGCAGGACTTGCAGAGCCGTTGGTGCATGCGCCATCTTGGGGCCAATTTCTTATCACAATTCAGAAATAAGAACCTCATGAATCTATTCAAGAAACTCTGCAAGCAGAACCAGCTATGGAAGTACAATTTGATACGTAACAGACTAAATGTTTGCACACAGAGACACATCAGGGACAGGAGAACTTCACGAGATGCAGCTGTAAGGGCCCATGTTGAAGCAGTAGCTGCATAGTTAGCAACAGGATCAACTATCATGGAGGAGGAGCATGTTAGGCTTTGTGACTTGCTAGGATTTGATCCACCTAGTACTAGTAGAAGGCTTGGGAGGACAATTAAAACCTTTGATCAATGGATAGAACATGAGACTCTGGAGAGGTGGTATTTGCTGCATGACACACATGCAACAAGGTACAGTGTCATGACTACCAACCTCGCTGAAACATATAACTTTGTCCTCGGAGGAAATAGGGATTTGCCACTTACAGCCATCGTCAAGGCAATTTTCTATGGTACGGTGAAGTATTTCAGAGATAGACGTCAAAGTGCTGCCATGCATATAATTCTTGGCAATACCGAAAAGGTGACCAATGGTTAGATTGCAAACTCGGTGGTGCCAATCTAGAAACTGGAAATTCCGATTTTAGGAAAAGGGGCAACAGAAAGTTGGCGACTAAAACTCGGTGGCACCGATGTAGAATTGGTTGTACTGAAAACTTAGGGTTTGGCTGGGATCTGTCTGAGGTGAAAATTGGTAGGGCCGAGTGGGAAAATTTGTTGGCACCAATTTTGCATGATAGGCTTGTGACAAACTTTTGTGGAAGAGCTTGTGGGTCTTTTGGTGACTATCACTTGTGCACGTGGAGCATTTTGTTCACCAACAATACCTCACCCCCTTTTAATAGTATTGGCTTTCCTACAGACTCAAAGTGATTTCTCACAAAATAAAATGTAGAGTCTTCTTGCTCAAAACTTTTCCAATCCTATTCCTTCTCCTTCTTTTTCTTGGGGACGCACCTCACAATCCTTAGCCAACACTCTATGTGGACTTTATCTGAGATGCACTAGATAAGAGTATTAGTCCAAGAGACAATGTATGTTGTCATGAATTATCAAAACTACCGAGGGAGCATATTGTGCTTTGAATACGCCTCTATAGTGTGTCGTCCCCCACTGAACAACCACCACATTTATAGCCTAGTAAGCTACTATGGCTTTCTCTTAAAAATATAAAAGAGGGCCTCGAGTAGTGTAGTTGGGGGTTGGAGTCTAGCAAATCAAATAGCTAGCTTAGCCCATTCTAGTGCCAACAAGCCCTGAGAATGGAATCAGATCTCTTGTAGCTTTGCGCTACACCCATATCAAAACTACCAAGCATGACGTAGGGTTTTATGCTTCGCAGCGACCCGAAATTGGGTAAATTCCTTATGCGTTTTGCGGTGAGGTTCGTTCGTCCGTTTGCCCCAAACCGAACCAAAAAGGGAGCTCCCCAGCTTCCAGGAGTAGCGTGATACGTCTACAACGTATCTATAATTTTTTATGACGACATGCTATTATATTATCTGTTTTGGATGTTTTATATGCATTGATATGCTATTTTATATTATTTTGGGACTAACCTATTAACCTAGAGCCTAGTGCCAGTTTGTGTTTTTTCCTTGTTTTTGAGTTTTGCAGATATGGAATATTAAACGGAGTCCAAACAGAATAAAACCTTCGGAAAGAATTTTTCTAGAAGGAAACAAATCAACCAGGCTTGGAGTGCACGGCAGGAAACCTGCCAGGAGCCACAAGCTTGCTAGGCGTGGGCCCCCCTAGCCGCACCTAGCAGGCTTGTCGTCTCCCGACGGGTCTCCTAACCTTAATCTTTGGCCTATAAATTCCCAAATATTCCCCAACGTCAGAACGAGCCACGCAAATACTTTTCCACCGCCAAAAACCTCCTTCCTGAGAGATCCAATCTTGGAGCCTTTTCCGGTAATCTGTCGAAGGGGGTTTCGGTCACGGAGGGCATCTACATCAACTCCATTGCCCCTCTGATATCCATGAGTAGTCCACCACAGACCTACGAGGCCATAGCTAGTAGCTAGATGGCTTCTTCTCTCTCTTTGATCTTCAATACCATGTTCTTCATGATCTTCATGGAGATATATCTGATGTAATCCTCTTTGTGGTGTGTTTGTCAAGACTCGATGAATT
The DNA here is from genome assembly GCA_022496015.1 of Hordeum marinum. Lineage (NCBI taxonomy): Eukaryota > Viridiplantae > Streptophyta > Magnoliopsida > Poales > Poaceae > Hordeum > Hordeum marinum. The sequence goes on along the minus strand of CM039673.1, from coordinate 296,068,434 downwards.
GTGAGTTTATGTTCAGATTATCCATGAATCTTATCTGAATCTCCTATGAATTCTTATATGCATGATTTCATATCCTTGCAAGTCTCTTCGAGTTATTGCTTTGGTTTGGCCAACTAGATTGGTAATTCTTGCAATGGGAGAAGTGCTTGGTTTTGGGTTCAATCTTGCGGTGTCCTCACCCAGTGACATAGTAGGGGTAGCGAGGCACGTATTGTATTGTTGCCATCAAGGGTAACAAGACGGGGTTTTCATCATATTGCTTTAGTTTATCCATCTACATCATGTCATCTTTCTTAATGCGTTACTCTGTTCTTCATGAAATTAATACTCCAGATGCAGGCAGGAGTCGGTCGATGTGTGGAGTAATTATAGTAGATGCAGAATCGTTTCGGTCTACTTGACACTGACTTGATGCCTATATGAATGATCATTGCCTTGGATAACTACATGAGTATTCGCTTTTCTATCAATTGCTTGACAGTAATTTGTCTACCCACCATGATATTTTCCTTCGAGAGAGAAGCCTCTAGCGAAACCTATGTCCCCCGAGTCTACTTTCCATCATATAATTTTAGATATATAAACCAAAAATACCAAAAATACTTTGCTGCAATTTATTTACCTTTTACTTTCCGTTCTCGTTTACATCTATCTCTTTCAGATCTAATCCTTGCAATTAACAATTAAGGGATTGACAACCCCTTTATAGCGTTGGGTGCAAGAGTTTGATTGTTTGTGTAGGTGCATCCATTGGCGACTTGCTTGTTCCTCCTACTGGATTGATACCTTGGTTCTCAACAATGGAGGGAAATACTTATCTACTTTGCTGCATCACCCTTTCCTCTTCAAGGGAAAACCAACACAAGCTCAAGAGGCAGCAAGAAGGATTTGTGGCACCGTTCTCGGGGAGGATACATAGCAAGTCAAGACAAGATCTCTCTCGTCAACTTGTTAATTTCTAGCGCCGTTGCCGGGGAGGATACACATCAAGCCTACCAAGTACCCATCACAAACTCATCTCTTGCATTTACATTATTTGCCTTTTACCTCTCGTTTTCCTCTCCCTCAATTCTAAAATGATTTTCAGAAAATACCAAAAAGATTTGCCTTTTTGTTCGCCCTTCTTTCGCTTGCCTTTCATTTACTTGTGTGCTTGATTGCTTGCTTTGTCACAATGTTTGAGAATACCAAGTTGTGTGACTTTTCCAATACTAATAATAATGATTTTATTAGTACTCCGATTGCTCCCGCCACTAGTGCGGAATCTTATGAAATCAATGCTGCCTTGCTTAATCTTGTTATGAAAGAACAATTTTCTGGCCTTCCTAGTGAAGATGCTGCATCCCATCTAAATACTTTCATTGAGTTGTGTGATATGCAAAAGAAGAAATATGTGGATAATGATATTGTTAAACTGAAGCTCTTTCCGTTCTCACTACGAGATCGTGCTAAAACTTGGTTTTCATCTTTGCCTAAAAATAATATTGATTCATGGAATAAGTGTAAAGATGCTTTTATCTCCAAGTATTTTTTGCCCGCTAAGATCATCTCCCTTAGGAATGATATAATGAATTTTAAGCAACTTGATCATGAGCATGTTGCACAATCTTGGGAGTGGATGAAATTAATGATTATGAATTGTCTCGCACATGGTTTGAGTTTATGGATAATTATACAAATTTTCTATGCGGGATTGAATTTTTTATCTAGAAATCTTTTAGATTCAGCCACGGGTGGTACTTTCATGGAAATCACGTTAGGAGAGGCTATTAAACTCCTAGATAATATTATGACAAACTACTCTTAATGGCATACCGAAAGCTCTCCTACTGCTAAAAAAGTGCATGATATTGAAGAAATAAATACTTTGAGTGAAAAGATGGATGAATTTATGAAATTGTTTGTTGGTAAGAGTGCTCCTGTTGATCCTAATGATATGTATTTGTCTTCTTTGATTGAAAATAATAATGAATCTATGGATGTGAATTTTATTGGTAGGAACAATTTTGGTAATAACGCGTATAGAGGTAATTTCAACCCTAGGACGTTTCCCAGTAATTCCTCTAATAATTATGGTAATTCCTACAGCAATTCTTATGGAAATTATAATAAGATGCCCTCTGATCTTGAGAACATTGTTAAAAAATTTATTGGTTCGCAAAAAAAAATTAATGCTACTATTGAAGAAAAAGTGCTCAAGGTTGATGATTTGGCTAGGAAGGTTCATAGGATTTCGCTTGAGATTGATTCTTTGAAAGTTAGATCTACTCCACCTAAGCATTATATTAATGAGTCTTTAAAAGCTATGAGAATATCTATTCATGAAAGTAAGGAAAGAACCGCTAGAATCCGTGCTAAGCATGAATGGCTTGAAAAGGTGTGTTCTCGTGATAATAATGATGAGGATCTCAAAGTGATTGATTTGACTCCTATTGAATCTTTGTTTTACAATATAAATCTTGATCAATATGGGGCCGGAGATAAGTCAACATTAGTTAAGAGGCGTCCCAATGATTCAGAGTCTATAGATCTCAATGCTAAGATTGATAAAAGTGGGATACAAGAGGTCAAAACTTTAAATAGCAATGAACCCACTCTTTTGGATTTCAAGGACATTAATTATGATAGTTGCTCTTTGATTGATTGTATTTCCTTGTTACAATCCATGATGAATTCTCCTCATGCTTATAGTCAAAATTGTAGGATCGAAAGTAGGTTTAGAGGGGGGTGATTAGACTACTTGACCAAATAAAAGTGTTGCCTTTTCCCCAATTTTAATTCTTGGAAGGTTTTATCATTCATAGCATATCAAGTAACACCCTGCACATGCATGTCTAAGAGTGTAGCAGCAGAAAATAAAGACATTGCACATGTAAGTAAAGAGAGGGTTAGGAAAGCAAACACAAGCGATGACACGATGATTTTCCCGTGGTTCCGATAGGTGGTGCTATTGTACGTCCATGTTCATGGAGTCTTGAACCCACGGAGGGTAACGGTGGCGAGAGTCCACGGAGGGCTCTACTCACGGAGGGTTCCACGAAGAAGCAACCTTGACAATTCCATGTGGCTTCTCTCCACGAAGGACTAGCCTCACTATGGGTAGATCTTCACGAAGTAGGCGATCTCCTTGCCCTTACAAACTTCTTAGTTCACTCCACAACACGAAGTAGGAGGCTCCCAAGAGACACCTAACCAATCTAGGAGGCACCACCCTCCAAAAGGTAATAGGCTCGGTAATGACGATGAACTCCTTGCTCCTGTGCTTCAAGATGATAGACTCCTCAACACACAATCACTCTCTCACAGATTTGGCTTGGTAGAAGAGATGGGATTGGTGGAAAGAAACCTGGGGAGGCTATAAATCAAGATCCATATGGTTGGAGTGGAAGATCTTGACCTCAACACAAGGGTAGGTAGTTCTCTCTCGGAAAACTGAGTAGGATAGGTATGGAATAGTTCTGAGTGCTTCTCTTTCGAGTAGGTAGTGGTGGAGGGGTATATATAGGCATCCCCAAAAATCAAACCGTTACACACAAAATGACCAACTCGGTGACACCAATGTGTAAATCTTGGTGGTACCGAAGTGACCAAAAGTGGCAACTTTTGAATCTCAGAGGGACCGACATATGAATCTCGGTTGTACCGACAAGGTGACCAATGGTCAGATTTCCAATCTCGGTGACGCCAACCCAACATTCTCGGTGGGACCAAAAATGTGAATTTGCGTAACAGAAAGTTGGCAACCTAAACTCGATGGCACCGGCATGGAATCGGTTGCACCGAAGTGGCTAGGGTTTGGCTGAGTCTGTCTAGGGATTGGAATTGGTGGCACTGGGATAGGAATGTTGGTTGCACCGATTTTGAATGTTAGGCTAGAGACGGACTTTGGTGCGAGAGATTGAGGATGTTTTTTGTGACTATCACTTGTGCACGTATGAGCATTTTGTTCACCAACAAAACCTTACCCCCTTTTAATAGTATTGGCTTTCCTATGGACTCAAAGTGATTTCTCACAAATGTAAAATGTAGAGTCCTCTTGCTTGAAGCTTGGACAACCTATTTCCTTGCATCTTGGGGTAATTCCACAATCTCCTCAATCCTTTTGCCAACTCAACTCTCCATGGACTATTATATGAAACACACTAGATAGAGGTGTTAGTCCAAGAGACAATGTATGTTGTCATGAATTATCAAAACCACTAAGGGAGCATGTTGTGCTTTCAATCTCCCCCTTTTTTGTAATTGATGACAACATATAGATCAAAGCTTTGACAGAGATATAATCAATGAATATAGTCGTTGCTTTGAGAAGTATGTGAAAAGCAAGAGCTCCCCCTAAATTTATGCATTATTTTAAATTTGCGTTTGAATGTATATGCACAATCGATTAGGTACATGGGTCACTTCTTACATGTCACATACCACTTGGTGGTGTGCGAGAGTAATTGGAATGAACATCATAGCACAACACAATCAAGCAAATATGAATGATCATCACATAAGCATTAAGATGATAGGAAATATTAGCATTACACATTAAAGCGTATGATCAAACATCATCAAACAAACGTATATGACAAGCAACCAAAAGTGTATCACGACAACCAAAAGCAATTGTTTTTTAAAACAAGCAACAAACACCAAACTCTCTCTCACTCGAAGCCTAAAGATCTATATACACTTCTCCCCCTTTGGCAACAAGTTACCAAAAAGTTCAAAGGCATATATCTAAGTGTTCTTGGGCTAATCTCCTTCGGTTGTTTATGAAGAAGTCGAGAGAACAGCATCGACGAAGATCTCTGCAGATGTCATGGATGGAGCTGGAGTGGACACTGGAGGAACTGGAGTTGATGGAGCAGGAGTTGTGCTGACAATAGCAGGAGCTGATGAAGAGGGCCTCAAGTCTGGTGCAGGCACTGTGGCTGATCTAGCCTGAGTAGTGAACTGGGTTCCTGGCCTGAGAGGTGATCCATCCTCATCATCATCATCATCTGAAGAATTAGAAGAGACCTGAGGGATGTGCATTGAGTCAACTTCCTTCTGAAGCTCTATAACTGTCTTTGCCACCTTGTCCACCTTATCACCAAGAGTCTTGATCCTTGTCTCAAAGATCCTCGCAAGATTGTTCTGGTTTTCCAGAATCCCCTTGATATCTTTCTGCATACCCTAAACTGCTGAGATCAAAAGATCCATTTGCTCGTTTCTAGATCTTGGGGCTTGAGCACTAGCGGCTCGAACTGCTTTTGCCTCTACATGTGCTGTAGCAGATGTGGGATGATCCAGGTCCATCACCACAAGATTATCCTCGAGATCTGGTTGTAGGGGCATATGTGGACGATCTAGAGCAAAAATGTGCTTCTCCAACTGATAGTTGATAAGCATCTGGATGTAGGGTGCATAGCAGCAAGAACGCTTTTGATCAGCAGCAACCCTCTTGATTGTCTCAACAAGCAAATCCATGATTCTAATCCTGGTATGTCCATCAAGGTGGATCAACATGTTGATGGAGTAGCTTCAGATCATCTTGTCATCTCCTGACTTGGGCATCAAGGTATGCCTCGGAAAAGTGTTCATGGTATGGAGGCCTGCTTGCAGATAGTAGATGGATCCTAGCTTGTGAGATTGCACCTTGTTTGCGGGGATAGGAGTATGCATATCCTTCATGGCATTATGACTCGCCTTGGATTCTGAGTATACATCCAGATCACCATCCTGAACATCTGGAACTCCTAGAAGTGCAGCCCACTCCTCAACAGTAGATTCATACCTTGCTCTTTCAGTCATCCATACAATTCTACCATCTCCATAGAAATGTGCAGTGTAGTAGAATTGCATGATCATATCATCATTCCATGCAGTAAGCTCTCTGCCAATGAACTCATCCAAACCAATGTAGTGGAAATTATCTTGGACACTTGTAAAGTAGTCCTCATTCTTCTTAATGAATTTCCAATCAACATATATCATATCAATAACAGTTGGGCTTTTGTCAAGCAGCACTATCTCATAAAAGTTTTGTTGCTCTCTGGTGTAGAACCTGTAGTAAACAGTAGTTTTAATCCTCTAGGCATAAGGATCTATAGCTCTCCAAGCTCTCAATCCTGAGTCTTTCCTCTTCTCCATGTCTTCAGCAGCTAAGTGGCTGACATCATGTACTGGAAGATGTGGTCCGAGCTTCATCGATGTAGTCAAGTCATCATCATCTTCAAGTCTGGAGGCAGTTCCCTTGTTCTTTTCAGAAGCTGGAATGTCTCTGGTAGTCCTCTTGGACTTATGTGCAGCAACTTTCTTGGATGCAGGCTTGGTGCTCTTGGATGTGCCAGACTTTGGCATAGCATCAGCCAAAAGTTTCTTGGCCTTCTTCTTGGGAGGGGCTTTCTCAACATGTTCTTCCTCCTCTTCCTCAACAGCAGCACCAGCAGCCTCCTCTGGATCTTCATACATGGAGGTAGGCCTGCCAATCACATGGATAATCCTTTTTTCTGGATTTCTTCTCCCCTGCCTTCTTAGGCATAGACTTCCTTGGGGGATCAACGGAGATTGTGGCTCTAGCACTCTCATGTGCTTTGATAGTCTCAGAGCTGGCATAGACCTTGCTGACAACTCTTCTGGAAGAAGTAGCTTCAGTTGCTGGCTTCTTAGCAACCTTTTCTTGCTTCTTGGCAAGAACCTCCTCAAGGATAAAGTATGAATCTTCTTCATTAGAATTTAGCTTCTTCCTAGTCCTGGCGGCAGCCTTGGGCAACCCATGGGAACTGGGGTATCTGGATCTGAAAAAGAGTTGGGCTCTGGGCTTGTGCCTGAACTCATGTCAACTCCCTGCTCTGCCAAATTTTGACTATCCTCAGCATCTGACATACTGACCCTGTGAATAGAGTATAGAAGAGCAGAAGTAGATGGGTCATCACAAGATGAGGCTGGATTTTTAAAGTTTGAACAATAGATTTTCAAGGTTTTTGCATTCTGTCAAATAAATATCGGTACAGCCGAAACAACATTTTCGGTGTTGCCGAGACAGACTGCCTCTATTAACCGAACCTTGGCACTCTTTTCGGTCAGACCGATAAGAGGTACTTGGTTCCACCAAGACAGTTCTCAACATCACAGAAATACACATCGGTGAGACCAATATGTTTGTTTTGGTTCCATCGAGATTTATCGGGCGGACGGCAAAACCCTAGAAAAATTACCATTCTCTAGACTATGGAGGTTTTGTGTGGATAGAAATACGTGCAAAGAGTGGCTTATTGATAAACTTGAATCTAATGCGCAAGAATCGGACAAGGAGCGCAAAAGAGGTCGAATCCGTACCCTAAATTGGTGCGGATCCGCTACGACGGCGACGATGGAGAGGATTTCGTCGACGGCGGCGATTCCCAACGGTGGAGGAGCGCAAGGAGACAAGGTCAATGACCAGGGGTCTCAAAGGTGGCAGCTTAGGGTTCTAAAGCGCGACGATTTGAGGATGAAATTCAAAGCGTCGGGGTCCACGGTATATATACCCACCACTTTCGGTGGCATCGATTCTAACTTTTTGGTGTCACCGAGTTCCTCAACTGACAGTTGACAGGGAAACTCGGTGTAACCGAGAAGATGGAATTGGTGGTACTAATGAGGATATGTACCTAGGGTAGGGTCCTATGCCTAACCTAGACCCCCCTACCTAAGGGCATGGCATTGGAAGACTTGAAGATCATGGACAAGACTCCGACTGGATTCCCGATGGCGCTCAAGTCACTCGACAGGAAATCCACTCGGAGACTTCTTCCTTCACTCGACGGTCGACTGTCACATGGAAGACCTCGTTTCCACTCGACGCTAGAAGACCAGAACCCACCTCCAGGAGGCCAATGGACAGGCGTTAGGTTTTATGTCATTAGTAGCTTTTATTATGTACGTTACCAGTAATGGCAGTCTTTAAACCCACGATCGGACCCTTAGATGTTGGACTATTATGAGGGGCAGCGCACTCTATATAAGCCGCCCCTCCCCTCTGGCACAAGGGTTCGCAACCACTGTAATCTCAACATTCCACATGACAAAGCTCCCGAGCATTGAGACGTAGGGATGTTACCTCCACGAGAGGGGCCTAAACTCATACATCCGTGTGTACACCCTCGCCGTAGCTAGGACTCTGCCCTCTCCTTTCGTACCCCTACCTTCTACTGTCAGGCTCGTTCCCACGACAGTTGGCGCCCACCATGGGGCAGGCGTCTAAGCGACTTCCGGCGAGGTTGCATTTTTCATACTTCGACATGTCTTTCGGTGGTGTTTTCACTCTGGGCCACGAGATCTGTTTCGGAGCGCTCACCTTCATCGCCAACGATTCTGCATGGCTTCAAGAAGCGCCTCTCGATGTCAAGGTGATCCCAGTCCGCGGGGCCGCGCACTTTCGCGCGAGTTCTTGTGGCGTGTTGTTGCGTCAGGCGTCGACTCCTAATGTGTCGGCTCCCCTCGTTGTTCGCGGTCGCAAGCGGTCCGGCCGCTCATGACTCTAGCGCTGGGTCAAGCATGCAGTGGTGCGTCAAATTTCTTCTCTGCAGATTGCAGCACCCGAGCCTGCCGAGTCTCTTCACGGCGTGTTCGAGTCGGATTCCGATCCGTACGACATCCCTTCCGAGTGCGAGAGCTCCAATCTAGCAGCAGAGGTCCTTATGGCGGGCTCTCATCAAAGCCCACCATCGGGCTTTGGCCACGGCAAGCGCAATGCTAGCGGTGCGTCGGGTGATCATCCCTGTCGCGATGGTGAAGTTCTTCATACTCCCATCGTTGGTGCGACTGCCCAGGCTCGAGCCTTGGAGGCCACGCGTATTCAGCTGGAAGAGCTCTAGCGGGAACTCGATGAGCGCGCTCGCCAGCGCCCACCAGTTGCCGGTCGACGGCAGCGACAGTTGTTCCTGACTGGATCTCGCAACGACATTGAGGTATATCGTACCCTTGTGCTAAATGTAGCAGCTGCCGCTAGGATAGCAGATTCCATTCAACCATCGCGGTCAGAAGCTGGAAGAGGGTTGATGCAGATCAGAGCACTATTAGATGCAGCGCAGCGTCAGAATTCTGTTGTTTCACAGTCCCACAACAGGATACACAACAACTCACCCAGGGCAGAAACCGTTTAGTCAGCACACAGCCCTAGATCGCCCTTGCATCGTAGGGGTGGAGGCTTTCACGAAGATCAGGTCAGAGATCATTTTAACCGCGAAGACCACCGTCGAGTGCCCGTTCCTCCGCAGGGTGGTCCGCGCGTGCCCCGGCACCCGGACAAAAGGCGCTCATTCAGTGATGAATAGAATGCAGAGTTTGATGCTCGTGACCTCCTCACCCAGAAGTGGATCGACAGGGGTAGAGCCCACGGAGAAGGCCAAGATAGAGACTTTCCGAGTGGTAGCTCGGCTATTATTTCTGGTCCTGAGTGTTTTAGCAGATCCATCCGTTCTGCAGAGATTCCCCCCAACTTCAGGTTGGTGGCTGGGATCGGAAATTTTTCTGGCGAGTCCAAGCCAGAGACTTGGTTAGATGACTACCGAGTGGCTATGCAAATTGGTGGCGGCAATGACAATGTCGCAATGAAGCACATGTCCTTGATGTTAGATGGTTCAGCTCGTGCTTGGCTGAATTGCTTGGCACCTTCCAGTATATATTGCTGGGAGGATCTTGCCCGAGTGTTTATCCGAACCTTCGAGGGCACTTGCAAGCGTCCTGCAGGTCTGGTCGACTTACAACATTGTGTCCAGAAGCCCAATGAGACTTTGAGAGATTATATTCAGCGGTGGTCCACTCTGCATCATATAGTGGACAATGTGTTGGAACACCAGGCTGTGTGTGCTTTCAAGGCCGGTGTGAGATACAGAGAGCTCTATTTGAAGTTCGGTTGAACGAGTGATATTTCACTCGCAAGATGATGGAAATCGCCACTCAGTACGCTAATGGCAAGGAACAAGACCGCCTCCATAGCGGCAAAGGAAAGGCAGTCGTCAGTGATAATGGCGGCACTCCAATCGGAAACAGAAGCGAAAAGTTGACGGTCCGGTTCAAGCAGAAGCAGCCGCGCTGGCGATCCAAGGAAAGAATAAGGGGAAGGCTAAAGCACAGTATGCCCCCAAGAAAGGAAAAAATCAGTTAGGGACTAATATTATGGATCAGTCGTGTGTAATTCACAGGAGAAAAGATGAAGAGGGCAATGTGATTCTGCCCAAGCACACCACTCGGCAGTGTCGAACGCTCATTCAACAGTTCAAGGAGACTCCTCCGAGTGACAAAACTCCTGAAAAAGAGGAAGATGAAGATAAAGAAACATTCCCAGATGTCACTACTACACTTGTGGTTTTTGCTGATGTCGAGAGCAAGAGTCGACTGAAGGCCATCAACAGAGAAGTCAACATGGCTGTACCTGCTACCCCCACCTACCTCAAGTGGTCCCAGTATGCTATCACATTCGACCAGACAGACCATCCTGCTCATGTGGCCACTCCTGGTTGACACGCTCTGGTAGTTGATCCAGGGGGGCACTCGACTCAGAAAGGTCCCCATGGACGGTGGCAACGGTCTAAATACCCTCTATGCGGATACCCTGAAAGGGATGGGCATTCTGATGTCCCGACTGAGTGAAAGCAACATGCAATTTCACGGAGTCATCCCAAGGAAGAAGGCCAAGTCACTCGGCTAGATTGCGTTGGACGTGACATTCGGGAATGACAAAACTTTCCGAAAGGAAAAATTGACGTTTGAAGTCGTGGATTTCCAGAGTGCCTATCATGCCATTTTGGGTCGACCCGCGTATGCTCGTTTCATGGCCCAACCATGTTATGTGTATCTCAAGTTGAAGATGCCGGGCCCTAAGGGTGTGATCACAATCAATGGCAATCGACAGCAAGCTGAAGAATGCCTCCAGCAAGGTTCCAAGACCGCCGATCATCAGATGGCCATGGTCGAGCTGGAGGAGTACAAGAAGAGCGTTGACCCTGCTGATTTGCTCTGCGCAAAGAAGCCTGCTTCTGAGTCGGCATTTCAGTCGGCAGGGGAAGTAAAGAAAGTGCACATCCACCCGACGGACCCAACTGCTGCCCCGACGAATATATCATCAACACTCAACAACAAATAGGAAGCCGAGCTCATCCAGTTCCTCCGTGAGAACTGGGATATCTTTGCATGGAAGCCTGCTGACATGCCGGGGTTCCCAGGGGACTGGCTGAGCATCGTCTGAGAGTTGATCCGAAGGCTAAGCCCGTCAAGGAGCATTTGCGTCGATCGGCGGCGGAGAAGCGCAAAGCAATCGGTGAAGAAGTGGCCCGTCTCTTGCAAGCCAAGTTCATTCGGGAGATTTACCACTTCGAGTGGCTGTCAAATGTCGTGATGGTGCCCAAAAAAGATAATTCATTGCGCATGTGCATTGACTTCAAACATCTCAATCGGGTCTGCCCGAAGGATCATTTTCCGCTCCCCCGCATAGATCGGATTGTTGTTCGACTGCGAGATGCGAACGCTTATCGTTTCTAGATGCTTGCTCTGGGTACCATCAGATCCGTCTGTATGGCCCAGATGAAATAAAGACAGCCTTCATCACCCCATTCGGGTGTTTTTGCTACATCACTATGCTATTCGGCCTGAAAAATGTCGGTGCTACTTTTATGCGCATGATTCAGAAGTGTTTACTCGACCAGATCCCTCGGAATGTCGAGGCGTACATGGATGATATAGTGGTCAAGTCCCGCAAAGGTTCTGACCTGCTGGCTGACTTGGCCGAAACATTCGCCAATATGAGGAGATACGACATAAAGCTGAATCCAGCCAAGTGTACTTTCGGCGTCCCTGGCGGCAAGTTACTCGGTTTTCTCATTTCCAAACGAGGAATCGATGTCAACCCTGAGAAAATCAGCGCCATTACCCGGATAAAGACCCCCGTGCGAGTGCACGATGTTCAGAAACTCACAGGTTGCCTGGCAGCATTGAGTCGGTTCATTTCTCGTCTTGGTGAGAAGGCATTACCTCTGTACCAATTGATGAAGAAGTCTGATACATTCGAGTGGACTCCAGAAGCCGAGGCAGCGTTTGTTGAACTCAAAGCCCTGCTCTCCACCCAGTCGGTGCTTGCCGCTCCATGCACCAAAGAGCCATTGCTCCTGTACATCGCGACCACTAATCAGGTCGTCAGTACGGTGCTAACTGTTGAGCGAGAGGAGGAGGGTAAAGCTTACAAAGTCCAACGGCTAGTTTATTATGTCTCTGAAGTTCTGTCCCCCTCGAAGCAAAGATATCCACACTACCAGAAGTTGCTTTATGGTATTTACCTATCAGTGAAGAAGGTGGCACATTATTTTCAAGACCACTCGATTTTAGTCATCAGTGATGCTCCATTGTCCGAGATTTTCAATAATTGAGACGCATCTGGTCGAGTGGCTAAGTGGACAATCGAACTCGGACATTTTGACATCAAGTTTGAAGCCAAAAAAGCAATCAAGTCCCAGGCATTGGCAGATTTTATGGCCGAGTGGATTGAACAACAACAGCCAATCCAAGTTCACTTGGCACATTGGACCACGTTCTTCGACGGCTTTAAAATGTTGAATGGATCCGATGCGGGTGTTGTCTTGATATCTCCCAGGGGCGACAAGCTCAGCTATGTCTTGCAAATTCACTTTGATTCCTCCAACAATGAAGCAGAATATGAAGCACTTTTGTATGGGTTGCGCATGGCTATTTCACTCAGTGTCAAGTGCCTGATGGTTTATGGCGACTCGGATTTGGTGGTGAATCAAGTGATGAAAGAGTGGGATGTTCGAAACCCCGCTATGACTGGGTACTGCAATGCCGTCAGGAAGTTGGAGAAGAAATTTGAAGGCCTGGAACTTCATCATGTTCCCCGACTGAAAAATCAGACAGTCGACGGACTAGCAAAGATTGGGTCCACTCGACAGCCCATCCCCAGTGATGTGTTCTTAGAGCACTTACACACTCCTTTGGTGCAAGAATATCCTTTCACCGAAGAACCCCCGCAAGCTTTGAGCTCCACTGATCCGACTGAAGTCGATGTCCCTACAGTAATCGATTTGGTCATGGAAATTCTGGTTGTCGTTCCTGATTGGACAGTGCCTTACATTGCTTATATCCTCCGACAAGAACTCCCTGAAGATGAAACAGAGGCTCGGCAGATTGTGCACAGACCCAAGGCCTTTACTATGATGGGAGATCAGTTGTTCAAAGAAAGCGTGACTAGCGTGACGCAGTGTTGCATCTCCCCCGAAGAAGTCGAATGATTCTGGATGAGATCCACTCGGGAACTTGCGGCCATCATGCGTCCTCACGGACAATCGTCGCTAAAGCATACCGAGCTGGTTTCTTCTGGCCACGAGCTAATGATATGGACAAAGACATTTTTGATCATTGTGATGGATGCCAGTTCTATGCAAACTTGTCACATAAACCGGCCTATGCTCTGAAGACAATTCCCCTCGCCTGGCCATTTGCTATTTGGGGACTCGACATGGTTGGTCCCTTTCGGACCGGAAAAGGCAGTTTCACTCATTTGCTAGTTGCAGTCGACAAGTTTACCAAGTGGATAGAAGCCAAGCCCATCAAGAAATTGAACTCCCATACGACATTCATGAGAGAAATAATTTTTCGGTACGGCGTGCCTCATAGCATTAGCATGGATAACGGTACCAACTTTGACTCAGAAGAGTTCAAAAACTTCTGCACATCCCAAGGCACTCGGGTAGATTATGCATCTGCCGCTCACCCGCAAATCAGTGGGCAAGTCGAGCGAGCCAATGGCATCATCCTGCAAGGTCTAAAGCCTCGTCTCATGTGCGATCTGGATTATGCCATTGGTGCCTGGGTAACTGAACTGTCGTCTGTGTTATGGGTCCTGAGAACTACGCCAAATCGGTCGACTGGCGGACTCCTTTTTTCCTGGTCTACGGTGCTGAAGCTATCTTTGCCGAGTGACTTGTTTCAAAATTCTTCCCGAGTGGAACTTTATTCTGAGGCTGAAGTTGAATAGGCTTGGCAGGATGGTGTTGATCTCCTGGAGGAAGAACGAGAGATGGCTTTGATCCGGACTACAGCCTATCAGCAGGATCTATGGCGCTTCCATACGAAGAATGTCAAGAGTCGATCGTTTCATGAGGGAGACTTGGTGCTCCGAGTGAATCAACACCGACCTCATAAGCTTGCTCCTGCATGGGAAGGTCCTTTCATCGTCACTAAAGTGTTGAACAATGGAGCTTATCATCTGTACAATCTCATGAAGCGAATAGATGAGCCACGAGCCTGGAATGCAGATCTGCTCCGGCGTTTTTATACTTAGAGACAGAAGAGTCTTCTGATGTAATAAGAATACTTCATCTATGCAATTCAAACTTCTGCAATATATATTGTCGATTCCGATCATACAGTTTCACTCTTGGGAATACTCCGAGTGTCGAGCAACCCTCAAACTCGGGGGCTTAGCTACGAACATGCCTTCGCCTAAGTTAAAAACCCTGTTGGGTGGATAGCAGTCCATTCACTCGACGACCTATTTGTGAATCAGTCTTTGCTTAGGTTCAAAAATACTTCGAGTGTCGAGCAACCCTCACACTTGGGAGCTTAGTTGCGAACTTGCCTTCGCCTAAGTTAAAAAAAACGTCGGGTGGATAGCAATCCATTCACTCGACGACCTATTTGCGAATCAGTCTTCGCTTAGGTTCAAAAATACTCCGAGTGTCGAGCAATCCTCACACTCTGGGGCTTAGCTGCGAACATGCTTTCGCCTAAGTTAAAAACCCTATCGGGTGGATAGCAGTCCATTCACTCGACGACCTATTTGCGAATCAGTCTTCGCTTAGGTTCAAAAATACTTCGAGTGTCGAGCAATCCTCACACTCGGGGGATTAGCTGCGAACATGTTTTCGCCTAAGTTAAAAACCCTGTCGGGTGGATAGCAGTCCATTCACTCGACGACCTACTCGCAAATCAGTCTTAGCTTAGGGTCAAAAATATTCCGAGTGGCGAGCGATCCTCACACTCAGGAGCTTAGCTGCGAACACGTTTTCAGCTAAGTTAAACACCCCGCCGAGTGGATTGTAATACATCCACTCGATGCCCCAACCGTGAATAAATCTTTACCTAGGGTCAAAAATATTCCGAGTATCGAGCAATCCTCGCACTCGAAAACTTAGCTGCGAACATGTTTTCGCCTAAGTTAAGATTCTTTGTCGAGTAGATAGTAATACTTCCACTCGACGCCCTAGCCGCGAATGAATCCTCGCTTAGGGTCAAAACTATTCCGAGTGTTGAGCAATACTCACACTCGGGGCTTAGCTGCGAACATGTTTTCGCCTAAGCCTAAAAATAAACACAGTCGAACAAACGATTGAAAGCCAAATACGGATAAATCCAAAGGTTTAATCGCAGATAAAAGTTTTGCGAGAAAGCAAAAGTGCTCAGGCCTAAGGCCTAAATGAAGTTTTAAAGCCGATACAGTTTCACTCAGCATACCGAGGCGAATAAAGTTTTCTTCCAAAGATCAAGTTTTTAAGCGCCCGACGGGCTTGCTGGCTCGACAAAAGTGTCCAAGTCAATGCCGTCCGTGATCCTAGTGGCTGCGTCGATGAAGGTCTCCATGAAATCTTCAAACTGGAGTTTCTTCATGTTAACCACTCGGAGCTCCTTCAGCTTGTCTTCCCTCCCTTCCTTGCAATGGACCCTCACAAGGGAGAGCGCCACGCCAGCACCACAGCGAGCTGCAAATTTCTTCCAGGCTTGCACTTGACTGGGGAGGTCGTTCAGGCATGTCATCATAGATGTGAGGTCAAGGTGAAGAGTGTCCTCAGGCCACAGCTCCTTGTCGATCCTCTCCATTGCAGTTTTCAATCGAAGGACATACGCTTGGACACCTTGAAGCATGAAGTTGAGTCTGAGCATGTTCATGGCCACCGCGTCCCCAAAAGGTGACTTGGTGGGATCCAGGTTGGGCTCGATCTCCTTGGTCTCTTTCTCAAAGTATTGGCAGAATTCTCTGTGTACTGTAAACGAGTTCAAGACAGTCTTTATCAGACCCCCACCAGTGCAAGCACTCGACAGCGGTCTCAGGGACTACACCAAGTGGGTTCACTCAGAGTGCCCCCACTAGAACGGGTAACACACGATCCGTCGAGTGTCCCGTCGACCCCGTCCCGCACCTTTGAAGTAGCTTCTTCGGAGTAGGACGGTCAAAAAGGAATAATAATACACTCGACATGTCGAGTGGTGCTCGTACTCCGCGTATGGCAGAAATTCCGATTTTGAGTTTTCAAGACTACTGCTTATCGTTTGCGATTAACAGTAGCCTCGGGGACTACACCCGGTGGGTGCACTTAGCGTGCCCTCACTGGTTATAAAATAGTCGACAAGGTCTGCCCTGTCAAACTTCTGTCACTCGATCTGTCAAGTAACGTATCCCCCCCCCACTCAGTGAAGTGCAGTCTATCCTTATGTAGCATCATATCATGGTTGATCAATGATATCCATGAAACCTACAGGGTAGCCTTGGAGTGGTGAGGTGGAAGACAAACATATCCTGCATACGACAAACTCTAAGACCCGTGCCGGTGCAAGCACACGACAACGGTCTCGGGGACTACACCCAGTGGGTGCACTTAACGTGCCCCCACTGGATCTGCCAATTCTCGACCTGTCGAGTGGCAGAAAATATCCATCAATGGAACATCCATCACTCGATCTGTCAAGTGACGTACCCCCTACACTTCGTGAAGTGCAGTCTATCCTTATGTAGTGTCATATCATGGTTTATCATTGATACCCATGAAACCTACAAAGTAGCTGCAGAGTAGCGCGGTTAAGGGCAAACGTATCCCACATACGGCAGCCTCTAAGACCCATGCCGAGTCAAGCACTCGACAATGGTCTCGGGGACTACACCCAGTGGGTGCACTTAGCATGCCCCCACTGAACCAAAACCTACTCGACTAAGACCTGATCTATTTGAGTGGAGAGCTCCAAAACATTCTATGAATGGAAAATAAACACCCAATGGGTGTGCAGTCAAAGAAGACAGGAATTCAATCGGAAATGAACTTAGAATCGAACTTACTCGGACATTAGTGTGAAGCGTTGTGCTGGCATCATAATCCAACTTGCTGGCCTCGTACGCCTCCTTGGTGCGTAGCATCATCTGCTCCGCCTGGATCATGGCCTCCTTTGCAGCTCCGGTCTGATCTTCCGGAATGCGATGCAAAGGGAAAGTCGTCATCGGCACGAGCGGCGTAATGATGGGAGCAGCCGAGCTAGTCTGGGCAGGACCGGTTGGAGTCGACGTCACGATGGTAGAAACAGCTGGAGGGGCATTCGCTAGAGGCACTGTTGGGTCATTTCTGATTCATGTCGAGTCACTCATCCCTTGGGAAGACTCTGCGGTCGACCGCTGAGGCATCTGCGCAGATGGAGTTCTTCGAGTGCGTATGCGCGGGGTGCTCAAGGTTTTTTACCCCTAGGGTGTTCTTCATCATCTTCCAGTTGGATGATTTCTGCAACTATCAATCGACAAAATTAACTTTGGCATTCGACAAATCATGTTCAATAAGCAAAACTAAAGAGTTGATTACCTCTGTGAGAAGTGGCGACATTAGCAGTGTCTACATCCATGGCATCCCCTCCATCATGTTGAGGCGACGTCACTGAGGTAGAAGCTCTGATGGATCGAATAACATTTAGACAAAAAGGATTTCAAGTCACAGTCGACAGTGAGAATTCAAAAGTAAGCACTCACGTGGAGACGACAGGCACAACCATCTTCATGCGAGGTAGGGCTTTGCGAGGTTTGGCCATACTCACTTTAGGTTGCTTCATGGATCGTTCGCTCAACTCAGCAGTCGAGGGGCGGCTCCGCTTCGGGTTCTTCTCGCTTGGGCCCGGAGCCCTGTCCTCAACAGCCGTAGGATCTTGGCGAGACTTGGAGCGGTGTTCGGAGCAAGGACGTGACTCGACTTCTGGCTCGTTTTCGTTCGAGTTTTCGTACTTGTCTTCGGAGTCTTCTAAATCGTCGTCGTCCATGCTGCCGCCTTCACACACAACACCATCTTCAATTTGCTTCCCGTTAGGAACAGGCGAGTGCATGTTCGTCCACTCCTGCGGGATTCAAACAAAGAAGTCAAGTCATAAATCAATTTATCACTTGACAGTACAAGTACGTTAGTCGACACAGCACAACTTACCAGATTCTTCGGCAGGTTTTCGGCCGAGTAAGGCCGGATCCTCTTGGCTCCCAAAGGGTTGTCGCATGCTGCAGTGATGCTGTGAAGCCACTGCTCGGCAGTTTTTGCGGAACCTCTTCTGGGTGTGCCCTGGTCGAGTCCTCAGGGCCCACATAGTGCCACATGGTGTGATCTTTGGCTTGGAGCGGCTGAATACGTCGACTGAGAAATGCCTCCAACAGATCCATGCCAGTCACTCCACCTCGAATCAGTTGCACCATAGCTTCAACCAAGATTCCCACTTGGACATGTTCCTCTTCGGTCACCCTTAGAGACTTGGGGACAGCTGGACGGTCAGTTGTATAGGGGGGAAGGCCAGTCGACATGTTGGGAGATGCTACATCTTTGCAGTAGAGCCAAGTCGACTGCCAACCTCTAACAGATTCAGGAAAAGTCATGGCAGGGAAAGAACTACGAGCTCTTTTCTGAAGTCCTAAACCCCCACACAACTGAAGCACATGAGTCTTCCCATCAACAAGGAGAGCTTTCTTCACAGTCTAGGATCTGACCGTAAAGATGTGCTTGAGTAGCCCCCAATGAGGAGAACAACCCAGAAAACACTCGCACAAGGTAATAAAGGTAGACATATAGCAAATCGCATTCGGTGGGAAGTGGTGGAGCCGAGCGCCGAAGAAGTTCAGAAAACCCCTAATGAATGGGTGGGGAAGCATGGAAAAACCTCTTTCAACGCGGGAGAGAAGGAGGACCCGTTCCCCGTCGCGCGACTCCAGCTCGCGCTCTCCCTCCGGTAGCCTCCACGCACCGTCCGCCACAAGCCCATCGGTGACCAAGCCCTCCATGTCCTCACCAGTGACCATAGAGGGGAGAAAGTCCCCCTCCATCCATCCCGTCGGCGCAGTGAACCGAGCCGTCAAGGGCTTCTTGCCCTTGTTCTTTGACGCCCCCTTCTTGGCGCTCTCCAGTTTCTCCGTGACGTCCTTCGTCATCGCGACGTCCGCTCTCGTTGGAGAAGAACAGGATGAGGCGCTGGAGACAGGGGAGGCGGACGAAGAGAGGAAGTTTGGGGAAAAGTATTGTGTGACCCGCGGTGCTCCAAAATTTATATTCCGCCGAGTGCCTCGCTGATTGATGGGCCCGCAAGATCATCGCACACACCAACCGTAGTCTACGTCTAGTACATGGTGAAATGACCGGCGCTACAATCGAGGCATCATGCCCCCACTTGCTCTGATCGTGGCGTCATCATCACACGTGCGCGCTTCCCAAATTTTTGTATCCCGCAAAATCCAGGTCTAACAGATCGATCCGCCACCTCCGAAGATTCCTTCTGGTCATTCGAAACAAAATTGACACGGAGAATTCACTCGGGTATTTTCAAGGCTGAACGGACCCGGGTGAATGGCGAAGAGTTCAGTCGACGCAAGCTTCGTTGAAGTCCCGAACATCATTCGGAAGATTTGATACCTTATGTTGACATGGCATCGATATACCCATTCACCACTCGAACCCCGATCCGTTCGGGGGCTAATGATGAGGATATGTACCTAGGGTAGGGTCCTAGGCCTAACCTAGACCCCCCTACCTAAGGGCATGACATTGGAGGACTTGAAGATCATGGACAAGACTCTGACTGGATTCCCGATGGCGCTCAAGTCACTCGACACGCAATCCACTCGAAGACTTCTTACTTCACTTGACGGTCGACTGTCACTCAGAAGACCTCATTTCCACTCGACGCCAGAAGACCAGAAGCCACCTCCAGGAGGCCAACATACAGGCGTTAGGTTTTACGTCATCAGTAGCTTTTATTATGTACGTTATTAGTAATGGCAGTCTTTAAACCCATGATTGGACCCTTAGATGTGGGACAATTATGAGGGGCAGCGCACTCTATATAAGCCACCCCTCCCCTCTCGCACAAGGGTTCACAACCACTGTAATATCAACATTCCACACGACAAAGCTCCCGAGCACTGAGACGTAGGGCTGTTACCTCCACGAGAGGGGCATGAACTCATACATCCGTGTGTACACCCTCGCCATAGCTAGGACTCTGCCCTCTCCTTTTGTACCCCTACCTTCTACTGTTAAGCTCGTTCCCACGACAGGTACCGAGATTGAAAACCAGATCAACCCTAGGCATTCGGTGAGACCGAGATTTTGTGGTTGGTTCCACCGAGATGCACTTGGGAGGTTTTAATGGTCAGTCCTTGTTGATACGGAACTCCGAGTGCTCCACACAGAGAGGGATCAAAAAGCACTTGTTCAAATTTTGTGATGCAGCATGAATAGAGTATGAGGTGAGAAAGCATAGATATCTAAAGAGGTGGTCCTAGGCATTCTTGTATATCCAATTGGCAAAAGATAAATCAAAAGCCAAATAGCAACAATTGGATATCCTCGAATGAGAAAATAAATGCAGACCAACATGCTCACACAATAAGATGTCAAAAGGAATCATGGCAAACATGCACAAACACTCTAGCATCTAATAAGCACTTGGGCGATGATGAAGTCATCTATATACGAGTATTTTGACTTAGGAGCCAAGTAAGAGTACTTGATCATAGGTCATACTCATCGTTTAAGCACAAGTGGGGTTACCACTTTAACATAAAGCATTTAATGTTGTCACATACTAAGAGATGCTTTGACTCAAGTCTTAGAGTAAAGCTCCCCCTTGATGTGACATCCCCCCATAAGAGGGATAAACTAACCTTGGGTTTTGTCGACGAAGACTTCATGTTGGTGAGGTAGTGGTGGATGTTCAAAATTGATGAAGATAACCTAGAGTTGGGAGCATGATCGTTGTTTCCTTACTCTTCTCACCTACATGGGTTAGTCCCAACACACAAGAGGCAAATACAAGGATATCTATGGACATGGAGTGCAAAGCATATGTGATGATGTCCATTGATTTGTTGATTACCTTGTCCCTTGCTTACCTTTGAGGGAATGTGTGACTCCTTGAACTATTGCATAGGGTTGATGTTGATTGCAAATAGATCTTGCAAATAATGAATGTGAGTGAATTTCATTGGTGGAGTCACCCCTCAAGAACTTTCTAGTTCTTCTTCTTGGGGACCCACGTCAAATTGATGGGGATTCTTGGTGTTGAAGTAGCACTTGTAGAAGTTGAGCTTGTAGTAGCCTTGGGAACCCACTTCACCAAAGCTTGAGATTCATCTTCATATGAGTCAATGTCCTCTTGAAGCTTGGTCTTGCCCTTGAGATTGGTGTCTTGTGGTGGAAGGTCATCTTGCAACTTTGTCCCCTTGGGAAGAGTATTTTCAGACTTATCCTTTTGAGGAACAAACTTGGGATTGGGGTATTGACCTTCTTCACACTCAACTCTATTAGCGTTGAAGTAGCCAACACCACGATTCTTCCGGTATCCTCCATGCTTGCGTATAATCTCATCAAATTGTTTGTACCCTTCAAGACTCTTGTAGATACCTTTATCTATAATTCCTTTCAATAAAGCATTTTCTTGCTCAAGTGTAACTTGGCTAAGAGAATCATCATTAGTGGAATCAATAGAACTACTAGGAGCAACATCATTGGATTTAGCATTTTTATTGTTGCTACTAGATGAAGAACCTTTCTTGCCTTTGTTACTAGTTTGCTTAGATTTGACTTGTGGCGTGAATGTAGACAAGAGTAGTTGTTTGGCAAGATAAGATTAAGTCTTCTTTTGAAGATCCTCATTGATAGCTTTAATAAATTCATGTTCTTGCTCCAAATTAAGCTTCTCGAAGCGTAGCTTCTCATGAGTTCTTACAAGCTCTCTATGATCTTCAAGAGTAGATTCATGGGCTAACTTAAGAGTGTTAGGTTCTTTAGTTAGTTCTTCTATTTTCATCTTATCATCGTCAATTGACCTATTTTGACTAGCACGAGAATTATCAAGTTCATTATGATCAACGTCACTAGTTCTATCACATAGCAAGTCATCATCGTAAAGCAAATCATCTTCATCACTATCGAAATCAAGATATTCGGGGTGTGATACCTTGGGGCCTTTAGCCACGAAGCAACTTCCACTTCCTTCATTTGGTGAATCAAATAGATCATAGGAGTTGGTTGTCGCTAGTGCAATTCCGGCAACACCATCATCTTGACTATAGTCAGAGTTGGAGTGATAGCTTCTCTCGGAGTGGTTGTCAGAATCGGAGTTGGAGCCTGAAACCCATTCACCAACATGAGCTTGATGTTTTCTTCTTGAGTAGATCTTCGTGTACTTGTCCTTTTTCTCCGGGCCCCTACTTCTCCTTGAGGGTCTCTGTTCATAACGATCATCTCTACTCCTTCTCTATCTTCGAGGTGATTCATCTCTTGATCTTTGTCTTCTTGGTGACTCTTCTCTTCGTTTGTAGGGAGCCGTGCACTCATTGGAGTAGTGTCCGGGCTTCCCACAATTGTAACAGTTTCGGTCACGACTTGACGAACGCTTCTCTTCATGTCTTGAGTTGGAGCTACGATCTTTGCTTCTGTTCTTGTAGAACTTTTTGAATTTCTTGACCATGAGGCTTATCTCTTCATTTGTGACAAGGTTGTCGCTTGAGGTAGCGGGTGCACCACTTGTGCCTTTGTAAGCACCGCTAGGCTTGTGGTGAAGCTCTTCCTTGTCTTTGAGTGTCATCTCATGAGCAAAAATTCTACCAATCACTTCCGTTGGTTTGAGATCTTTGTAGTTGGGCATCATTTGGATCAATGTGCACATGGTGTCATATCTCTCATCCAAAGCTCGAAGTATCTTCTTGATGATAAACTTGTCAGTCATTTCTTCGCTTCCTAAGCGGGCAATCTCATTGGTGATGAGAGCTAGCCTAGAGTACATCTCAGCGACTCCTTCACCATCCTTCATCTTGAACTTATCAAGCTTACCTTGAAGAACATCTAACTTGGATTCTCTCACGGACTCAGCTCCTTCGTGCATATCAACCAAAGTGTCCCAAATCTCTTTTGCCTGTTCAAGACGACTGGTTTTGTTGAATTCTTTGGGGCATAGGCAGTTGAAGATAATGTCACATGCTGGAGCATTGAGTAGCAACATCTTCAATTCATCCGCATTAGCTTCACGATCCGGTTCTCTTCCATCAACAAAGAATTCACCTTCCAAGCCAACACGAACAACAAACCAAACGGCAGGATTATGACCAAGCAAATGCATTTTCATTTTATGCTTCCAACTAGCAAAATTAGTGCCATCAAAGTATGGACCTCTACGGTGATAATTTCCCTCGCTAGATGCCATACTTCTCCTAGGTTGTGAAACCAATGCAATGGAGACCAAAGCTCTGACACGACTTGTAGGATTGAAAGTAGGTCTAGAGGGGGGTGATTAGACTACTTCACCAAATAAAAGTTTTGCCTTTTTCCCAATTTTAATTCTTGACAACTTTTAGCATTCATAGCATATCAAGTAACACCCTTCACATGCATGTCTGAGAGTGTAGTAGCGGAAAATAAAGACATTGCACATGTAAGTAAAGAGAGGGTTAGGAAAGCAAACACAACTAGTGACACGATGATTTTTCCCATGGTTCCGGTAGGTGGTGCTATCGTACGTCCACGTTCATGGAGTCTTCAACCCACGGAGGGTAACGGTCGTGAGAGTCCACGGAGGGCTCTACCCAAGGAGGGTTCCACGAAGAAGCAACCTTGACTATTCCATGCGGCTTCTATCCACGAAGGACTAGCCTCACTATGGGTAGATCTTCACGAAATAGGTGATCTCCTTGCCCTTACAAACTTCTTGGTTCACTCCACAACATGAAGTAGGAGGCTCTCAAGCGACACCTAACCAATCTAGGAGGCACCACCCTCCAAAAGGTAATAGGCTCGGTAATGACGATGAACTCCTCGCTCTTGTGCTTCAAGATGATAGAATCCTCAACACACAAACACTCTCTCACGGATTTGGCTTGGTAGAAGAGATGGGATTGGTGGAAAGCAACTTGGGGAGGCTAGAAATCAAGATCCATATGGTTGGAGTGGAGGATCTTGACCTCAACACAAGGGTAGGTGGTTCTCTCTCTGAAAACTAAGTAGGATAGGTATGGAATAGTTCTGAGTGCTTCTCTTTCGAGTAGGTAGTGGTGGAGGGGTATATATAGGCATCCCCAAAAATCAAACTGTTACACACAAAATGACCAACTCGGTGACACCAATGTATAAATCTTGGTGGTACCGAAGTGACCAAAAGTGGCAACTTTTGAATCTCGGAGGGACCGACATATGAATCTCGGTTGTACCGACAAAGTGACCAATGGTCAGATTTCCAATCTCGGTGACGCCGACCCAACATTCTCGATGGGACCAAAGATGTGAATTTGCGTAACAGAAATTTGGCAACCTAAACTCGGTGGCACCGGTATGGAATTGGTTGCACCTAAGTAGCTAGGGTTTGGCTGAGTCTGTCTAGGGTTTGGAATTGGTGGCACCAGGATAGGAATGTTGGTTGCACCAATTTTGAATGTTTGGCTAGAGGCACACTTTGGTGGGAGAGATACTAAATCTCGTCGTTAACTGGATTCTGAATAGAAATATTAAGAAGAAAAAAAGATTCAAAATAAAGTAAAGGTGGGCGGCGAATAACCTTATTTATGACAAGTTTCAAACTAGTAAAGTATGTCCCTAGGATAAAGAAAAAGAAAAGCGGGCTAAGGAAACTCGCAAGGAAAGTTCCAACCGATCGTCTACTTAAGTTCGAGAGAGATGACTATCACTTGTGCACGTATGAGCATTTTGTTCACCAACAAAACCTTACCCCCTTTTAATAGTATTGACTTTCCTATGGACTCAAATTAATTTCTCACAAATGTAAAATGTAGAGCCCTCTTGCTTGAAGCTTGGCTAACCTATTTCCTTGCATCCTGGGGTAATTCCACAATCTCCTCAATCCTTTTGCCAACTCAACTCTCCATGGACTATTATCTTAAATACACTAGATAGAGGTGTTAGTCCAAGAGACAATGTATGTTGGCATGAATTATCAAAACTACCAAGGGAGCATGTTGTGCTTTCAAAAATAAGGATTTTACTAAACATGTCGTTGATTTGATGAAATCTTTTGAAGAAAAACTTGAGTTAGAAGTTTCTATTCCTAGAAAGTTTCATGATGAGTGGGAACCTACTATTAAGATTAAAATCAAAGATTATGAGTGCCATGCTTTGTGTGATTTGGGTGCTAGTGTTTCCACGATTCCGAAAACTTTATGTGATGTGCTAGGTTACCATGATCTTCATGATTGCTCTCTAAATTTGCATATTGCGGATTCCACTATTAAGAAACCTATGGGAAGGATTAATGATGTTATTATTGTTGCAAATAGGAATTATGTGCCCGTAGATTTCATTGCTCTTGATATAGATTGCAATCCTACTTGTCCTATTATTCTTGGTAGACCTTTCCTTAGAACAATTGGTGCAATTATTGACATGAGAGAAGGAAACATCATATTTAAATTTCCATTAAGGAAAGGTATGAAACACTTTTGTAGAAATAAAATAAGGTTTCCTTATGAATCTATTATGAGAGCTACTTTTGGATTGCATACCAAAGATGACAACACCTAGATCTATTGTGTTTTTCCTAGCTAGGGGCGTTAAGCAATAGCGCTTGTTGGGAGGCAACCCAATTTTATTTTTGTGTTCTGTTTTTTAGTGTTTACCACATTATTACTTCTGTAGTAATTGTGTTTTGGTGTTTTAATTACTGTTTGAGCCAAGAAAAACCTTTAGGGTGATCTATGGTAGTTGTTGATTTGATCTTGCTGAAAAACAGAAACTTTTGTGCTCAGTACAGTAATTTTATATTTTTTCAAAGAGTCGAATGGATATGAAATTTTACACAAGATTTATATATAAATTTCCTAGGTTTTACTAATTGTTCAGAATTTTTTGAGTTACATAAGTATACGAAGTTTTCAGTTTGCTACAGACTCTTCTGTTCTTGACAAATTCTGTTTTCTTTGAGTTGTTTGCCTATTTTGATGAATCTATGGGTTGTATCATGGGGTATGAACCATGGAGGAGTTAGAATACAGTAGGTATAACACCAATATAAATAAATAATGAGTTCACAACAGTATCTAAAGTGGTGATATATTTTCTTATACTAACGGATCTCACGAGTTTTCTGTTAAGTTTTGTGTTGTGAAGTTTTCAAGTTTTGGGTAAAGATTAGACGGACTATGAAATAAGGAGTGGCAAGAGCCTAAGCTTGGGGATGCCCAATTCACCCCAAGTCATATTCAAGGATTCCAAAGAGCCTAAGCTTGGGTATGCCCCGGAAGGCATCCCCTCTTTCGTCTTCAATCCATCGATAAATTTACGTGAGGCTATATTTTTATTCACCACATGATATGTGTTTTGCTTGGAGCGTCTTGTATGATATGAGTCTTTGCTTGTTAGATTGACACAATCATCCTTGCTGCACACATCTTTTGAGAGAGACACACTAAACCGTGAATTTATTAGAATACTATATGTGCTTCACTTATATCTTTTGAGTTAGGCAATTTTGCTCTATGTGCTTCACTTATATGTTTTAGAGCACAGTGGTGTTTGCGTTTTATAGAAATAATTGAACTCTTGTACCTCACTTATATTATTTTGAGAGTTTCTAAACAACATGGTAATTGGTCTAGGTTATGAATTTAGTCCTAATATGATAGGCATCCAAGAGGGATATAATAAAAACTTCCATATTAAGTGCATTGAGTGTTTGTGAGAAGTTTGATTTCTTGCATAAAGTTTTGAGATATAAATATGTTAATCTTAAGAGTCATGTTAGGAAGTAGTTTTGATTTGGTAAAAATACTTGTGTAAACATTTGTGATTCCCGTAGCATGCACGTATGGTGAACCGTTATGTAAGGAAGTCGGAGCATGACTTGTTTATAGATTGTCAACCTTTGTGTGAGGGTCGGGAGCGCGCGATGGTTAACTCCTACCAACCTCTCCCCTAGGAGCATGCGTTTAATAATTTGCTTCAATGACTAATAGACTTTTTCAATAAGCATGTGAGTTCTTTATGACTAATGTTGAGTCCATGGATTATACGCACTCACACCCTTCCACCTTTGCTAGCCTCTCTAGTATCGTGCAACTTTCATCGGTACAACAAACACCTTCCTCAAAACAGCCACCAAATACCTTCCTCAAAACAGCCACCATATATCTTTCCTCAAAACAGCCACCATACATACCTTTTATGGCATTTTCATAGCCATTGCAAGATATATTGCCATGCAACTTCCACCATTTCCTTTTATGACATGCGCCATCACTTCCATATTGCATATAGAGTCATATTTTGTCATAGGTATCGAGTTTTAATTTTCTTTTGAGTTGTAAGTAAATGAAAGTGTGATGACTATCATTATTAGAGCATGTCCCATGTGAGGAAATGATGATGGAAGCTATGATACCCTCACAAGTGGGGATGAGATTTCGGACTTTATGAAAAAAAGAGGCCAGCGAAGCCCAAATAAAAATATATAATAAAAGAGGCCTTAGATGCCCACAAAAAAGAAAAAAAAAGAAAAAGAGAAAATAGAGAAGGGACATTGCTACTACCTTTTTCCACACCTGTGATTCAAAGTAGCACCATGATCTTCATGATAGAGAGTCTCCTATTTTGTCACTTTCATATAACTAGTGGAATTTTTTCTTCATAATGCACGTCCACTTAGTTCCCCTTCGAGCTTTCATAGACTTATAGCTCTACTGCATCCGTTGCATGGCAATCCCTACTCACTCACATTGATATCTATTAATGGGCATCTCCATGGCCCATTGATACGCCTAGTTGATGTGAGACTATCTTCTCCCTTTCCTTGACAACCTCCACCATATTCTATTCCACCTATAGTGCTATATCCATGGCTCACGCTCATGTGTTGTGTGAGAGTTGAATTTTTTGAGAAAATAAAGGTGTGAAAACAATTGCTTGACTTTTCATCGGGGTTGTGCATGATATAAATACTTTGTGTGGGGAAGATGGAGCATAGCCAGACCATATGCTATTGTAGGGATAACTTTCTTTTGCCATTATATTGACACAATTGCTTTGCTAGTATGCTTGAAACATTATTGTTTTATATCAATATTAAGCCTTTGTTTTGAGTCTTACGGATCTAAATATTCATGCCACAATAAAGAATATTACTTGCATAAATATGTTAGGTAGCACTCCACATAAAAAAATCTATTTTTATCATTTACCTACTCGAGGACGAGCAGGATTAAGCTTGGGGATGATGATATGTATCCAACGTATCTATAATTTTTGATGATGGCATGCTATTATATTATCTGTTTTGGATGTTTTATATGCATTAATATGCTATTTTATATTATTTTTGGGACTAACCTATTAACCTAGAGCCTAGTGCAAGTTTATGTTTTTTCATTGTTTTTGAGTTTTGCAGATATGGAATATTAAACGGAGTCCGAACGGAATAAAGGCTTCGAAAAGAATTTTCTGGAAGGAAACAAATCAACCAGGCTTGGAGTGCACGGCAGGAAACCTGCCAGGGAGCCACAAGCCTGCTAAGCGCGCCCCCCTTGCCGCGCCTAGCAGGCTTGTCGTCTCCCGATAGGTCTCATAACCTTAATCTTTGGCCTATAAATTCCTGCATATCCCCCCAACGTCAGAACAAGCCATGCAAATACTTTTCCGTTGCTAGAAGCCTCCGTTCCCGAGATATCCAATCTTGGAGCCTTTTTTGGTAATCTACTGGAGGGTTTTTTGATCACGGAGGGCATCTACATCAACTCCATTGCCTCTCTGATGATGCGTGAGTAGTCCACCACAGACCTACGGGTCCATAGCTAGTAGCTAGATGGCTTCTTCTCTCTCTTTGATCTTCTATACCATGTTCTTCATGATCTTCATGGAGATCTATCCGATGTAATCCTCTTTTGTGGTGTGTTTGTCAAGATCCGATGAATTGCGAGTTTATCTTCAGATTATCCATGAATAATTTGGATATCATTTCTCCAAATCATTCCACAAAGTATAAGCACATTCAAAACTCTTCATTTGATTAAGCACAAATCTTGGTAAACCTCCAATGATAAGATTAACAATTCTAAGGTTACCAAGCATGTCAATTTCCTTTTCGCGTGTGGGATGTAAGGGATCAATAGGGGGCACATAGGGATTTTCAATATACTTGTTCAAATGGAATTTATCAAATAGATCAAGCATAGCATCTTTCCATTGACTATAGTACTCCCCGTCAAGAATAGGCACTCTACAACTCTAAACTCTTCAAACTAGACACATCAATCTTCCTCCAAAGGTGATTAAACCAAGGTTATGGAGACCTTGCTCTAATACCAATCGAGGGATCACTATAAGTGTGTGTCTAGAGGGGGGTGAATAGACTACAAGCACAGATGAAAACATACCCTATTTCCAAAGTTAATGGTTGGCAGATTTTAGCAATGATAGCAAGTCTGGCACACCCTACACATGCAAGTCAACAATTATGGCAGCGAAAAGTAAAGACATTGCACATGTAAGTAAGGAGTTGAGATAGGGAGATCGAACGTACGAGGGACACGAAGATTTTTCCTATGGTTCCGATAGGTGGTGCTATCGTTCGTCCATGTTTATGGGGACTTCAACCCACGGAGGGTAATGATCGCGAGATTCCACGGAGGGCTCTACCCACGAAGGGTTCCACGAAGAAGCAACCTTGTCTATTCCATGATGGCCTACGTCCACGGAGTACTAGCCTTACTCAGGGTAGATCTTCACGAAGTAGGCGATCTCCTTGCCCTTACAAACTTATTGGTTCAACTCTACAACACGAAGTAGGAGGCTCCCAAGCGACACCTAACCAATCTAGGAGGCACCACCCTCCAAAAGGTAACAGGCTTGATAATGGTAATGAACTCCTTGCTCTCGTGCTTCAAGATGATAGAATCCTCAACACTCAATCACTCCCTCACAAATCTGGCTTTGGTGGAAGAGATTGATTGGGTGGAAAGCAACCTGGGAGACTAGAAATCAATATCCATATGGTTGGAGTGAAATGGCTTGACCACGACACATGAGTAGGTGGCTCTCTCTCAGAAAATCAGATTGGGGAAGTGGGGAACTATTATGTGGGCTTCTCTTGCAAGTGAGTGGTGGTGGAGGGTTATATATAGGCATCTCCAAAAATCCAACAGTTAAACCTATATCTACCAACTCGGTGACACCGAAGTATAAAACTCGATGGTACCGAGTTGCTCAAAAGGTCGCAACTTTTGAATCTCGGTGCGACCGATATATAATTCTCGGCAATACCGAAAAGGTGACCAACGGTCAGATTGCAAACTTGGTGGCACCAATCCAAAAACTGGAAATTCCGATTTTAGGAAAAGGGGCAACAGAAAGTTGGCGACTGAAACTCGGTGGCACCGATGTAGAATTGGTTGTACTGAAAACTTAGGGTTTGGCTGGGATCTGTCCGAGGTGAAAATTGGTAGGGCCGAGTGGGAAAATTTGTTGGCACCGATTTTGCATGATAGGCTTGTGACAAACTTTTGTGGAAGAGCTTGTGGGTCTTTTGGTGACTATCACTTGTGCACGTGGAGCATTTTGTTCACCAACAATACTTCACCCCCTTTTAATAGTATTGGCTTTCCTATAGACTCAAAGTGATTTCTCACAAAATAAAATGTAGAGTCTTCTTGCTCGAAACTTTGCCAATCCTATTCCTTCTCCTTCTTTTTCTTGGGGATGCTCTTCACAATCCTTAGCCAACACTCTATGTGGACTTTATCTGAGATGCACTGGATAAGAGTATTAGTCCAAGAGACAATGTATGTTGTCATGAATTATCAAAACTACCGAGGGAGCATATAGTGCTTTAAATACACCTCTACGGTATGTCGTCCCCCACTGAACAACCACCACATTTATTGCCTTGTAAGCTACTGTGGCTTTCTCTTAAAAATATAAAAGAGGGCCTCGAGTAGTGTAGTTGGGGGTTGGAGTCTAGCAAATCAAATAGCTAGCTTAGCCCATTCTAGTGCCAACAAGCCCTGAGAATGGAATCAGATCTCTTGTAGCTTTGCGCTACACCCATATCAAAACTACCAAGCATGACGTAGGGTTTTATGCTTCGCAGCGACCCGAAATTGGGTAAATTCCTTATGCGTTTTGCGGCGAGGTTCGTTCGTCCGTTTGCCCCAAACCGAACCAAAAAGGGAGCTCCCCAGCTTCCAGGAGTAGCGTGATACGTCTACAACGTATCTATAATTTTTTATGACGACATGCTATTATATTATCTGTTTTGGATGTTTTATATGCATTGATATGCTATTTTATATTATTTTGGGACTAACCTATTAACCTAGAGCCTAGTGCCAGTTTGTGTTTTTTCCTTGTTTTTGAGTTTTGCAGATATGGAATATTAAACGGAGTCCAAACAGAATAAAACCTTCAGAAAGAATTTTTCTAGAAGGAAACAAATCAACCAGGCTTGGAGTGCACGGCAGGAAACCTGCCAGGAGCCACAAGCTTGCTAGGCGTGGGCCCCCCTAGCCGCACCTAGCAGGCTTGTCGTCTCCCGACGGGTCTCCTAACCCTAATCTTTGGCCTATAAATTCCCAAATATTCCCCAACGTCAGAACGAGCCACGCAAATACTTTTCCACCGCCAAAAACCTCCTTCCCGAGAGATCCAATCTTGGAGCCTTTTCGGGTAATCTGTCGAAGGGGGTTTGGTCACGGAGGGCATCTACATCAACTCCATTGCCCCTCTGATATCCATGAGTAGTCCACCACAGACCTACGAGGCCATAGCTAGTAGCTAGATGGCTTCTTCTCTCTCTTTGATCTTCAATACCATGTTCTTCATGATCTTCATGGAGATATATCTGATGTAATCCTCTTTGTGGTGTGTTTGTCAAGACTCGATGAATTGTGAGTTTATGTTCAGATTATCCATGAATCTTATCTGAATCTCCTATGAATTCTTATATGCATGATTTCATATCCTTGCAAGTCTCTTCGAGTTATTGCTTTGGTTTGGCCAACTAGATTGGTAATTCTTGCAATGGGAGAAGTGCTTGGTTTTGGGTTCAATCTTGCGGTGTCCTCACCCAGTGACATAGTAGGGGTAGCGAGGCACGTATTGTATTGTTGCCATCAAGGGTAACAAGATGGGGTTTTCATCGTATTGCTTGAGTTTATCCCTCTACATCATGTCATCTTTCTTAATGCGTTACTATGTTCTTCATGAACTTAATGCAGGCAGAAGTCGATCGATGTGTGGAGTAATAGTAGTAGACGCAAAATTGTTTCGGTCTACTTGAGACGGACGTGATGCCTATATGCATGATCATTGGCTTGGATAAGTACATGACATTCTCTCGAAAGGACTATTTTAGGACGGTGGTTCTCAACGTCCATAGCGAGTATCCATAAGAGTAGTAACATGCGATTGTTGTTGGTATTGAAGTTCTTCATTCCACCGAACAATTAGTGTTTGTATATGTATTAACCTACGTGGTGTGTATTTTTGTACAAATATGTAGAGTTTATGTATCTACTGTTGTGAGTACTTTGAGTAATATTATGAGAAAAATATTCTGAGCACTTTCTTAATATTTTGTACATGCATTGATAAATACTCTAAGCACCTCCACACTTTTTTGGGAGCACCATCTAAAAGTAGGCTAAGCACTTCCAGAAATTATACACGGAGACTTTTACCAAAAGTAGTTGCAACATTTAATAAGTCAGTTGCAAAAACATTTAGTGACACTAAAAATGACCCATCCAACATTTGTTGTGACATTAAAAGTCATCGCAGCATATGCACATGCCTAGTGACAACCAAATCTGCAACCTAAAACCAGGCCAGAACATCACCTAAGATGCTAAGGGGGCTGCCCCGGGAGGAAATCAGCCAGTGTCGGTTTCTGTCACTAAAAATGATCTCATGCGACATTTTTCTTCTTCTGTCACGAGGATTTCTGTCACCACCGCCAACTTTGTAGTGAAATTAATATTTTAACCAACTCTAGTTGTTTACGCAACTATACATCATTTGAGGGGTTGAGCCAAAACTCAGAGGACATGCATGCCTTCACCCTTTCTCTTTGAGCTAATTTCATTTACAACATGCCCACTCACATGAGGTAGATCTTTAGGTGATCTTCGGACCTTCACAAACTTGTTCTTCCATATTCCACGCTCTAGGTGCATTTGAACATACACCTAACCATGTTGAGCATGCACGATGCTCAAGAGTAACATGTTAAGGTCATCCCCAGTCAAGTTCTTTAGTGATGCTCAATCATTTTAACGCTTTAGACTATGTTTTTTTCCTCCTTAGGATTGTCTAGTTGGAAGCATGCGCTCCTCTTTCAAAAGCATTCCAAATTATCATGGAGTATTCAACCGCAAATGATTGGAGATGGGTGTCTACTTATAGCTAGTGAGCAGTCCCGAGGAATGAAATGACCATTGAAGGCAGGGCCACCCAAAGTACATGTGACATGTGGCAAAACGATCGGATTTCACAACTACAATACTGACTTGTGGAAGAAATGATCTTCAACACTAAATCTAAATGAACCACTTCTAAGGAGGTTTCAATGTTTTCCGTCAAAGAATTAAGTTTGATCGAGAGCACGCGCGCGCGCACACGCACACACATACACGCACAAAGGCTTCAATCTCAGATTTCACCCTGGCCCTCCTAATATATGGTTTCCCTGTTGATTCAATGGGAGAAAGTAAAACTGTAAAATAAAGTTCTTTGCTACAGCTTCATATTCCTCACAAGGTCATACCGAAGAAATTCATCGTTCACACAGATTTTAGTGGTCATACTTTTCTGTTAACCAAATCCCGAGGGACTTTCACTTGTGTATACCCACAAACACATCAGTACCTTAACTGCTTTGGTAATTAATTATCCAGAGCCCACTAGGAGGCACTAGATGCACGTATGATATGAGCATCTATTTATTAAATGTTTATACTTTGAAAATATATGAACACATTTCAAAAATGCATTATTTTTTGTGTGAATACTTTTTGTAAAACCACTAGCATCTCACTATTTCTTCTTATTAATTTGTTACTATCTATATTTTTCTAGCGCATTTTAAAAAAAGTGTATGTGAATGGAAAACTCTGAAGTGTGACAATGGTCCATCTATAACTGCGTGGAATCCCCTCGATATAAACGAGTATAGCAGTTCCTTTGTTGGCTAGCCCGATAAATGTCACAAGTTTCCTTAAATGATTTGATTTAATAATAAAACCGTTGTTTCCTAAAGAAATATAAAAATCTATTCCGAAAATAGAAATATTCGTAAGTTTGATTTTTTGTTCACGTGTAGAAAAAGAGGTTCATTTACTTCCAAAAATCGTTCACATATTTGAAAATAAATTCATTTTCATGTATAAAAATGTTTTTACAAAATAAGTTCATACACAACTAGCTTCATATTCATACACTTTTACAAAAAATGTTGACCGTCTCCCCAAGAGAGTGAAGCAATAAAGTAAGTAAAATGAAATAAAAAGATTATTAAAACCCCCGATAAAAAAGGATAAAAATGATACTCCATCTGTTCCGAATTACTTGTCTTAGATTTATCTAGATACAATATTTCTTTTGAGGCATGAATAAAAATGATATAGAAAAACCGAAAAATGTTGCTACATGGGCCGGCCCACGTAAGAGCAAGAGCCGAGTAGGCAACTAATTTAATCTTTGCGGGCTTGGAGATAGAGATTTCTATCTGTAGGCCCAACCAACGGGAGCCGGCAGCGTCGTCTCCTCGTTCGCGCCAGAAAATGGAAAGAAACGCAATCGTTTCGAGACTTCAATTCGTTGGCGCGCGCCAGCCTACCCGCCCGCCGTTGCTTCACTCGTTTTCTTTCCCTCCACCACCGTCTCACTCCAATTCCATTCGTTTTTCCCTCCCTCCCTCCTCCAAAATCACCAACAAAAACCGCCGAGGCGCACACAGAGGGAGAGAGGTATAGAAACACGAAAAAGGAGAGATCGAGATCTAGGATTCTACGGCACCGTTGCTAGCCATGGCGCCGCCGAAGCCGAGCTCTCCTCCCAACCCCAACCCCAGCCCCGCCTCCGACGCCGACAAGGCCAGGGGCAAGATGAAGGTGACGCCCCTTCAGGTCGCCTTCCTCGTCGAGCGATACCTCGCCGACAATGGCTTCGCGGCGTCCCTCGCCGCCTTCCGCTCCGACGCCGCCCACCTCTTCGCCAAGACCAGCAACAACATAGTCCCCCCCAAGGGCCTCCTCCCCCTCGCCGACATCCTCCACGACTACATCTCCCTCAAGGAGTCACGCCTCGCCGTCGACTCCGCCATGCAGGCCATGCAGACCCTCGTCTCCACCTACTACCATCCCGGCTCATCCACACATCTCGCGGCGGCGCCCTCCTCGCCACCGCTCGTTCCGCCCTTCTTCGTCGGCCCCACCACCTCTTCTCCCCCGCACCCACCCATGGTGGCTGTCCCCCCGCCTCCTACAGGTACCTTCCCTCTTTCACTCCGTGCACCCCACTTGTTCGACGATATGCGTGCTAGTCTCCGTGATTCCTTCGGTTACTTACACATGTTATGTTCTAGTACTAGATTCCAACCCCTTGTTTGCTTGCATCCGATTTATCTTTTAGGGGAGAATTTTTAACTGCCCTTTGACTTGCAAATCTATGGTTTGGAAAGTGTGTACTGTCATAAATTGTAATTCTTGCCTACATTTCTGTTTAGTTTCTGAATTGCACTGTTAGATATATTTTGGGCCACAAGCACACCAGTTACATGGATAGTAGATAGCTTGTCAATTGGCTACGGTTTTTAGAATTGGACCGTGTGCACTGGTATTTTTTTCCTGAATATGAGTGCAGCATATCATACATTGACAGAGAGTTGAGAAAATACAGATGCCAATAACCCTCTCCCAAATATGACAAGGCAAACACATTGTATTTCCATTTGATAAACTGGCACATGCAGTATTTCTCCTCCAATTGCCTTCCACGTGCAGCCTAGTCATGTTCTCTTACGTGTAGCTTTTGCCATCCATACATTGTGTATTACTAGATTTCAGTCTATCACCTGGTGGCTGGTGCTATTATTCATTGTGAAATTAACAAGGTCCCTTTTCTGTTGTTATTGCAGGCTCCTCTGGATATGCTACGCCTATGATACACTACACCCAGTCCTCCTCCTCACTCGTTGTTCAGAATTCTTCAAATAGCAACAACATGTCCACCCCAGCAGCCAGTTCCTTGCCTACAAAAAAAAGGAAGGCAACCAAGCCTGCTGCAAAAACTACTTCAGCCTCCAAGAGAATATGTGCTGCACCGTCTACAAGCTTGAACCCAAAAGGTACATTTTTGAAAATACTAGCATAACTTGACTGTCTTCTGCTGCAGCATCACCAGTTATTGACTTAGTCCTAATGCCAGGTAAATGTGCAGCCTCTCAATTGCAAACTGCACAGCCAAGTTCAGCTGAACATTCAGTGGTTGCAAAACTGCCGGCCCAAGCCTCATCAGTTGCAAAAAGCTTATTCACCCCACTCCAGTCTCAAGTCAGTTCATCTCCTTGTACAGCTCAACTAAGCTATCCCATGGGAAATGATCCTGCTTCTTGTCAATCACAAAGGCCATCATCTGTGCTTCCAAATGCTCATGCCCAACAGGAGATTGCTTCCTCTCAATACTCTATAGTTTCTTCCAAGAGACTAATAGTCAGTCCTATGAAAGGGGGCACCTATTATTCTGTCGAGAGGAGTTGCCATGTCAGCTCCCCCTTAAAATCAAGCACCCAGAGATCGTCAAAAAGGGAACATGTGAAAGGGAGGTTAGATTTTGACAGTTCAGATGCAAGGCCAGTTTCCATTGAACTTGTTTCTGAGAAGCCCTCTAGCTCTACCTATAATGGAGAGAAGCAAGATGACTTTGACATTGATTTCGGAAACTTTGATCTATTTGATGGTGACTTTTCATTTTCGGAACTTCTGCTTGACTTCGATCTTGACAATGAAGGCCTTCAATGTGAGAATCCTTCCACAAATGCTGAAGTTCAAAGGTATGCTACTGTGTTATTATTGGATGCCTTTGGTTTTTTGTCCTTGGTGATTCTATAGATGCTAAGATGGTTCTGTTGTGTAAATTTGATGATTACAGACTACAGCCCACTGTGAAGAGTAACAACATGACTGCCGATCCAGCTTTTCCAGATCCAATGAAGCCAATGTCAGCAGATCCCACTGAAGACATCAATTCACAAGGTTAGAGAAAGCTCAAATAAGATGCTGCACTGTCTTGATTTTGTTCATCCTATCATAACTTTTTTGTAACAAGTCTTCTATGCATACCTGTTTGTGCAGGAGCTACATCTGTTACTTCTGTCAGAGCTATTACTAAGAGGATAAAGATTGTTAGCCCTGGTATGCCTATAACCTCTACCTATCATGCTTCTCATGTCCAACAGGTGTTAAAATTATCTAATATGCTAGCTGTATTTGTTTGCAGTTAAGGGCCGCACAGCTTCTTAGCATGGTGAATAGAACAGAACATCATGAAGAGCAGATGTCCTCTGGATATGACTACTAACTGAGATGATCTAGATGGCTAGCTAATTTGTTGCTACATGCTGTTTTGACCAACTGCGCCGCACAGGAGTTCTTTCAGCACTACACACGGCTTTCTGATGGCAAGCTTGTGCTGTTTTATTCCTTTTTGCATTTAGTATTTAACTGCCTTCATGTATAGCTGATATTGAATTGCAAGTGTTTCTCTTGACATTAATGTTATTGGGTCAGCAGTTTGCTATATTAAATCTGTGATGGGTATTTTCCATGGTTTGCCTTGAGCTTTTCGTGCTCCTAAAATGTATGTTTGCTTGAGCGAATTAGAGCATAAAGTGCATTACCGATCCATCAGTCATAACTAATGCAGATGTGATGTTCTTGAGCCAATATAGAAGTGTGCACAATTGTAGGTATTTGTGCTGGCCGGTCCTATAAAAAAAGTTGCTAAATATACAGGTTGTTACTACTTTGGAAGACTAACACACACACACACACACACACACACACACTGTTGTGATGTCGTTACACATATTTGATAAATTTGTTTGCCTAATTTGTTCCTGCCCATCTCTTGGGTCATGTAAATTTCTATAGTTTCCACGCTTTCTCCTTATGTAAATGCTTCCCTCTGATGTTCCTGTTGGGGTTCAAATTACTGGCTTCATAGATACTTCTGGCTTCCAGCTGAGAGTAAGAGAGACAGATACAGTACTAAGATGAGAATTTTCAACCAGGCAAGCTTAAACTAGAAAACAGGTGTCCAGACGAAAGCATACGGGCTGAGGAGAGAGACGTATGGATTGGTTACATCAGAATATCATACATGATTGATATTTTGATAATATGGAAATCCTACATAATGTTGTCTGTTAAAGTGAATAGAGAAGATAGACAGCGCAAAAATACCAGTGGTACCATCGCTGAGCCAGCTCCAGAATGTCTTGGGAGCAAACGGAAGAATATGTCTTCGCGAAAATGGTTGAGTAGACATCCTAAAGGATCGCATGATCCTTTCTTAATGGTATTGCCGAAGAAGAACGGATCAATGCGATCCCTTTGGATGCATTTTTGAGCCACTTACGCAGAAAAGAGGTGGATTCTGGAACCTTTGTCATCAGATAATGGAGATGGAAGGTACTTATAAATTCTCTCCCTCCCATGGGCACTTGGGCGTGTGTTTATCATGCGTCCAACTGCTGGTGATAGTTCTTACTGTGAAAATATGAAGGCCAAGGTATTTTCTGTAAATATTTGAGTGCCAAAATATAAGGAAATAACCACATAATCTGATCTATAATAAGTGTCGCAGTTTTTAACTAGCCCCAGTTCAAAACTGCGATAATTATTTTGGATCGCAGGGAGTAGCTTTGTGTTTTCACTCTTGTTTTGGCTACTTCACCCTGTCAACACACTTCTTTCTTTTCACACGTTCTTAATTATTTGAACGATCATTTCTACATTGATTTGTTTTAGAAGATGTAGATTTCATGTTTGTCCTGTCAACAACACATGTTGAGTGGTCTTAGGATTTTTTTTAGCTCTGTACCACAATAAGGAAATCCTAACCTATTTTCCAAGTAATGATGTTTCCATGGCTGATAGGATCCGTTACTACTGTTTCTTGCTTCCTGAATTTCCACCGAGGCAGGAAATATTGGGGAGGGGGGGAGTAGGATCTTCTAGGACAAGGACCTCTCTGCTCTGCTTTGCTACTTTCAGCGTTTATATTTAATTTTGTGGACACATTGAAGCAGAATAAACAGTATGATTTGAAGTGATGGATTCATGGTACACTTATTGGATCCATCAAGAGTGCACATCTCTAAAAGCTTTGCCTCCCCTTTTACCAGACATTTATGCTGCAACATATACTTTACCATGTTTGATCCTACTCGTGCATTAGCTCAAAGCCTTTTTAGGCCACCCACTGTGAGGGTGAAACAATCAGTTTTCTTTGAACAACATCACATGAGACTATGACTATGAGAGAAGAAAGGAATAGTAGTAGATCCCTCGGGCAGAGACAGTATGCAAAATACCTACTATGATACAGTTTTTTTTAAAGAACCAGTGGGATTTCTCCCTACTTTACGTTTTTATGGATTTTAAAAGGTTATGATACAAAAATAAAAAGAAATGGAAAGTTGTAAGCAGCTGAGATAGCTGACCTAGAAAAAAGAAAGAAATATACAAGTGAGAAGAACTAAGCTATCAAATGAAACGCCTTGACCCAATTCTCAGAAGCAGAGTACTTTTCCTGGCTCTGTGGGTGAGCAGAGTACTATGTTACAGGTTATCTCTATAATGCTTATATGAGTAGATTACTACCATTACCGCTCCATCATGACACATGAACATAGACCGATGATGCTATTGGTGCCTGTCAGCACATATTAGATGCCAATGGAAGTGAGTGGTAAAAAGGAATGGTCCCTTTTGATTTGTGGGTATCATCCGTTTCATTTCCAATGGCGTGAAACAAGTTCTTTTGCCTTTTCCATCATAATCATTTACAAAGGTTTCTTTCCATCCAGAAATTTATGCCTGAAGCTACTCAAGTGGCAAGAAATTTTCAAATCTTGTTCCAAATGTGGTATATTGTTCAGTTGAAATATATTCCCCGTGATGCATTAGCTGAGATGTTTTGGAGTTATTAACACAACCTAGTGATGCTTGGGAACATTATGCCCATGCTTAACATGTATAGTGATCAATCTGTATGACGACAGGTTCCTTGTTTGCTTTGCATGTCCACTATTCTGTACTGTATGACATACCTTTTCGGGTACAATCTTGTTATGTCTGTATTTGCTCAGAAGTTTCCTTGTTACCTTATCTGCCATGGTTTGTGGTTTTACACACACGTATATGAAAACTACTCCCTTCATTCCTAAATACAAGTCTTTCTAGAGATTCCACTATTGAACTACATACGGATGTATATAGACATATTTTAGAGTATAGATTCATTCATTTTGCTCCGTATGTCCCCTATTGAAATGTCTAAAAAGACTTATATTTAGGAGCG
Source organism: Hordeum marinum (assembly GCA_022496015.1). NCBI lineage: Eukaryota > Viridiplantae > Streptophyta > Magnoliopsida > Poales > Poaceae > Hordeum > Hordeum marinum. The sequence goes on along the minus strand of CM039673.1, from coordinate 296,027,617 downwards.
GAGGGAGCAGATGATTGATGGGCATCACTGGTTTCACTTGTCACATCCTGACTAATTTGTTTCATGGATCATTGCCTTGTACTCATTTGAAGGGCCATGACTAGTGCTTGATGTTGGCAAAGCACAAACAAAATAAAATTGTGCTGAGTTATACTTCCTCCGTTTCTAAATATTTGTCTTTGTAGAGATTCAACTATGGACTACATACAAAGCAAAATGAATGAATGTACACTCTAAATTATGTCTATATACATCCGTATGTAGTCCATAGTGAAATCTCTAAAAAGACAAATATTTAGGAACGAACGGAGTATAATTTAAGTTTTCAAGTTTATGTTTCTGGTCCTTTTTGCTGTCTTATTTCTTCTATTAGCTTTATAAGTAGTTCGTACTGTATTGGTGAAGATACACATTAAAACGAGACCTGTAGTGTATCATGATTCATCATTGTCGTTGCTACTGGTGTTGCTTTTCATCCCCACAAGAATTAGAGTTACCTGTGTACATGATTTTGTCTATGTAATCCGAGCTAGAAATTTTGGCTAATGCGGTACTAGTTACTTTACTGAATCTTACATGGGGTGGCACAAACATCGTACTTATTTCTTTTGTACATCAAGAGTAATTTTTATAGGGATTGACAGTTTTAGGTAAGCAGACATTGAGACGCTTCAAATTGCATCTGTCCCCTCTGCTATCTCAATCTGAATATGGCTTGCTGCTCCTTTACCTCTGTGCTCCGCTCCTACCCTCGGCCGGTTGCTATGCTTCTAGTTCGAATGCCAGCTTATGGTTGGGGTCGACGTTTGCTTTCCAACCTGCAGCTTATGGGAGAAATGGGATGCCCATACGGCCATACCAATCACATCTGGTGAAACCGAGCCTCTAATCCTCTTACCGTCTTGCTTTGGGTTGCTTGATTACTACTCCCTCCGTCCCTAAATAAGTGTCTCAACTTTGTACTAGTTGTACTAGAACTGTTACAAATTGAGACACTTGGGACGAAGTGAGTACCTTTCATTAGTTTTTTTTATTGTGTGTAAGACATTACTTTGTTATATAGGTTGGCATTGTCTTAGCTTTGGATTGCTTCTGTCTTAAGAATAAGACTAGAATCTCCATACTCAACAAAACCTGATATTTAAGTTAGCTCAAATTTTTTTTTGGGTAAGTTGATATTTGGGACGTTAGATTAAGATCTAGCGGCTGTTCTTCTTTCTTCTTCCTCCAACCGTTCTCCCACAAAACCGACTTAAATTGCAAATTCAGTCAACTTACATATAGCTATTGTGGATATTTAAAGGTACTATATTGTTTGGACATATGTAAAGTCAAATCCTGAGCACTACTTACTATCTTAAACAATATTAGGATTACGTATTTTAAATCATATTTGTATTTTTTCTCTCCATTTATTCGGTGTTAACTATAAATACATTACCTTAGAATTCAGTAGAAATGTTGTGCCCCGCTTGGAATGGTTGCAGAATTAGCATGGCCACCTGTATTTAGCTTGACTTGAACCAAATACTGGTGACCACACTAATTTTACACCCATTTCAAATAGCCCCATAAGGATAATAAACAGCAGAGTGAAGGAGAATCTGGTGTTGGCTAGACATGAATGGCCAGTCTTCTAACACTGGGGGTAGTCTGGCGGCGGCGGAGGAAGAACGGTGTCCGGGGTCGGGCCGTCGTCCACCTCGAACGCCATAGCTAGCCCGAAAGGCAAATGGGCGTCCAAGTGACAGTGCATGACCCATACACCTGGGTTGTCGGCCGTGAAGCGGATGACCGCCCACCCACCGGCCGGCACGGCGATCGTGTTGCGCTGCTGTGGGTTGACAAGGTTGTAGGAGCGCACGGCGGTGCGAGCCTTGAAGTTGCCGGCGCCCTGCGCGAGCACGTAGAAGTTGAAGCCGTGCAGGTGCAGCGGGTGGTTCTCCGACCCCAGGATGGCCGTGTTCTGCAGCACCACCTCCACCGTCGTGTTGAACCGCAGCCTCCTCACCCTGGTGCCCTTGGACGTCAGCATCACGCTCCTGTTGGTGCTCATGGAGCCGTTTGTGAAGTCGAACATCACCGGCGGCCTGTCGGGGAAGTCGCGGGTGTACACCCCGTCGACGTTGCCCCTCATGCGCGCCTCCAGCAGCGACATTGCCTTGGGGAGCTGGAACGACACGTTGTTCATACTCGCCGCCACGGAGCCGCGCGTCCGGTTGCACAGCGTCTGCGTTGGCATGCACGGCGCGATGCCCAGCCCGTAGGTGACCAGCATCCGCGTGTCCACGTGCAGGGGTACCGTTGGCTTGCCGTCTTGCAGCAGTCCGGTCAGCCTACCGTAGAAGCCCTGCGCCGTCGCGCTGTCTTCGAACGCCGGCATGCTCGGCATCATGATCATACTCATACCAGCTGCTGTCGCTGCACCATGCTTGTGCTCGTACCGGAGGAGCCCCGTGGTGGTGGTGGTGTAGGTTGCGTTGGCCACGCTCTGGTACACCTGAGCGGCCATGTAGTAGCGGCCCGGGGAGGCGTTGGCGTGCATCAGAGCGTCCACCGTCTGGCCAGGAGCGAGCACGATGACGTCCGTGTCGTAAGGGTCGGTGTAGCAGGCGTCGGCGGCGACTACCGTGAAAGCGTGGCCTGCGACCTTGAAGAAGAGCTGGTAACTGAGCGCAGCGTTGACGAGGCGGAGCAAGTAGGTCTCGCCGTGCCGCACGGCCAGCTCGTAGCCGCTGGGCATGCCGTTGATGGTGAGCGCGACGGAGTTGTTGGGCGGGCCGCCGGTGAGCATGGCTTGCCTCTCGACGTCGACGACGCTGGCGTTCCACCACTCGCCGAGGAGGAGAGTGGCCTCGCCGTAGGGCGTGGGGAAGGGGTAGTGGGGTCTGTCGGTGCCTGGACGGATGAGGAGCGCGCCGTAGACTGTGGCGCGGAGGAAGGATACGTGGGCGTGCCACCAGAGCGTGCCTTCTTGGCCGGTGACGTTGAAGCGGTAGGTGTAGGTGGTGCCGCCGGGGCGGATGGGGCACTGCGACACCATGCTGGGGCCGTCGGCCCAGCCGGAGAGGCGCTGGAGGACGCCATGCCAGTGGATGGTGATGTTGTAGGGGGAGTAGTTGACGACGTGCACCACGACGGCGTCCCCGTTGCGAGCCTCCACCATGGGCCCTGGGAACTGCCCGTTCACCGCCGTGATTACCTGACGCTGCCCCAGCCGATCGATCGTGAGGTTGCCCACCTGCGCATATGCATTGCACCGAGCCCATCCATGGCGTCAACGTTATCAAATGGCTGTCGTTCAGCAGTGCACCGCAGAAATGTGCACGCAGGTTGAAGTTGAACCGCAAGGGAATGATAGCATGCATGTAAAGAGATCAGTAGTGGTCACGTACAGAGAATGTGTGCTCGACAACGGCAGCATCAGCCGGAGGCAGGCCAAGGCATCCGAGAAAAACGAGAGCATATGCAAGCCCAAACATCTCTCGGTCGATCACTCCAATGCAATGCAGTGCAGAAGCAGAAGTAAGGTCGTAGTGCTACTGGACGCATCTCAGGCAATATATAAGGCCGGCCGAGGTACAATAAGATGCATGCAAATGCAATGCTATCAATTCAGAAAGAAGACGCTGCCGACTGCAGGTAGGTAGTCTGTTTCTGAGACGGATGCATGAAGACTACATGTGGCACGGGCATCTCGGAGCTGGATAGATCGAGCTACTATGAGGCACGGGCAACGATCGCTAGACACTCTACCTAGCAACCGTACCTTTGCTTGATTAAAGGCATCCTTGTGCCATGTTATTATATTTGAAGGTACACGTACAAGTGTATGTGATCACAAGTACCTTGATGTGTCTTTGCACTAAGATAGTTTATCATGTGATATCCCTGCATGTTTTTTTTTGAACTGTTCTACGGTACACACAAGCTACTAAGCTAGCAACTATCCAATGCCAGTCCGTGGTAGAGCTTGTGGTAGAATCATGATCTCATCATGACTTAGATCTCTCTGTTTTTGTGCACAAGAATGGAGTCCCAACAACTCAAAGCAAAAGGGCAATCTCAAAAAAAGGTGAAGAGTTGTTTCCTCGGCATACTCACAAAGTTCACAAAGGGGAAGATTCCCCAACACTCCACAGTTTACATCGTATGTACAAGCGGGCAAACCGCATCCACCTCAATCTCATAGGCTAACTACTCCTGTGCTGCCCACGCTAGACTACCCTTCTCAAAACCTCTAATTACATCCTTGAGCAATTCTGCCTTCGCCCACAAGATGCCCTCCTCCGTCATGCGCTGTGTGATCCTCGCCAGCGATGGAGTCGCGCCATTGAAGACGATGTCATTCCGATGCTTTCCAGATTAGCCACATGCCAAGGAGGCTTAAAGCACGAATGTTCCTATTGTCTTGTCTGCTTCGGTCCTGTCTGATGCATCATGCCTCTAAACTTTCTTCATGTCTCGGCTCGAAAGCGTCTCTGCTTGTTCTCACGCTCAACCATCTCCACACTTGCCTCGCGAATATACATCCCACCGGCAGGTGTTGGATTGTTTCATCATGTTGATCACAGAACGGGCAGGTATCCTGGTGTGGTAATCCGCGCCCTGGCTAGTCTGTTCGAAGTCCACACCCGTCCCTTCAGGGCAAGCCAAGCGAAGAAGCAACACTGGAGCGGAGCTCTTGACTTCCACGTGAATGCGGCCGTGGGTGATACTTCCATTCCCATGAATCTTGCCTCATATCCAGACTTCGCCTAGAACTGACCATCCGTCGTCCAGGACCAGATAAAGGTGTCCTCTACGTCTATGACAAGCTGCGTGTCCCAGACCCTCTGTCATAATGAGAAGAACTGCTGGATGGCCTCCATAGAAAGGTCCGGTCCTATGTCACCTGCCCATGTCTCGGTGAGCACCGCTTCCTCCACAGTTCTCATTTTCCTGATCCGGCTCGGGATGGGCCGGTAGATTTCTGGTGCCAGCTCACATATCCGATATCCATCTATCCATTTATCTTCCCAGAATAGTGTTGATCTTCCATTCCTCACACTGGCTCTTGTCGCTGCTCGGTAGAGCTCCATGGATTCGGCCGGGACTGGGATGGTGAACTCACTTCACGGCCTTGTGCGATCAATCCGTTGCAGCCACGACCATCTCGCCTGTAGAGCCTTGTTCATCCATCGGAGGTTGGGGGTTCCCAGGCCGCCTGCCCACCGTGGTCTACACACGGCCTCCTTCTTTAATGCAAGATACGCATACTCGTGCGTATTCGAGAAAAAGTTCACAATTATAGGAGGGCAGGTGAAAAGATCATGTGAAGGAGATTCTTTGTATTAACTCTGTCATGCAACACCAACCAAAATAAAATTTTGTATCTGAGCATAGCAACATTTTTCATTCAAAAATGGTGTCTTTCACTGACCTAGTGTTTATGTTGTTGTGATCTATGATAGAACTATCGGATCATGTAGGCTAGGGTTCCAATAAAAGTGATGAGAAGGAGGGGATGATTACCTTCTCTCTGGTTCGAGGAAATGCCGCCGGTGGCCATGGATAAAGGGCACCGGTGGTGGTGGTGGCAGAGAGATGGCAAGGTGGTGGTGCTTCCCGTGAGCACCACGCTAACCCTAGATCGGTAAGGCGTATAGGTGGGGTTTGTGGCGGCGGTGAACTTCGTCGGTCGTGCCCCGTCCCCCCACCTCTGTTAATATAGCACGGGTCATAGGGCCCCACCAACCATAATGGGTTGGGCGCCCCCGATCAGGGCACATTGACCAAGGGCCTGGCAGGCCGTTGGGACTGCTCAGCGAAGATCAACCTAACATCCATTGATAGAACCGTCGGATCGTGTAGGCTAGGGTTCCAGTAATAGTGGTGAGAATGAGGGGATGATCGTGTAGGCTAGGGTTCCATTTGATGTAACTGTTGGAAATATGCTCTAGAGGCAATAATAAATTAGTTATTATCATATTTCCTTGTTCATGATAATCGTTTATTATCCATGCTATAATTGTATTGATCGGAGACTTAGATGCATGTGTGGATACATAGACAAAACCATGTCCCTAGTATGCCTCTAATAGACTAGCTCGTTGATCAAAGATGGTTAAGGTTTCCTAGCCATGGACATGAGATGTCATTTGATAACGGGATCACATCATTAGGAGAATGGTGTGATGGACAAGACCCAAACTACAAACGTAGCATATGATCGTGTCAGTTTATTGCTACTGTTTTCTGTATGTCAAGTATATGTTCCTATGACCATGAGATCATGCAACTCACTGACACTGGAGGAGTTCCTTGTGTGTATCAAACGTCGCAACATAACTGGGTGACTATAAAGGTACTCTATAGGTATCTCCGAGGGTGTCTGTTGAGTTGGCATGGATCAAGACTGGGATTTGTTACTCCGTGTGACGGAGAGGTATCTCAGGGCCCACTTGGTAATATAGCATCACAACAAGCCTTGCAAGCAATGTGACTAAGTGTTAGTCACGGGATCTTGTATTACGGAACGAGTAAAGAGATTTGTCAGTAACGAGGTTGAACTAGGTATGGAGATACTGACGATCAAATCTCGGGCAAGTAACATACCGAAGAACAAAGGGAACGTCTTACGGGATTAACTGAATCCTTGACACAGAGGTTCGACCGATAAAGATCTTCGTACAATATGTAGGAACCAATATGGGCATCCAGGTCCCGCTATTGGTTATTGACCATAGAGGTGTCTCGGTCATGTCTACATAGTTCTCAAACCCGCAGGGTCTGCACACTTCAGGTTTGGTGACGTTTCGGTAGTACAAAGTTATGTATCATGGTGACCGAAGGTTGTTTGGAGTCCCGGATGAGATACCGAACATCACGAGGAGCTCCGGAATGGTCCAGAGGTAAAGATTCATATATAGAAAGTCCTATTTTGGTCGCCGGAAAAGTTTCGGGCTCATCGGTAGTGTACCGGGAGTGCCGGTAGTGTACCGGGAGATCATCGGGAGGGCTATTTCGACCCAAGAGGCTACATGGGCTGTGGGATAGTAAATACCAGCCCTTTGTGGGCTGGTGGAAGTCCCACACAAGGCCCATGCGGCTGGGAAGAAAAGCCCAAAGGGAAAAAGGTGGAAAAATGCCAAAAAGGGAGGAATCCTAGTCCTACTAGGATTGGAGGAGGAGTCCTCCTCTCCTCCTCACTTCAGCCGACCCAAGGAGGCTTGGCCCTTGCGCCAAGTCCTCTCCTCCCTCCCTCTTATATATACTGGAGGTTTTAGGGTTTTTGCGCAGAATTTTTAGCCACGTGCTGCCCGTTCCTCCAGTGCATAGTTTCTCCTCTAGATCGGATTTCTGCAGTGCTTAGGCGAAGTCCTGCCAGAATTGCTCCACCACCATCACCGCGGCGCCGTCACGATGCCGGTGAACTCGTCTACCTCTATGCTCCCTCTTGCTGGATCAAGAAGGCGGAGATCGTCATCGAGCCGTACGTGTGCTGAACGCGGAGGTGCCGTCCGTTCGGCGCTAAATCGAAAGAACCGTGATCAAGATCGCGAGACGGATCGTGATGAGTTCGCGGGACGGATCGTGATTGGATCGCGGGACGGATCGTGATGAGATCACGGGATGCTCGGCGATTTGGATCGCGAAGACGTTCGACTACACCAACCGCGTTTCTTAATGCTTCCCGCTTAGCGATCTACAAGGGTATGTAGATCCACTCTCCCTCTCGTAGATGCTCATCACCATGGATAGATCTTGCGTGGCGTAGGAATTTTTTTGTTTCCCATGCAACGTTCCCCAACAGTGGCATCATGAGCTAGGTCTATGTGTAGATGAGATCTCGAGTAGAACACAAAGAGTTTGTGGGCGTTGATGCTTAGATTCCTTCCTTCCTTGGTCGTGTTTTGGTTAAGCGGTATTGTGAGATGAAGCGGCCCGGACCAACATTACTCGTATGCTTAAGAGAGACCGGTTCCCTCAACCGCAACTTGTTGCATAGATGGCTTGCGGGTGCTAGTTTCTCTCACTTTAGTTGGATCGGATTCGACAAAGGCGGTCCTTGAGAAGGTTGAAAAGCAACTAGTGTATCACCGTTGTGGTTTTTGCGTAGATGAGAATTGTTCTTGCTAGATACCCGTAGCAGCCACGTAAAACATGCAACAACAATTAGAGGACGTCTAACTTGTTTTTGCAGGGTATGTTGTGATATGATGTGGTCAATTACATGATGTGATATACGTGATGTATGAGATGATCATGTGATATATAGATTATCACGACTTGCATGTCGATGAGTACGGCAACCGGCAGGAGCCATAGGGTTGTCTTTAATTATTGTATGACTTGCGTGTCAATCATTAAGTGCTATGTAATGCTTTACTTTATCGCTAAATGGTAGCAATAGTAGTAGAAGCATGTTGGGCGTGACAACCCCGATGGCGACACGTTGATGGAGATCAAGATGATGGAGATCATGGTGTCTTGCCGGTGACGATGGAGATCATGTCGGTGCTTTCAAGATGGAGATCAAAAGCACAAGTTCATGGCCATATCATGTCACTTATGATTTGCATGTGATGTTAATCCTTTTATGCACCTTGTTTTGCTTAGGACGATGGTAGCATTATAAGGTGATCCCTCACTTAAATTTCAAGATGAATTGTGTTCTCCCCGAGTGTGCACCTTGCGAAAGTTCGTCGTGTTGAGACACCACGTGATGACCGGGTGTGATAGACTCTATGTTCACATACAATGGGTGCAAGCCAGTGTTGCACATGCAGAACACTCGGGTTAAACTTGACGAGCCTAGCATGTACAGACATGGCCTCGGAACACAAGAGACCGAAAGGTCGAACATGAGTCATATAGTAGATATGATCAACATGATGATGTTCACCATTGAAACCACCTCAACTCACGTGATGATCGGACTTGAGTTGGTGAATTTGGATCATGTATCACTCGAATGACTGGAGGGATGTCAATTTGAGTGGGAGTTCTTAAGTAATATGATTAATTGAACTCATTATCATGAACATAGTCAGTAGTGTCTTTGCAAACTGTGTTGTAGATTACTAGCTCACGCTGTAGCTCCCTTGAATTTTTATATGTTCCTAGAGAAATAGAGTTGAAAGATGATGGTAGCAATATTGCGGACTGGCTCTGTGATATGAGGATTGTCCTCATTGCTGCACAGAAGGCTTATGTCCTTAATGCACCGCTCGGTGCGCCAACCCCTCTAGCGTTGTTTGTAGATGTTGTGAACATCTGATAGGAACGTTCTGATAACTACTTGATAGTTTAGTGCGTCATGCATTACAGCTTAGAATTGAGGCTCCAAAACATTTTGAATGTCACAGAACATATGAGATGTTCTAAGAGCTAAAATTAGGATCTCATGCTCATGCCCGTGTTGCGAGATATGAGATCTCCAACAAGATTCTTTGCCTGTAAAATGAAAGAGAATAGCTCAATCGTTGAGCATGTGCTTAGATTGTCTGGGTGCTACAATTGCTTGAATCGAGTGGGAGTTGATCTTCCACATAAGATAGTGATTGATATAGTTCTCCAAGTCACTGTCACTAAGCTACTAGAACTTGATGATGAACTATAAAATGTCAGGGATAGAAATAATGATCCCTGAGCTATTCGCGATGTTTGACACCGCGAAGGTAGAAATCAAGAAGGAGCGTCAAGTGTTGATGGTTAGTCAAACCACTAGTTTCGAGAAGGGCAGGAGCAAGGGGGAAAAACTTCATGGATAGCAAGTCTGCTGCTCCAGTGAAGCAACCCAAAGTTGAACCCAAACCCGAGACTAAGTGCTTCGATTATGAGGAGAGCGGTCATTGAAGCGGAACAACCCTAGATACTTGGCAGATAAGAAGGCTGGCAACGTCGACAGAAGTATATTTGATATATGTGTTATTTATGTGTACCTTGCTAGTACTCCTAGTAGCACCTGGGTATTGGATACCGGTTCGGTTGCTAAATGTTAGTAACTCGAAATAAAAGCTACGGAATAAATAGAGCACTAGCTAAGGGTGAGGTGACGATGTGTGTAGGAAATGTTTCCAAGGTTGATGTGATCAACATCGCACGCTCTCTCTACCTTCGAGATTAGTGACAAACCTAAATAAATGTTATTTGGTGTTTTGCGTTGAGCATGAACGTGATTAGATCATGTTTATTGCAACACGGTTATTCATTTAAGTTAAAGAATAATGGTTATTCTGTTTACATGAATAATACCTTCAATGGTCATGCACCCAGTGAGAATGGTTTGTTGAATCTTGATCGTAGTAATACACATGTTCATAACATTGATGCCAAAAGATACAAAGTTAATAATGATAGTACCACATACTTGTGGCACTGGCGCTAAATGTCATATTGGTATAAAGCACATGAAGAAACTCCATGCTGATGGATCTTTGGACTCATTCGATTTCGAATCGGTTGAGACATGCGAACCATGCCTCTTGGGCAAGATGACTAAGGACCCCGTTTTCTGGTTTGATGGAGCGGGCAAGCGATTTATTGGAAATGATACATGTTGATGTATGCAATCCAATGAGTCTTGTATCATGCGGTGGATATCGTTATTTTCTTATCTTCACTGATGATTTGAGTAGATAATAGTGTATATTTACTTAATGAAACGCAAGTATGAATCATTTTAAAAAGTTCAAGCAAATTCAAAGTGAAGTTTAAGATCATCATGACAAGAAGATAAAATGTCCATGATATGATCGTGGAGGTGAATATCTGAGTTACGAGTTTGGTATACAACTTAAGACAATGTGAAAGTTGTTTCACAACTCATGCCACCTGGAACACCATAGTGTGATGGTGTGTCCGAACGTCATAGTCGTGCTCTATTGGATATGGTGCGAATTATGATGTCTCTTATCCTTTTACCACTATCGTTTTGGGGTTATGCATTAGAGACAACTACATTCACTTTAGATAGGGCACCATCTAAATCGGTTGAGATGACACCGTGTGAATTATGGTTTGGTAGAAACCTAAGCTATCATTTCTTAATGTTTGGGGCTGCAACACTTATGTGAAAAAGGGTTTTCACCTAATGAGCTCGAACCCAAAGTGGAAAAATGCATCTTCATAGAATACCCTAAAGACAGCTGGGTAAACCTTCTATCTCAGATCCAAGTATAAAATGTTTGTTGCTAAAACTGGGTCCTTTCTCGAGAAAGAGTTTCTCTCGAAAGAATTGAGTGGGAGGAAGATAGAACTTGATGAGGTTGTTGAACCTTTGTTCAACCAGAGAGTAGCGCAGTGCAGGAAGATGTTTCTATGAAGCCTACGTTAGTTGAAGAGGAAGTTAATGATGATGATCATGAAGCTTCGGATCAAGTTACTATCAAACCTCGTAGGTCGACAAGGACGTGTACTGCTCGTGAGCGGTACGACAACCCTGTCTTGGAGGTCATGTTGTTGGACAATGATGAACCTACAAGCTATGAATAAGCGATGATGGGCCCGGATTCCGACAAATGGTTAGAGGCCATGAAATCCGAGAAAGGATCCATATATGAAAACCAAGTATAGACTTTGGTAGACTTGCTCATTGGATGGCAGGTCGTTGAGTACAAATGGATCTTTAAAATGAAGACAGACGCTGATGGTGAATGACACCATTTATAAAGCTCAACTTGTCGCAAAGAAGTTTCCGTCAAGTTCAAGGAGTTGACTACGATGAGACTTTCTCACTCGTAGCGATGCTAAAGTCTGTTGGAATTATGTTAGCAGTTGCTGCATTTTTCAATTATGAAATCTGGCAGATGGATGCCAAAACATCGTTTCCTTCCTTAGGGAAAGGTTGTATGAGATACAAACAGAAGGTTTTGTCAGTCCAAAGGATTCTAAAAGGTGAGCAAGCTTCAGTGATCCTTCTATGGACTGAAGCAAGCATCTCAGAGTTGGAATATACACTTTGATAAGGCGATCAAAGTTTTTAAATCTATACAAAGTTTATGAGAAACTTGTATTTGCAATAAAGTGAGTGGGAGCACTATAGAGTTTATGATAAGTATATGTGGATGACATATTGCTATTCGGAAATGATGTAGAATTTCTGGAAAGCATAAACGGTTGTTTGAAAAGAGTTTTTCAAAGGAAGACCTGGATAAAGCTACCTAGTTGTTGAACATCAAGATCTATAGAGATAGATCAAGATGCTAGATGAGACTTTCAATGAGTACATACCTTGACAAAATTTTGAAAGAGTTCAAAATGGATCAGTCAGAGAAAGAGTTCTCGCCTGATTTGTAAGGTGTGAAGTTGAGTGAGACTCAAAGCTCGACAACGGTAGAAGAAAGAGAAAGGATGAACGTCGTCCCCTATGCCTTAGCCATAGGCTCTATATTATGCCATGTTGTGTACCGCACCTGGTGTGTGCCTTGCCATGAGTCAGTCAAGGGGTACAAAAGTGATCCAGGAGTGGATCACTAGACAGCGGTCAAGATTATCCTTAGTGACTAAAAGACTAAGGAGATGTTTCTCGATTATGAAGGTGATAAAGAGTTCGTCGTAAAGAGTTACGTCGATGCAAGCTTTAACACCAATCTGGATGGCTCATAGTAGCAATCTGGATACATATAGTGGAACAACCATTTGGAATAGTACCAAGTGGAGTGTGGTAGCAGTGTTTACGGTTTGACATAGAGATTTGCAAAGTACACTCAGATCTGAATGTCACAGACCCGTTGACTATAAGACCTCTCTCACATGCAAAGCATGATCGAGCCCCAGAACTCATTGGGTGTTAGATTCATAACAATGCGTATCACATGGTGATGTGAACTAGATTATTGGCTCTCGTGAAAGTGGGAGACTGTTGGAAATATGCCCTAGAGGCAATAATAAATTAGTTATTATCATATTTCCTTGTTCATGATAATCGTTTATTATCCATGCAATAATTGTATTGATCAGAGACTTAGATGCATGTGTGGATACATAGACAAAACCATGTCCCTAGTATGCCTCTAATAGACTAGCTCGTTGATCAAAGATGGTTAAGGTTTCCTAGCCATGGACATAAGATGTCATTTGATAACGGGATCACATCATTAGGAGAATAGTGTGATGGACAAGACCCAAACTACAAACGTAGCATATGATCGTGTCAGTTTATTGCTACTGTTTTCTGTATGTCAAGTATATGTTCCTATGACCATGAGATCATGCAACTCACTAACACCGGAGGAGTGCCTTGTGTGTATCAAACATCGCAACGTAACTGGGTGACTATAAAGGTACACTACAGGTATCTTCGAGTGTGTCTGTTGAGTTGGCATGGATCAAGACTGGGATTTGTTACTCCGTGTGACGGAGAGGTATCTCAGGGCCCACTCAGTAATACAACATCACAACAAGCCTTGCAAGCAATGTGACTAAGTGTTAGTCACGGGATCTTGTATTACGGAACGAGTAAAGATACTTGTCGGTAACGAGGTTGAACTAGGTATGGAGATACCGACGATCAAATCTCGGGCAAGTAACATGACGAAGAACAAAGGGAACGTCTTAAGGGATTAACCGAATCCTTGACATAGAGGTTCGACCGATAAAGATCTTCGTACAATATGTAGGAACCAATATGGGCATCCAGGTCCCGCTATTGGTTATTGACCATAGAGGTGTCTCGGTCATGTCTACATAGTTCTCAAACCCGCAGGGTCTGCACACTTAAGGTTTGGTGACGTTTCGGTAGTACAGAGTTATGTATCATGGTGACCGAAGGTCGTTTGGAGTCCCGTATGAGATACCGGACGTCACGAGGAGCTCCGGAATAGTCCAGAGGTAAAGATTCATATACAGAAAGTCCTATTTTGGTTGTCGGAAAAGTTTCGGGCTCATCGGTAGTGTACCGGGAGTGCCGGTAGTGTACCGGGAGATCATCGGGAGGGCTATTTCGACCCAAGAGGCTACATGGACTGTGAGAGAGTAAATACCAGCCCGTTGTGTGCTGGTGGAAGTCCCACACAAGTCCCATGCGGCTGGGAAGAAAAGCCCAAAGGGAAAAAGGTGGAAAATTGCCAAAAAAGGGAGGAATCCTAGTCCTACTAGGATTGGAGGAGGAGTCCTCCTCTCCTCCTCACTTCAGCCGACCCAAGGAGGCTTGGCCCTTGCGCCAAGTCCTCTCCTCCCTCCCTCTTATATATACTGGAGGTTTTAGGGTTTTTTGCACAGAATTTTTAGCCACGTGCTGCCCGTTCCTCCAGTGCATAGTTTCTCCTCTAGATCGGATTTCTGCAGTGCTTAGGCGAAGCCTTGCCGGAATTACTCCACCACCATCACCGCGGCGCCGTCACGCTGCCGGTGAACTCATCTACCTCTCTGCTCCCTCTTGCTGGATCAAGAAGGCAGAGATCGTCATCGAGCTGTATGTGTGCTGAATGCGGAGGTGCTGTCCGTTCGGCGCTAGATCGGAAGGACCGTGATCAAGATCGCAAGATGGATCATGATGAGTTCGCGGGACAGATCATGATGAGTTCGCGGGACGGATCATGATTGGATCGCGGGACGGATCGTGATGAGTTCGCGGGACGGATCGTGATTGGATCGCGGCACGGATCGTGATGAGATCGCAGGACGCTCGGCGATTTGGATCCCAAAGACGTTCGACTACACCAACCGCGTTTCTTTACGCTTCCCGCTTAGCAATCTACAAGGGTATGTAGATCCACTCTCCCTCTCGTAGATGCTCATCACCATAGATTGATCTTGCGTGTGCGTAGGAAATTTTTTGTTTCCCATGCGACATTCCCCAACAGTAACTCTAAATCAAAATGTGCACCTAATGCCATTATGATTCTGAAGGAATCCTTACATGAGACTGGGGAAAAAGTCTCATTGTAATCCATCCCTTCCCTTTGTGTAAATCCTTTCACTACAAGTCGTGCTTTATACTTTTCTACATTCCCGTTAGGATCATACTTACTTTTGTAGACCCATTTGCAGCCTACTGTTTTAGCTCCTTTAGGAATTTCCTCTAAGTCCCAAACATCTTTGGAACTCATCGATTTGATCTCATCTTCCATTACTTGTAGCCATTTTGATGAGTGAGGACTTCTAATGGCTTCTTCATATGTGGTGGGATCACTTTCCATATGAACCATTACTGTGTTATAAACTTTATAATCAGTAGAAATAGCTGATCTTCTTGTTCTATTAGATCTTCTAAGAGCCTCACTTTCTGGCACATTCTGTTGCTCAACTTCCGGCACATCCTCTACTATTGGCTATTGCACCTCCCTTTCATGCTCAACAACGGGTTCAGTCGGCTCCTGACGGACAGGTTCCGGGTCTTCTCCCATGGTTGTCATGGATGGAGTTACAACTGGTAGTGAGAAAAATGGTTCCTGAATCATCGGATTAGGTGCATGCACCCTCTTCTCCTCAAGATCATTTTTTCGAGCTACCAAGCCCCCCTCATCATTTCGTCTTCTAAGAAGACTGCATGTCTTGTTTCTATAAACTTTGTATATCTGTTTGGGCAGTAGAAATGAAAAATCCTTTGATCTGTCTGGATAGCCAATGAAGTGGCAACTCACTATTTTGGGATCTAACTTTGCAATGTTTGGATTAAACATTTTGGCCTTAGCGGGTCACCCCCACACCCTGAAGTGTTGTAAAGGGGGCACTCTTCCTGTCCACAACTCGTACAGTGTTTTGGGCACCGACTAGCCTGGCACTCTATTGAGAATATGAATGGCGGTTTTAAGTGCTTCCATCGATAAACCCAATGGCAAGGTGGAGTAACTCATCATGCTGTGCACCATATCCATAAGTGTACGACTGCACCTTGCAGCTACTCCATTTTGCTGAGGCTCACCCGACATTGAATACTGGGCTACTATGCCAGTCTCCTGTAAAAACTTTGCAAAAGGTCCAGGGACTTGGCCATATGGAGTGTGCCGACCGTAGTACTCTCCCCCACGGTCAGATCTTACTATCTTTATTCTTTTATCATGCTGATTTTCAACTTCAGCTTTGAATATTTTAAATTTATCCAATGCTTTAGATATTTCTTTGATTGGATAAATATATCCATAGCGAGAGTAATCATATGTGAATGTTATGAATGAGTCATATCCATCCACACTTTTCACCGGAAATGGTTCACAAATGTCAGTGTGGATGATTTCTAGTGTGCGTGTGCTATGGATTGCACCCTGTTTGATTTGTTTCACATACTTTCCTTTAATGCAATCTATGCATTGTTCTAAGTCTGCGAACTCTAACGGAGGAAGAATTTTACTTTTGACTAATCTTTCTATTCTCCCCTTGGAAATATGGCCCAAGCGACGATGCCATAATTTCGATGAGTCGTTAGTTCTGTTTCTTTTCTTTTGTTCTTTGCTCGACGAGGAAGCATGATCATTCACATTGGACACACAATGCACTTTTTCACGGAGTGATAATAAATAAATCTCATTGTGAAGTAAAGCAACACCCACATAAGAATTATTAAACCATATGGCACACTTGCCATGTCCAAAATAACATTCATAATTGTCATTGTCCAAACAAGAAACACTAATTAAGTTTCCATGACATGAAGGAACATATAAAACGTCTCTAAGTAGAAGTTTGAATCCACCAGCTAACTCCAAGGAGATGTCACCGACAGCTTCAACTTCTGCTTGAACTCCATTTGCAACTTCAATGCATCTTTCGCTTCTTTGTGTAGTCCCCGTCGAATGGAATCCTTGTAAAGAATTTGCAGCATGAACAGTTGCACCTGAGTCAATCCACCAAGTAGATTTCGAGAACTGTGTATATAAGGATTCATTTACAAAGGAAACGATGTCGTTACCTCTGTTTGCCATTATTAACTTTAGCCAAGTAGGGTAATCCTTCTTGTAGTGCCCAGTCTGCTTATAGTGGAGGCAAGTATGTTTGTCCACTGGAAAGGACTTCGTCTAATGCTGCTGCTGCATGTGAGATTTGCCATGCGCCTTTGAAGGGGAACCTTTGCTATTTTGATTGTAATTCTTTTTCTTGTTATCCTTCACATAGTTCAGAGAACCACCATGTGAGGCTTTAAGTCTGTCCTCTTCTTGGACGCACATGGCTATAGTATTTTCCGTGTCCCATTTTTCAGGTGACAAGTTATAATTGACAACAAATGTGTCAAACTCTTTTGGCAGTGAAGCCATAACAGGTGGACCAGGAGCGCAGGTTTCAGCTCCAAATCCGCATCCATGGGCTTGAGCTTGGCTGCCATGTTGCTCATCCTGAGGATGTGCACTCTAATGCCATGACCACCGCCAGTGTAGTTCTTTGTTACCAGTTGCTTGAGAAATTGGGTGGCATTTATCTTTGAAGAACCAGTGAACTGGCTCTTTATCTTTGTAAGAAACTCCCCAACGTAAGTGCACTCTGCAATTGAGCCCACAATGGCGTTCTCAATTTTATTCTCTATAAATGCCATACACTTTTTATTGGTGTTGATCCACTTTTGATTGTTGAGGGTATATGTCATCTCCAATGGAGCATAACCCCCTCTTTTTTCCCATGCATCATCATCATCAGTGGCCTCTCTGACTGGCTCTGTAGGTCTAAGTGACTGTGGTTCGTCCACAACCCAGTCCACCTCAGCACAGACAAATGCCAGGTCTACTTTCTTCCTCCACTCAGTGTAGTTATCACCTTTGAGTGTTGGAACATCTTTTAGGCAACTCATCAAGTGGTAACCTCCTGAAATCACAATTGTAGTGAGATGATTGTGACAATCATATGCATTAATCTAACGTTGGTCAAATTGAACATACAATTGTCTATGCAATTAAATCTATATTACCGTTGGGAAAATATAAAAATAAATGCACCTTTTATAGCAATAATAAAAACATGATCATGTTATTAACAACATTGGTGATAAAAATAACAGAGTCATATTTATTTTAATAATCACTTTAATATGCTCTTTAAATTTAATTCTTTTAAACTTTTATTTTCTTTGTATAAAGCACTATAATTTATTTTGCAGTGGAAAAACATGAATGTAAAATTCATGATCTTTTATTCTTTTCAGAAATTTTCTTTTACTAAAGAAAAATTCATGAACTTTATTATTTTCTTTATAAAATTCATGAACTTTTATTTTTCTGAAAATTTTCTATTTTCATTTTCAGAAAATTTTCAACTACTTTTCTACTTTTTTTCTTTTCTATTTTGTAAACAGAAATTTCGTGGGAAAAATTTGAATAGAAAAAGAAATCATGACTATATATTGTTTTTTGCCTAAAAGAGAACAAAAAAGAAAAAAAAAGTTTGGAGCTCTTTGGGCCGAAAACTTCTCGGTGACCCAGCCCCGGAGCGTGCTCCCTCGCAGGCCCAACTGGCCCACTCCGCATATTGGCCCAGGGCTGTCTAGCGTTTCAATCCTGGCCATCGGTTTTGATCGAACGGCTTGGCATGAAGACCGGGGAAACAAAACGAGTGAGCGAGGGGAGATCGAAACCCTCGGTCATTCCCCTCCCCCCGGCACCGCTCGCTCTGGTGCTATCGCACGCGACACTCGCCTCCTATGTTCTTTGAACACGGCGACGGCAGGCCACTAGCAACACTTAGCCTTGCACCGGCGACAGGGCCGAGGGCCTCCGCGCCGCGCACGCCTTCCCCTTCCCCTTTCTTTTTCCTATTGTAGAGAGGGCGGGGCCCTTCCTCCATTCCAGGGAGCTCTATTCTTTCCCCGCAGTGGAGGTTACTTGCGCGAGATAGAGAGAACGCATCTGCGCCCCCTTCTGCCCTCTGCCCGTGCGGTCAACACCAATGGCCGCTGACGCGGGCCGCAGTCTCTGTGGCATCCGTTCCCATCCCCCTCGCCGGTCGCGCGTCCCCTTTGCAGTGGGCGTGCCGCCGTCGAGCGGTTTGGACACGGTGCCTCCTTTCACCCCCGGCTGTTCTTCTTCCCATGCCTCGTTAGATGCGCACAAAATCGAGAGAAATGGCGCGACCGTGATGGCGACACACTATGCCGATGAGTCTTTGTTATCCCTTTCCCCTCTTTTCTATGTTAGGGTTAGGGTTTATGTTTCTTTCTTTTGCTTTTCTTTGCCACTGAAAATCCTAAGCCTACTAGCTATGATACCATTGATAGAACCGTCGGATCGTGTACGCTAGGGTTCCAATAAAAGTGGTGAGAAGGAGGGGATGGTTACCTTCTCTTTAGTTCAAGGAACTACCGTCGGTGGACATGGATGAAGGGCAACGACGGTGGTGGTGGCAGAGAGATGGCGAGGTGGTGGTGGTTCCCGTGAGCACCACGCTAACCCTAGATCGGTAGGGCATATAGGTGGGGTTTGTGGCGGCGGTGAACTTCGTCGGTCGTGCCTTGGCCCCCACCCGTGTTAATATAGCACGGGACACAGGGGCACACCAACCATAATGGGTTGGGCGCCCCTGATCAGGGCGCATTGACCAAGGGCCTGACAGGCCATTGGGCCTGCTCAGTGGAGATCAACCTAACATCCATTGATAGAACCGTCGGATCGTGTAGGATAGGGTTCTAGTAATAGTGGTGAGAAGGAGGGGCTGATTACCTTCTCTATGGTTCGAGGAACTGCCGCTGATTGCCATGGATGAAGGGCAACAGCGGTGGTGGTGGCAGAGAGATGGCGAGGTGGTGGTGTTTCTTGTGAGCACCGCGCTAACCGTAGATCGGTAGGGAATATAGGTTGGGTTTGTGGCGGCGATGAATTTCGTCGGTCATACCCCGCCTCCACCTCTATTAATATGGCGCGGGTCACAGGGGCCCACCAACCATAATGGGTTGGGTGCCCCCGATCAGGGCGCATTGAGCAAGGGCCTGGTAGGCCGTTGGGCCTGCTCAGCGGAGATCAACCTAACATTCTCCGCCTTGATCTCAACTTTACTTTTAACCTTATACTTTCTAGTTTATTTGTTTCATCACATATTGGTACATAGAGCATGTATTATTGTCACAACTTAATTGCCGATAGAATCATACAGCTACAACATACGTTTTGTTTAGAAACAAATTATGTTCCTTTTGGGCCTCTCATGATCCAGGAATCATAAGGCTTTCCCTTAAACCCATGCCGGCTAAGTGTTACTTGAGCACAATGGGTGGTAAGCCTTTCATAAGCGGGTCCGCAAGCATATCCTTTGTCCTTATATGCTCGAGACTTATAGTGTGATCCTGGATTTTATCTTTCACAACATAATACTTTATCTCTATTGACTTGGCAGCATTAGTCGACTTGTTGTTGTGAGCATAAAATACCGCGGGATGGTTGTCACAATATATCTTTAGTGGTTTGTGAATACAATCTACCACTTTCAAGTCGGGTATAAATTTCTTTAGCCATATCGCCTGCCCCGTGGCCTCGAAGCATGCTATGAATTCTGCATACATCGTGGATGATGCAACTATTGACTGTTTGGAGCTTTTCCATGAAATAGCTCCCCTAGCGAGAGTGAACACATATCGTGACGTGGAATTTCTATCATCTATGTCCCCCGCAAAATCTGCGTCTGAATACTCTTTTATCTCTAGGGAATCACATCTCCTGTATGTTAGCATGTAGTCCTTCGTTTCTTGCGCATAACGCAATGCTTTCTTTACCATCTTCCCGTGCTCTATGCCTGGATTCTCTTGATAACTACCGAGTACCCCGGTGATAAAAGCTAAGGAAGGGCGAGTGCACACTTGTGCATGCTGTAAGCTTCCAACAACTGAAGCATATGGTACTGCTTTCATTTGATCGATCTCGTACTGGTTCTTGGGACATTGGAATTGCCCAAAACTATCGGCCTTGACTATGGGAGCAGGAATGGCTTTACTCGCACATATTATACTTTTGAAGAACCTTCTCTAAATATGCTTTCTACGATAGTCCTAAGACTCCATTGTTCCTATCTCGGTGAATTTCTATGCCCAAAACATATGATGCTTCACGAAGATCTGTTATATCAAACTTTGAGGATAAGAACTTCTTTGTTTCTAGTAGTAGTCTAACATCACTGCTAGCAAGCAGAATATCATCCACATACAAGATTAGGAAAATATATTTCCCATTCTTAAACCTTGCATAAATGCAGTTATCCTTAATATTTTCATTAAATCCAAAACTTTTAATCATTCGATTAAACTTATACCACTGTCTAGAGGCTTGCCTTAATCCATAAATAGATTTCTTTAGGCGGCATCCCATATTTTCCTTGCCTTCCATGATAAAACCCTTGGGTTGTTTCATGTAGAACTATTCTTTTAAATCACCATTCAGAAATGCTGTCTTGACATCCACTTGATGTAACTCTAAATCAAAATGTGCAACTAATGCCATTATGATTTTGAAGGAATCCGTACATGAGACTGGGGAAAAAGTCTCATTGTAATCTATCCCTTCCCTTGGTGTAAATCCTTTCGCTACAAGTCGTTCTTTATACTTTTGTATATTCCCATTAGGATCATACTTAGTTTTGTAGACCCATTTACAACCTATTGTTTTAGCTCCTTTAGGAATTTCCTCTAAGTCCCAAACATCTTTGGAACTCATCGATTTGATCTCATCTTCCATTCCTTGTAGCTATTTTGATGAGTGAGGACTTCTAATGGCTTCTTCATATGTAGTGGGATCACTTTCCATATGAACCATTATTGTGTTATAAACTTTATAATCAGTAGAAATAGCCGATCTTCTTGTTCTATTATATCTTCTAAGAGCCTTAGTTTCTGGCACATTCTGTGCCTCAAGTTCCGGCACATCTTCTACTATTGGCTGCTACACCCCCCTTTCATGCTCAACAACAAGTTCAGTCAGCTCCTAACGGACAGGATCCGGGTCTTCTCCCATAGTTGTCATGGATGGAGTTACAACTGGTAGTGAGAAAAATGGTTCTTGAATCACAAGATTAGGTGCATGCACCCTCTTCTCCTCAAGATCAATTTTTCGAGCTACCAAGCCCCCCTCATCATTTCGTCCTCTAAGAAGACTGCATGTCTTGTTTCTACAAACTTTGTATATCTGTCTAGGCAGTAGAAACGAAAAACCTTTGATCTATCTGGATAGCTAATGAAGTGGCAACTCACTGTTTTGGGATCTAACTTTGAAATGTTTGGATTAAACATTTTGGCCTCAGCAGGGCACCCCCACACCCCGAAGTGTTGTAAAGAGGGCACTCTTCGTGTCCACAGCTCGTATGGTGTTTTGGGCACCGACTAGCCTAACAATCTATTGAGAATGTGAATGGCGGTTTTAAGCGCTTCCATCCATAAACCCAATGTCAAGGTGGAGTAACTCATCATGCTGCGCACCATATCCATAAGTGTACGGTTGCGCTTTCAGCTACTCCATTTTGCTGAGGCTCGCCCGGCATTGAATACTGGGCTACTATGCCAGTCTCCTATAAAAACTTTGCAAAAGGTCCAGATACTTGGCCATATGGAGTGTGCCGACCGTAGTACTCTCCCTCACGGTCGGATCTTACTATCTTTATTCTTTTATCATGCTGATTTTCAACTTCAGCTTTGAATATTTTAAATTTATCCAATGCTTGAGATCTTTCTTTGATTGGATAAATACAGCTATAGCGAGAGTAATCATCTCTGAATATTATGAATGAGTCATATCCATCCACACTTTTCATCAGAAATGGTCCACAAATGTCAGTGCGGATGATTTCTAGTGTGCTTGTGCTATGGATTGCACCCTATTTGATTTGTTTTACATACTTTCCTTTAATGCAATCTATGCATTATTCAAAGTCTGAGAACTCTAATGGCGGAAGAATTTCACTTTTGACTAATCTTTCTATTCTCTCCCTGGAAATATGGCCCAAGCGACAGTGCCATAATTTCGATGAGTCGTCAATTCTCTTTCTTTTCTTTTGTTCTTTGTTCGAAGAGGAAGCATGCTCATTCATATTGGACACATAATGCACTTTTTCACGGAGTGATAATAAATAAAGCTCATTGTGAAGTAAAGCAACACCCACATAAGCATTATTAAACCATATGGCACACTTGCCATGTCCAAAATAACATTCATAATTGTCTTTGTCCAAACAAGAAACACTAATTAAGTTTCTATGACATGAAGTAACATATAAAACGTCTCTAAGTAGAAGTTTGAATCCATCAACTAACTCCAAGGAGATGTCACCGACAGCTTCAACTTCTGCTTGAACTCCATTTGCAACTTTAATGCATCTTTCGCTTCTTTGCGTAGTCCTTGTCGAATGTAATCCCTGTAAAGAATTTGCAACATGAACAGTTGCACTTGAGTCAATCCACCAAGTAGATTTTGAAAAATGTGTATACAAGGATTCATTTACAAAGCAAACAATGTTGTTACCTCTCTTTGCCATTATTGACTTTAGCCAAGCAGGGCAATCCATCTTGTAGTGCCCAGTCTGCTTATAGTGGAGACAAGTATATTTGTCCACTGGAAAGGACTTCTGCTGATGCTGATGCTGCATGTGAGATTTTCCATGCACCTTTGAAGGGGAACCTTTGCTATTTTGATTGTAATTCTTTTTCTTCTTATCCTTCACATAGTTCTAAGAACCACCATGTGAGGCTTTAAGTCTGTCCTCTTCTTGGACGCACATGGCTATAGTCTTTTCTATGTCCCATTTTTCAGGTGACATGTTATAGTTGACAACAAATGTGTCAAACTCTTTTGGCAGTGAAGCCATAATCAGGTGGACTAGGAGCGCAGGTTTGAGATCCAAATCCACATCCATGGGCTTGAGCTTGGCTGCCATGTTGCTCATCCTAAGGATGTGCTCTCTAATGCCATGACCACCGCCGGTGTAGTTCCCTGTTACCAGTTGATTGAGGAACTGGGTGGCATATATCTTTGAAGAACCAGTGAACTGGCTCTTTATCTTTGTAAGAAACTCCCCAATGTAAGTGCACTCTGCAATTGAGCCCACAATGGCATTCTCAATTGTATTCTTTATAAATGCCATACACTTTTTGTTGGCGTTGATCCACTTTTGCTTGTTGAGGGTATATGCCATCTCCAATGGAGCATAATCCCCCCTCTTTTTGTCCCACGTAGCATCATCATGAGTGGCCCCTCTGACTGGCTCTGTAGGTCTAACCGTCCGTGGTTCATCCACAACCCAGTCCACCTCAGCACAGACAAATTGCAGGTCTACTTTCTTCCTCCACTCAGTGTAGTTATCACCTGTGAGTGTTGGAACATCTTTTAGGCAACTCATCAAGTGGTAACCTCCTGAAATCAAAATTGAAGTGAGATAATTATGGCAATCATATGCATTAATCTAACATTGGTCAAATTGAACATACAATTGTCTATGCAATTAAATCTATATTACCGTTGGGCAAAATATAGAAATAAATGCACCTTTTATAGCAATAATAAAAACAAGATCATGTTATTAACAACGTTGGTCATAAAATAACAGAATCATATTTATTTTAATAATCACTTTAATATGCTCTTTAAATTTAATTCTTTTAAACTTTTATATTCTTTGTAAAAAACACTATAATTTATTTTGCAGCGGAAAAACATGAATGTAAAATTCATGAACTTTATTGTTTTTAGAACATTTTCTTTTACTAAATGAAAATTCATGAACTTTATTATTTTATTTATAAAATTCATGAACTTTTATTTTTCTGAAAATTTTCTATTTTCTTTTTCAGAAACTTTTCAGCAACTTTTCTACTTTTTTCTTTTCTATTTTCTAAACAGAATTTTCGTTGGGAATAGAAAAATAAATCATGACTATATATTGTTTTTTTGCCTAAAAGAGAACAAAAAACAAAATAAAAACGTCTGGAGCTCTTTGGGCCGAAAACTGCCCAGTGTCCTAGCCCCGGAGCCTCCCTCGTAGGCCAAGCCGGCCCACTCTGCCTATTGGCCCAACCGTGATCTAGGGTTTCTATCCTGGCTGTCGGTTTTGATCGGACGGCCCGACGTGTAGATCGGGGAAACAAAACTAGTGAGCGAGGGGAGACCGAAACCCTCGGTCATTCCCCTCCTCCCCCCATGCTGCTCGCTTTGGTGCTGTCGCACGCGCCGCTCGCCTCCTCTGTTGTTTGAACACGGCGATGGCGGGCCACCGGCGGCGCTCAGCCTTGCCGCCGGTGACGGGACGAGGACCTCCGTGCAGTGCACGCCTTCCCATTCCCCCTTCCTTTTCCTGTTGCAGAGAGGGCAAGGCCCTTCCTCTGTTCCAGGGAGCTCTGTTCTTTCCCTGCGGTGGAGGTTGCTTGCGCGAGACAGAGAAAACACAACTACGTCCCCCTTCTCCCCTCCGCCTGTGCAGTCTACGCCGACGGCCGCTGGTGCGGGCCGTGGTATCTGTGGCATCCGTTGCTACCCCCTCGCTGGTTGTGTGCCCCCTTTGTGGTGGGTGTGCCGCAGTCGGGCGGTTTGGCTGCGGTGCCTCCTTTCACCCCCGACTGCTCTTCTTCCCATGCCTCGTTAGATGCGCACGGAATTGAGAGGAACGATGCCGTCATGATGGCGGCGCACTATGCCGGTGAGTCTTTCTTCTCCTTTTCCCCTCTTTTCTCTGTTAGGGTTTCTGTTTCTTTCCTTTTCTTTTCTTTTCCACCGAAAATCCTAAGCCTACTATCTCTAATACCATTGATAGAACCGTCGGATCATGTAGGCTAGGGTTCCAGTAACAATGGTGAGAAGGAGGGGATGATTACGTTCTCTTTGGTTTGAGGAACTACCGCCGGTGGCCATGGATGAAGGGCAACCGTGGTGGTGGTGGCAGAGAGATGGAGATGTGGTGGTGCTTCCTGTGAGCACCATGCTAACCCTAGATCAGTAGTGCGTATAGGTGGGGTTTGTGGTGGCGGTTGAGGGAGTCCTGGTTTAAGGTGTCCTCGGATGGCTTGCCTGTTCCTCATGGGCCGAACTATGTGGGCCGCTGGCTAAGCATTGGATGATCGAAGGCCCTGTCGCCAGGGTGGAAGCTTCAAGGAGACATGGCATGACCTTCAAGTTTTCGGCAGTAGATAGGCATGTTTTTCCCTTCGATGTGCAACCGACCATGTGTAAACCCTAGTACCCCCTGGTGCCTATATAATCCGGGAGGGTTTTAGATTGTAGGGTAGAGAAACTCGTCTAGGGTTTTAGATAGTCTATCTCGAGGTAGATCAATTCTGTAACCTTCATATCATCAATACAACCAAGCAGGACGTAGGGTTTTACCTCCATAGGAGGGCCCGAACCTAGGTAAACACCGTCTCCTTTGTCCCCTGTTACCATCGATCCTAGTCACACAACTCGGGACCCCCTACTCGAGATCCAGCGGTTTTGACACCGACATTGGTGCTTTCATTGAGAGTTCCACTGTGATCGCCAAAGGAATCGATGGCTCGCCTTGTTACAAGCAACGAGATCTGTGGCCAGGATATTCTCATCCTTGATTAGATCTTCACATGTGGCGATGTCTTGTCATACGCCGACTCGACCGACCACCTTGGCCAGATTGGAAGCTTTTTCCCCGATCAAGGAATCAAATTCGGAACCCTAGAGTTCATCGCTGATTCACGGGGAGAACTTGTCTTGATAGGACCCTCAGTTCTTATGGAGGAGCCAGCAAATCCCGACACCTCGACGCCGAAGACATTGGGCCCCACCTCTGAGGAGGCCTTCACCCTCGGGCTGTATGGAACACCCAATCCAGTCATTGTGACCGGATCCACTATGGCCAAACAGGACTCGGATCCACTTTCATGCGACTCTGGAACTACGACGCCGCATATCGACCCCACTTGCTTCAGAGACACGCATCGTACCGTCGCCTCATTTCTAAACGAGCTATTTGATCGGATTCAGACCATGCGTATGATTGACGACCAGACCTCGGTCTACGATCGGCTCGGTCTTAAACCTGACGATAGGGAGATTCTTATCCCCAGGGTCACTCACTTAGTCGCCACCGTCGAGTGTCCGGTTGGGGCTCGTCGCCCAACAACCAGAATTAAAAACGGTTTATACCCCAATCTCCGATCATCGAGACCTCGCTTGTAACCCAGATCCTGGAGTTAGCTCCGGAGAAAGATTGGTATCGGTCCCTGATCTAGCACACGATTCGGAGCCTATAATTCTGGACTCACATCATGGCGTGGAGTCAAAAATTTTCCCACCCACCACCCAAGATGAGCACTCAAGCATCACATTAGAGTCCAAGTCTTTAGACTTATGGGATGTTAAACAGTTACTAGGAGAGTCGGTTTATCATTTTTGGGCTAGACTCCTGCTCACTAGAAACAAAGTATGAGGTCTTAGTGACCAGGAGATAATGACAACCTTCAATCGCAATTGCCATGACGAAGGGATTCTCAACGCCCTGGCTTGGGCACATTCGTGACTTCATCGAGCTGTCTGACTTGGTACAAAAATATTGTGCCATGGAAAGCACCTCGCAAGCCGAACGACTATTTTCGGAACCAACCTTTACCGAGTACCCTAGAGGTGATCGGAAAAAGAGGGTACCTCCAAAGCAGCCAGCTAAACTCGAACCCCCCGAAAAGAGAAATAGGCCCCTTACAGGGGTAGAACAGTCCTTGACGGGCTATTGGATAAACCATGCCCTATACATTTGGTATTGCTGAACACAAGCCCGACTCACAGTCTTAGAGCTTGCTGGGTCGTCAGGCAGGTCGCAAAAAGTGGTGAAGCCATCCTTGAGGCACTACCACTGAATAGGCGCTCCACATCGCCACTAGAATACAACGACGAAGTCCTGATGATCTACGAAACGTTCCCCTCAAGGAGCAGGAGGAAAAGAACTCTTAGAGAACTCGAATAGGTCTATCATGTGGCAGCAACAAGTGCATGGGCAGACATACCCATCACCTTCGGAGATACTAACCAACCAGCCATTCGTCCCGGTTGTCGGTGTCAAAACCGGCGGATCTCGGGTAGGGGGTCCCGAACTGCGAGACTAGAATCGGCGGTAATAGGAGATGAAGGGGACAGAGATTTACCCTGGTTCGGGCCCTCCTATGGAGGTAATACCCTACGTCCTGCTTGATTGTATTGATGATATGGGGTACAGAGTTGATCTACCTCGATATTGAATAGCTAACCCTAGATGAGTTGTTCTCCCTATACCCCTAAACCCTCCGGCTTATATAGACGCTGAGGGTGCCTTGGGCTTACACACGGTCAGTTATATGCCGAAGAGATAAATATGCCTAATTACTATATCAAACTTGGAGCGCAAGCCATGCTTGCCGAAGCTTCCATCCTAGAGACTGGGCTTTCAAATCCTCCAGTGTTCAGCAAGTACCCCATATAGTCCGGCCCATAATAATAGGCCGGCTTCCTGAGGACCCCCTAATCCAGGACTCCCTCAGTAGCCCCCAAACTTGCCTCCGACGCCAAGGGTCTTCAGCTCCAAGTGCTTCGTGAACAGAGTCTTCAGCTTGTGAGGTGAGTTCCTTCCCGCCGAACCATAGTTCGGCCTCCGATGATAAGTAGTTTTCTGCATAGTGGCACATCCGAACACTGCAAATTGATTGGCCTTGAAGGCCAAATGTCAGGGGGTAAACAATGTTCCTCTGATGACCTCTTTGATGAAAGGTCACGGCCCACTACGTCCGCTAGGCCAGTTATATAGACTCGATTCGCGGTTCGAGGTTGTTTTAATCATCACGATCTATCAATATACCGATCATGTCCCGTTTTATAAGGGATATACTTAATCATGCATGTGCAATGGCTCGCACGTCTTGGGAAGTGGAGGGATTCACAGCGCAGAAAGGGGAGTCCAAATCGATAGGCCTCATAAAAACAGGAGGATAACCCTGAAGGCTATTCACGCTCTCCATTCGACTTCTCCGCCTCCCACTCCTTTGCACCTCCGAAGCACAGATCTAGGTCTTTTTGCCCCCACCTCCGAGCTCATCAATGGCGGGCTCCAACGGCCAATGGGAAGCTTCCACGATCACCAACCGGGACATTCTCGACCTCAAGAAGGCCGTCTACCTCTTTGCCAACATCCCTCACCACGCAGTGGAGGAGGGATAAGTGATCCCCACCCCCAAGCCAGGCGAAAGGGCGATGTTTATCCCCCACTTCATCAGGGGGCTGAGCTTTCCCCTCCACACCTTCGTCAGGGGGCTGATGTTCTTCTACGGTCTTGACTTCCACGACCTCCCACCAAACTCCATCATGCACATCTCGGCGTTCATCCTCGTCTACGAGGCCTTCCTATGCATCGAGCCACACTTCGGGCTCTGGCTTCTGGTGTTCAGCATCAAGCCCAAGTGCGTCGGTGGCAAGCATGTAGATTGTGGCGGGGCCGTCATCAGCAAGCTCACCCACTTCGGGTGGCTGTCGGGCACCCTTATCGACACCATCAAGGGGTGGTAGAAGGAGTGTTTCTACGTCACCGAACCACAAGAAGAGGGTCAGTACCTCGCTGTCGCATTCAGATCCAGTCCCCCACCAGACTAGCTTCATGGCTCGAAAAGGGCCTTGTTTCGGGACCGGTCAAGGAGGTGAGCGAGCTGCAAAAGCGCATCCACTCCATGGTCGAGGGGGGCACCAAGTTGACCGATGTGGTCCAGGTGATGCTCCGAAGACGCATCCTCCCCTGCCAGCGGCGGGAGATCTCCCTCCGGGCTCATGAACTTGATGCAGAGCCCACAGTTCAGAATCTCTTCCACACTACGCGGGAGAAGTTGTGGAAGGCGCTCTTCAATTCACAGAAGAGCTAGCCATCCGAGGAGGAGTACAAGGGTCTACACGCCACCAAGCCCGATTTTGAGGTACGATACACCCTAGCTTGGTCAGCTTTATTGCATAGGAAGATTCTCATAACCCCTTATCCGATCTGTCTTTGCAGAGATGGCTGAAGAAAGCCATCAATATTAACAGTTCAATGCCTTAGCCCGAAGACGAGAGGACCGGGCTGTTAGCCAAAATGCTCGTGGTAAAGCCTTACGAGGCTCCCACGAAGAAAGAGAAGAAGAAGAAACCATGCCACGCTGGGATCCATATCAAGGACCAGCCTCACGTCGCATCCGAGGATACCCCTGCCTCCTCGAATCAGGAGGAGGCTGAGGAGGAGGAAGAGGAAGAGGAGGAGGAGGAGGCTTAGGTCATGGGCGAGGGGGAGGAAATTCCCCCCATGACAGGAAGAGAGTGGTGTCTTCGGTTGCTCCGGAGCAGGTCCCTCCTTCTGCCCAGAAGAGGGCGCGTCGGACGCGAGTGATTCTGTCCGACGATAGTTCGGACTCGGACACCGCGTCCGAAGACCTTGAGGAGGTTCTGCGAAGGAGCCTACGGGTCAAGCCCCCTCCAAAAAGGTTAGGATCCGAAGACCCTCCCATTCATTATGAATAGATTTAGAGTTTGCTAACATGTAGGTTATTGGCCTTGCAGCCCCCCCGCGCGTTATCCCCACCGAGGTGATATCGGACGGGGAGACCCCGCCCGCCGAACTAGCGGAGAGCGGGGATGCCTCGTGTCCCACGACTGCCGACGCCACGAGGGACGCCGTGGAGGTGTCGTCCTAGCACGATCCTATGAAGGCAGACATCGGTGGCGAGGGAGACCGTATCGTGGCCGGGGCTAACGCCTTGGCCAACGAAGACTGGGGGGCCACACCCCACCTGGATACCAAGGAGGCCGAACGAGCGGGTTCTCAGTCCCCTCCGAGAACATCTCCGGAACACACTATGCCTCCGGAGGCACCGGTCCAATCCCCAGTAGGTGATCAGGGAATCCGATCATCACCGGCACCACCAACCAATAGGTGGTAGGTCATGAAGGAGGCTCTATCGAGCGCCTCCATCCCCAAGGATCATCGCACTCTTATGGGTGCGTACTGCAGAGCATGTAGTCCATTGACAACGGGCTGAAGGAGGCCTTCAAAGGTCTCCTTACGGGTTTTCAAGTAAGTCACCCGATGTGCTTATTTGCAAAGTTTTTATTTATTTGTATTATATACATGGCAGCCCCCGAGCCCTAGGTGAGGTGAAAAATCTCACCTAGGGGTCACATCTATATCCGATATCAAACTAGATGCACTTTAAGTGTCCGGCATATTAGAATAACTCAACATATGATTGGATTGCCTATAATTTGGGAATTGAGAGCCCATGCAATGTATCAACTATGTGTGTAATGCAGGCTTCATCATCGGTGGCGACCATAAATGGTGCCAAGCTGGAAGAGCTAAATCAGAAGCTTAAGCATTCCGAAGACGAAGTTGAGGCCCTTAACCGTAGGTTCGACAAGGCTCAAGGTATGTCAAAACAGAATCCGAATGCCGTTGTCTGAACTCTTTCGTCCCAATATTGTCAATGCAGCTTTTTCATATTATATAATGCACGCGTAGCCTCGGCGAAGGAGATGGAGAGGCTCAAGGCCGAGCTCCAGTGCGCGAAGGAAGAAACGGCCGCCGAGAGGGCGGATGCTAAAGAAACGACTGTCGCCCTGTCCGCCATGCGGGCCACCAGTGGCAAGCATGAACCTCACGTAGCAGAGGTCCAACAGGAGCTCAAGGACGCCAGCAAGAGATGCGAGGCCTTGGAGAAGAAGAATAAGGCGAGCTGGGCCGATCCATCCACTTTAAAAACCGAACTCTATAAGGAGCGGATGGACAGACGATTCTACGAGGAGCAAGTGCGCCAGGCCAAGGACATAGCAGATGGTAAGCCATACTCACTAAAGTGCGTATTCGGGGATAACAAATTCGCATTGCTTACCCAAGTGTGGTGATCCTCAGGCGCATCTTCCGATCTCCAAAAGAGCGTGGCAGACGCCAATCAGCTCTTCGCCTCGTGGGGAGAAGGAGATGAAGGTCGGCTATTCTGGGCACAGTTCGGAGCCCCCGAGCATCCTCCTCTTCTGGTGGAGCAGCTAAAACAGCTGATGGAGCTGCACAAGGTGGCAGAGCCAGCCATGAAGGACCTCTGCATCCGCTTATGGCCCGGCGAGCCGCTGCCAGGCAGCTACTTTGGCCTGGTGCAGAGGTTGATTGCTGCTTTGCCCCACCTTGACACCGTCAAGCGCTCCTCCTACATCGAAGGAGTCTGGATGGCCCTTGCCAAGGCCAAGGTGCACTGGCCGGGGCTAAATCCGATGAAGGTAGCCACCAACCCGCCGCCACCTGGGAAGGAGCATCGACGTCTCGAGATATACTTTGATGGGGTGATGGAGAGTGGTCGGGTGATAGCGTCATAGTGTTCGGGTGATAAAATGTTTGAATGAGCTGTAACGCGTCCGAAGACTTGCCCAAACTTTTAATGATATTAGTATTTGTTCTTATATGGTTTTGCTTTCCTTTATAACTCCTATGTGACTGTTTAATACTAAAAGACGTGAGTCGTCGACTTCAGCCCTCATGTAGATACTACATGGGGTGTCAATGCTAATGCACTATGTCCCTTAGCCGAATTATCGAAACCCAAAGGTGGTACAGTGCGGCAGACTAAGCAATCAGACTATAGTGCTTTATTTCTTTCACTTAGCCGTAGGGGCACGAAAAGGAGTACAAGAAGCGTACGATTAGCCACCAAAGTGTTGTGATGTTTGGACGAACTGTGGCCAAAGCCGGTATCACAATGTTTGCACAAAGGGCAAGTTCCTCATATAACACGGAATAACCGCTTACGAGGATTGAAGTATAATACTTCTAGCTCGGGATTCACAGACCGGATCATGCGTACTATGACAGTCTGTTTTCGGCTTTCTCCCCTGAGGTGCTTGACCAAACTATCCAGAAGCACAATCGCAGGGGTGCTCCCTTGGCCCTTTTAGCCAAACGAGCGGAACATAAAGGGGCATGCACACGAGTCGGGCAACCCAACTTATTGACCAAAGACATAGTTCGGAACCGATGCATATAAAGAGAACGCCAAGACGCCGAACCTATGATAGACACAACAATTTATGTTTGAACTCGAGCCCCTGGTCTACTAGCCGGTTACCTGGCATCATACCGAACATGTCCATGAGAAGAGGGAGAGAGGAGAAAAAATATGCGTCGAAAAAGGACAGATGGGGCAAACTTGCGCCACACAATTTGCATTTTCTCAACAACTCTTATAGCTCGGATTGTCGAAGCAAATGTTTACAGGTATGTGAAAGAAATACAAATATACAGGAGTTGTTGTACTAAGGGTCTTCGATTGATAACCTGACGTCCTCGATATGCCCCGTTGCTAGTTGACTCCTGCTCTTAGATGCACCTTGATGGGTGTTAGTGTTCGGTGGACGGATTTTGCAAACAAAGTCTTGAGAGGCCACCGAATTGTAGGTGAGCTTTACGCCATAGGCAGGCTCTTTGAGGAGCGCCTGCATTTTGTCCGAAGACGTGCTGATGGTAGACGTTCGGGCCAGCCGAAAACCCATCTTTAGTTCTCCACCGCTACCCATGAGATCTTAAGTGCAAAGTTGTGCCTCCTCGACACGTACTTTGCCAGTCTTAAGGTTGTGCGGTGGGGGGCGAGTCCCTATAGGGGGGGCGGAGGAAGGATCTGAGTTTTCGGTCTGAATGCGAACTCGCTTCACAGACTTGTGTGCCTTTTTGGCGGATGTCGGAACTTGCTGATCTTCTTTGTAGCTGAATTTGGCCGCTAGGGACAATGCATGTTCCTCAGTTCTAAGGGAGCAATCTGTATCACTGTTGATAGTAATGACTCCCTTGGGGCCCAACATCTTGGGCTTGAGGTATGCGTAATGTGGGACCGCGTTGAAACAAGCGAACGCTGTCCGACCAAGCAACGCGTGATAGCCGCTGCGGAAGGGCACAATGTTGAAGATCAAGTCTTCGCTGCGAAAGTTATAGGGAGAGCCGAACACAACTTCTAGAGTTACAGAACCCGTACATCGGGCCTCAACGCCTGGGATCACTCCTTTGAAGGTAGTGCTGCTGAGTTTGATCCTTGATGGATCTATGCCCATCTTTTTCACCGTATCTGAGTAAATCAGATTGAGGCTACTTCCTATGTCCATTAGGACCTTTGTGTGGTGATACCCATCTATAATGGGGTCAAGGACGAGGGCCACCGAACCCCCATGACGGATACTGGTTGGGTGATCATGCCGATCAAAGGTGATCGGGTATGCCAACCATGGGTTGTACTTCGGGGCTACGGGTTCCACAGCATAGACCTCCTGAAGGGCACGCTTCCTTTCCTTCTTAGGTATATGGGTGGCGTATATCATGTTCACCGTTTTTACGTTGGGAGGGAATTTCTTCTATCTGCCACCAATTGGACCCCGAGGCTCATCCTCGTCCTAGTTGCGAGAGCTTCTGCCTTGGTCCTCGGGTGGTATCTTGCCGGACTGTTTAAACGCCCAGCAGTTGCGGTGTGTGTGATTGACGGGCTTCTCTGAAGTCCCATGGATTTGGCAAGGACTTTCCATGATCTTCTCTAGCTGAGTGGGTCCATAGCGATTGCCTTTAGGAGGCTTCTTCCGCTACCTAGGTCGGGAGTTGCGGAATCCGACATTTATAGCCGTGTCATCGGCATGGCTATTACTGTGCCAACGCTTATTCTTATTGCGCTTTGGTTTTAAGTTGCCATCCCGGGCTTCAGGTGCTACGGGATCTTCGGAATTGTGTTTGCGTCTTGCGTGCCAATTGTCTTCGCCCTTGCAAAAGCGGGTCATGAGGGAGGTAAGGGCGGACATGGTCCGAGGTTTGTCCTGGCCTAGCTGGCGGGCTAGCCATTCGTCCCGAATATTGTGCCGGAAGGAGGCTATGGCCTCAGCATCCGGACTGTCAATGATTTGGTTCTTCTTAGTCAAGAACCAATTCCAGAATTGTCGAGCAGACTCACCGGGCTTTTGGACGATGTTGCTGAGATCGGAAGAGTCCGACGGGCGGACATAGATTCCCTAGAAGTTAGAGCGAAACACATCTTCCAGGTCTTCCCAGCATCCAATGGAGTTTTCGGGGAGGCTGTTTAACCGGTGCCGAGCTGGCCCCTTAAGCTTAAGAGGGAGATATTTGATGGCATGGAGATCGTCTCCTCGTGCCATGTGGATATGGAGGAGGAAGTCCTCAATCCATATGGTTGGATCAGTGGTCCCATCATACTGTTCTATATTCACGGGTTTAAACCCCTTGGGGAACTGATGCCACATTACCTCATCTGTGAAGCACAATGCGTGAGTGGCGCCTCTGACCCATGCTATGTCGCGCCTGTATTCGGCGTCCATATGGGGCCGGTTGTGTTCCCGAGCTCTGTTGTTTTGGTCGAACCATGGTCTGTATCCGCCCCGTCTATCGGGCGAGTACTCTCTAGATCCATAGATGGACCTTGTACGGCCTGCTCTGTGATCCAGGTCATCTCACAGGTCGAACCTGTCATTGGGCTCTAATGGATCCTTACCCCGTCTTCGGGGCACTGCCGTTATATAACCGGTGTCGTCAACCGTCCTATCCCGACCACGAGGGGGGCGGTCTGGCTTGTCGTATGGAGTACGGTTTGGAGACGGAGTATCAGTGAGTTCATCAAAGAATTGCAGCAGCAACCTTCTCTGAGGGTAGCTTTTGGGCTGGCCCGACATAACGGTGCTGTATACTTCCTCGGCTGAGAGGACTTTCGTCCATCGATCATTGAGGTCGTCCTGTTCGGCTTCGAGTTGCTGTTCTTTAATCTTTAGGCTGCGAGCCGTTGCTATGAACCGTTGCCTGATTTCTTCCTGATCTTCAAGGTTATCAGGGATGTACAAGTTATCGGCTTCCGGTATATCTTCCTCCTCGATGGGGGGAGGTAATTATCGTTGTTGGAGTTGTTGACATTATCGGGGTTGTTTTGGTCCTCAGGCCCTTTCGGACCCTCTAACGGGTGCTCGGGGATATCGGGATTGCCATGATCAGTGGGGGTATTACCGTCCCCGTTGCTGATAATAGCTTTTCTCCCCTTTTTGCTTTTGGACCGCTTATGTGGTTTCTGGCGCCTTGATGGCGCATCGCTCGATTTGTCACCGTCGTTGTGAGGCATGTTGTCGCCATTAGTGGCAGGAGTATCTACCATGTAGACATCGTATGTGGAAGTGGCAGCCCAACTCCCAGTGTTAACGGGGGTGGGAGCACGATACTCTTCATCCATGTATTCTACCTCCTCGGAGGCATAGTCCAGCATGTCGGTTAAATCCTCGACAATGGCTATCAAGTGGGTGGTGGGTGGGTCAAAAAATTAGTCCTGGCCCGCATAGTAACCGAACCGAGCATAGATAGGGGCTGGATCATCGGTGATCTTCATCGAGGAGATCCGATCTAGGGCTTCGTCGACCGCTGAGGGCCCGATCGGATCCAACTGTTCAGAACTTGTGGAGTTAACCTCCAAGTCATTCGGACATGGGAAGTGTACGGCAAGAACACGTGTCTGGTCATCTGGCTTAATGGCCGAACCGGGATAAGAGATTGGTTCACCGCTATGGGTGACCCCATCGACATGTCCGAAGAAGGGGCTCGAGGTTAAAGCCTCAGAGTCCTCAGGGGCTAAAGGCGGAGCTGCGGGACTGATTAATGACAAGTCACCCCGAGAGTCGATGGAGAACTCTAAGTTTCCAAATCAGACCTCTCGACCAGGGGCAAAGTTCTCAACGTGGCCTAGATGGCCAGCAAAGTCAGCGTGTAGCACAATGCTGCCGAAGGCAAAGATCTGCCCGGGGATAAAAGTGTCCATGTTGCGGACCTCCACATTGATGAAAAGGCGAGATATCGATTCCATATTGCTCCCAAAGGAACTCTCAATGAAAGCACCAATGTCGGTGTCAAAACCGGCGGATCTCGGGTAGGGGGTCCCGAACTATGAGACTAGAATCAGTGGTAACAGGAGACGAAGGGGACACATATTTACCCAGGTTCGGGCCCTCCTATGAAGATAATACCCTACGTCCTGCTTGATTGTATTAATGATATGGGGGTTATAGAGTTGATCTACCTCGAGATTGAATAGCTAACCCTAGATGAGTTGTTCTCCCTATACCCATAAACCGTCCGGCTTATATAGACACCGAGGGTGCCCTGGGCTTACAAATGGTCGGTTACATGCCGAAGAGATAAACATGCCTAATTACTATATAAAATGTGGAGCGCATCCCATGCTTTCCGAAGCTTCCATCCTGGAGACTAGGCCTTCAAATCCTCCAGTGTTCGGCAAGTAGCCCATATAGTCCAGCCCATAATAATACGCCGGCTTCCCGAGGACCCCCTAATCCAGG
This sequence comes from Hordeum marinum, assembly GCA_022496015.1. Taxonomy (NCBI): domain Eukaryota; kingdom Viridiplantae; phylum Streptophyta; class Magnoliopsida; order Poales; family Poaceae; genus Hordeum; species Hordeum marinum. Next base: position 295,990,433 of record CM039673.1, on the reverse strand, counting down.
ACTCCCTCACCGGTCATACACCGGCCGCACTGGTGCTAAACCCCATCATCGATGGCTTCAGGTTGCACAAAGTGCTAATGGATGGCAATAGTGGTTTAAACCTTATCTACAAAGATACCCTAGAAAATATGCAGTTCGACCGATCTCGCATCGGGCATACAACATGACATTCCGGGGGATCATTCCTGGGAAAGAGGCACGTTGTTCAGGACGTATCGCCCTGGATGTAGTGTTCGGCATGCCCGAAAACTACCGATCTGAAGAACTTATCTTCCATATTGTGCCCTTCCCTCGAAGCTACCACACCTTGCTGGGACATGATGCCTTCACAAAATTCCAGGCTATACCACATTACGGGTATATGAAGCTCAAGATGCCAGGACCAAACAGGGGAATCACAATCGCTAGTAATCGGAATATAGCCCTTCGAGCTAAAAACAAAATAGCAGCACTCTCCCTCGAGGCACTAGCTGAGACCTTCGCTGCAAAAGAACTGACCGCACTTCGGTCAACAGTAGACAAGGACGATGTGATCCTTAGCAAAAGGCCCAAACCCACGTCCTTTAAACATGCAGATGAAATTGTTAGATTTCAGGTACACCTGACGGACCCCAATAAGACAACGTCCATTAGAGCTCAGCTGGAACCCATAGTGGACGAAGCACTGCGAGCATTCTTACGAGAAAACTGGGACATCTTCGCCTGTCATCCTTCTGATATGCCTAGAATCCCATGGCAGCTAGCAAAACATAGTGTGAACATCATCGCAGGCTTTAAGCCCGTTAAGCAGACTCTGCGCTGCTTTTTCGAGCCCAAATGACAAGCTATGGGTGAAGAATTAGCCAAACTGCGAGATGCTGCATTCATTCGGGAGATTAAGCACGCCGAATGGTTGGCAAATCTGGTGATGGTACCAAAGAAAGACAAATCCCAGCGGCTGTGCGTCGACTTTAAAGACCTCAACAAGGCCTACCCTAAGGACCCTTTCCCCTTACCGCATATAGACTAGATTATTGACGCCACAGTCAGACACGACTCATTGTGTTTCCTCGACCTTATTCTGGATACCACCAGATTAAAATGAAGGAATCCGATCAAGTTGCAACCACATTCATCACCCCTTAAGGGCCATTCTGTTTCAACATGATGCCTTTCAGGCTAAAAAATGCTGGGGCTATGTACCAACAAATGATCCAGACTTGTCTTGCAAAGTAAGTTGGTAAAACAGTCAAAGCATACATGGACGATGTGGTAATCAAAACCAAACATGCCAGCCAACTAATTGAGGACCTAAGGCAAACCTTTGCCAGCCTAAGTGAGTACGATATACGACTCAATCTGGAGAAATGTGTATTCAGAGTTCCTGATGGCAAACTGCTCGGATTCATCGTTTCCCATAGAGGAATAGAAGCGAATCTGGCTAAGATCCGCACCTTATCAGAACTTACAGTTCCCATAGAGCTAAAACACGTCCAGAGGTTGGCTGGTTGCATGGCGGCATTAAGTCACTTTATCTCCTGCCTCGGTGAAAAGGCTTTACCGCTCTACAGATTGCTGAAACGGACCAACAATTTCGAATGGACCGATGAAGCAGCAACTGTGTTAGAAGAAATTAAAACACTGATGGCAAGTAATCCAATTCTCACAGCACCAGGCGCTGGTGAACCCATGTTATTATACATATTGGCCACCAACCAAGTCGTTAGCGCATTGCTCATCGTCGTACGAGAGTAGGAGGGACACAAATTCGGGATTCGGAAGCCGGTCTATTACGTGTCAGAAGTACTCACACAGTGCAAGTCCAGATACCCGCACTACCAGAATATAGCCTATACAATATTTATGGCATCACAAAAAGTAATACACTACTTTCAAGAGTGTTCGTTACGGTGGCATCCGAAGTACCCCTGAACGATATAATCAACAACAGGGACGCCACTGGCCGCATAGCCAAATGGGCCATTGAGCTCCTTCGTTTTGAAATTGCCTACAAGTCACGATGAGCTATTAAATCTCAGGTGCTCGCAGATTTCCTCGCCGAATGGACAGAGGCCGAGCTCCCTAGGGAATATAGTGCATACTCCCATTGGACGATGTACTTCGATGGATCCAAAACTTTGGCCGGACTGGGGGCTGGAGTTATTCTCACATCCGCCATGGGCGACAACGTTCGATACGTGTTGTAGGTCGTGTATGCCGATTCCAACAATGCAGCCAAATACGAAGCACTCCTGCACGGTCTTTGGATAGTAGCATCAATGGGCATACAACGACTAGAGGTGCAGGGAGACTCCAACTTTGCCATCTCCCAAATCAGTGGCAAATTTGATGCCAAAACCCCAAAGATGGTGGCATACAGAAACATTGTCCTTAAGATATCAGCACGGTTCGAGGGCCTAGAATTCCACCATGTCGCTAGAGACAACAACCAAGCCGCCGACATACTGGCCCGCATGGGGGACAAACGCGACCCTGTCCCAAAAAACATTTTCCTGGAACGGCTCTTTAAGCCATCAGTGGTTTGGCAGGACGATAATAAGGGCACCGGTCTCACCAGCGTAGAAGAGGTTGTTCCCCCTATAAACGAACCGGACGACCAAATCATCAGCGGCTCCAAAATGGATGAAACGCCTTCAGCTCATGAGGTCATGGTAGTAATCGCGCCATGGACCGAGCCCTTCCTTGCCTACCTTCTTCGCAAAGAACTCCCTGACGACCAGATGGAGGTGCGACACATAATTCAGCGATCCAAAGCCTATAAAGTCCACAAGGGTGAGTTACACAAGAAAAGCAGCACCGGAGTACTACAATGGTGCATATCTGAGGAAGAAGGACGACAGCTCTTAGCCGAAGTCCATGCATGGGATGGGCAGCCATCATGCCACGGCAAGGGCCTTAGTTAGCAAGGCCTTTCAGGCTGGTTTCTTTTGGCCCATTGCTCGAGCGGACACCCAGTCACTTGTCAAGCACTGCGTGGGATGTCAACTCTTTGCAAATCAAAGTCACATGCGCCCAACAACTCTTCGGACTATTCCGATTACCTGGCCCTTTGCGATCTGGGGGCTGGATATGGTCGGACCACTTAAAGGGGGAACCAAGAAGAATAAATACCTACTGGTCATGGTTGACAAATTCACTGAATGGATAGAAGCAGAACCTGTCAAATCAGCCAAGTCCGGACCAGTAATCGACTTTATATCTGGCATGGTACACCGTTACGGCATCCCGCATAGTATAATAATGGACAATGGATCCAACTTCACAGCCTAAGAGGTCAAATACTGGTGCGCAAACATGGGCATCAAGCTCGATTACGCATTGGTGTATCAGCTGCAGACCAATGGACAAGTCGAACGAGCAAACAACCTCATCATGAGTGGCATTAAACTACGTTTGGTCCTATATCTGCATGAGTCCTACTGCCATTGGGTAGAGGAGCTTGACTCTGTTCTGTGGGCCTTCGCACCACCCCGAACAGATCGACGGGATACACACTGTTCTTCATGGTCTACGGGGCAGAAGTAGTCCTCCCTTGTGACATTATTCACGACGCACCAAGGGTGTGCATGTACGAGGAAAAGGAGGCCGAGTTAGATCGGCAAGACGACCTGGATGCCTTAGAAGGAGAGCGCGACATATCCCGGGCTCGTTCTACATTTTATCAATAGCAGGCCCGACGTTACCAGAGTAGGGAGGTCAGGCCAAAAGCGTATAATATGGGTGAACTCGTCTTGCGGCTCCCGGAGAAGCGGAAGCATAAACTCAACCCCAAATGGGAGGGCCCCTTCATAATTGACGAAGTACTCGTGGGAGGGGCTTACCATCTTCGAAACCCGTCGGATAACCGCCTTGAACCAAACCCATGGAACAAAACTCGTCTTTGGCGCTTCTACGGATAGACCGGTGCCGTCATACTATTTATCCTTTACCTCCTTTTATTTCCTTTTTCTTTCCTTTTTCCTTTCCCTCCCACCTTAATTTTCGGCAGGGTTGGATTCTTATTTTTTTCTTCCGAAATCTATGTTCGATTAGACCGATCTTGTATTAAGATTTTCGGCTTCCATCCTTAACTGTTAAATCCGAACACAACACCCTGGGGCTTCTTCTCGAAGCTAGTGATTTTATACTCTAAGCATCTATTCACATTTATTGTGTATGCGTGTTTCCCTTGTCGATTTTAAGCCATTATATGCATCAATTTGAACTAAGATTTTTGCCAAGCTGGGTTGCCTCGCTCCTGTGCTTACCCTCTACATTCCCGATTGTTCGGCTAGAGGGTAAAGGGAGCACCTCTACGATTGCTACGACCGGGTCATCCGGGCACGTACCTCAGACGGGTGAAGCCAAAAGCTAGCTATCTTCAGCAGTAAATTGGTCAGCTATGATGGAAACAACAAAAATTATGGTTATCATCGCCATTACTCGGGTCTCTTTCTCCCAAAAAGAGTAGTTAGTCACATACTAGCAGTATATGGCCTTATTACCTATGATTTACGTAGCACCCCGAAAAAAGGTATCAATAGAGGCACTATTTTCTTTGGAAGATGTTTCTTACGCTAAGTAGTAATACAACATATCTCCATGTGTGCTTTTTGTCTGTTCGCACCACATGGCCGGATTGCCTAGTTCCCCGAACATATTTCACTCTTCTCGAGTGATATTTTATAAGGAACACTCCCAAGCTCTTAACGCGGGAGGTCGAAGGCGACAACCGGTTAAGAAAAAGTTTTAAACATAGACGGAGCAATTTTCTGATTATCAGTAGATAGTTACACACAAATCATACATATGGCTGCTAGTCTAGATTGTCTGCTAGTGCATCTAGGGCGCAATCTTCCTGCGAGAGATGAGCGGCGGGCATCACTTGGTCGTACACAAAATGAAATGGCACTTCTTGCCCATCTGGACCCTCCGGCCCAACCCGAGCCATATGCTCGGGGTTATGGCCGGTATAACGAGTCTTGATCATCGCCCACACCTCTTGTGCTCCCTCTCGGCAAGCCGATGTCTTCCATAGCTCGAACCGACTTCGGGCTCCCTTGAACCAATCAACCAGGCCGGTCATCTCCTTCGGAGGTTGCTCGGCGGGCCATAATGCTTTTACCATGCTCTTCATGGCCTTTCGAGCCCACTCATGAAGAGCGGACAGTTCCTTCAGAAGGCTTCCCCGGTAGGATCCGATCTATTCTTCGGGCCACCAGTTTGGAGACCTATACATGAGTCAAGGCATGTCCATTTCGCTTCATATATAAGAAGTACCGTCCGATGTTAGAATCACACTTACCGAACATGCCCCTCTGTAATTTCTGGTTCTCTTCTTGGGCCTGGGCTAATTGAGTCTTTATGCTCTCCATTTCTTTGGCCTGCTGTTTGTTTTCCGCCTGGAGGTGGTTCTTCTCCTCAAGGTTTTATGGCCTCCCCGAACCCAGCTCGGGCAGCTTCGATGTATGCGTCAGTCGAGTGTAGAGCATTGAACTCTTGTTCGGAGACGCTGGGTGGCACAGAGCTTATCGTCACCGCCGATGACTCATTGCGCTCTCTGCTTCAGATTTACTAACTGATACCACGTCCCTGGAATCTTTAGGGGCCTGATTGACCACAAGGACCTCCACAGTGGGTTCGGCATGAGCCAAAGATCTGGAGTCGTAAGCATTGCCGGACACCCTGGCAACATCCTCGGCATGAGATGGCTGAACTCGTTGCCTAAATATTTTGATATGAAATCTCTTGTGAGGCCTTATCGATCGTAATAATAAATTGAGCAGCCGGACAAAGTACCTTTGAGATGAACGAGTGGTCTGGCCTTTCCCCACGACTGGCTCACTTAACGGATCCCTGTTGCCATCGGGTACAGGCATTGCCACCATAGTCGATGTATGTCGCGCAGACCGACGATCCTTGGGAGCAGGAGCCGGCGCGTTACGGTCATTGGAGGATACTTGCCTTTTGCGGGACAAAATTTTCTTCGTCTTGCCCATAGTAGGGGAAGGGAATGATCCGGGGTAATCGGCTATGATAGCCACCTTGGAGCGGTCGAGTCTCTCTTGGTAGAAGACCCTGTCTTTGAACTCAACTGACAAATCCGGGTCGTCATGAAATCCCGGATCGTCATCACGAGAATAGTTCTCGGGTTAGGGGGTAGACAATTAACTGTCTCGATAAAGCTCCTCCATTCCTATATGCACAGATTAAAGGCTTCGATCAGAAAGGGATAAATGTAAAATCGGAAGTCGGGTGAAAAAATTGAAAGGCTCACCTGTTCGATGGGATTGTGACTTGAGTATCTCTCCTTGGTCGGTAGCCGAACAAAGTCTTCTTTCTCCCATTTGTATAGGTCGGCAAGTGCGGCTGCTAATGCTATTTGATTGGCAAGGCCCAGCCGTCGGGAGCAAGTGGAGTCGCTTGTCCCATTGTAACACCACAAAGGGTGTATTCTTTGCTGAAGGGGCTGGACACATCGCGTGATGGCGGCGTCCATCACATCTATCATGGTCAACTTATGATGAGCTAGCAGCCTCACATGGGTAGCCAAGCATTACACTTCGGCGTTGTCCTCTTGGGATGAGCTTTTCGGTCGCCAGTTATACCTTTTTTCAAGGGGCCGTCGGAGTAGTCGGGCAAACCCCTCCGAGCTGGATCGAATAGGGGAACGTCCTCGATATAGAACCATTCCAAGGACCATTCTTCAGACTCCTTCGGTGTTCCCACTAGATACCTCGTCCCCGCTATGCGACATATTTCGGCTCCTCTGACCTCTAAAATTGTCTTGTCCCGAGTGCGAGGGACGAGGAAGAAGTACTTCCTCCACAATTGAAAGTGTGCCTCGCAGCCCAGGGACATCTCGCAAAGGGTGACGAAACCCGATATATGCAGAATGGACCTTGGGGTGAGATGATGGAGCTGGATCCCATAAAACTCCAATAATCCCCTCAAGAATGGATGAATGGGGAACCCAAGACCCCGCAAGAGGAAGGGCACGAAACATACACGCTCCCCCTTTGAGGATTGGGGAAGTTTTCCGCAAAGGCTTCATCGTTGAATGAAGTCAAACTGGCGTGGGTAAACGCTAGATCTGAGGAAGGAAGATACCCTTGGGTCTCGAGGTTGCGTGGTCAAAGGAGGGATATAGAGCATATTGTCCAATCCCCGGAACGGGAGCCGTAAGGGCGCGAGGAAGAGCTGGGGGCGCTCGCCATGTTCTTGTGGTGATCTCTCGCTGAAGGTTTTTCCCGATGGAGAGGAAGAAGAGGACGTGGCCTAGACCACGATTCAGTTTGTTTAAATGGGTGGTGCCTCCTTTGTGGGAGGGGCGGTCTTGTAAAAAGCTTCTGAACCACTCGTCTCCTATCAATGCGCGAGGATCAAGAAGCGCTGACAGTTATTACAATGGACCCTGCAAGATCCTGATGCTTGGGATTTCGCTGATGACAGGATGGTTGCCGAACAAGAAGGGATAGGGAGAATCACCTCGCAAGTCGAAGACTTTGATGCACAACATTGTCCGAATATTATACCTCGACGTTGGAGGCTAGTTCGGGGGCTACAGAGGGAGTCCCGGTTTAAGGGGTCCTCGGATGGTTAGCCTGTTCCTCATGGGCCGGACTATGTGTTCCGCTGGCTAAGCATTCTATGATCGAAGGCCCCGTCGCCAGGGTGGAAGCTTTTAGGAGACGTGGTGTGACCTCCAAGTTTTTGGCAGTAGATAGGCATGTTTTTCCCTTTGATATGCAACCAATCATGTGTAAACCCTAGTACCCCCCGATGCCTATATAAACCGGGAGGGTTTTTAGATTGTAGGGCAGAGAAACTCGTCTAGGGTTTTAGATAGTCGATCTCGAGGTAGATCAACTCTGTAACCTTCATATAATCAATACAATCAAGCAGGACGTAGGGTTTTACCTCCATAGGAGGGCCCAAACCCGGGTAAACATCGTCTCCTTCATCCCCTGTTACCATGAATCCTAGTCTCATAGCTCGGGACCCCCTACCCAAGATCCACCGGTTTTGACACCGACAGTGGTGAACACCGACAGTGGCGCATTGACCAAGGGCCTGGCAGGCCGCTGGGCCTGCTCAGTGGAGATCAACCTAATAATCTAGAGATACAACATAAACATTCATTAGATACAAAAGTTCTAACGTTCCGTCCGCTGCAGTAAACATCGAGCCAGTGAACTAGCCGCCAGTCCCATTATGTTGAGGACAATCAAATCACCACTACAAGTAAGAAGCAGAACCTAGCAATCTTCATGCGTATCTATTCAAAGTCAGTCACGGGCTAACCCTTGCCAAAAACACCTCTAGGTGATGCCCTCGCCGTTCCAATCTACACCGGCTGAACCCAGTTCACCGCTTGACTCCGACCGCTGGTGAGCTTCTCGAGACTCTTTCTTTCGCGGTTCAACTTCTAATTTTTTTCCAAATCCGTTTGACATGGTTTGATCACCCATATCGCACCAGAGCCACTGCCTCGAGCTCGCGACGCTGCCGGAGTTCACGCAGAGCACGAAGTTGATCTCGACTCTCCGCTCTATTCCGACGTCTCCTCGCCTCACTTTCATCAAAAATAGGCCCCCTTGACCTCCCACATCGCATGGACATCGTCACCTTCACCGTCGGTCACTAGAGCCGCCGCCACGCTGAAGCTCTTTTCCCTGCCATGAGTCGTTTCTCTTTGCGAGCCACGACCATTCCCTTCCTTGTTCATTTATTTATTTTTTAGATCGGTCGAATCGTGAGGTTTTAATAGGGCAGCTCATTTGTTTGATTTTACTTAAACCAAACATTTTTTTCTGTTTATTAAACCACCGACACCGAAATCCCTAGATAGCAGATGCCCACTTCTTAAGCTACACATCGAACATCTCCAGCGAACAACAACTCGCCAAATGTCCTCTGGCCGACATCAAACATTTTCACAAAAAAATTAATTTCAGATTTAGATCAAATCTTTGTTTTGCTTTTCAACTTTAGATGTACAATTCCGAATCCAGTGATTCTTTTTTCTACGGATTCACAAAAATCCCATCTGGCCAGAGAAACCAACTATTTTTTTTGAACTTTTAAATTTTGAATTCAAACATATAGTTTCAAACACTAGATTGCCAATAAATTTTATTTTAAAATAGCTTTTTAGTTGATTCTTTTTTTTACTATTTTCGAATGAAAATTTATATCCAGTGGTTTAATAAAAAATAAATTTAAAGCTTATTTAGATCTGTTTAAAACAGAACCCTTTTATGCTTAGTTATGTTAAAAATAAATTATTTTCTTTTATTTAAAAGTGTTTTTTGCCAACTAAAAACTAATTACAATAGGTTTTCAATATGAAACCAGTAGGTTTTCAAAAAAATATTTAATTTTGTTTTAGATCAATTTTGTGTTGAAGTTTGCTTTGATCTTAAATTTGAGCATCATAATAATTTTTATTTATTTCTTTTGGTTAATAAAGTTTTTAATAAAAATATCTTCTGTTTAGTTAAAACTCTTATATTTTATTTTCCGTTAAAACTTTACTTTTGTTCAAAGAGTTATTTCATAGAATTTGAGATTCTTTAAGTTTTCATAAAGTTCTTATTAGTTTTCTTTTGGATTATTCCTTTGGATTTGTTTGTTGTATTCACTATAGCTTTACTTATTGAAATTCTTTTGATTGTTATAGTGAGTGCTTATGTGTATGCAATTGTTTGATTACATTAGATTTTTCTCATAATGTGATAATTAGATAAATCAATTATGAGAGCGATGAATTCTATAGACAAGTACGAGGCAAGTTCACTATGATCATGTTAAGATTATACACATGTTTTATTGCATTAGATTCAACCTTTTCCAGCATGCATGCCAAGTAGGTAATTTGGAAACCTTGTTCTTGGGTAGTATCATGAGGTAGGTGTTGGAAATATGCCCTAGAGGTAATAATAAATTGGTTATTATCATATTTCCTTGTTCATGATAGTTGTTTATTACCATGCTATAATTGTATTGATTAGAAACTGGGATACATGTATGGATACATAGACAACACCATGTCCCTAGTAAGCCTCTAGTAGACTAGCTCGTTGCTCAAAGATGGCTAAGGTCTCCTAACCATAGACATGAGTTGTCATTTGATAACGGGGTCACATCATTAGGAGAATGATGTGATGGACAAGACCCAACCGTAAGCATAGCAGTTGAGCGTGTCAGTTTATTCCTACTGCTTTATCCATGCCAAGTATCTGTTCCTACGACCATGAGATCATGCAACTCCCTGACACCGGAGGAATGCCTTGTGTGTATGAAATGTCACAATGTAACTGGGTGACTATAAAGGTGCTCTACAGGTATCTCCGAGGGTGTCGGTTGGGTTGGCATGGATCGAGACTAGGATTTGTCACTCCGTATGATGGAGAGGTATCTCTAGGCCCACTCGGCAATACAACATCACAAGAAGCTTGCAAGCAGTGCGACTAAGGAGTTAGTCATGGGATCTTGTATTACAGAACGAGTAAAGAGACTTTTCGATAATGAGATTGAACTAGGTATGGGGATACCGACGATCGAATCTCGGGCAAGTAACATACCGATGGACAAAGGGAACTGCATACGGGATTGATTGAATCCTTGACATCGTGGTTCAACCGATAAAGATCTTCGTAGAATATGTAGGATACAATATGGGCATCCAAGTCCCTCTATTGGTTATTGACCATAGAGGTGCCTCGGTCATGTTTCCATAGTTCTCGAACACGCAGGGTCTGCACACTTAACATTCGGTAACGATATAGTGTTGATAAGTTATATATGTTAGTGACCGAAAGTTATTCAGAGTCCCGGATGATGTCCCGTACGTCACAAGGAGCTCTAGAATGGTCCAAAGGTAAAGTTTATATATGGGAAGTCATATTTTGGCTCCGAAAAAGTTTTGGGTATTTCTAGTATTGTACCGGGAAGCTTCTAGAATGTTCTAGAAACTTCTGGAGGAGTCTAGAAGTGCACCAAGGGTACCACAATGTCCCAAGGGTTTGCATGGGCTGAGGGGAGATGCCGTGGCCTTCTTGGTCCAAGCGCACAAGTCCCTCAAGGCCCATGCAGTTGGGAAAGGTGGAAAGGCCACCTTTGTATGGAAGGGAAGGAGGAGGACTAGGATTCCACCTCCCCCCTTGGCTGCGCCCTAGGGCTTGGAGGGTCTATTACTCACGCCCCTCCACCTATATATAGAGGGGAGGGGGCGCCCCAAGAGGATACACGAAGCCCTTGGTGCCCCTCTCTCTTCCTAGATTGTTTTCTCCTCCGTTCACGGTTTCGGTAGCGCTAGGCATAGCCCTGCCGGGATAGCACCACCACCGCCGCCACCATGCCATCGTGTTGCTGGAAAACTCATCTACTACTCCATGCTCGCTCCCTAAATCGAGGAGGCGGAGACATCATCGAGCTGTACATGTGCTGAACGCAGAGGTGCCGTCCGTTCGACACTAGATCGGGACGGACCATGATTGGATCATGAAGAGTACAACTACATCAACCACGTTTCTTAACGTTTCTTGCTTAGCGATCTACATGGGTATGTAGATCCACTAACCCTCTCGTAGCTGTTGATCTCCATAGATAGATCTTGTGTGCTTGTAGGAATTTTTTTGTTTCCCATTAAACGTTCCCCAACAGTGGTTCTAGAGATAGGTCTATGCGTAGATGATATGCATGAGTAGAATACAAAATAGTTTGTGGGCGTTGATGTTCAGATTGTTTATCTCCTTAGTCTTATTTTGATTTGGCGGTATTGTGGAATGAAGCGTCTTGGACCAACCTTACTCGTCCACGTACGAGAGACCTGTTCCATTGACTGACATGGAACTTGTTGCATAAAGATGGCTGGCGGGCGTTTGTGTTTCCCACTTTAGTTGAATCGGATTGGACAAAGCCGGTCCTTGTAGAAGATTAAAATGCAACTTTATTATCACTATTGTGGCGTTGCGTAGGTAAGAACGGTTCTTACTAGTTGCCCATATCAAGCACGTAAAACTTGCAACAACAAAGTAGAGGATGTCTAACTTGTTTTTGCAGGGCATCTTGTGATGTGATATGCCAAGACGTGATTTTATATATGTTGATGTCTGAGATGATCATATTTTGTAATAGTTATCACGACCCGTATGTCGATGAGTATGACAACCCGCATGATCCATAGGGTTGTCTTTAATTTTTTGTATGACCCGTGTGTCAATCACAATGCCATGTAATTGATTTTACTTCATCACTATGCATTAGAAGTAGTTGTAGAAGCAATAGTTGGCGCAACAACCACGTGGCGACACAATGATGGAGATCATGGTGTCATGCCGGTGATGATGGAGATCATGTCGGTGCTTTGTAGATGGCGATCAAAAGCACAAGATGATGATGGCCATATTATGTCACTTATAGGATTTGCATGTGAGGTTAATCCTTTTATGCATCTTATTTTGCTTAGGACGACGGTAGCATTATAAGATGCCCCTCACTAAAATTTCAAGATTAAAATTGTGTTCTCCCCAAGTGTGCATCATTGCAAAGGGTAGTCGTTTCGAAGCACCACGTGATGATCGTGTGTGATAGACTCTATGTCATGGATTTGTCACGACAGATGTCCGGGTGAACAGAATTAGGTTCGGGGTGAAGACGCAACTACGTTGCGGCTTGAAGGGGTTGACCGGAATCGAGAGACACGGAGTTTACCCAGGTTCGGCCCTCCGATGGAGGTAAAAGCCTACGTCCTGCTTGTCTGGTATTGATGATGAAGGAGATCTCTCGGTTACATGGGTGCTGTTTGCTACCTCTAATCCCGAGGGCCTCTAATCTATCTAAACTTGTGGACTTGTGAATATTCTCCCACTAGGGGTGCTATACCCCTCCTTATATAAGTGGAGAGGGTAGGTTTACAAATAGAGTCCTACTAGGAGTAGGATTAGGACTAGTCTCTCTAGAATCCTATTCCGGGTCTTGTAACCTTTGGCAGTGAGTCTTTGTCTCTTTGAGCCTTCTCTTGTGAGCCGCCTGACGTCGTCTTACATGCCGGGTCTTGGGCCTGGTCATCGTGTGATCCGCCTGCCGGGTCATTAATAAAATGTCATGTCTTTTCCGGGTCTCTTGTGAGTCGCCAGGCCGGGTCATACCACTGGGTATATCCCCGACATTAGCCCCCATATTAGTTTGAATTTGTTCATGCTAAGCTCCTGAAATAAGAATAACAAATATGTAAAGTAGCCAGCTTGCTCCTTTGGCCAGCTTATGAAATGGCTCCTTAGAAATCCGGGTCTTTTCTGCATATGAAATAGTCGTCTTTGATAATCATCTTGCTTGTCAATGCCCTTTGAAAAATATTGAGAATAGAACACCCATATGCCATTGAGTCGGCTTCTAATACTTTTGGCGGGTCATTTCCGCCGGGTCATAATCATTGATGATGCCGGGTCATTATCGTTGGTGACGCCGGGTCAAATAACTAATCCAGCTGACTTGATACAATTTTTGGGATGAAAATGCATCTGATGTAAAACCGGACTTCCATTGTTGTGAAGCAGGGCGGCTTATATAAAATCCGGCAGGTTATGATCTTTCGATATTGCCGGGTCATAAATGCTTGGTGACGTCGGGTCTAACAACTGAACTCCATAATTAACATCCTGAAAATTCTCTGCAAAGTTTTTGATATGTCCATATTACCTGTAGCCCCCAAGCTCCGAGATTATCCATGATAACTTGGTGCTTTGCAATAATATTTTGGACTATGTAGCCCCCAAGTGCCGGGTTGTCCTGCCTGCAGCAACCTGGGACTTATAACTGCCTTATACCTTTATAAATCTTCAGCGGGTGTAGCCCCCAAGGGCCGGCTCATCAGAACGTGATGTGCCGGGTCTTCAATTTGAATCACTTAATCTGTTGGAACAGCTAAATACTGTAGCCCCCAAGAGCCGGGTCACACGCCTGCAGCGACTTGGGACTTTAGAAAATTTGTTCTGAGTGGTGTAGCCCCCAAATGCCGGGTCAGTTAGAATTACTGGGCTTGGACTTAGGAAAATATAGAGACACCGACTCATCTCCTTGAGATAATATGGTCTTGCTGACAATGTAATGATTTGAAAAACCGGCTTGCATTAGCCCCCCAGTGCCGTGGTGCATGCTTGTAGCGACATGGGACTTGCATATTTGATATAAACTAGACTTCAATAATGTAGCCCCCAAGTGCCTGGTTGTCTGCCTGCAGCGACTCGGGACTATGTGAGAATAATATGACTCACCATAACTTGTTGGATGAATCTTTGACCGTGGTTGTAATATAACCCGGAATGAATTTCCTGGAATAATTCCTTTGTTTTTGACATGAAATCTGGGGGCTACAGACATGGCGAGACACATTTGGTCATTTTCAACGAGAACCCCAGGTCTTTGCAAGAGAAAACCCAATCCTGGGGGCTATTACATTATTGGCGGATGATTAAAAGTTGCCCAAGAGGACGAACCACCCTGATGCCCCATTCAAACATAGGTGCCTGAATTTGTTTGGAGCCTCTACTATTCCTTCATACAAGATGGCGGCTTACAAGATGGCGACTTACAAGAAGAGTTCATAAACATTCCAGTTGATATCTGTATCCCCCGAGTTCATCCTCTTGGGCAAATTTTAATCATCCGCCAATAATGTAATAGCTCCCAGGATTGGGTTTTCTCTTGCAAAGACCTGGGGTTGTCGTTGAAAATGACCAAATGTGTCTCGCCATGTCTGTAGCCCCCGAGTCTTAAGTTGACTCGAAGAGGCGGCTTGAGAATCTCCACTGAAAGTTGAGTTTTGGCCGTGGCGGGTTATTGATGATCCCGTATGAATTGCTTCAATGATCCGGTCGATGGATCGTTCCGGCTGTTTGTTGAAGTGAACCAAATTGTAATGGCGGTGGCTTGCCTGCCCGTTGGGCGGCTCATATATGCGAGCACCGCACTAATATGTCAATGTAGATTGGATTGCGGATGGCGGCTTGCGTGCGTCAGCTGGGCGGCTCATACTGATGTATGTAGCTACTGGCATGTTGATGCAGACGTAGAAACCAGCCATGGCGTTGTAAACCGGTGCTGTTGTGAAACACTCCACGACATTATAAGCCGGCGCAGATGATGAGAAATGGCCATGGCATTGTAAACCAGCGCGGATGGCAAGAGATGGCCACGACATTGTAAGGCGACGTGATGGCGAGGGACGGCCACGGCGTTTGTAAGCCGGCACGGTGGCGAGAGACGGCCACAACGTTGTAAGCCGGCACAGATGATGAGAAACGGCCATGGCATTGTAAACCGGCACGAATGGTGAGAGTCGGCCATGGCATTGTAAGCCGGTGCTGATGGTGAGAGTCGGCTATGGGGTTGTTGGTGAAGACCATATCGCGAACGCGGCGGCTTACCGCGTCCATTGGGCGGCTCATAATTCCGGGTTAGCACGAGTGGTACCGGCGCGTTGATGTAGACGTAGAAACCAGCCGTGGCATTGTAAGCCGGTGCTATTGTGGAAGAGGCCACGACGTTGTAAGCCGGCGCGGATGGCAAGAGACGGCCATGGCGTCGTAAGACGGAGCGGTGGCAAAAGATGGCCACGACATTGTAAGCCGAGTCGGCCACGAGAGACGGCCATGGCGTTGTAGGCCAGCATGGACGTGCGAGTCGCCGGTGGTGTTGTAAGTGCGGACGGGAGAATTAGCCATGGGCATTGTAAGCCGGAGCAAATGAGTGACTCGGCCGTGGGTATTATAAGCCGGCACGGATAGATGACTCAGCCACGGACGTTGCGAGCCGGCGCGGCCGCGAGAGACGGTTGGGGCTTTGTAAGCCGGTACGGACGCCGGTACCAAACGACGCTGGTGCGCCTCCATCTCCGTGATATGATGCCACTTTGGTAATGAATAATTTGTCCTGTGTAAAAAATATTGCAAAGACGAAGTAATTTTTCTTCGAAGGAATCAAAATGTATAGATAACATAAATTGGGTGGATAGCACCTGTGACCCGGCGATGCGGGTGGTAGTGTGAACCATGGTGGAGGCGGCTCGTGCGTGAGGAAATCGGTGGCTCACGACAGCAGAACCGGCGGCGGCTCGACAACGCCGGCCCGCGGTGGAACCGGAACGAGGTGGAGGCGGCTCACAGCAGCAGCCGTCAACGGCTCACATCAGCAGGGGCGGCGGCTCGGTCCTGTCATTTTTGAAATGGCAGGTTGTAGCAACGGGGGAGACCGGCCCCGGGGCGGCTCACAGTGTAGCTAGCAGCTTGGGGGGCTTAGAGCAGAGGCGGTCGGAGGCATAGGCTAGCGGCGGGTCAAAGCGCACCCCGATGAGTCGAGCGTGCGATGGAGGCGAGAGACGACCGGGGCCGCGGTGCATAGAGGTGGAGCAGCATGCGGCGACACGAGTGGATGAGGCCAGTTCGGATGAGGCATGATCTCAAACTGGCATCGACTCTTCTTTATCTGAAAAATTGTGTGCTTCTCGATCCTTGGGAGAGATCCCTTCAAGAACACAAACCATCGTGCGTGGCCCCATGGTGGGAGCCAACTGTCGTGGATTTGTCATGACAAATGTCTGGGTGAATAGACTTAGGTTCAGGGCGAAGACACAACTATGTGGCGGCTTGAAGGGGTTGATTGGAATCGAGAGACATGGAGTTTACCCAGGTTCGGCCCCTCCGATGGAGGTAAAAGCCTACGTCCTGCTTGTCTGGTATTGATGATGAAGGAGATCTCTTGGTTACATGGGTGTTGTTTGCTACCTCTAATCCCAAGAGCCTCTAATCTGTCTAAACTTGTGGACTTGTGAATCTTCTCCCTCTAGGGGTGCTCTACCCCTCCTTATATAAGTGGAGAGGGTAGGTTTACAAATAGAGTCCTACTAGGAGTAGGATTAGGACTAGTCTCTCTAGAATCCTATTCCGGGTCTTGTAAACTTCAGCAGGGAGTCTTTCTCTCTTTGAGCCTTCTCTTGTGAGCCACCTGACGCCGGCTTACGCCGGGTCTTGGGCCTGGTCATCCTGTGATCCGCCTGCTGGGTCATTAATAAAATGTCATGTCTTTTCCAGGTCTCGTGTGAGTCGCCAGGCCGGGTCATACCGCGGGGTATATCCCCGACACTCTACATTCGCATACAACGAGTGTAAGCGAGTTTTGCACATGCATAACACTTGGGTTAAACTTGATGAGCCTAGCGTGTACATGCATGGCCTTGGAACACAGGAGACCGAAAGGTCAAACATGAGTCATATAGTAGATATATTCAACATGGAGATGTTCACCATTGAAACCATCTCATCTCACGTGATGATCGGACTTGGGTTGGTGGATTTGGATGATGTCACACTTAGAAAACCTGAGGGATGTTGATTTGAGTGGGAGTTCTTTAGTAATAAGATTAATTGAACTCATTATCATGAACATAGTCAAAATATCTTTGTAAATTATGTTGTAATGCTTGCACTGTAGCTCCCCTATATTTTGATACGTTCCTAGAGAAAACCTAAGTTGAAAGATGGTTGTAGCAATTATTCGGACTAGGTCCGTAATCAGAGTGAAGTTTAAGATCATCGTGACAAGAAGATAAAATGTTTGCGATATGATCGTGGATGTGAATATCTGAGTTACGAGTTTGTTATGCAACTGAAGACAATGTGGAAATTGTTTCACAACTCATGTCGCCTGGAACACCATAGTGTGATGGTGTGTCCGAACGTTGTAGTTGTGCTCTATTGGATATGGTGCGGACTATGATGTCTCTTGCCGATTTGCCACTATCATTTTGGGGTTATGCATTAGAGACAACTACAATCACTTTAATACGGCACCATCTAAATCCATTGATATGACACCCGTATGAATTATGGTTTGGCAGAAACCTAAGCTGTTGTTTCTTAGAGTTTGGGAATGCGACACTTATGTGTGATAAGCTCGAACTCAAAGCGGAAAAGTGCATCTTGATAAGATACCCTAAAGCAACAATTGGGTATACCTTCTATCACAAATCCGAAGGCTAGGTCTTTGTTGCCAAGAATGGATCCTTTCTAGAGAGAAAGGATGTTCTCTCGAAAGAAGTGAGTGGGAAGAAGGTAGAACTTAATAAAGGTTGTCGAACCTTCACTTGAATTGGAAAAGTAGCGCAACACAGGAAGGTGTTCCCGTGATGCGTAAACCAGTTGAAGAGGAAGCTAATGATTATGATCATGAAACTTCAGATCAAGTTACTACCGAACCTTGTAGGTCGATAAGGACACATACTGCCCCGAGCGATACCGTGATCCTGTCTTGGAGGTCATGTTGTTAGACAACAGTGAACCTACGAGCTATGAAGAAGCGATGGTGGGCCCAGATTCCATCAAATGGCTAGGAGACATGATATCTGAGATAGTATCCATGTATGAAAACCAAGTATGGACTTTGGTAGACTTGCCGATGAACGATGGGCTGTTAAGTACAAATGGATCTTTAAGAAGAAGACAAACGCTGATGGTAATTAATGTCACCATTTAAAAGCTCGACTTGTGGCAAAGAAGTTTTTGACAAGTTCAAGGAGTTGACTATGATGAGACTGTCTCACCCGTAGTGATGCTAAAGTCTATTGGAATTATGTTAGCAGTTACTGCATTTTTCGATTATGAAATCTAACAGATGGATGTCAAAACAGAGTTTCCTTAACAGTTTCCGTGAGGAAAGGTTGTATGTGATACAACCAAAAGGTTTTGTCAGTCCTAAGGTTGCTAAAAGGTATGCAAGCTCCAACGATCCTTCTATGGACTAGAGCAAGCATCTTAGAGTCGAAATATACGCTTTGATGAGGTAATCAAAGATTTTGGGTTTATACAAAGTTTATAAAAAACTTGTATTTACAAGAAAGTAGTGGGAGCACTATAGAATTTCTGATAAGTATATGTGGATGACATATTGTTGATTAGAAATAATATAGAATTTTTGAATAGCATAGAGGGTTGTTTGAAAGGAGTTTTTTCAAAGGAATACCTCAATAAAGCTACTTAAGTATTGGGCATCAAGATCTATAGAGATAGATCAAGACGCTTAATAAAACTTTCAATGAATACATACCTTGACAAGATTTTGAAGGAGTTCAAAATAGACCAGTCAAAGGATTTCTTGGCTATACTGTAAGGTGTGAATTTGATTAACACTCAAAGCTCGACCACGACAGAAGAAAGAGAAAGGACGAAGGTCGTCCCCTATGCCTTATCCATAGGCTCTATATGATATGCCATGATGTGTACCACACCTAATGTGTGCCTTGCCACGTGTCTGGCAAGGGGGTACAAGAGTGATCTAGGAGTGGATCACTGGACAATGGTCAAAATTATCCTTAGTAACTAGAGAACTAAGGAAATGTTTCTCAATTATGGAGGTGATAAAGAGTTCAGCGTAAAGGGTTACGTCGATGCCAGCTTTGACACCAATCCAGATGACTCTGAGTAGCAATCCGGATACGTATAGTGGAGCAGTCATTTGGAATAGCTCCAAGTGGAGCGTGATAACAACATCTACAATATGACATAGAGATTTGAAAAGTATACACGGATCTGAATGTTGCAGACCCGTTGACTAAAACCTCTCTCACAAGCAAAATATGATCAAACCCCAGAACTCATTGGGTGTTAATCACATGGTGATGTGAACTAGATTATTGACTCTAGTGCAAGTGGGAGACTGTTGGAAATATGCCCTAGAGGCAATAATAAATTGGTTATTATCAAATTTACTAGTTCATGATAATCATTTATTATCCATGCTATAATTTTATTGATTGGAAACTCAGATACATGTGTGGATACATAGACATCACCGTGTCCCTAATGAGCCTCTACTAGACTAGCTCGTTGCTCAAAGATGGTTAAGGTTTCCTAACCATAGACATGAGTTGTCATTTTATAACGGGGTCACGTCATTCGGAGAATGATGTGATGGACATGACCCAATTGTAAGCATAGAAGTTCATCGTGTCTGTTTATTGCTACTGCTTTATCCATGTCAAGTATCTGTTCCTACGAGTCTATGACCATGAGATCATGCAACTCCCTGACACCGGAGGAATTCCTTGTGTGTATCAAACGTCACAACAAAATTGGGTGACTATAAATGTGCTCTATAGGTATCTCCGAGGGTGTCTGTTGGGTTGGCGTGGATCGATACTGGGATTTGTCACTCCGTATGACGTAGAGGTTTCTCTAGGCCCACTCAGTAATACCACATTACAAGAAGCTTGCAAGCAATGTGACTAAGGAGTTAGTCACATGATCTTGTATTACAAAACGAGTAAAGAGACTTGCCGGTAACGAGATTGAACTAGGTATGGAGATACCGATGATCGAATCTCGGGCAAGTAACATACCGATGGACAAAGGGAACTGCATACAGGATTGATTGAATCCTTGACATCGTGGTTCAACCGATAAATATCTTCGTAGAATATGTAGGAGACAATATGGGCATCCAGGTCCCGCTATTGGTTATTGACTGTCGAGGTGTCTCGGTCATGTTTGCATAGTTCTCGAACCCACAGGGTCTGCACACTTAACGTTCGGTGACGATATAGTGTTGATGAGTTATATATGTTGGTGAACGAAAGTTGTTTAGAGTCTTGAATAAGGTACCGGACATCACGAGGAGCTCCGTAATGGTTCGGAGGTAAAGATTTATACATGGGAAGTTACATTTTGGCTACCTTAAAAGTTTTGGGTTTTTCCGGTATTGTACCGGGAAGCTTCTAGAAGGTTCCAGAAACTTCCAGAGGAGTCCAGAAGTCCACTAAGGGTTCCACAATGTCCCAAGGGTTTTCATGGAATGAGGGGAGACGCCGTGTCCTTATTGGGCCAAGGGCACAAGTCCCTCAAGGCCCATGCAATTGGGATAGGTGGAAAGTCCACCTTTCTATGGAAGGGAAGGAGGAGGACTAGGATTCCACCTCCTCCCCCCTTGGCTGCACCGAGGGCTTGGAGGGGCTGTTCCCCATGCCCCTCCACTTATATATAAAGGGGAGGGGGCGCCCCAAGATTACACACGAAGCCCTTGGCGCCTCTCTCTCTCCTAGATTGTTTTCTCCTCCGTTCACGGTTTCGGTAGCGCTAGGCGTAGCCCTGGTGGGATAGGTCCACCACCACCGCCACCATGCCGTCGTGTTGCTGGAGAACTCATCTACTACTCTGCCCTCGCTCGCTGGATCAAGGAGGCGGAGACGTCATCGAGATGTACGTGAGCTGAACGCGGAGGTGCCGTCCGTTCGGCGCTAGATCGGGACGGATCGCGAATGGATCGTGAAGAGTACGACTACATCAACCGGGTTTATTAATGCTTCATGCTTAGAGATATACAAGGGTATGTAGATCCACTATCTGTCACGCCCAAGATGCGCGCCTATCCATTTTAAAGCACGAGGGCCTCGCAAGGGATAGATGCGCAT
This sequence comes from Hordeum marinum, assembly GCA_022496015.1. Lineage (NCBI taxonomy): Eukaryota > Viridiplantae > Streptophyta > Magnoliopsida > Poales > Poaceae > Hordeum > Hordeum marinum. The sequence goes on along the minus strand of CM039673.1, from coordinate 295,968,991 downwards.
CTTGCCATTAGCAAGAATAGTATCATCGCAACATACAATACTGAAAGATATGTGTATACAAGATTGGCTTACAATCGCCACATGCTAACTTACAAAGTCACTCAAATACATATCAACAAGTTGAACACAAGGTCCGTCTATGGACGAAATCAAACAATAAAACAGATGCAAATGATACTATCTCGCTATCCCAAAGATCACGACCAGGCCCTCTACTCATCTGGATACGTCATGTACATCCTGCCTCTTTCCTCATCATATTCCCACTGGAGATGGGTGAGATCATCCTGCACGAACTCATCTGAACCTGTATCTGGAGTTGTTGTAGTAAACTGTGAGCCACAGAGGACTCAACTATCATGCGCCCGGGTACCGAGACTATTCAAGGTTGAAGGTTAGGATGGGGTAAGTGTTTAGTTTGCAGCAACACTAAGCATTTAAGGAGGCTAACTTACGCAACATGGAAAAAAATATGAGTGGCCTACGATGAGCGACCGAATCTAGCATAATCTCTATGAGATCATGAACACTTACTTACGCCAATCATAACCCCACCGTGTTCTGTCTCGGAACAGGTTCACGAGCAGAGACGATCACGGTTACTCACACAGTTGGTGTAATTTAATTAGAGTTTACTTCAAGTGTACTATAACTGGGTGTTAAACATATATCCAAGTTGCCACATAGCGGGCACGACTTTCTGAAAGATTTAACCCTGCAGGGGTGCTCCAACTAATCCATCACAAATTAACCACACTCCGCGGGAATAGCCTCGACCACGAATCTCGCGGTCATCATAGGTAATTCCAAAGGAATTCCAACACCTCGAGAAACCCGAAGAAAGTCACACTCCACACGCAAGACATTCGATAAAGGTAAAACAAATCTAGCAAGACCACCTGACGTGTCGACGAACCCGATAAGAGCCGCGTATCTCGTTCTCAGGACACGATGGATAAGCGACGCGTATGGAGGCCTGATAGAAATCTCCCAAGTTGCCCTGGGTTGGCCCCGCACAGTGCTCTAGTTTGGACCAACACTGATGAGGAGCACTGGCCAAGGGGTGGATTAATTATCCACGGGTTTGCAAGACCCTATGCAAATTTTATTAAGTTTTTAAGAAAATGTAGTACCAATGTTGGGTCTTGCTGGACAAGTTTTAATCTCAACCGAATAAACAAGGGGTCCCCATAACAATCCCGAGCATGATAGGAGCGCAAAATATGGAAAACATAACACCGGTACCAAGAAACTAACGACGGTAACAGCGGAACAAATCACTTAGCAAAAGGCCAAGCCTTCCACCAATACCAAGATATATATGTGCATTAAATTAAATAACCGTTAATATTGTGATATCCAAATCCATGTTATCACATGGAATAACCTACACCTGCAACTAAGAACGCTATAAGAGGGGCTGAGCAACGGTAACTTAGCCAATCAAAGATTTGCTAGGTTGTGGATGTTAGAGGCTGTCATGGCAATTAGGAGGCTGATATCAGGTGGTAGGTAGCGCAATTGTAATGATAAGAGCGACAACTAGCAAGCAAAAATAGTATCGGGATCCGGGTACGATCATCTTGCCTGTTGGTTCTTCAGCGGAACAAGTAGCGAGATCCTCGTAGTGGTACTCTCCTGGGTCCTCATACTCAGTATCGACACTCACGTCTACCCAAGAGAAACAGCAATAATAAACCACCAACCAAAGTGCAATGCACAACAATACGATGCATGATTCATTTATGAAGAATTCAACATGCCAATCCAAAACTAGTCATTTTTCAGATGCAAAGTTTGTTTACTAATGAATTTGGACAGAACCTCATGTGAAGTTATTTAAACATGCATGATCATGGAAAATCTGGACGCATCATGCAAAATCGATAGAAATGCATATAAAGATCGCAAGAAACGAAGCTACGGTTCTCACGATACGCTCTCGACAAGGTACTGAGGCAAAACACAAGTCAACCAAGACCTGGGCTAATTCTTGGCATTCCAAGGTAGCCACTAGATAGGTGATGAAAAACCAATCACAATAGGCTCAAGAATCAATCAATTCCATGGATCATAGCTCCCACAAGTCGCAAAACAATAAAAACCACAATCTGCCACAAAACAGCAACATAGCAACTTTCACAGCTCACAACTTGAGCTACAGGAACCCTACATCCACAAACAAGAGATTGACAGAATCTACTCAACACACACACATCAACTTATCCAACTACAGAATCAGCAAAGGAGGCACACATCAATAAGCATGAAGCAATCAAGTTGACATGATGAAACAGTTTTCTGGGACTTAAGTGAAAATTCCAGTTTTCTGGAATCTGAGTTAATAAGTAGCAGGTTGACAGCAGTAGTTAAATATGATAGAGAGCTCCTATTGGCATGAAAATTAACAGGATGGTAGTAGACAACATATATTCCAAATAACTAACACTGAGCATGAGCAAAAACCCAACACATCACTAGATACCATCCACTCTACATGGCATAAAAATAACAGCAAATTTCCAGACTTGGTCATTTCTAGCATGCTGAAACAGAAACATTAAGTTGGTTACTTAAAAGCATGTTTCCCACTTATATGGGTTATTCTCATGTTAAACAAAAATACCATGGCATACTAGGTACAAAAGACTAGGACTTCCTAGTTGACACATCTAGCAAAGCAAGCATGGATTAAATCATGCAAAAATGACAACCCGACATCTCAGCTAAAATGACAGATTTATGAAGTTGCTCAAAAGTGAAATATGAGAGTTCTAATGAGTTCATTGGCTCTTCCTACCCCAAAACCATGGGTCACACTCATATACTTGCATGAAACATTAATGCTCGAAGCTAGCTCGAAAATCAGCCTAGAAATCACACATGAGTTATAAGCCGTATAGTTCCTAATATAGAAGCTGCCCAAATGGCAAGTCCATATTTGGGCATATTCCAGAAAGGAATATAAGCACTAACACTATCTAACCACGAAACAAAACACACTAGCATCACATAAGCATATAGGTGTGGGGGTTCATCACACACACACACACACGTGTGCCCACACATATGCCCAAGAACATATGGCACACACACCACATTCAAATAAATACACACATACATCTATATCCCCATGCACATGTGCACACTCACATGCACACACACATACATGACAGGCAACAAAATAAAACCCATATGCTAATTAATAAACTCCACACACCTATATACAGTAAGGAGAAAAAAACAACAGGAAAAACAAAAGGAAAAGCAATACAAAAAAAATGGGGAGGGGCTCAGACTTGAACCCCAAACCTCCTGGTTGTTCCCCCTAGCGCCCACCACTACACCACACCTGCATCACTTAACCAGGGAGGAGATCTGCGACGTTAATACACACACTCACGTATTCACCACTATTAAAAATAAGGAAACAAAAAAACAAAAATGGGGGGATCTAGGTTCGAACCCGAGACCTCCTGGTCTCTCCCCTGGGTTGAAACCACTACGCTAGTGAACCCGAGTCTGAACATGGGGGGAGCTCGCCCGTCTTAACCTCATCTTTTGGCGATGGTAGGTTATCTCCTACCTTGCGCGCCAGAAGGACAACGGCGGCCTTGTGGCCACCAGCCGCTACATCCGGCGAGGCGGGACACCGGCGGGGGTGCGGAATTCCCCTAGGAGTGCGAGGGACAATGACCCGACGTGCTAGGAGCAAGAACAAAAGCACAATAAAAATAGTACGCATACTGCATCTAAGGGCAGAGCACCGAGAGCGTGAAGTTGGCATGAACGTCTCTACGTGCACAAGCGTCTAACAATGAAGCGGGCAAGAGGAATGGAAGGAGGGGTATACCTCCACTACCTAGGACACGGAGACACGGTCGGGGACGCGCTGAGACGGCGGAGACGAAGTAGAGAAAGCCAGCAACTTCGTCATCCGGGGCTGAAGGGGAAGAAGAAGGCGAGGTCGACGATGGGGAGGAAGGGCCGACGTCTCTGGGCATCGAGGAAGAAGAGGGGTCACCAGGGCTTCAATCCCATGCCGTTGGGGAGGAAGGAGACGATGCGAAGGGGCTCTCCTAGCACCAGCTCGAGCTCAGCCAGAGCATGGAGATCATGGAGTTGACGAGGTATGGCTAGCCTTACCTGACGGCAGAGAGGGAAGGAGAAGGGAGAAATGGATCAAGGGGAACCCTAGGGCCGGGGAGACACGCTAAATAGACGGCTCGGGCGCTCTCCGGCCGTCAAATCACGCCATGGCCGATGTGGACACGATGGATACTCTGCCGTACAGAGACGACGACGCGTGCGACTAGGAGGCCGGCTGGGCTGCGCTCGCGCTCGGCCTCGCTGCTGCTGGGCCAAGAGAGGCCCAGCTAGGGGACTGCTCTCTCCCTATCAAAAACAAAGGCTTTCTAATTTAAAAACACAGCCACACACGATAAAATCCCTAGAGCAAATAAAAGGATCTTTGGTGCAACTAAAAATACTTTTGTAAGGAAAAAATGTGCACTAATTAATAAAAATGTTAAGTGGATTTCTCGGACAAGTAATTTTATTACTTTGAAAAATAGCAGCCCCTATTTTATTAACCACAAACTCATACAAACCCCAAACATCAAAAGAACCATACTCTAATTTATTACAATAATTAGGGCTACCTCTTGAACATTTTTAAACATATTAATTTGCATGTTAATTCTGCTATGAAAATAACATGAAAAAAGGCATTATGGTGGGGTTTTAGTAGAAAGACAAGAGAGGGGAAGAGAACGAGTTTTGCTCACTTGACTCCACCCACACTCTCAAACACCAACACCACACAAGGCACACTCACAACCACCACATCATACCACAACACATGAAGACAAGTAAGGCATGAAGAATGCTATGATGGATGAAATGATGCATGAATGCAAACAACACATGGATGGCAAGTTGCACAACATATCATAGCTCATGACACAAGGTCCATACAATGGGTTACATGCCAAATAAGGTAGGGACAACACTTGGACTGTCACAACTCTCCCACACTACATGAGGATCTCGACCCAAGATCTAGGAACGGAAGAAGTCCGGAAATTCAGAACGGAGCAGGTCCTCACGTTCCCAAGTAGCTTCTTTGTCGGAATGATGAGACCACTTCACCTTGAGGAATTTGGTAGACTTGTTGCAACTCTTACGCTCAGTTTCTTCAAGAATTGCAACTGGGTGCTCACGATAAGAGAGATCTGCTTGGAGATCAATCTCTTGGAGGTCAATGGTTTGCTTAGGAGTCTTGAAGCATTTCCGGAGCTAAGAAACATAAAAGACATCGTGCACATTTGTGAAATTTGGAGGAAGCTCTAGTCGATATGCAAGACCACATCTCTTGCCAACAACTTTGAAAGGACCAACAAAACGAGGAGCTAACTTCCCTTTAATTCCAAACCGCTGAGTGGCCTTCATGGGAGAGACTCTGAGATAGACTAGATCATCCACTTGGAAAGAAACATCCCGATGTTTGTTACCATAATAACTCTTCTACTGGGACTGAGCTGCTTTGAGGTTCTCACGAATGACATGGCACATTTCTTCTACTTCAGTGATCATGTCATTGCCCAATATCTGACGCTCACCGGTTTCAGACCAGTTAAGCGGGGTACGACACTTTCTGCCATAGAGAATCTCGAAAGGGGCCTTGCCTGAACTAGCTTGAAAGCTATTGTTGTATGAGAATTCAGCATATGGAAGGCAATCTTCCCATTTCATGCCGAACGAAATCACACAGGCTCTAAGCATATCTTTGAGGATCTGATTGACTCTCTCAACTTGACCACTTGTCTACGGATGGAACGCAGTGCTGAAACGGATCTTGGTACCCATAGCGGTCTGGAAGGATTCCCAAAACTTGGAAGTAAAGAGGCTTCCACGGTCAGAAGAGATGAACTGAGGGATACCATGCAAATACACTATCCTTGACGTATACAGCTCTGCAAGCTGAGCTGCCCAGATAGATTCTTTGACTGGCAGGAAATGAGCAACTTTTGACAGCTTGTCGATAACCACAAAAATGGCATCGTTGCCTCTCTTGGACTTGGGAAACCCAGTAACGAAATCCATCTCGACATGATCGAATTTCCACTCTGGGATAGGCAAAGGATGAAGAAGACCTACTGGACGTTGATGCTCCACCTTCACTCTACGACAAACATCACACTCGTTCATGAACTGAGCAATTTCATGTTTCATGCGAGTCCACCAGAAGGTTTTCTTGAGATCTTGATACATCTTGGAGCTGCCTAGATGAATGGATAAAAGATAATTTTGCGCTTCGTCCATGATAACCTTTCTGAGATCACCTTTTGGAACCACAAGACGGTCCTCAAAGAACAAGGTATCTTTGTCATCAACTCGAAAGCACTTATACTTAGGAATGCTCTTGGCCACCCCTTTCTTCACTTTCTTCACCATAGCGTCAAGAAGCTATGCTTGGCGAACCTGATCTTCCAAAGTCATAGAAACTTGAAGATTGACAAGAAATCCTTGCGGAATCATCTGAAGGTTGAGCTTGCGGAAGGCTTCACAAAGCTCGGGTTGGAGAGGCTTCAAGATGAGACTATTGCAGTACGCCTTGCGGCTGAGCGCATCTGGAATGAAATTTTCTTTCCCCGGAGTATACTCAATGCTCGGGTTGAAGTCTTCAAGCATTTCCACCCAACGAGATTGCCGAAGATTGAGATTGGGTTGAGTGAAAATGTAGTTCAAGCTCTTGTGATCGGTGTACACCTCAACTGGTCTACCCAATAACAAATGCCTCCAAGTCATTAGAGCATGCACAACTGCCGCCAACTCAAGATCATGAGTGGGGTAGTTCTTCTCAGCCGGCTTCAACTGACGCGAGGTATAAGAAACAATCTTCTTGTCTTGCATGAGAACACCACCAAGGCCTTGGAGATAAGCATCACAGAAAACTTGGAAAGGCTTAGACTGCTCAGGAGGAACAAGAACTGGAGCTGAAGTCAGTCTCTGCTTGAGCATATTGAACGCCACATCACACTCAGGAGACCAAACATACTTGACACTCTTCTGGAGGATATTGGACAGAGGCTTGGCAATTTGAGAGAAGTTCTCCACAAACCTTTTGCAATAGCTAGCAAGCCCGAGGAAACTCCAAAGCTGCTTCACATTCTGAGGAGGTTCCCACTTCAAGATTGCCTCAACTTTCTCAGGGTGCCCTTTAATTCCCTCAGCAGAGATGACATGCCCAAGGTACACCACTTCATTGAGCCAAAACTCACACTTGGAAAATTTGGCATAGAACCGATGCTCTCTTAACTTGTCAAGCACAAGGCGGAGATGCTCTGCATGCTCTTCTTCTGTCTCCGAGAACACAAGGATATCATCCAAATAGACCAAGACAAACTCATTCTTGAAGGGAGAGAAAATGAAATTCATCATTCTTGAAAAGTTTGGAGGAGCATTAGCAAGACCAAACGACATGATGGTGTACTCATAAGAGCCAAAACTCGTCCTGAAAGTGGTCTTAGGAATGTCTTCTTCACGAATGTGAATCTAATGATAACCCATGCGAAGATCAAGCTTCGAGAAAACCTTGGCACCTTTTAGTTGTTCAAACAACTCATTGATGTTGGGAAGTGGGTACTTGCTCCTGATTGTCTTCTTGTTCAATGGACGGTAGTCGACACAAAGACGATCCGTGACATCTTTCTTCTTGACAAACAAAACTCCACAACCCCATGGAGAAGAGCTTGGTCTGATCAGACCCACACGTTCTTGCTCATCTAACTGCTTCTTCAACTCTTTCAGCTCTTTGGGGCCAAGTTTATACGGGTGCTTACAGACCAGTTCAGTTCCGGGCTCGAGATCAATCACGAACTCGACTGGCCGGTGTGGAGGCATTCCTGGCAATTCTTCTGGAAAGACATCTTCATACTCACAAACCACCAGAATTTGAGAAATCGCCGAGATTTCACCGTTCTCATTAAGAGCAAAGAGACGGATTGTGTCATCACGAGCCACGAATATAATCACATCTTCTGAAGGATGAGTCAGCTTGACTTCTTTTGCTTGACAATCAATATGAGCCTTATTCATAGCCAGGAAGTCCATGCCCAGAATGAGATCAATATCGGAATTACTGAGAACAATTGGAGAAGCCAGAAAAGAATAATTTCCCAACTTGATAGAAACATCCGGAACCACCTTGTTAGCACTCCTGAGAGTGCCGGGCGAAACAACACACAAGGCCTTACTCAAATAATCAGAATCAAAATCATGCTTGACGAAGAATGCTTTAAACATGAATGAATGCGATGCTCCAGAATCAAACAAAACTTTTGCAGGGAAATCATTAACTGGGAGATTACCCATAATCACATCATTGGACTGATCTGCTTCAGCTGCATTCACCTATTCACTCTTGCGGTCTTGGGATTATGCTTCACCATTGCATTGCCTGGAGGCTTGACAGGAGGAGGAGGCGGAAGACGCCGCTGGTTGCACTTGTTTGCATAGTGACCCTTCTGGCCACACTTGTGACAAGTCACCTCAGAAAGCAGACGAACATTGCCTGGAGGAGGAACAAGAACAGCCTTGGACACCTGGGGTCTCTGCTGGAATCCTGGGTTGGGTGGGTGGGAAGAACCACGACCACCGAACTGCTTCTGCTGCTGAGGAGGGCGAAATGGAAGAGGATTTGGCGCCCAATACTTCTGCTGCTTGGGAACCATTTGAGAGCTAGAAGAAGAAGAATATGAATCCCTTGAACGCTTCTTGGAGTTCTCCAACTTGAGCTGAGCTGCTTCGACCTTCAAAGCCATGTTGTAGAACTGATCGAACTCCCGAGGATCTTGAAGAACTAGGCCTGGCAGAAGCTCATCCTTGAGACGACCTCTGAACTGATAGATCATAGCCTTGTCATCTAGAACATCTTGCTTAGCATAACGGGCTAGATTCTAGAACTCGACATTGTACTGGTAGACAGACTTGCTTGCCTGCTTCAGGTGCCTAAACTTCTCACACATCTCCTGGACAAAGTTTGTCAGAATGTAATGGGCCCTGAAGTCACGATAGAAATCGTCCCAAGTAACAACACGATCGCCCCTAGAATCCTTGTACTACTGCCACCAATCAGCTGCCCGACCCTTGAGCTAGAACGATGCAAATCTGATAAGAGCGACAACTAGCAAGCAAAAATAGTATCGGGATCCGGGTACGATCATCTTGCCTGTTGGTTCTTCAGCGGAACAAGTAGCGAGATCCTCGTAGTGGTACTCTCCTGGGTCCTCATACTCAGTATCGACACTCACGTCTACCCAAGAGAAACAGCAATAATAAACCACCAACCAAAGTGCAATGAACAACAATACGATGCATGATTCATTTATGAAGAATTCAACATGCCAATCCAAAACTAGTCATTTTTCAGATGCAAAGTTTGTTTACTAATGAATTTGGACAGAACCTCATGTGAAGTTATTTAAACATGCATGATCATGGAAAATCTGGACGCATCATGCAAAATCGATAGAAATGCATATAAAGATCGCAAGAAACGGAGCTACGGTTCTCACGATACGCTCTCGACAAGGTACGGAGGCAAAACACAAGTCAACCAAGACCTGGGCTAATTCTTGGCATTCCAAGGTAGCCACTAGATAGGTGATGAAAAACCAACCCAACACATCACTAGATACCATCCACTCTACATGGCATAAAAATAACAGCAAATTTCCAGACTTGGTCATTTCTAGCATGCTGAAACAGAAACATTAAGTTGGTTACTTAACAGCATGTTTCCCACTTATATGGGTTATTCTCATGTTAAACAAAAATACCATGGCATACTAGGTACAAAATACTAGGACTTCCTAGTTGACACATCTAGCAAAGCAAGCATGGATTAAATCATGCAAAAATGACAACCCGACATCTCAGCTAAAATGACAGATTTATTAAGTTGCTCAAAAGTGAAATATGAGAGTTCCAATGAGTTCATTGGCTCTTCCTACCCCAAAACCATGGGTCACACTCATATACTTGCATGAAACATTAATGCTCGAAGCTAGCTCGAAAATCAGCCTAGAAATCACACATGAGTTATAAGCCATATAGTTCCTAATATAGAAGCTGCCCAAATGGAAAGTCCAGATTTGGGCATATTCCAGAAAGGAATATAAGCACTAACACTATCTAACCATGAAACAAAACACACTAGCATCACATAAGCATATAGGTGTGAGTCTGAACATGGCGGGAGCTCGCCCGTCTTAACCTCATCTTATGGCGGTGGGAGGTCATCTCCTACCTTGCGCGCCAGAAGGACAATGGCGTCCTTGCGGCCACCAGCAGTTACATCCGGCGAGGCGGGACACCGGCAGGTGTGCGGAATTCCTTTAGGAGTGCGAGGGACAATGACCCGACGCGCTAGGAGCAAGAACAAAAGCACAATAAAAATAGTACGCATAGTGCATCTAAGGGCAGAGCACCGAGAGCGCGAAGTTGGCATGAACGTCTCTACGCACACAAGCGTCTAACAATGAAGCGGGCGAGGGGAATGGAAGGAGGGGTATACCTCCACTACCTAGGACATGGAGATACGGTCGGGGACGCGCTGAGACGGCGGAGAGGAAGCGGAGAAAGCCAGCGACTTCGTCATCTGGGGCTGCAGGGGAAGAAGACGGCAAGGTCGACGATGGGGAGGAAGGGCCGGCGTATCTGGGCATCGAGGAAGAAGAGGGGTCACCGGTGCTTCAATCCCATGCCGTTGGGGAGGAAGGAGACTACACGGAGGGGCTCTCCTAGCACTAGCTCGAGCTCGGCCAGAGCATGGAGATCATGGAGTTGACGAGGTATGGCTAGCCTTACCTGACGGCGGAGAGGGAAGGAGAAGGGAGAAATGGATCGAGGGGAAACCCTAGGGCCGGGAGACGTGCTAAATAGACGGCTCGGGCGCTCTCCGACCGTCAAATCACGCCATGGCCGACGTGGACACGCTGGATAGTCTGCCGTACAGAGACGACGATGCGTGCGGCTGGGAGGCCGGCTGTGCTGCGCTCGCGCTCGGCCTCGCTGCTGTTGGGCCAAGAGAGGCCCAGCTAGGGGACTGCTCTCTCCCTCTCAAAAACAAAGGCTTTCTAGTTTAAAAACACAACCACACATGATAAAATCCCCAAAGCAAATAAAAGGATCTTTGGTGCAACTAAAAATACTTTTGTAAGGAAAAAATGTGCACTAGTTAATAAAAATGTTAAGTGGATTTATTGGACAAGTAATTTTATTACTTTTAAAAATAGCAGCCCTAGTTTTATTAACCACAAACTCATACAAACCCCAAACATCAAAAGAACCACACTCTAATTTATTACAATAATTAGGGCTACCTCTTGAATATTTTTAAACATATTATTTTGCAAGTTAATTATGCTATGAAAATAACATGGGAAAAAAGGCATTATGGTGGGGTTTTAGTGGAAAGACAAGAGAGGGGAAGAGAAGGATTTTTGCTCACTTGACTCCACCCACACTCTCAAACACCAACACCACACAAGGCACACTCACAACCACCACATCATACCACAACACATGAAGACAAGTAAGGCATGAAGAATGCTATGATGGATGAAATGATGCATGAATGCAAACAACACATGGATGACAAGTTGCATAACATATCATAGCTCATGACACAAGGTCCATACAATGGGTTACATGCCAAATAAGGTAGGGACAACACTTGGGCTGTCACACTATCCCTCTCGTAGCTGTTGATCTCCATAGATAGATCTTGGGTGTTCATAGGATTTTTTTCCATGCAACGTTCCCCAACAGTAGGCACCCATGTCCTTTACTGAGCCACCCGAGAACGTTATTATTTTGGTATTGCTATGCTTAGTAGACTGGGATTGGTATGAGTGTTCATGGGAGTTGTGAGAGTGATGAATTATAATTGATGACAACAACTTCAAGACTCATGACGACAATTTCAAGACCTAAAGGATTCAAGACATGATTTTTCCAAATATACCATCTAGGTGGAATGGTTGATCGGTACCCAGGAGGAACCAATGGTTAGCCTAGTGATATGTATCCAATGTATCTATAATTTTTTATTGTTCCATGCTATTATATTATCTGTTTTGGATGTTTTATATGCATTAATATGCTATTTTATATTATTTTTGGGACTAACCTATTAGCCTAGAGCCCAGTACCAGTTTTTGTTTTTCCCTTGTTTTTAAGTTTTACAAAAAAGGAATATCAAATGGAGTCCAAACAGAATAAAACTTTCTCAATGATTTTTCTTGGACCAGAAGACATCTAGAAGATCTGGAGAGGAGGTCGGAAGACCTGGCAGCAGACGACAAGCCGCCAGGGCGCTCCCTAGGGGGCGCCCCTGGCTTATGGGTCCCCTGGAGGCCTTCTAACCCTAACTTTTGGCCTATATATTCCCATATATTCCCAAACCATCAGAGGGAGACACGAAAATACTTTTCCGCCACCGCAACCTTTTGTTCCCATGAGATCCCATTTTGGGGCCTTTTCCGGTAATCTGCCGGAGGGGGATTCGATCATGGAGGGCTTCTACATCAACTCGATTGCTCCTCCGACGAAGCGTGAGTAGTCTACCTCAGACCTACGGGTCCATAGCTAGTTTCTAGATGGCTTTTTCTCTCTCTCTAATCCTCAGTACCATGTTCTCCTCGATGTTCTTGGAGATCTATCCGATGTAATCTTGTTTTGTGGTGTGTTTGTCGAGATCCAATGAATTGTGGATTTATGATCAGATTATCTATGAATATTATTTGAATCTTATATGAATTATTATATGCATGATTTCATATCTTTGTATTTCTCTTTGAGTTATTGGTTTGGTTTGGCCAACTAGATCAGTAGTTCTTGCAATGGAAGAGGTGCTTAGTTTTGGGTTCAATCTTGCGGTGTCCTCACCCAGTGAAAGAGTAGGGGTAGCAAGGCACGTATTTGTATTGTTGTAATCAAGGATAAAAAGGTGGGGTTTTCATCATATTGCTTGAGTTTATCCCTCTACATCATGTCATCTTACTTAAGGCGTTACTCTGTTCTTTATGAACATAATACTCTATTTGGAAGCAGGAGTCGGTCGATGTGTGGAGTAATAGTAGTAGATGCAGAATCATTTTGGTCTACTTGACACGGACATGATGCCTATATGAATAATCATTTCCTTGGATATCGTCATAACTTTGCGCTTTTCTATCAATTGCTCGACAGTAATTTGTTCACCCACCTTATTATTTTCCTTCAAGAGAGAAGCCTCTAGTCAAACCTATGGCCCCGGGTCTATTTTCCATTATATATTTTCAGATATATAAACCAAAAATACCAAGAATACCTTGCTGCAATTTTATTTACTTTTATTTAGCTTTACTTTTAGTAATCTTTTATATCTATCTCTATCAGATCTCATCCTTGCAAGTGACCGTGAAGGGATTGACAACCCCTTTATAGTGTTGGGTGCAAGTGTTTGATTGTTTGTGCAGGTGCATAGATTGGGGTCTTGCTTGTACCTCCTACTGGATTGATACCATGGTTCTCAAAACCGAGGGAAATACTTATCTCTACTTTGCTGCATCACCCTTTCCTCTTCAAGGGAAAAACCAACGCAAGCTCAAGAAGTAGCAGGAAGAATTTCTGGCGCCGATGCCGGGAGGATACATATCAAGTCAAGACAAGAACTCCCCCGTCAACTCACCAATTTCTAGCGCCATATCCGGGAGGATACATAGCAAGTCAAGACAAGAACTCCCCCATCAACTCGCCAATTTCTGGCGCCGTCATCGGGGACGTCTACATCAAGCCTACCAAGTACCCATCATAAACTCATCTCTTGCATTTACATTATTTGTCATTTGCCTCTCGTTTTCCTCTCCCCCACTTCTAAAACAATTTTCAGAAAGAAAAAAACAAAAAGATTTGCCTTTTTATTAGCGCTTCTTCCGTTCGTCTTTTCGTTTGCTTTTTGTTTGCTTGTGTGCTAGATTGCTTGCTTTGTCACGATGACTCAAGAAAATACCAAGTTGTGTGACTTCTCCAATACTAATAATATTGACTTTATTAGTACTCCGATTGTTCCCGCCACTAGTGCGGAATCTTATGAAATTATACCGCTTTGCTGAATCTTGTTATGAAAGAAAAAAATTCTGGCCTTCCTAGTAAAGATGTCGCATCCCATCTAAATACTTACGTTGAATTATGTGATATGCAAAATAATAGAGATGTGGACAATGACAATGTTAAATTGAAGCTATTTCCGTTCTCACTACGAGATTATGCTAAAACTTGATTTACATCTTTGCCTAAAAAAGTATTGATTCATGGAATAAGTGTAAAGATGCTTTTATTTGCAAGTACTTTCCGCCCGCTAGGATCATCTCCCTTAGGAACGATATAATGAATTTTAAGCAACTTGATCATGAGCATGTTGCACAATCTTGGGAGAGGATGAAATTAATTATTAGAAATTGTCCCGCGCATGGTTTGAGTTTATGGATGATTATACAATTTTTATGCGGGATTGAATTTTGCATCTAGAAATCTTTTAGATTCCATCGGAGGTGGTACTTTTATGGAAATCACATTAGGAGAAGGTACTAAACTCCTAGATAATATTATGGCAAATTACTCTCAATGGCATACCGAAAGATCTCCTACTAGTAAAAAGGTGCATGCAATTGAAGAAATAAATATTTTGAGTGGAAAGATGGATGAATTAATGACATTTTTTTGCTAGTAAGAGTGTTCCTAGGGATCCTAATGATATGCCTTTGTCTTATTTAATTGGAAATAATAATGAATCTATGGATGTGAATTTTGTTGGTAGGAACAATTTTGGTAATAACGCGTATAGAAGTAATTTAAACCCTAGGCCGTTTCCTAGTAATTCCTCTAATAATTATGGTAATTACTACAACAACTCTTATGTAAATTATAATAATATTCCCTTTGATCTTGAGAATAATATTAAATAATTTATTAGTTCGCAAAAGGTTTTCAATGCTATGATTGAAGAAAAAAATGCTCAAGATTGATGATTTGGCTAGGAACGTTGATAGAATTTCTCTTGAGATTGATTCTTTGAAAATTATATCTATTCCACCCAAGCATTATATTAATGAGTCTCTAAAATCTATGAGAATTTCTATGTATGAATTTAAAGAAATAACCGCTAGGATGCGTGCTAAACGATAATTGTTAGTAAAAGCGTGTTCTTCGATTTCTCATGAAAATAATGATGAAGATCTTAACGTGATTGATGTGACTCCTATTGAATCTTTATTTTCTAATATAAATATTGATAAATATGGGATTGGAGATAAGTCAACTTTAATTAGAAGGCATCCCAATGATTCGGAGTTTATAGATCTTGATGCAAAAATTGATAAAAGTAGGATTGAAGAGGTCAAAACTTTAAGTAGCAATGAACCCACTCCTTTGTATTTCAAGGATTTTAATTATGATAATTGTTCTTTGAAATATTGTATTTCCTTGTTGCAATCCATGTTGAATTCTCCTCATGCTTATAATCAAAATAAAGCTTTTACTAAACATATCGTTGATGCTATGATGAATTTCTTTGAAGAAAAACTTGAGTTGGAAGTTTATATACCTAGAAAGATTAATGATGAGTGGGAACCTACTATTAATATTAAAATTAAAGATTATGAGTGCCATGCTTTGTGTGATTTGGGTGCTAGCGTTTCCACTATTCCGTAAACTTTATGTGATGTGCTAGGTTTCCATGAATTTGATGATTGCTCCTTAAATTTGCATCTTGCTGATTTCACTATAAATAAAGATACGGGAAGGATTAATGATGTTCTTATTGTTTCAAATAGGAATGTGCCCGTAAATTACATTGTTCTTGATATAGATTGCAATCCTACATGTCCTATCATTCTTGGTAGACCTTTCCTTAGAACGATTGGTGCAATTATTGATATGAAAGAAGGAAACATTAGAATTCAATTTCCATGAAGGAAGGTCATGGAACACTTACCAAGAAAGAAATTAAATTACCATATGAATCTATATGATAGCTACTTATGGATTTCATACCAAAGATGATAATACTTAGATCTATTGCGTTATGCCTAGCTAGGGGCATTAAACAATAGCGCTTGTTGGGAGGCAACCCATTTTTATTTTTATTTTTATTGTTTTATTTATGTTACTGAATAAATTACAAATTATTACCTCTGTATTAATTGCGTTTTAGTGTTTTAATTATTGTTTGTTCCAAGTAAGACCTTTGGGATGGTCTACGGTGATAGTTGATTTGATCTTGGTGAAAAACAGAAACTTTGAAGCCCAGTCCAGGAATTTTATAAATTCACAGAAGCGTTGATTGGATCTTAATTTTTTTACAAAAGATTGATATACGAATTTCCCCAATTATTATATTTTTCAGAATTTTTAGAATTACATAAGTATTCGAAGTTTACAGATTGCTACAAACTATTCTGTTTTAGATAGATTCTGATTTCTATGTGTTGTTTGCTTATTTTGATGAAACTATGGGTAGTATCGGGGTGTATGAACCATGGAGAAGTTGGAATACATTAGATATTACACCAATATAAATAAATATTGAGTTCACAATAGTACCTAAAGTGGTGAATTTATTTTCTTATACTAACGGATCTCACGAGTTTTCTGTTGAGTTTTGTGTTGTGAAGTTTTCAAGTTTTGGATAAAAATTTGATGGAATATGGAATAAGGAGTGGCAATAGCCTACGATTGGGGATTCCCAAGTCACCCCAAGGTAATATTCAAGTAAAACCAAGATCCCAAGCTTGGGGATGCCCCGGAAGGCATCCCCTCTTTCGTCTTCAATCCATCGGTAAGTTTACTTGAGGCTATTTTTTATTCACCACATGATATGTGTTTTGCTTGGAATGTCTTGTATGATATGAGTCTTTGATTTTTAGTTTGCCACAATCATACTTGATGTACACACTTTTTTAGAGGGACACACGTGAATCATGAATTTATTCGAATACTCTATGTGCTTCACTTATATCTTTTGAGCTAGGCAATATGCTCTAGTGCTTCTCTTATACCTATTTAGAGCACGACGGTGGCTTTACTTCATAGAAATTACTGAACTCTCTTGCTTCACTTATATTATTTTGAGAGTCTCTAAACAGCATGTTAATTTTTTTAGGTTATAAATTTAGTCCTAATATGATGGTCATCCAAGAGAGATATAATGAAAACTTTCATATAAAAGTGCATTGAGTACTATGAGAAGTTTGATTCCTTATGATTGTTTTGAGATATGACGATTGTAATATTAGAGACATGCTAGTGAGTAATTGTGGATTGGTAGATATACTTGTGTTAAAGTTTGTGATTCCTGTAGCATGCACGTATGGTGAACCGTTATGTGACAAAGTCGGAGCATGATTTATTTATTGATTGCCTTCCTTTGTCTGGAGGTCAGGATCACGTGATGGTTAACTCCTACCAACCCTTTGTTGGAAATATGCCCTAGAGGTAATAATAAAATGGTTATTATTGTATTTCCTAGTTCATGATAATTGTCTATTGTTCATGCTATAATTGTGTTAACCGGAAACCGTAATACATGTGTGAATACATAGACCACAACGTGTCCCTAGTGAGCCTCTAGTTGGCTAGCTCGTTGATCAATAGATGGTCTCGGTTTCATGACCATGGACATTGGATGTCGTTGATAACGGGATCACATCATTAGGAGAATGATGTGATGGACAAGACCCAATCCTAAGCATAGCACAAGATCGTGTAGTTCGTTTGCTAAAGCTTTTCAATGTCAAGTGTCATTTCCTTAGACCATGAGATTGTGTAACTCCCGGATACCGTAGGAATGCTTTGGGTGTGCCAAACGTCACAACGTAACTGGGTGGCTATAAAGGTACGCTACGGGAATCTCCGAAAGTGTCTGTTGGGTTGACACGAATCGAGACTGGGATTTGTCACTCCGTGTGACGGAGAGGTATCTCTGGGCCCACTCGGTAAGACATCATCATTATGAGCTCAATGTGACTAAGGAGTTAGTCACGGGATGATGTATTACGGAACGAGTAAAGAGACTTGCCGGTAACGAGATTGAACAAGGTATGGGGATACCGACGATCGAATCTCGGGCAAGTACCATACCGATAGACAAAGGGAATTGTATACGGGATTGATTGAATCCCTGACATCGTGGTTCATCCGATGAGATCATCATGGAGTACGTGGGAGCCAACATGGGTATCCAGATCCCGCTGTTGGTTATTGGCCGGAGAGGTGTCTCGGTCATGTCTACGTGTCTCCCGAACCCGTAGGGTCTACACACTTAAGGTTCGATGACGCTAGGGTTATAGGGAAATAGTGTACGTGGTTACCGAAGGTTGTTCGGAGTCCCGGATGAGATCCCGGACGTCACGAGGAGTCCCGGAATGGTCCGGAGACGAAGATTGATATATAGGAAGTGAGGATTTGGTTACCGGAAGTGTTCCGGGTGTCACCGGTAGTGTACCGGGACCACCGGAAGGGTTCCGGGGGTCCACCAAGTGGGCCCACCTGCCCCGGAAGGTTCCGTGGGCTAAGAGTGGGAGGGAGCCAGCCCCTAGGTGGGCTGGTGCGCCTCCCACCCCAGCCCAAGGCGTGGCAAAGGTGGAGGGGGGCAAACCCTAGGCTTAGATGGGCCTTAAGGCCCACCCTAGGGCGCCCCACCTCTCCCTTGCCCTAGCCGCCGGCCAGATGGCATCTGGTGGCTGCCGCCACCCCTAGGGTGGAACCCTAGGGCGCAGCCACCCCTTCTCCCTCTCTCCTATATATAGTGGAGGTATTTGGGGCTGCACAACACACGGTTCTCCCTCTCTCTCTGGTGCAGCCCTACCTCCTCCTCCCTCGTTCTCCGTAGCGCTTAGCGAAGCTCTGTCGGAGTACCACGCAGCTCCACCGCCACCACGCCGTCGTGCTGCCGGAGCTCTCCCTCAACCTCTCCTCCCTCCTTGCTGGATCAAGGCGTAGGAGACGTCACCGGGCTGCACGTGTGTTGAACGCGGAGGTGCCGTCCGTTCGGCACTTGATCGGATCTACCGCGATCTGAATCGCTGCGAGTACGACTCCATCAACCGCGTTCTTGTAACGCTTCCGCTTAGGGATCTTCAAAGGTATGAAGATGCAATCCCTCCCCTCTCGTTGCTGGTTTCTCCATAGATAGATCTTGGTGAACGTAGGAAAATTTTGATTTACTACTACGTCTCCCACAGTGGCATCATGAGCTAGGTCTATGCGTAGAATCTATGCACGAGTAGAACACAAAGCAGTTGTGGGCGTCGATTTTGTTAATATGCTTGCCGTTACTAGTCTTATCTTGATTCGACGGTATTGTGGGATGAAGCGGCCCAGACCAACCTTACACGTACGCTTACATGAGACCGGTTCCACCGCCTGACATGCACCAGTTGCATAAGGTGGCTAGCGGGTGTCTGTCTCTCCCACCTTAGTCGGATTGGATTCGATGAAAAGGGTCCTTATGAAGGGTAAATAGCAATGGGCATATCACGTTGTGGTTTTGGCGTAGGTAAGAAACGTTCTTGCTAGAAACCTATAGCAACCACGTAAAAACTTGCAACTACAAATTAGAGGACGTCTAACTTGTTTTTGCAGCATATGCCTTGTGATGTGATATGGCCAGAAGGATGTGATGTGATGCATTATGATGTATGAGATTGATCATGTTCTTGTAATAGGGTTCACGACTTGCATGTCGATGACTATGACAACCGGCAGGAGCCATAGGAGTTGTCTTACATTATTGTATGACCTGCGTGTCAATCACAAACGCCATGTAATTACTTTACTTTATTGCTAAGCGTTAGCCATAGCAGTAGAAGTAATAGTTGGCGAGACAACCTCATGAAGACACAATGATGGAGATCATGATGATGGAGATCATGGTGTCGTGCCGGTGACAATGATGATCATGGTGCCCCGAAGATGGAGATCATAGGAGCAAGATGATATTGGCCATATCATGTCACTATATTGATTGCATGTGATGTTTATCATGTTTACATCTTATTTGCTTAAAACGACGGTAGTAAATAAGATGATCTCTCAATAAAATTTCAAGAGAAGTGTTCACCCTAACTGTGCACTGTTGCTAAGGATCGTTGTTCCGAAGCACCACGTGATGATCGGGTGTGATAGGTTCTAACGTTCGCATACAACGGGTGTAAGCCAGATTTACACACGCGAAACACTTAGGTTGACTTGACGAGCCTAGCATGTACAGACATGGCCTCGAAACACGGAAGACCGAAAGGTCGAACATGAGTCGTATAGAAGATACGATCAACATGGAGATGTTCACCATGGATGACTAGTCCGTCTCACGTGATGATCGGACACGGGCTAGTTGACATGGATCATGTATCACTTGGATGACTAGAGAGATGTCTATCTAAGTGGGAGTTCATTGAATAATATGATTATGTGAACTCAATTATCATGAAATTAGTCTAAAATTGCCTTTAATATCTATATTGTAGATCCAATGGCCAACGCAAATGTCAACCTCAATTTCAACGCGTTCCTAGAGAAAACCAAGCTGAAAGATGATGGAAGCAACTATGCGGACTGGGTCCGTGGCTTGAGGATCATCCTCATAGCTTCCAAGAAACTATATGTCCTTGATGCACCGCTAGGTGACCCACCCATTCTCCCAGCGGACCAAGACGTTACGAACGCTTGGCAGTCGCGCTGCGATGATTACTCCCTTGTTCAGTGCGGCATGCTTTACAGTTTAGAATCGGGGCTCCAAAAGCGTTTTGAGCAACACGGAACATATGAGATGTTCCAAGAGCCGAAACTGATTTTCCAAGCTCATGCCCGGGTCGAGAGATATGACATCTCCGATAAGTTCTTTAGCTGTAAGATGGAGGAGAATAGTTCTGTCAGTGAGCACATCCTCAAGATGTCGGGGCTTCACAACCGCTTGACTCAGCTAGGAGTTAATCTCCCGGATGACTCGGTCATTGACAGAATCCTCCAGTCGCTTCCACCTAGCTTCAAGAGCTTTGTGATGAACTACAACATGCAAGGGATGGAGAAGTCCATTCCTGAGTTGTACTCGATGCTGAAATCAGCGGAGGTCGAGATCAAAAAGGAGCATCAAGTGTTGATGGTAAATAAGACCACTAGTTTCAAGAAAGGCAAGGGTAAGAAGAACTTCAAGAAAGACGGCAAAGCTGTTGCCGCGCCCGGTAAGCAAGTTGCCGGGAAGAAGAAGAACAAGAATGGACCCAAGCCTGAGACTGAGTGCTTTTATTGCAAGGGTACCAGTCACTGGAAGCGGAACTGCCCCAAGTATTTAGCGGATAAGAAGGACGGCAACGTTAAAGGTATATGTGATATACTTGTTATTGATGTGTACTTGACCAGCGCTCGTAGTAGCTCCTGGGTATTTGATACCGGTGCAGTTGCTCACATTTGTAACTCCAAGCAGGAGCTGCGGAATAAGCGGAGGCTGGCCAAGGATGAGGTGACGATGCGCGTCGGGAATGGTTCCAAGGTCGATGTGATCGCCGTCGGCACGCTACCTCTACATCTACCTTCGGGATTAGTTTTAAACCTTAATAATTGTTATTTAGTACCAGCTTTGAGCATGAACATTGTATCTGGATCTCGCTTGATGCGAGATGGCTACTCTTTTAAATCCGAGAATAATGGTTGTTCTATTTATATGAGAGAAATGTTCTATGCTCATGCCCCGCTGGTCAATGGTTTATTTTTGATGAATCTCGAACGTGATGTTACACATGTCCATAGTGTGAGTACCAAAAAGTGTAAAGTTGATAACGATAGTCCCACTTACATGTGGCACTGCCGTCTTGGCCATATTGGTGTCAAACGCATGAAGAAGCTCCATGCTGATGGACTTTTGGAGTCACTTGATTTCGAATCATTTGACACATGCGAACCATGCCTCATGGGCAAGATGACCAAAACTCCGTTCTCCGGAACAATGGAGCGAGCAACTGACTTGTTGGAGATAATACATACCGATGTATGCGGTCCAATGAGTGTCGAGGCTCGTGGTGGCTACCGTTATGTTCTCACCCTCACTGATGACTTGAGCAGATATGGGTATGTCTACTTAATGAAACACAAGTCTGAAAACTTTGAAAGGTTCAAGGAATTTCAGAGTGAGGTCGAGAATCAACGTGACAGGAAAATAAAATGCCTACGATCTGATCGTGGCGGAGAATATTTAAGTCACGAGTTTGACACGCACCTTAGGAAATGTGGAATTGTTTCACAGCTCACGCCGCCAGGCACACCTCAGCGAAATGGTGTGTCTGAACGTCGTAATCGCACTCTATTGGATATGGTGCGATCTATGATGTCTCTTACCGACTTACCGCTATCATTTTGGGGATATGCATTAGAGACTGCCGCATTCACTTTAAATAGGGCACCGTCTAAATCCGTTGAGACGACACCGTATGAATTATGGTTTGGAAAGAAACCTAAGCTGTCGTTTCTAAAAGTTTGGGGTTGCGATGCTTATGTGAAGAAACTTCAACCTGAGAAGCTCGAACCCAAAGCGGAAAAGTGCGTCTTCATAGGATATCCCAAGGAGACTATTGGGTATACCTTCTACCTACGATCCGAAGGCAAAGTCTTTGTTGCCAAGAATGGATCCTTTCTCGAGAAAGAGTTTCTCTCGAAAGAAGTAAGTGGGAGGAAAATGGAACTTGATGAGGTAATTGTACCTTCACTCGAACCGGAGAGTAGCGCAGCACACGAAGTTGTTTCTGTGGAGCCTACACCGGCCAGAGAGGAAGTTAATGATGATGATCATGAAACATCAGATCAAGTTGCTACTCGAAGGTCCGCTAGGACACGTTCCGCACCAGAGTGGTACGGTAATCCTGTCCTAGAGATCATGTTGTTGGACAACGGTGAACCTTCGAACTATGAAGAAGCGATGGCGGGCCCGAATTCCGACAAATGGCTTGAGGCCATGAAATCCGAGATAGGATCCATGTATGAGAACAAAGTATGGACTTTGGTGGACTTGCCTGATGATAAGCGAGCCATTGAAAATAAATGGATCTTTAAGAAGAAGACTGACGTAGACGGTAATGTGACCGCCTATAAAGCTCGGCTTGTCGCTAAGGGTTATCGACAAGTTCAAGGAGTTGACTACGATGAGACATTCTCACCCGTAGCGATGCTAAAGTCTGTCCGAATCATGTTAGCAGTTGCCGCATTTTATGATTATGAGATCTGGCAAATGGACGTCAAAACGGCATTCCTTAATGGCTTCCTCAAGGAAGAACTGTATATGATGCAGCCGGAAGGTTTTGTCGATCCTAAAGATGCTAACAAGGTATGCAAGCTCCAGCGCTCCATCTATGGGCTGGTGCAAGCATCTCGGAGTTGGAACATTCGCTTTAATGAGGTGATTAAAGCGTTTGGGTTTGTACAGGTTTATGGAGAACCCTGTATTTACAAGAAAGTGAGTGGGAGCTCTATAGCGTTCCTTATACTGTATGTGGATGACATGCTGATAATGGGAAATAATATAGAACTCTTGGAAAGTATAAAGGCCTACTTGAATAAGTGTTTTTCAATGAAGGACCTTGGAGAAGCTGCTTACATATTAGGTATTAAGATCTATAGAGATAGATCGAAACGCCTCATTGGTCTTTCACAAAGCACATACCTTGAAAAGATATTGAAGAAGTTCAATATGGATCAGTCCAAGAAGGGGTTCTTGCCTGTGTTGCAAGGTGTGAGATTGAGTACGACTCAATGCCCGACCACGGCAAAGGATAGAGAAGAGATGAGTGTCATCCCCTATGCTTCAGCCACATGTATGCCATGCTGTGTACCAGGCCTGATGTGAACCTTGCCATAAGTTTGGTAGGGAGGTACCAAAGTGATCCCGGAGCGGAACACTGGACAGCGGTCAAGAATATCCTGAAGTACCTGAAAAGGACAAAGGACAAGTTTCTCGTTTATGGAGGTGCCGAAGAGCTCGTCGTAAAGGGTTACGTCGATGCTAGCTTCGACACAGATCCGGACGACTCCAAGTCGCAAACCGGATACGTGTATATTTTGAATGGAGGGGCAGTGAGCTGGAGCAGCAGCAAGCAAAGCGTCGTGGCAGCATCTACATGTGAAGTGGAGTACATAGCTGCTTCGGAAGCAGCAAAGGAGGGAGTCTGGATGAAGGAGTTCATCACCGACCTAGGAGTGATTCCGAATGCGTCGGGCCCGATGACTCTACTCTGTGATAACACTGGAGCTATTGCCCTTGCGAAGGAGCCCAGGTTTCACAAGAAGACAAGACACATCAAGCGCCGCTTCAACTCCATCCGTGATTACATTCAGGAGGGAGACATAGATATTTGTAAAGTGCATACGGATCTGAATGTCGCAGATCCATTGACTAAACCTCTCTCACGAGCAAAACATTATCAACACCAGAATGCTATGGGTGTTCGATTCATCACAATGTAACTAGATTATTGACTCTAGTGCAAGTGGGAGACTGTTGGAAATATGCCCTAGAGGCAATAATAAAATGGTTATTATTGTATTTCCTAGTTCATAATAATTGTCTATTGTTCATGCTATAATTGTGTTAACCGGAAACCGTAATACATGTGTGAATACATAGACCACAACGTGTCCCTAGTGAGCCTCTAGTTGTCTAGCTCGTTGATCAATAGATGGTCTCGGTTTCATGACCATGGACATTGGATGTCGTTGATAACGGGATCACATCATTAGGAGAATGATGTGATGGACAAGACCCAATCCTAAGCATAGCACAAGATCGTGTAGTTCGTTTGCTAAAGCTTTTCAATGTCAAGTGTCATTTCCTTAGACCATGAGATTGTGTAACTCCCGGATACCGTAGGAATGCTTTGGGTGTGCCAAACATCACAACGTAACTGGGTGGCTATAAAGGTACGCTACGGGTATCTCCGAAAGTGTCTGTTGGGTTGACACGAATCGAGACTGGGATTTGTCACTCCGTGTGACGGAGAGGTATCTCTGGGCCCACTCGGTAAGACATCATCATTATGAGCTCAATGTGACTAAGGAGTTAGTCACGGGATGATGTATTACGGAACGAGTAAAGAGACTTGCCGGTAACGAGATTGAACAAGGTATGGGGATACCGACGATCGAATCTCGGGCAAGTACCATACCGATAGACAAAGGGAATTGTATACGGGATTGATTGAATCCCTGACATCGTGGTTCATCCGATGAGATCATCGTGGAGTACGTGGGAGCCAACATGGGTATCTAGATCCTGCTGTTGGTTATTGGCCGGAGAGGTGTCTCGGTCATGTCTACGTGTCTCCCGAACCCGTAGGGTCTACACACTTAAGGTTCGATGACGCTAGGGTTATAGGGAAATAGTGTACGTGGTTACCGAAGGTTGTTCGGAGTCCCGGATGAGATCCCGGACGTCACGAGGAGTCCCGGAATGGTCCGGAGACGAAGATTGATATATAGGAAGTGAGGATTTGGTTACCGGAAGTGTTCCGGGTGTCACCGGTAGTGTACCGGGACCACCGGAAGGGTTCCGGGGGTCCACCAAGTGGGCCCACCTGCCCCAGAAGGTTCCGTGGGCTAAGAGTGGGAGGGAGCCAGCCCCTAGGTGGGCTGGTGCGCCTCCCACCCCATCCCAAGGCGTGGCAAAGGTGG
Organism: Hordeum marinum; assembly: GCA_022496015.1. Taxonomy (NCBI): domain Eukaryota; kingdom Viridiplantae; phylum Streptophyta; class Magnoliopsida; order Poales; family Poaceae; genus Hordeum; species Hordeum marinum. The sequence continues at coordinate 295,943,233 of CM039673.1, read as the reverse complement.
AGGGGGGCAAACCCTAGGCTTAGATGGGCCTTAAGGCCCACCCTAGGGCGCCCCACCTCTCCCTTGCCCTAGCCGCTGGTCAGATGGCATCTGGTGGCTGCCGCCACCCCTAGGGTGGAACCCTAGGGCGCAGCCACCCCTTCTCCCTCTCTCCTATATATAGTGGAGGTATTTGGGGCTGCACAACACACGGTTCTCCCTCTCTCTCTGGTGCAGCCCTACCTCCTCCTCCCTCGTTCTCCGTAGCGCTTAGCGAAGCTCTGTCGGAGTACCACGCAGCTCCACCGCCACCACGCCGTCGTGCTGCCGGAGCTCTCCCTCAACCTCTCCTCCCTCCTTGCTGGATCAAGGCGTAGGAGACGTCACCGGGCTGCACGTGTGTTGAACGCGGAGGTGCCGTCCGTTCGGCACTTGATCGGATCTACCGCGATCTGAATCGCTGCGAGTACGACTCCATCAACCGCGTTCTTGTAACGCTTCCGCTTAGCGATCTTCAAAGGTATGAAGATGCAATCTCTCCCCTCTCATTGCTGGTTTCTCCATAGATAGATCTTGGTGAACGTAGGAAAATTTTGATTTACTACTACGTCTCCCAACACCCTTCCCATAGGATCATGTGTGTAGTACTTTGTTTTGATGACTAATAGAGTTTTTGAATAAGTATGTGAGTTCTTTATGACTAATGTTAAGTGTGTGGATTATACACACTCTCACCCTTCCACCTTCGCTAGCCTCTCTAGTACCATGCATTAAACCCACCTACCTCAAAACAGACACCATATACCTTCCTCAAAATAGCCACCATACCTACCTATTATAGCATTTCCATAGCCATTTCTAGATATATTGCCATGCATCTTCCACTGTTCCGTTTATTATGACATGCACCATCATTGTCATATTGCTTAGCATGATCGTAAGATAGCTAGCATGATGATGCCATTGCTACACTAGATCATTGCATATCTCGGGACACCGCCAGAGGCATTCATATAGAGTCACATCTTGTTCTAGTATTGAGTTGTAAATTTTGAGTTGTAAGTAAATAAAAGTGTGATGATCATCATTATAGAGCATTGTCCCATGTGAGGAAAGGATGATGGAAACTATGATTCCCCCACAAGTCGGGATGAGTCTCCGGATTTTATGAAAAATAAAAGAGGCCAAAAAAGCCCACCAAAATAAAAAAAAGAAAAAATGAGAGAAAAGAGAGAAGGGGCAATGCTACTATCCTTTTTACAAACTTGTGCTTCAAAGTAGCACCATGACCTTCATGATAGAGAGTCTCCTATATTGACACATTCATATACTACTGGTAATTTTTCATTATAGAACTTGTGTTGTATATTCCAATGATGGGCTTCCTCAGATTGACCTAGGTCTTCATGAGTAAGCGAATTGGATGCACACCCACTTAGTTTCTTTTTTGAGATTTCATACACTTATAGCTCTAGTGCATCTGTTGCATGGCAATCCCTACTCACTCACATTGATATCTATTGATGGGCATATCCATATCCTGTTGATACGCCTAGTTGGTGTGAGACTATCTCCTTCTTTTGTCTTCTCCACAACCACCATATTATATTCCACCTATAGTGCTATGTCCATGGCTCACGCTCATGTATTGCGTAAGAGTTGAAAAAGTTTGAAAATACTAAAGTATGAAACAATTGCTTGGCTAAAACCGGGGTTGTGCATGATTTAATACTTTGTGTGATGAAGATGGAGCGTAGCCAGACTATATGATTTTGTAGGGATAGCTTTCTTTGGCCATGTTATTTTGAGAAGACACGATAGCTTTATTAGTATGCTTGAAGTATTATTGTTTTTATGTCAACATTCAAATTTTGTATTGAATCTTATGGATCTGAATATTCATGCCACAATAAAGAAAATTACATGGATAAATATGTTAGGTAGCATTCCACTTCAAAAATTCTATTTTTATCATTTACCTACTCGAGGACGAGCAGGAATTAAGCTTGGGATGCTTGATACGTCTCCAAGGTATCTATAATTTTTGATTGTTCCATGCTATTGTATTATCTGTTTTGGATGTTTTATATGCATTAATATGCTATTTTATATTATTTTTGGGACTAACCTATTAACCTAGAGCCCAGTGCTGTTTTTCCCTGTTTTTGAGTTTTATAGAAAAGGAATATCATATGGAGTCCAAACGGAATAAAACTTCCACGATGATTTTTCTGACGAAAAGACATTTAGAATATCTAGAGAGGAGGTCAGAAGACCTCGTAGAAGACGACAAGACGTCGGGGTGCTCCCTAGGGGGGGCCTTGCTTGTGGATCCCCTGGAGGCCTTCTAATCCTAACTCTTTGCCTATATATTCCCATATATTCCTAAGCCATCAAAGGGAGCCCTGAAAATAATTTTTCGCCGCCGCAACCTTCTATTCCCATGAGATCCCATCTTGGGGCCTTTTCCGGTAATCTGCCGGAGGGGGATTCGATCACGGAGGGCTTCTACATCAACTCCATAGCCCCTCCGATGAAGCATGAGTAGTCTACCTTAGAGCTACTGGTCCATAGCTAGTAGCTAGATATCTTTTTCTCTCTCTCCGATCCTCAATACCATGTTCTCCTCGATGTTCTTGGAGATCTATCCGATGTAATCTTCTTTTGTGGTGTGTTTGTCGAGATCCGATGAATTGTGGATTTATGATCAGATTATCTATGAATATTATTTTAATCTTCTCTGAATTCTTATATACATGATTTCATATCATTGTATTTCTCTTCGAGTTATTGGTTTGGTTTGGCCAACTAGATAGGTAGTTCTTGCAATGGGAGAGGTGCTTAGTTTTGGGTTCGATCTTGCGGTGTCCTCACCCAGTGACAAAGTAGGGGTAGTGAGACACATATTTGTATTGTTGCTGTCAAGGATAAAAAGGTGGGGTTTTCATCATATTGCTTGAGTTTTCCCTCTGCATCATGTCATCTTACTTAAGGCGTTACTCTGTTCTTTATGAACTTAATACTCTATTTGCAAGCAGGTTCCAGTCGATGTGTGGAGTAATAGTAGTAGATGCAGAATTGTTTCAGTCTACTTGACACATATGTGATGCCTATATGCATAATCATTCCCTTGGATATAGTCATAACTTTGCGCTTTTCTATCAATTGCTTGACAATAATTTGTTCACCCACCGTATTGTTTTCCTTCCAGAGAGAAGCCTGTAGTGAAACCTATGGCCCGTGGATCTATTTTCCATTATATATTTTCAGATCTATAAACCAAAAATACCAAAAATACCTTGCTGCAATTTTATTTACTTTTATTTGGCTTTAATTTTAGTAATATTTTATATCTATATCTATCAAATCTCATCCTTGCAAGTGATCGTGAAGGGATTGACAACCCCTTTATAGCGTTGGGTGCAAGTGTTTGATTGTTTGTGCAGGTGCATAGATTGGGGCCTTGCTTATACCTCCTACTAGATTGATACCTTAGTTCTCAAAACCTAGGGAAATACTTATCTCTACTATGATGCATCACCCTTTCCTTTTCAAGGGAAAAACCAACGCAAGCTCAAGAAGTAGCGCCTAGGTGTTGCTGGAGAAGCGTCGGTCAATCACGCGGAAAGTTCCACCCAGGTTCAAAGAGATGGATGCATATTTCAAGACCGAAAGCTTACGTGTGCAACCATAAGTCAAGATGGGCTCTGGCTTGATTGATCTTAGTTGTGACTTTGACTATACAATGCTACGAGATGTAGACAAATGGTAGAATTGGATGGGCACTGTCAGTGGTCAGGGAAACTCTCTGAAAGACCACATTCTGGTAGTCTTGTTCTCAAACACCAGACAATGCAATAACACACAAGGATGGATAGAATCTTGTGGGTGAAGTGCACAAGACTCTATAGAGTATTAAACTAATCGATTAGCCTTATCGCTGGTTACAGACAACTTGAGGCTTTGGAATTGGATCTATCCTGGAACTCTCAAGACCATACTATAAATGGATTATTTGATGAATTGATTATCAGGGTTAATGATGACTTTGGGACATGAGACTTTGGTTGGCGGAACCATCTCATTACCGACGCAAAATTTGTAGTAATTGCATTCGACTCCTTTGTTGTAGGTTAAAATCGACTTTTATGCAAAAACCCAAACATAGGTCCTCCACAGCCATATTGCATATAGTGATAGAGTTATTTCCATCATTCTTTATCTGTGATCTTGCCAGTACATTCAATGTACTGACCTACACGACTACAACGTCTTATCTTGCGGGAATTTCTACGAGTAAGATTACGTTGTAGGGTTACGATCTACACTCAACTAGCCATTGGCGTTGATGGGACTCCAAACCCGTATGATTGTTTTCGCTATGATAGATGAGTTATAATTTGGATTTGCCTTACCTTTTTAACACGTGATGTTATGGCATTTCATCGATGTACTGTGTGCTAGCATACTGATCTAGGGATAGCAGAAAAAGCATAGAGATACCGATACATTTGGGTCGGGTCGCTACACAACTAGTTTAGCATCCGGCTCCATATTAATCTTGTGTTGACATAAGGTGGGACTGATGCCCTTAAAATCTTCAAGAGTATATCCAATTGCAGCATGATGCTTTGTGAGGGTTTTGAGTAATTTCTTTTTTTTTCACGCACCAAAAGGTTAGCATTGATAATATGAGGATATATCTTATTTTCATCAAGATAAACATATTTCAAAGTTTCAGGAAGTTAGTTTAACTCAAACACTAGATCATTCTTAGGTGGGAGAGGGTCTCCCAAAGTTTCAACAGGAAGATTTTGTTGAAGGATAGGGGCTTGTGTAAAGAATATATCATCAGTTTAATCTCCATGGTTTGCAAATATTCTTCTAATGGATCGGTAGGAGGCACAACAACAGAAGAAAGACAAATAATCTCATCCTTACTAGATGGCTCAATAGCATGTGGTTGTCTATTAAACTTAGAGAAATTCAAATCATTAGATATATCACCAAAATTAACTTTAACCTTTCATTTAGCACAATCAATTTCAGCATTAACAATATTCAAGAAAGTACCATGATACGTCTCCAACGTATCTATAATTTTTTATTGTTCCATGCTATTATATTACCAATCTAGGATACTTTATATGCGATTACATGCTATTTGATATCATTTTTGGGACCTAACCTATTAATAAGGTGCCAAGTGCCAGTTGTTATTTTTGGCTGTTTTTGGTTTTCCAGGAAATCAATACCAAACGAAGTCCAAACGCTACAAAACTTTTTGATGATTTTTTCTATACAAAAGAGACCCAGGGAGCTTCGGGAGTAGTCTAGAAGCCCGACGATTAGACGACAAGGCAACATGGCGCGCCAAGGGGGTAGGCGCGCCCTGATGACTTGTGGGCCCCTCGTCGCTCCATCGACCTAATTCCACCTCCATAAATTTTGTAAAATCAGGAAACCATCAAAGAGCCACCCAAAACACTTTTCCGCCACCGCAAGCCTCTGTTCCCTCGGGAGGCCATTTGGAGACCTTTTTCTGTACTTTGACGGAGGGGGAATTGACCATGGAGGCCATCTACATCAACCTTGATACCTCCATGATGATGTGTGAGTAGTCCACCACAGACCTATGGGTCCATAGCTAGTACTTAGATGGCTTCTTCTCTCTCTTTGATCTTCAATAAAAAGTTCACCCTGATTCCCGTAGTGATCTATGCGATGTAATCTTCTTTTGCGGTGTGTTTGTTGGGATTTGAGGAATTGTGGGTTTATGATCAAATTATTTATTGAAAGTAATTGAGTCACCTCTGGATTCTATTATGCATGGTTATTATAACTTTGTATTTCTCTCCGATCTATATGTTTGGTTTGGACAATTAGATTGATTTATCTTGCGACGCTCTACATCCTTGTGACAGAAGTGGACAAGACACATATTTGTATTGTTTCCATTAGGGATAAACAAACGAGATCTAAACAGATTGCTTGTCTTATTTTTCTACATCATGACACCTTGATCCAAGCATTACCCTATTTTTTATGGACTTAATACCTAGAGAGGCAAGCATAGAAGCACTCTCGAAGTGGAGTAATAGTACTAGATGCAGAATCATTTAGGTCTACTTGTTTATGGACGTGATGCCTATATACATGATCATTTCCCTTAATAAGATGTCATAACTATGCTCAATTCTTTCAATTGCCCAATAATAATTTCTCTACCCGCCGTATGCTATTTTCAAGAGAGAAGCCTCTAGCAAAAACTATGTCCCTCGGGTCTACTTAAACATAAATACAAAAATTCCAAAAATAACTCAATGCATTTTATTATTTGTTTTTTTACTTTTATTATTTGCAATATCTATTCTGTCAAGACTTAATCCTTGCAAGTAACGAGTCCAAGGGGCTTGACAATCCTCTTGCCCGCGTTGTGTGTAAGTGCTTGGTTTTGTGTGTGTAGGTGCCGTTGAAAGGAATTTGCTTGATTCTTCTATTGGTTCGATAACCTTGGTTCTCATTGAGGGAAATACTTATCTCTACTGTGCTACATCTCCTCTCCTCTTTGGGGGAAATCCAAATGCAAATCACAAGTAGTAGTTTGACATCGGGGTGCTCGTGATTTATACTTATGCGGTGAAGACGGAGTCATGCCATGCTTGATATGATAAAGTGAGTAGGGAATAAAATTCTTTAGGGATAGTATATTTTGAAAAGTAATGATTATGTTATTTATGCTTCTATATATTATTATGTTGATATCAATTAGTTCATCGTTTCTCATTGCTCATACTTAAAAGAGATTACATGTTCGGTAGCATGTCACATCAAAAATTCTCTTTTTAGCATTTACCAACTCAAGGACGAGCAGGAATTAAGCTTGGTGATGTGATACGCCGAATATCCAAGGAATAAATGGAGGGTAACATTACCGACAACTAGAATTCTGGACCTGAAAAAGCTACATTAGGGATACCTATTGTGCTGGACACCGAATGACCTGAAATTTTACGGAGAATATTTTTGGAATATATAAAAAATAATGGAGCCGAGAAATACCAGAGGGGGGCACCTGTCGCTCACAAGGCAGGTGGGTCCGCCCACCCCCCCTAAGCGCTCCCAAGTGCCTTGTGGGTCCCGTAGGGGGTCTCCGGCTCCCTCTTCTGCTATATGAAGGGTTTTGACATAGAAAAACATAAAGGAGAAGCTTTCGGGACGAAGTGCCACCACCTCGAGATGGAACCTGGATAGGAGCAGTTTTGATCTCCGGAGGAGCGATTCTTCTGGGGAAACTTCCCTCCGAGAGGAGGAAATTGAAGCCATCGTTATCACAAACCTTGCCTCCATCGTGAGAGGATAAATCTTCATCAACATATTCACCAACACGATCTCATCTCAAATCCTAGTTCATCTCTTGTATTAAATCTTTGTCTCAAAACCTCAAATTGCTATAACTGTGGGTTACTAGTAGTGTTGATTACATCTCGTAGTTGATGCTTGTTAGTTTAGTTGGTGGAAGATTACATGTTCAGATCCTTAATGATATTCAACACCCCTCTGATCGTGAAAATGAATATAATTTGTGAGTAGTTACTTTTTTTCTCGAGGACATGGGTGAAGTCTTTTTATAATTAATCATGCGATGTTGGTATTCACCTGATATTTTGATGATATGTATGCTCCTCTTCCTTTAGTGTTGTCATGTGTATGTAAACTACATGACCGGTCACCATACTTGTGACAAAGGGAAGACATTGTCGAGTAATACCTAGATGATGGGTTGAGAAAGTGATAGAAGCTTAAACCCTAGTTTATGAGTTATTCTGCAAGGGGCTGATTTGGATCCATGTGTTTCATCCTATGGTTAGATTTATCACAATTCTTCTTTCATAGTTGTGGATGCTTGCGAGAGGGGGTAATCATAAGTGTGTTGTTTCTTCAAGTAAGAACCGCACCATAGGACCGGTCCACCCACATATCAATTTATCAAAGTAGCGAATGTGCATCAACTAAACATAATGAACGTGACTAGGCAGAAATTCCCATGTGTCCTCAAGAGCATTTTGCTTTATATAAGAGAACTTTCAGGCCTGTGATGTGCCATAAAAAAGATTGGGCTACATTGATGCACACTTGCTACTATTGCTACTTGTTACTTGCTACGAATTATCTTGCTACAAAACTATCTATCACCGTTACTTGCAACACTTACAAAGAATACCTTGCTAAAAACCGCTTATCATTTCCTTATGCTCCTCATTGGGTTTGACACTCTTACTTATCGAAAGGACTATGATTGATCCCCTATACTTGTGGGTCATCAATAATCTTTTCTGTATCCATTGCCGGCGAGTGAAGCGCCTTTGGTATATGGAATTTGGTAAGGAAACATTTTTGTTACGTGGTGAAATTTACTGTTGCTTGTTACTATGAAGGATAATCCTTTGAGGGGCTTGTGTGAAGTATATTCACCTTGTTTGGAAGTGGAAAAGGCTGCTCCTCAACCTACTAAACCTACTGAATATATTTATTATGAGATCCCCTCGGGTAAGAAATTGCTTTCTAATACTTATGCAGGAGATGGAACAAAACATCCTGATATGCACTTGATATATATAGATGAAATTTGTGGATTATTTAGGTTTTTTCGAGGATGAGGTTAAGAAGAAGGTTTTCCCTTTACCTTTGGAGGGAAGTCATTGATTTGTTATAGGCTATTGGATGACACCAATACGTGGAATTGGAACCGACTGAAGCTGACATTTCATTAGAATTTTTTATCCTATCCACTTGGTTCATCGTGATCGGAATTATATATATAAGTTTTGGCCTCGTGAATGATAAAGTATCTCTCAAGCTTAGGGAGGCTTAAATCTATGATGCACACATGTCGCAATCATGATCTCTCAAGGGAAATAATCTTACAAAACTTTTATGCTTGACTTTCTCATGATAATGAGTCGATGCTTGATACTTCTTCTAATAGCTCCTTTAGTACAAGAACTATTGAATTTAGATGGGGTCTGAAAGTGCGTTATATCGACTAGAGGGGGGTGATTGGGAGATTTTTACAAATTCGTCACCGAGGAAATACTAGTTGAGGATTTATCAGAGTGACAAAATATAGGCAGTGGATTAAAGCACTCAAGTGCATGAATACCATGTCAATTAATACCATTATCAGAGCAAATATCTCATTTTTACGGAAATATCTTTGTTCAGATAAAGGTGAAATGAGTGTAAGAATACCATTCATCAGGACAAGAATATCCAACTTCGACAATGGCACCGGCCAAAAAATTCCCCTTTTCTAATTTTGGAGTTATGAGCCTCTCCCTCATGGACAAGTAGATCTTTAAGATTGAAATGTGGGACCAACCATTTTGTTATAGAGTTCTCAGAAACAATTGTATTGTATATTTTTTGCTAAATGACCTTCCTTTCAACTTAAACCCACATTTGGCCCCTCTCAAAAGCTATTTAAAGATCTGATCCAGGGGTATTTATGCCACTTACTTCTTGATTTGAGATTGCATGGCTCCATTTCACATGTTAGTTTTGGAGTTGTGCCATCCTTATCAGCTTGCATGACAATGGAGTAGGAAGATGGATCCACGATATGAAACATGCATGTGGACAAGACCAATTACCATTCAAGCCCACACACATGTCTCTTCCCTCCTCTTTCATGAATTCTCTTTCCTATGTAGGGTCCATGTGATCCCGACCTTTTGTTTTGATGTGTAAAATTTCTAAAATTTTGGAAGTTCAAAATTCCCAAGAAGTACAAAATTCGAATTTGAAACTTCAAAAGTTTCAAATGTGGAAGCCAGGCCAAGATCTTTTTAAAAATGTTGTAATTTTTGAAAGTTGCCAAAAGTAGAAGTTAGAAAAATATGGAAGCACAAAAGTGGAAGCTTTGCATATAGGAGTTGCCAGAATTTGACCATTGTATGCTTGTTGTGATGTCGCCTGCCAGTAGCAACACCCCTTAATATCCTATACCGCCTCATCAAATGTCTAATCCATTGGTGAGTGAGATGACAATGTGTGCTCTAACAAGGATGATACAACTCTAAAAACACCAACGAGATGACACGACAACCTTTCAGAAGCATTAAAATAAGTGGCGCAACTTCTTCATTCGCCAAAAATCCAAATACATCTGGAGAGAGGTCATGTGTTTTTTTCTCGATAGAAGGGCCACGTCTAAAGTGAGATTAAACACTAGGAAAGGTAATTTTAGACAAATTATACCAAATATTTTCATAGCGAGGGATTTTCCCCATTCCGGTTGCTTTGATGCTTCCAAGTTTCGAATATGGAAGCAAAAAGTGAAATAATTTATCCAGATATTCTTTGTGATGGAGCTAATGTTTGGTTAGAGTCAGTCCCAGTTAATACCAGATATCTCATGTGTTGCAAAGAGTGGGTGGGATATATGTATAGAAGATATATAAATCATATGTGATTGAATTTGATTTTTCACCTATTGCTTGGCCAAGTAGAGTATGCGGTGTGGCATTAACTCCTAGATTTGGCTTGATCATTGAAGTGGGGAGAAGGCAACGATTGTAAAAATGCATATTCATATTATGAGGTAACTATTTGATGAAAAGGCCCCCCGCTTTATATTATAAAGCTTCCGCACCAACATTTGACCACACTTAGGTTCAAAGAAAAGGAAATAAAATAAAATAGTGCGACATGTTCTCAAATAGTTCAGCTGGGGGCGCAACACATCAAACTCCTACAAATGCAAAAGGAAGAGCAGCTAGCTATCAGGCTCAAGAGGTGGCGGTGGTGCCGACGGAGCGATGGAGACAGTAGTGGAACGACGGCCCGCGATGATCATGTCGATGTTGTCCCAATCACCTCGCTTGCTATGCGATTTCCATAGCTGTAGAAAACCAGATATTTTGTAGATAGCGTCAGTCATACGCACAGGGATGACATGTTCAATGACTAGTTTGTTGTGCACATTCCACAAAGTCCACACAAGAGCTCCCATTGCCACCCATATAGTTGGGCGCATAGCCAATGGGAAGCAAACTATCTCCCAAAATAGGCCTGTGAGGTTGCTACGGTTCCAAGCCCCTCCAACCACATCTCGGAGGCAGCTCCAAAGGAGAATAGCCGTCGAACAGAGAAAAAAATGTGGTTGGAGTCTTCCAGAACATCGCATAGTTGGCAAAGCCCATCACTGGGTCTGCTCCATTTGATTACTTCCATACCCGAGGGTAAACGACCACACACCCACTTACAAAGGAAGATGTGAATCTTCATTCGCACCTTAATCTCCCATAGGAGGTTCATCTCTGTCGGGCATGGAGAAGCCAAGATCACGCGGTAGAGGGATTTGGCTGAAAAGGACCCACTTAGCTAGAGACGCCAAGCAATGGTGTCTCTCCCAAGGGACACGAAATGAAGTGTTATGCACTCAATCAGTTCAACCCACTGATCTTGTTCCTGATCCCCGAATGTACGGCGGATGGAGATGCACCTAAGGTCTTCTAGGGCCGCTCCTACTGTCAAGTTTGGTTCGGTGCAGATACTATAAAGCGGATTTTCCCCACAAATGTGTTGGAAATATGCCCTAGAGGCAATAATAAAATAGTTATTATTATATTTCCTTGTGCATGATAATCATTTATTACCCATGCTATGATTGTGTTGATTGGAAACTCAAATACATGTGTGGGTACATAGACAACACCGTGTCCCTAGTATGCCTCTAATAGACTAGCTCATTGATCAAATATGGTCAAGGTTTCCTTTCCACGGACATGAGATCTCATTTGATAATGGGATCACATTATTAGGAGAATGATGTGATGGACAAGACCCAAACTACGAACATAGCGTATGATCGTGTCAGTTTATTGCTATTGTTTTCATCATGTCAAGCATTTGTTCCTATGACCATGAGATGATGCAAGTCACTGACACCGGAGGAGTACCTTGTGTGTATCAAACGTTGCAACGTAACTGGGTGACTATAAAGGTACTCTAGATGTATCTCCGAGGGTGTACGTTGAGCTGGCATGGATCAAGACTGGGATTTGTTACTCTGCATGATGGAGAAGTATCTTAGGGCCCACTCGTAGTACAACATCATATATAGCTTGCAAGCAAAGTGACTAAAGAGTTGGCCACATGATCTTGTATTATGGAACGAGTAAAGATACTTGCTGGTAACAAGATTGAACTAGGTATGGAGATACCGACGATTGAATCTCGGGAAAGTAACATATCGATGAACAAAGGGAACTACGTACGTGATTGACAGAATATTTGACATCGAGGTTCGACTGATAAGGATCATCGTAGAATATGCAGGAACCAATATGGGCATCTAGGTCCCGCTATTGGTTATTGGCCGTAGAGGTGTCTCGGTCATGTCTGTATAGTTCTCAAACCCGCAGGGTCTACACACTTAACATTTGGTGATGATATAAGTATAATCATGTTATTATGTTGGAGACTGAAGGTTGTTCGGAGTCCCGGATGAGATACCGGACGTGACGAGGAACTCCGGAATGGTCCAGAGGTGAAGATTGATATATAGGATGAAAGTAGTGTTGGGGGCCTCATGGGCCAAGGAGAGGGGCACACTAGTCCACAAGGGGCTGGGCACCGCACCCCACCTCAGCCCACTCGGCTAGGAGATGGGCCTCATCCCTAGCGCCGCCGACCACCCTTGACCTGGGAGGCAAGGCACCTAGGGGGGAGGGGCACCCAAACCCTAGTTGCATCACCCCTTGGTTGCCGGCCCCTAGGGCGAACCCTAGGGCCCCCTCCCTCCTCCCGTCCCCCTATATATAGTGAGGGAGAGGGAGGGCAGCCGCACCCTAACGTTCCTTGGCGCTACCCCTCTTCTCCCTCGTAGTTCTTCTCCACATCATATCGTGTGGCGAAGTCCTGCCGAGCTGTCACCACCACCACCACCACCTCACCATGCCGTTGTTCTGCTGGAGGACTTGGGCTACTACTTGACCATCACTCGATGGATCGAGGACGTGAAGGCTTCATAAAGCTTCATGTGTGTTGAACGCGGAGGTGTCGTCCGTTCGACACTTGATCAAGAGTTCGCAGGATGGATCGTGATTGGATCACAAAGACGTTCAACTACATCAAATGTGTTTCTTAACGGTTCCGCTTAGCAATCTACAAGGGTATGTTGATGCAATCTCTCATCTCGTACATGCTCATCTCCTAGATTGATCTCGGTGAAGCGTAGGAAATTTTTTGTTTCCCATGCAACGTTCCCCAACATTGGCATCATGAGCTAGGTCTTTGTGTATATGACATCATGAGTAGAACACAAAGGAGTTTGTGGGCGTTGTTTCAGATTGATTCCTCCCTTGGTCTTTTCTTGATTCAGCGGTATTGTGAGATGAAGTGGCCTATACCAACTTTACATGTCCATGTACATGAGACCGGTTCCATCAACTGACATGTGAGTTTGTTGCATAAGATGGCTGGCAGGTGTGTGTCTCTCCCACCTTAGTTGAATCGGTTTTGACAAAGGCGGTCCTTGTAGAAGGTTGGATAGCAATTTGTATATCATCGTTGTGGTTATGCGTAGGTAAGAATTGTTCTTGCTAGATACCCATAGAAGCCACGTAAAATATGCAACAACAATTAGAGGACGTCTAGCTTGTTTTTGTAGGGTATGTTGTGATATGATATGGCCAACGACATGATGAAATATATTTGATGTATGAGATGGTCATGTTTTGCAATAGTTTATATCGACATGCATGTCAATACATACGGCAATTGGCGGGAGCCATAGGGTTGTATTTAATTATTGTATGACCTGTGTTCAATCATTAAGCGCTATGTAATTCTTTACTTTATCGCTAAGCAGTAGCAATAGTAGTAGAAGCATGGTTGGCATGACAACCCTGATGGTAACACAAAGATGGAGATCACGATGATGGAGATCATGTTGTTATGCCGGTGACGATGGAGATCATGTCAGTGCTTTGGAGATGGAGATCAAAAGCACAAGTTCATGGCCATATCATGTCACTTATGATTTGCATGTGATGTTAATCATTGTATGCATCTTATTTTGCTTAGGACGACGGTAGCATTATAGGTGACCCCTCACTAAAATTTCAAGATAAAATTGTGTTCTCCCCGAGTGTGCACCGTTGTGAAAGTTCGTCGTTTCGAAGCACCACGTGATGGTCGGGTGTGATAGACTCTACATTCGCATACAACAGGTGCAAGCCAGTGTTGCACATGCAGAACACTCGGGTTAAACTTGAAGAGCTTAGCATGTATAGACATGGCCTCGGAACAAAAGAGACCGAAAGGTCAAACATAAGTCATATAGTAGATATGATCAAAATGGAGATGTTCACCATTTAAACCACCTCATCTCACGTGATGATCGGACTTGGGTCGGTGAATTTGGGTCATGTAGCACTCGGGTGACTGGAGGGATGCCAATTTGAGTGGGAGGTTTTTCTAAGTAACACGATTAACTAAATTCATTGTCATGAACAATAGTCTAAGTAATCTTTGCAAATTTATGTTGTAGATCAATGGCTCGTGCTGTCGGAATCGAGGCTCCATGGACCCAACGAGGTTTGAACTCTCGGGCATGTGCGAAGATCTCAACCGGCTCAAAGTCTAAAGCTTGTCACTCTACGGCCAAGCCTCGTCGAGTGCGTGCGAGCGGCGAAGAAGATGAACACAGAGATTTACCCAGGTTCGGGCCACCTTGCGGTGTAAAACCCTACTTATGCTTTTGGTGGATTGGCCTCATGAGGAGATTGAGGATGAACTAGTACAATAGCTTAGTGACCTCGCGAGGGCCCTTGGATGTGGATGAATTAGTCTCTCCTTCGATGATGGAAGCTAGTCTCTATTTATAGTGGCCTTGGTCCTCTTCTCTTATCGCACAAGCGGGACAACGACCAAATTTGAAAGGGGCAGGAGGTACATCTTATCCTGACTAAAGGTGGTCTTCGCCTGCAAAGCTCCCGGGCATGACGCAGAGGTGGGCTCGGTGATGACATCCGTCCTCCTGAGCTCGTAGTCTTGGTATTGTTGCGCTGGAAGGGAAAACTTTGGGGGATTCCTTGGGAACCCACGTTCATCCTTGCCTCCTTAACACGAGAGAGGAAATTGTCCTCCCATGTGCACGCTGGCGCCCGCCTGGCCTCAGTCGTCATGGCTTACATCATCCCAGCCTTACGAGGCTGGGTACCTGCATAGAAATCTCTTCTCCTCGGGAGGAACCTTGGGGAGGCCACTCCTTTGGAGGTCTTGGCGTTGTTCACCTCGCGAGGCCGGGGCTCTCGCGAGGGCCTTGACTTGGGGGGCTTGCCACTGGGCCGTACCAGGACATTGAGGTGGGCCACGCGGTGGGCCGCATGCAAGCAGGTCTGGGTACCCCCGATCCCAGAACGCCGGAAGTAGCCCCCGGGTCCAAGGCATGCCAGTCCTAGCTCCAAGGCGAAGGCAAGGAGAAAAGGGTGAAGCGCCGTGGGCCCCCAATCGCTGGCGGGCCCGGCTCGACGCGTGGTGCGTGATGGGGAGCAGACACCTCCGCTCCCACGTCGCCTCGGCAACTTCCTAGTCCGACAAAAGCCCGACGCCTGCCTCAGACCCATCATTGCTCTTCTTCCTAGAGCTTTTGCTCCCCTGCTCAGATCCCCTTTCCATCGCGAGAACCTCCCCCAGATGTCGGCGTAGCGCCATCCTTCCTCTTGCTCCCCTATCCTCAAGGATTCCTCAGATGGTGCCCGCCGAGAAGTCGAAGTCTGAGGCTCAGGCCTCGGCCTCCTCTTGTCCCTAACCTACGCTCAGGGCATCCACCATTCCCAAGGAGGGGGATCTCTCTCCAATGCCCCCGTTGACTGCGGGCGACTCCAATGAGTCGGGGCATACCTTGATCTGGTGCGGCTCTGCAGAGCTGCGCACCTTGGTCAAGACATTCTACCTCTTCTTCCTCCATAGCGTCCTATGTGGGCTCGTTCCGCCCTTCTCGGGGTTCTTCACCGCTATCCTTGAGCACTATGGGATCCAGGCCCTCCATCTTCAACCTAATTCCGTCCTACTCCTGTCTTTCTTTGCCTTCTACTCTGAGGCCTTCGTAGGCGCGAAGCCCTTAGTGGCCCTCTTCCACCACTACTTCAGCATGCGGCTTCAGGACAACACACAACGGTCGGCATGCGTCTCCTTCGGCACGGTCTAGAGAGGGAATGTGCTCCTGAAGGTCGGGAAGAAGGTGGAAGGCTTCAGGCACCGTTGGTTCTTCCTGGATGTCCGGGGAGTTGATCCACGTCTAGAGCTCCCGACGGAGCTTCCCGAGAAGACCCTTGCATGGGGCTCCACGAAGCTCGCTGATCCCCGGGTGAAACCCGTCTTGGAGCGGATCTCCTCGGATATGGAGGCCAAAAAGCTGACCAGGGTGATGATAGTGAAGGAGTTTCTAAGGCTGCGCCTGGCGCTGCTCCAGGCGCACTCAAAGCCCATATCGGAGTACTAGGGTATGGGGGACGACATCAGGCTCCGACCCACCAGCCTGACATGTGAGCAGCTGGACAAGGCCCTGAATATCCTGCTCTTTAGCAATCTCGGGGATCTCCTCGAGGCCTATGCCCCACTGTACCGCCACGAAGATGGGGGAAGCTGGCCGCCGACATGCCCACCTTTGACGAGCTGGGGCTCACTCCGTCTGAGCGCCCCAATTCCCCCGTGCCGGTGTCCTCTGGCGATAGCAATAGCGAGGAGGACTCGGAGGAGAGCGAGGATGACCTAGAAGAAGTGTCCCCTCTGTTGCAGAGCAAGCTCGTCCGTGACCTTGAGGATGACAATGACACCGATGAGCCCTCGACCACAGACTCCCAACGCTTTGCCAGGGTCCTCAGGAGTCCAGGGCCTACCCCTAGACCACTCAGGCGTCTGGCCGGGCGACCCAGAAGAAGCGCCCGACCGCGTCTCCTCCGGAGGACTCCCCACGCTCCAGCAAGGCAATCGAGACACCAGTCTCATCCTTGCCTGAGATGCAGCCGAAAGGCGGGGCGGCTCCGCTAGGGCAGACGTGGCCTCTCCGACTGTGGCTCTCCAGGGTGACCTCCTCACCCCTTTGGGCAGCAGCGCCACACCAGGGGTCATAGAGAAGCACCCCCCTCACCTCATGGGTGCGTCCAAGACGACACCAAAGGAAAGCGGGGGCATTCCGTCCACCGCCGAGGTGGAGAAGAAGAGGAAGTGGGTTGTGTGCGAGGAGTAAGTAACCCTCCCCACCACTGGTTGATTATGAATTGTGCATGTGCTCACGGCCCTTCTCCTCTCAATGACCAAGCTCAATGATGTGACGAAGAGGAAGAAGGCGAGCGCGGGGCCGAAGGAGTCCCCAGTTCGAAAGGCGCTGTCAGCCTCTAACCGCGGTTGCGATGAGCACGGGGGAGCATCACGCCAACCAAGCGCATCCCCTGGGTGCCCTAGCAATGCTGCACCCGAGCACACTGGTGTGATGCCCACTCCTGGAGCCTTGCCAACATCGCTTGGGAGACTGGGAGCGGGGGGCGCGGAAACTCACGAGGCGACACTCCCTGCCGCGACCGTGGTGACCCCGACGTCGGTGGAGGGAGCGACTTCCCGCCCCTTCTGGCGGAATCCATCCCTAAGGACGCAGTGATGCAGCTTCAGGACAAGCCAGCCCCCGTGGGCCAGTTGGCCGTGACGTTGTCTGCACACTTGTGCCTAAGGAGAACCTAGAGACCCTAGGGCCCAAGTCAGCCACGCCACTGCTCCCTTGGTCGCAGCGCCCGCTGATGCACCGCCGCCTCCTGGTCAGGATCTCGCGCTCACGAGATGTGGCCCTCTGATTAGGCCCAGGGCCTTGGATGAGGCCTACACCACGCTCGGCCAGATCCGGGCCGACCTCCAAGACGTCGACAGGTGCCTCATGAGGCAGCGCTTGAGACTTATTTCTGGGTGGCTTCAGGCCGAGGCGACCACCAAGAAGGCCTGGGTCTAGGCCAAAGCCGCCACCGCGGAGAGAAGGAAGGAGGCCACCGAAGCCAAGGTGGCCCGAGACGTGGCGCTGGCTCAAGCTGCGTCTACCGTGAAGCACTGCAGCAAGGCAGAGGCCAACCTGAAGGCTCTTCAGGAGGAGCAAACCGTGCACGCGCAACAGCTCCGTGAGCAAGAGGAGGACCTCAAGGCCCGCAAGCCGAAGCTCACCGACCGAGACTCCGCGCTGTCCCATGTGGCTGTTGACCAAGCCGGGGAAAGCAAGCGTCTGTCCAAGCTAAAGGAGGAGGTGGTAGAGGCCCAGACGTCCCATGCCCGGCGCGTCTCAGAGACGACGCCCTAGCTGGAGGCGAGGGAGAAGGCCCTTGCCGCTTTCAAGAAGAAGAAGGCCACGGAGTGCGATGCCTTCCTCTCCCTTGAACTCAGGCTTCACGATGCGCTGCGCTCCATCTGTAGGGGAGGATTCAGGGAGCCCTTGGCGAGTCCCGAGGGCGGATACGCAGGGCTCTCCTCCAAGCTTGTTGAGGTTATCGAAGGCACCGCCGTCAGGGTGGACACCATCTTGGAGGGCGAGTGTCGCGACCTTCTCGCCATGGCCACGACGTGATACGCCTCCAACATATCTATATTTTTTGCTTGTTCCATGTTGTTGTATTATCATTCTTGGATGTTTTACCATCATTTTATTACCACTTTATATCATTTTTTGGACTAACCTATTGACATAGTGCCAAAGTGTTAGTTGCTGCTTTTGCTTGTTTTTTTACTTCGCAAAAAATCAATATCAGACGGAGTCCAATCGCGATGAAACTTTTTGGAGATTTTTTCTGGACCATAAGACACCCAATGGACCAAGGAAGTTCTCGGGGAGTGGGTCGAGGAGACCACAACCCACCAGGTCGTGCTAGGGGGGCCTTCCCGCGCCCTGGTGGGTTGTGTCATCCTCGGGACCCCTCTCCATCGCCTCTCATGCCTATAAATTCCCAAATATTCCAAAACCCCTAGGGGAGTCGACGAAACACAATTCCAGCCGCCGCAAGTTCCAGAACCTCGAGATCCAATCTAGACACCATCACGGAGGGGTTCATCTTCATCATATATGCCTCTCCGATGATGCGTGAGTAGTCCACCATAGACCTACGGGTCCGTAGGCAGTAACTAGATGTCTTCCTCTCTCTGTCTCTCTCATATGATTCTCAATATAATGGTCTCTTGGAGATCTATTTGATGTAAACTTTTGCGGTGTGTTTGTTCGGATCCGATGAATTTTGGGTTCATGATCAGTTTCTATCCATGAATATTATTTGAGTCTTCTTTGATTGATTATATGCATTATTGCCTATGGACTCGTATTTCTTCTTCGAACCTTTGCTTTCGTTAGGCTAACTAGATCGATTTTTCTTGTCATGGGAAGAGGTGCTTTGTGATGGGTTCGATCTTGCGGTGTTCTTTCGCAGTGGCAGAAGGGGCAGAAAGACATACATGTATTGCGGTGTTCTTTCCCAGTGACAGAAGGGGCAGAAAGACACGCATGTATCGTTTCTACTAAGGATAATAAGATGGTGTCTATTCCTACATGAATAGATCTTGTCTATATCATGTTATCATTCTTATTGCATGACTCCGTTTTACCATGAACTTAATACACTAGATGCATGCTGGATAGCGGTCGATGTGTGGAGTAATAGTGGTAGATGCAGGCAGGAGTCGGTCTACATATCTTGGACGTGATGCCTATATAATGATCATTTCCTTGGATATCGTCATGACTATTCGATTTTCTGTCAATTGCCCAACAGTAATTTGTTCACCCACCGTGCGCTATACTCATGAGAGAAGCCACTAGTGAACCCTACGGCCCCCGGGTCTACTTTTCCATCACATTGCTTTCCGATCTACGTTTTTGCAATCTTTGTTTTTATATATACAAAACCAAAAACCCAAAAATATATTTCTGCATATTTACTCTTTTTATTTTGTGTTCTTGAGAGATCTATCTCTCCTACATATCATTACCTAATCTATCTTATTACCGTAGAGAATGTGACAACCTCTCTTTCGCCTTGGGTTACAAGTATTTGGTGTTTTTGTGCAAGTGTTGTTTACGTGGGTGCATGAACTTTCTCTATGGATTGATACCTTTGTTTCATAACTGAAGGAAATACTTACAGTCATTGTGCTGCATCATCCCTTCCTCTTTGGGGAAATACCAACGCAGTCTCAAGCCACGTCAAAGGAATGTCTGGCGCTGTTACCGGGGAGGAAGAAATCTCCTCTACCAGGTTCCTAATCACAAATTACATCTCCTTGCAATTACATTATTTTCCATTTGCCTCTCGTTTTCCTCTCCCCCACTTTACCAATTTGCCGTTTTATTCGCCCTCTTTTTCGTTTGCCCTTTTTCTTGTCAGATCTCTTGTTTTCTACTGTGTTGCCATGTGCCTTCTATTTGCTTGCATCTTTGCTTGATAAAAATCTATTGATATGGATCCTCATCCACTTGCTAATATTTTCAAAAGGCCAAGTTATGATGAACCAATTGCTAGTGAGTTGAGTGCACTTGATTATCTCTATGAAGTTCTGTTTGAAAATCATGAATCTGAATTTTTTGATGAAATGTTGAATGAAGAAATTTATAAGGTGATTCATGATAGATCCTTGATTGAAAATCATGATTCCAATTATGTTATTATAAATTCTATTAATTTCAATTATGCCAAAGTTATGCAAAACTACAAGCTTGGGGATGACAATTTTCTCATGTCCACTTCTTATTGCAATGATCATGATTGGGGTGATAATGCTTCTTACGATCTTGAAAATTTATTTAACCCTCATGGTTTATTGATAATAATGTTTGCAATTGTATCAAAAGTGGCTTTGGGAGAGCGTCAACTTTAGGTAAAAAGAATTCCACATATTTGGAGAGTGTTCAATCTTATAATTTGTTTGATAAAAGTGAGTTTGGAGAGGTCATGACTTTAGTTAATGTTAATCCCACTACCTTAGAAGATTGCAAGACTTTTATGCATGTGGATCATGAAAATAATACTTCATGTTATTGTTATATTGTTTAATTTACTCATGATGCTACTGAAAACTACTATGAGAGAGAGGAACATATGCTTTTACATATTGCAATAATATCAAGTTTGTTCTCTATGTGTTGGAAATTTTTAAGTTATACTTGTTTTGCCTTCCTATGATAATTGATTCTTATTCCCATAATTTCTTTGCTCACAAAATCCCTATGCATAGGAAGTGGGTTAGACTTAAATATGCTTGTCATGTGATTCATGATGCTCTCTTTATGTTTCAATTCTTTACCTTTATGCGGGCATCATTGAAATCATCATGCCTAGCTAGGGGCGTTAAACGATAGCGCTTGTTGGGAGTCAACCCAATGAATAATTTTTTTTTATATTTTACTTTTATGTTTTTGAGTGTTTGCACAATTATGCTTCTGTTACGATTTTTTTACGGTTTATTTATTGTTTGTGCCAAGTAAAGCCTTTAGGATGATTCGTAGGATGAGTAGAAGTGATGCTGAATCTGAAACAGAAACTTTGCGTACAGTATATGAATTCTCATTTTTTTACTGGAATGCGATATTGAGCTGAAATTTTAACATAGTATTGCTATACAAATTATTTATGTTGTCCTAATTTTTCAGAATTTTTAGAGGTCCAGAAGTATGTTAGGAGTACAGATTACTACATAGTGTTCTATTTAAGACAAATTCTGTTTTAGTTGCATTGTGTGCTTGTTTTGATGAATCTATGGTTTGTATTGCGGGGTATAAGCCATGGTAAAATTAAAATACAGTAGGTATAATGCAATAACAAAAATATGAATGGGTTTGCAACAATACCTATAGTAGTGATTTGCTTTCTTATACTAATGGATCTCACGAAGATTTTGTTGAGCTTTGTGTGATTGAAGTTTTCAAGTTTTGGGTGAGATCACGATGGATGAAGGAATAAGGAGTAGCAAAAGCCTAATCTTGGGGATGCTACCGCACCCCCAAGATATATCCAAATAGAAACAATCAACTAAGCTTGGGGATGCCCCCGAGTGGCATCCCCTCTTTCTTCTAACGACCATCGGTATTTTACATGGAGCTATATTTTTATTCGTTACATATCATGTGTTTTGCTTGGAGCATATTGTATCTTTGCTTGCTTTGTTTGTTAGTTTTTCCTTTTGTGTCCTTGCTGTACACACCTATTTGAGAGAGCCAAAATTATGCTATCATTTGTTAGAATTTCTCTATGTGCTTCACTTAAACTTTTTGAGCTATAGAAATTTCTCCAGTGCTTCACTTATATCTTTTTGAGCATGGTTTGCTTGGAAATTTTTGTAGAAATACTCTCATGCTTCACTTAGATTAATTTGATAGTTAGTAAATTTTGAATAAATCCTCTCATGCTTCACTAGTACCTTTTTGAGAGATCAAATCCTTATGCTCGTGTGCTTCACTTAAATTGTTTGAGCTTGCCAAAAAGCAATGACAATATATGAAACTAGTCCCAAGGTGATAGATATCCAAGGAGGATATAATAAAAACTTTCACGAAGATCATTGGACAAATTAAACTTGATTCCTTGTAATAGTTTTGAAACATGATGATAGTAATATGTGAGTCATGTTGATGAGTAATTATGCTTAGTAGTAATATTGGTGTTAAGGTTTGTGATCCCCCATGCATGCACGAAAGTCAATAGTTATGCAATGAAGTTACATCCTACTTGTGGTGCATTAGTTGGTGTTAGTTATGTTCAATGCTCACTTATGTGAATTTTTGTTTCTTGGTTTGGTCTCTTCCCAATCTATTTGCTAGCCTTCACTTGTACTAAGTAGAAATACTACTGTGTTCATCCAAAATCCTTAAATCAAGTTTTGCCTTATGAGTCCACCATATCTACCTATATACGGTGCTTCCATTCCATTCCAAGAAAATTTGTATGTGCCATCCCTAAATTTTGAAAATAAATTTTCTCTTTGTGTGCCCGTACCGCTCATGAAATGGTGGGGAGTATACAATATTTTTCATGCTAGATGTGTTATTCTCAAGATGAGTGTTTATTCACTTGTCATTAGACGAGAGTGCGACGGTAATAGGGATGCCCATTCCCGAAATGAAAAATAAAAAAATATTTACTTTATATTGTCAAATAATAAATTCCTTGGAAAGTATTGGTATGGAAGGCAACCGTGGATATGGCCTGCCATGGAAAGTGAAAGTTTGGTGGAAAAATGAATAAACTTTATTTTATGTTTGGGAACCGCCTATAATATATCTAGCATGGAAAGTATTGCGAGCTATTTTGTCGTTTTGTTGACATGAAAAGCATGCCACCCAAAATATTTTTTCTCTCTCAATTTAAACACTTGAGCTCTGGCACCTCTACAAATCCCTACTTCCCTTTACGAAGGGCCTATCAATTTACTTTATGCAATTTTTATTTTTGCTTTGAGTCTCCATCTTCTCTTATACGCACCAACTAGGGGGCACTATGATTGTACTTGAGCATTGGGCATAGCTAATACTTGAGTGTGTTTAATGAATGGATCAATGATTGAGCATGATGGGCTAGGGATAACTTTCTTTAGTATTGATATTTTGAAAGACATAGTTGTTTGTCGACATGCTTGAGTATTGAAGTCATTATGTTAAAACTAGACCATTGCTTTGAATTAATATAAGTCCAAATGTCCATGCTATGTAAAAGTAAAGAATGTGATGAACATGTTAGGCAGCATTCCACATCAAAAATTCTATTTTTATCATTTACCTACTCGAGGACGATAAGAATTAAGCTTGGGGATGTTGTTATGTCTCCAAGGTATCTATATTTTTTCTTGTTCCATGTTGTTATATTATCATTCTTGGATGTTTTACCATCATTTTATTATCACTTTATATCATTTTTTGGGGCTAACCTATTGACATAGTGCCAAAGTACCATATGTTGTTTTTGCTTGTTTTTTTACTTCGCAGAAAATCAATATCAAACGGAGTCCAATCGCGACGAAATTTTTTGGAGATTTTTGTGGACCATAAGACACCCAATGGACCAAAGAAGTGTCAGGGGAGTGGGCTGAGGAGACCACAACCAACAAGGCCACGCCAGGGGGCCCTGCTCGTGCCCTGATGGGTTCTGCCCTCCTCAGGACCCCTCTCCACTGCCTCTGATGCCTAGAGTCTTGCAAGTGATGCTCAAATGGGTAGCCAATAGATAAATCTAAACTGATGAGGGCACCTCGTGTGCGAGACTTACTTTATAACACACAAACAATTTCAAGAATCAAGTGAATGGATCGACCAAGGTTTCAGCATCTTGAATTAAAATGTGGGAAAAGAAAATTCCTTAGACGGCATAAGAACAGCAAAAACACGACACCATCATGTTCCTAATAGAACTCCAGATTAAAACAAAGGAGGTGCATGACAAATGAATTTGATTTTGATCCAATTATCAAATTCGCTTGTACTTTCAGCAATACTAAGTGGCATGTAATGACTTTTAGAAGTGTGAGTGTTGAGGCAACAAATAAATTATATTGCTAGGGGCAGTATGGATAGCAATACAAGTAGACTTTGCACAACTAGAATCATACATGTCGCGTGCCACATATTAATCAGCCGTCTTGGATGGGACTTGTGGTAGTAGCGTGGTTGATTGCATGCCAAGCCTCTAGGTACAACATGTTCTCCTCCATTAGCACCAACCGTGATTGGGTGGTTCCAAAAATCACACATCCGGGAGAATTGAAAAGCAGGCCAGTCTGAGCCAAAAATATAGTTTCTGAGAGTTGGATAATTAAATGGGGGCGAGGAGCAGCAGTAGTCGGCGCTTACAAGGACATGCGGAGCATCATCTGCACAATCGCGCAATGACCCACACCACAATCAAGACCTGGTAAACCTTCTTGAACTGGAGCTCAGATTGGCCGCACCCATGGCAGTTCACCATGGCTGTCGGTGCAGCTCGCCGGACCTGAGGGAGGAGATGTGTGGGTGCATGGAAAGGCAAGACTAGGATGCTGCGGGTCGTATCATGCTAGAGAATTGGGTGGAGCAGGGAGGCGGTGGCACAGCGACGGTGGGAGGGGAGCAGGACGACTGAACGAACGGGGCAATGCCGCGACGCCCTAACCCTAACTTTCACCGCTAACCATGGTTCCTTCGCGATCGCTTTGTTTTGTGCTTTCCTTCGGGAAGCGGTGTATTTTATTCTTTAGGTAAGGGAAACGATGTATTTGGTGGACGCGAGGCACAGGGCATTTTGTTGAGCAGAGTTTTCGTTCGCCGGTGTAAATTGCTAAACACACTTTTCGCTGAGTTCAGTACCATTTTAACGGCCAGATTAAATTAAATTAACTGGTTTTGATCATGAGGCTGTACTCGGTGTGTGTTGTTTTGTGGATGCTAGTTGGGTGCACTTACCGATGAATATGTTTTCTTGTTTAATAGTACTAGAGTGGAGCGGGTATACCTGAATTCAACCACTGAAAGAGTGGGTGATTACTTTTCATTCTTATTCCCCAAAAGATATTTTTATCGGATGGATCAAATGAACTCTGTTGTATTAATCATTAGTCACTGTTGTGGCCAGTTAGTTCTTAGAGTTTCAGGCCAAAAGATGAGCTCCACAGAGTTTCTTAAATCTGTCTAGCACTCCACCTAGCATAGGATTACACAACCCATCATTCTTCGCATGGTTTGTGGCAAAGTATATCGCTGTAGTTATCCTGCAATTGACGTGTGGTTAAAGTATGACCAGTAGATGCATTCACATTAAAAGGAAATGGATTGAGAAGATTGAGTGATAAATAGCTCAGATTAAGCATTCATATTTGGTTTTGTAATAATAATAACGTGGTTAGAACATAAATTACCTAAGTCTCTGTTGTACAGAATTGTTTGAACTCCATCAATGAATTGGATCTAGGGCAAGTGTCTTCTAATGCATGAAGTCTGCCACAATACTAAGCATCGATTTTATGCCAACAATGCATGGATAAATTAATTCTTATTGAATACAATTAAGAAAAAAACTAGTTATACACAAAAGGCTAGAAAAGCTAAATCAATTTTGCGTGTAAATAGAGAGTCCTGCAAGTGATGCTCCAATGGGTAGCCAGTAGATAAATCTAAACCCATGAGGGCACCTCGTGTGCGTGACTTCATAAAACACAAATGGTTTCAAGAATAGAGAATGGATGGACCAAGGTTGCAGCATATTGAATTAAAATATGGTAAAAGAAAATTCCTTAGACGACATAAGAGCTACAATAACACGACACCAGCATGTTCCTAGTAGAACTTCAAATTAAACCAAAGGAGGTGCATGACAACTACATTTGATTTTGATGCAATTATCAAATTCGCTTGTACTCTCTGCAATACTAAGTGGCATGTAATGACTTGCAGAAGTGTGAGCGTTGAGGCAATAGATAAATTATATTGCCAGGGGTAGTACGGATAGCAGTACAAGTAGACTTTGCACAACTAGAGTCATACATGTCGTGTGCCACATATTCACCAGCCGTCATGGATGGGACTTGTGGTAGTAGCGTCGTTGATTGCCTGCCAAGCCTCCAGCAACAACATGTTCTCCTCCATTAGCACAAACCCTGATTGGGTGGGTCAAAAAACCACACATACACGAGAATTGAAAAGCAGGCCAGTCTAAGAATTTTTTTGAGTTTCTAAGAGTTAGATAATTAAATGGGGCCGGGGAGTAGCAGTAGCTGATGCTTACAAGGACATGCGGAGCATCATCCACACAATCGCACGACGACCCACGTCATAATTGAGACCTGGTAAACCTGCGTGAAATGGAACTCGGATTGGCCGCACCCACGGCAGTTCACCGTGGTTGTCGGCGCAGCTCGCCGGAACCGAGGGAGCAGATGTGTGGGTGCATGGCAAGGAAAGACTGAGATGATGTGGGTCACGCTGTGGTGGCAAATTGGGTGGAGTATGGGGGCGATGGCAGAGTAATGGTGGTAGGGGGAGCAGGACGACCGAATGGATGGGATAATGTCGCAGCGCCCTAACCCTAACTTCCATCGCTAACCATCGTTCCTGTGCGATCGGGTTGTTGTGTGCTTTGCTTTGGGAAGTGATGCATTTTTTCTGTAGGTAAGGGAAATGATGTATTGGGTGGAAGCGAGGCACGAGACGTTTTGTTGGGTAGATTTTTCATCCGTCGGTGTAAATTGCTAAACACACTTTTCGCTCAGGCCAGTACAATTTTAATGGCCAGATTAAATTAAGTGGTTTTGATCATGAGGCTGTAATTGATCTGTGTTGTTTTGTGGATGCTAGCTGGGTGCACTTACCGATGAAGATGTTTGCTTGTTTAATAGTAGTAGAGTGGAGCGGGTATACCTGAATTCCATCGTAGAAAGAGTGCGTGATTACTTTTCATTCTTATTCCCAATAGATATTTTTATCGGATGGATCAAATGCACTCCGTTGTATTAATCGTTAGACACTCTTGCGGCAAGTTAGTTCTTAGAGTTTCAGGCCAAAATATGAGCTCTAAAGAGTTTCTTTAATCTGTCTAGCACTCCACCAAGCATAGGATTACACCACCCATCATTCTTCGCATGGTTTGTGGCACATGATGTCGCTGTACTACTCCTGCAATTGACGTGTGGTTAAAGTATGACCAACAGATGCATTCACATCAAAAGGAAATGGAGTAAGAAATAACACAGATTGAGCATTTGTATTTGGTTTTGTAATAATAATAATGTGGTAGAACATAAATTACCTAAGTCTCTGTTGTACGGAATTGTTATAACTCCATCAATGAATTGGATCTGGGGCAAGTGTCTTCTAATGCAGGAAGTCTGCCACTAGACCGAGTATCGACTTTATGCCAACAATGCATGGATAAATTAATTCTTACCAAATCCAATTAAGAAAAAAGCTAGTCATACACAGAAGAAAGCTAAATCAATTTTTCGTGTAAATTGAGAGTCGTGCAAGTGATGTTCCAATGGGTAGCCAATAGATAAATCTAGACCCATGAGGGCACCTCGTGTGCGAGACTTATTCATAAAACACAAACAGTTTCAAGAATCGAATGAATGGATCGACCGGGGTTGCAACATCTTGAATTAAAATGTGGGAAAAGAAAATCCTTAGACGGCATAAGAACTGCAAAAAACATGACACCATCATGTTCCTAATAGAAATTCAGATTAAACCAGAGGAGGTGCATGACAACTGCATTTGATTTTGATCCGATTATCAAATTCTCTTGTACTTTCTGCAATACTAAGTGGCATGTAATGACTTGTAGAAGCGTGAGTGTAGAGGCAGCAGATAAATTATATTGCTAGGGGCAGTATGGATAGCAGTACAAGTAGACTTTGCACAACTGGAATCATACATGTCGCGTCCCACATATTCATCAGACATCATGGATGGGACTTCTGGTAGTAGCGTGGTTGATTCCCCGCGAAGCCTCCAGGAACAACATGCTCTCCTCCATTAGCACAAACCCTGATTGGGTGGGTCCAAAAACTACAAATTGGCGAGAATTGAAAAGCAGGACAGTCTGAGCAAAAAAACTAGTTTTCGAGAGTTAGAATAATTAAATGGGGGCGGGGAGCAACAGTAGCCGACGCTTACAAGGACATGCGGAGCATCGTCCGCATAATCGCGTGACGACCCACGCCAAAATCGAGACCTGGTAAACCTCCGAGAACCGGAACTCGGTTTGGCCGCACCCATGGCAGTTCACCATGGTTGTCGTCATAGCTCGCCGTCAACGAGGGAACAGATGTGGGGGTGCATGGCAAGGCAAGACCTGGATGCTTCGGGTCACTCCGTGGTGGGTAATTGGATGGAGCACGGGGCGGTGGCGGAGCGATGGTGGTAGGGGGTGCAGGACGGACGAACGGTTAGGGCAGTGCCACGACGCCCTAACCCTAACTTCCACCGCTAACCATGGTTCCTGCGCGATCGGGTTGTTGTATGATTTCCTTCGGGAAGCGATGTATTTTTTTTCTTTAGGTAAGGAAAAAGATGTATTGGGTGGACGCGAGACGCGGGACGTTTTGTTGCGTAGAGTTTTCGTCTGCCGGTGTAAATTGGTAAACACACTTTTCGCTGAGGTCAATACAATTTTAATGGCCAGATTAAATTAAGTGGTTTTGATAGTGAGGCTGTAATTGGTCTGTGGTGTTTTGTGGATGCTAGCTGGGTGCACTAAGCGATGAATATGTTTGCTTGTTTAATAGTAATAGAGTGGAGCGGGTATACCTGAATTCCACCGCAGAAAGAGTGGGTGATTACTTTTCATTCTTATTCCCCAATAGATATTATTATCACATGGATCAAATGAACTTTGTTGTACTAATCATTATACACTGTTGTGGCAAGTTAGTTCTTAGTGTTTCAGGCCTAAATATGAGCTCCAAAGAGTTTCTTTAATCTGTCTAGCACTCCACCAAGCATAGGATTACAACACCCATCATTCTTCGCATGGTTTGTGGCACATGATGTCGTTGTAGTACTCCTGCAATTGACGTGTGGCTAAAGTATGACCAGTAGATGCATTCACATCAAAAGGAAATGGAGTGAGAAATAGCACAGATTGAGCATTCCTATTTGGTTTTGCAATAATAATAACGTGGTTAGAACATAAATTACCTAAGTCTCTGCTGTACGGAATTGTTCTAACTCCATCAATGATTTGGATCTGGGGCAAGTGTCTTCTAATGCAGGAAGTCTGCCACAAGACTAAGCATCGATTTTATGCCAACAATGCATGGATAAAGTAATTCTTACCAAATACAAGTAAGAAAAAAGCTAGTTATACACACAAGGCTGGAAAAGCTACATCAATTTTTCGTGTAAATAGAGAGTCCTGCAAGTGATGCTCCAATGGGTAGCCAATAGATAAACCTAGAACCATGAGGGCACCTCGTGTGCGGGACTTACTTCATAAAACAAAAACAGTTTCAAGAATCGAGTGAATGGATCGACCGAGGTTGCAGCATCTTGAATTAAAATGTGGGAAAAGAAAAGTCCTTAGAGATCATAAGAACTGCAAAAACACGAGGACCATCATGTTCCTAATAGAACTTCGGATTAAACTAGAGGAGGTGCATGACAACTGCATTTTATTTTGATCCAATTATCAATTTTTCTTTTACTTTCTGCAATACTAAGTGGCATGTAATGATTTGCAAAAGTGTGAGCTTTGAGGCAACAGATAAATTATATTGCTAGGGGCAATATGGATAGCAGTACAAGTAGACTTTGCACAACTGGAATCATACATCTCGTGTGCCACGTATTCACCAGCCGTCACGGATGGGACTTGTGGTAGTAGCATGGTTGATTGGCTGCCAAGCATCCAGGAACAACATGTTCTCCTCCATTACCAGAAACTCTGATTGGGTGGGTCCAAAAACCACAAATCAGCGAGAATAGAAAAGCAGGCCAGTCTGAGGAAAAAATTTAGTTTCCGAGAGTTGGATAATTAAGTGGGGTGGGGGAGTAGCAGTAGTCGACGCCTACAGGGACATGCGCAGTATCATCAGCACAATCACACAACGACCCACGCCACAATCGAGACCTGGTAAACCTATGTGAACTGGAACTCGGATTGGCCACACCCATGGCAATTCACCGTGGTTGTCGGCGCAGCTTGACGGAACCGAGGGAGGAGATGTGTGTGTGTGTGTGCATGGCAAGGCAAGACCGGGATGCAGTGGGTCACGCCTTGGTGGTGAATTGGGTGGAGCACGGGGGTGGTGGCGTTACGATGGTGGTAGGGGGAGTACGACGGCCGAATTGATGGGGCAGTGCCGTGGCGCCCTAACCCTAACTTCCACCGCTAACCATGGTTCTTGCGCAATCGGGTTGTTGTGTGCTTTCCTTTGGGAAGCGATGTATTTTTTTTCTTTAGGTAAGGGAAACGATGTATTGGGTGGACGCGAGGCGCGAGACATTCTGTTGGGTAGATTTTTCGTCCGCTGGTGTAAATTGCTGAACACACTTATCACTGAGGTCAGTACAATTTTAACGCCCATACTAAATTAAGTGGTTTTGATCGTGAGGCTGTAATTGGTCTGTGTTGTTTTGTGGATGCTAGATGGGTGCACTTACCGATGAATATGTTTGCTTCTTTAATGGTAGTAGAGTGGAGCGGGTATACCTGGATTCCACTGTAGAAAGAGTGGATGATTAATTTTCATTCTTATTCCCCAATAGATATTTTTATCAGATGGATCAAATGAACTCTGTTGTATTAAGCATTAGTCACTGTTGTGGAAAGTTAGTTCTTAGAGTTTCAGGCCAAAAGATGAGCTCCAAAGAGTTTCTTAAATCTGTCTATCACTGTACCTAGCATAGGATTACACCACCCATCCTTCTTCGCATGGTTTGTGGCACAGGATGTCGTTGTAGTACTCGTGCAATTGACATGTGGTTAAAGTATGACCAACAGATGCATTCACATCAAAAGGAAATGGAGTGAGATGATGTAGTGAGAAATAGCTCAGGTTAAGCATTCTTATTTGGTTTTGCAATAATAATAATGTGGTGAGAACATAAATTATGCAAGTCTCTGTTGTACGGAATTGTTCTAACTCCATCAATGAATTGGATCTGGGGCAAGTGTCCTCTAATGCAGGAAGTTTGCCACAAGACTGAGCATTGTGCCGACAATGCATGGATAAATTAATTCTTATTGAATACAATTAAGAAAAAAAGCGAGTTATACATAGAAGGCCAGAAAAGCTACATCAACTTTGCGTGTAAATAGAGAGTCCTACAAGTGATGCTCCAATGGGTTGCCTATAGATAAATCAAGACCCCTGAGGGCACCTCGTGTGCGTGACTTACTTCATAAAACATAAACGGTTTCAAGAATCGGGTGAATGGATCAACCGAGGTTGCAGCATCTTGAATTAAAATGTGGTAAAAGAAAATTCCTTGGACGGCATAAGAACTGCAAAAACACGACACCATCATGTTCCTAATAGAACTTCAGATTAAACCAAAGGAGGTGCATGACAACTGCATTTGATTTTGATGCAATTATCAAATTCGCTTGTACTTTTTGCAATACTAAGTGGCATGTAATGACTTGCAGAAGTGTGAGCGTAGAGGCAGCAGATAAATTATATTGCTAGGGGCAGTATGGATAGCAGTACAAGTAGACTTTGCACAACTGGAATCATACATGTCACGTGCCACATATTCATCAATCGTCATGGATGGGACTTGTGGTAGTAGTGTGGTTGATTGCCTACGAAGCCTCCAGGAACAACAGGCTCTCCTCCATTAGCACAAATCCTTATTGGGTGGGTCCAAAAACTACAAATTAGCGAGAATTCAAAAGCAGGACAATCTGAGCAAAAAAACTAGTTTTCGAGAGTTAGAATAATTAAATGGGGGCGGGGAGCAATAGTAGTCGACGCTTACAAGGACATGCGGAGCATCATCCACACAATCGCGCGACGACCCACACCACATTCGAGACCTGGTAAACCTGCTTAAACTGGAGCTCGGATTGGCCGCACCCATTGTAGTTCACCATGGCTGTCGGCACAGCTCGCCGGAACCGAGGGAGGAGATGTGTGGGTGCATGGCAAGGCAAGACCGGGATGCTGCGGGTCGTGTCGTGGTGGCGAATTGGGTGGAGCACGGGACGGTGGCAGAGCGATGCTTCAGGGGAGGGGAGCAAGACGACCGAACGGATGTGGGAGTGTCGCGACGCCCTAACCCTAACTTCCACCACTAACCATGGTTCCTACGCGATCAGGTTGTTTTGTGCTTACCTTCGAGAAGCGATATAGTTTTTTCTTTAGGTAAGGGAAATGACGTATTGGATGGATGCGAGGCGTGGGACGTTTTGGTGCGTAGAGTTTTCGTCCGTCGGTGTAAATTTCTAAACACACTTATTACTGAGGTTAGTACGATTTTAAAGGTCAGATTAAATTAAGTGGTTTTGATCGTGAGGCTGTAATTGCTCTGTGTTGTTTTGTGGATGCTAGCTGGGTGCACTTACCGATGAATATGTATGCTTGTTTAATAATAGTAGAGATTATTCCAAACTAAGGGGTGACGAAACCCTTTGATGTCCTAGAAACACCAACTTAATATGTAAGACAATCTATTTATGACTTTTGGCAAAGCTGTTTTTTCCTAAAAGGGGAATAAAACCCCGGCCTCTGCATCATGACGATGCACACAACCTTTTATTTATGAAAGTCTCATAGTATCAATAACGTGTTACAATTCAAGGATCGCTCAAGGTTGATACAAATATCAACCAGCGAAAGAAAGTGGCTAAGTAGACATATAGTAAACTAAGCATCCTGTAGTCGACTAATATGCCGCCATCCAGCCCGGGATAAGATATCCTGTGCAACCGTCAGTAGATGGGTGCATCCAGAATCCATAGCATCCTGTTGCGCCTGGGGAGAAAGGAGTGCCCATAGTTGTACCCAATGCACCACCATATGGATAACCTGCAAGATATTAAAAGATTTTTGTTTGTTAAACACGAGATTATTTCTGCATCTCCATATTGACTAAAATAAGGCCGAAACACCTATGCGAATTCGATCCTTAGAACTTTTATCAACTCCATTCAATCAATTGCCAAACATATTAATAATATTCGTTGGAGGAGGAAGATCATATGAGAAATAAACGATTCGCCATAAAATCTTAGTAAAAGGGCACTCAATGAAAAGATGCTCTACCGTCTCCTTTTTCCCATAGAAGACACATTTTGTACAGCCTTTCCACTTCCTCTTAGCTAGATTATCTTTAGTGAGAAAGACTTTATTGCTTAAAAACCACATAAAAATATTTATCTTTAAAGGATTTTAAGTTTTCAAAGATACTTTCTCAAACAAATAGGGCGTGTGACCATTCATGAGATCTTCATACATGGATTTGACAGTAAAAATACCTGAGGTAGTGAGATTCCAGACAAAGACAAACTTATCTTGTTCATTATCAAGAGATATTGTCATTAGGCGTCTGCAAAGGTTCAGCCAAACCGTCCATTTATTTCCATTTAGTAAACTAATATTCAGGGATGCTTGAGACAGCACACTTGCAACAGTAACATTCTTATGCTAAACTATATTATAGAGGGTTAGATACTGCCGCGCTAGGTTAGTGTCATCCAACCAAACATCTTCCCAGAACCTAACACTAATACCATCTCCCACTTGAAAATGACCCCTAACGAAGAACACATCTTTCATATTCATGAGTCCTTTCCAGAAAAGAGAGTCTATTGGTTTGACTTGAACCTCAAATAACGTTTTCTCAACAAAAAAAAATCCCATCAAGGAGACGCGAATTCAGCGTGCTCGATTCTTTCAGTAAGCTGACTAATTTGATGTTGTAGAGGCGAAACCATAGCACACACATACAAGCGCACGACTAATATTAGTGTGAGAAGGCATATTACAACAGCACAGTAGTACACACATGAGAGGACCCATGTCCCAACTAGGTAGACACACACAAGCTCTAACATAACAATAGCTTATAATTAGTAATAAGCTGATGGTCGCTGGACCGACCATCTTCTCCACCCAGTGAAATAACGATGATGAAGCATGCTATTATGAGGTAGCTAGCTGTACATTTTATTTATATCTCATCTCATACCAGTCGCTCTTTGCTGATAGTGCTAGTAGTAGAGGGAACCTGGGGAAAAACGGGTTCAGTTAGTCAAAACGTAGAGAACAGTCAATGGTCAATACTACTACTAGGTTGAGATGGACCGACCTTGCCACCAGTCACCCCGGGTGGCTGCCGATGTGTCGCCGTCGTCCTTGTGCTTGGGTGCCGGCGCGGCAGCGGCGGCCGGATATTGCCGCTGAGATTCGGCACCGGCGTAGAAGTCCCGGCCGCCATAGTGGACGGAGGAGGAGCCGAAGTAAGGCGACTCAGGTGACCCCCCGTGCTGCTTTCCTTGCTGCTGATGCCCTGCCGACGATGATTTATTCCCAGCGGCTGCTGCTGCCCGACGTGGCGCATCTTTCCCCGTGGCCTGCCATTACCAATATATTTGCACGTAATAAGTACTCTACGTGATTGACCAATTATTAAGCAACCACATATATCACACACGTGCCGAACACATAGTTCTCTGATAGTGCATGTAGATGCAGTATATGCACCGTGGACGATATAACACCAGTCCGTTGTTTTGGCTCGTATCGTCATGCATGTAGAAAAACAGGTACGTGCATGCATGATGATAGAGTGACGAGTAGATTACTAGTACAACCTAGTGTTACTAAGTGGCATACTATATGCATTCGGCAAAGAGACAAAGGAAGTGCTTCTTCCTCTTCCTCAAAAAAGAAAGGACGTGTTTGATGTAAACAGAAGTGACGTACTAGGAAGGAGGAAACTGTTTAATCCATGCTCTCCATATACGTACTAGTATGATTTATTATGCGCACGTGTTTGATGTAAACAAAAGTGCTTATGTCACGCATGAAGCGATATGCATGATCCATGTACCATGCTGATTTATTTGTTTAATCCATGCTTTGACCACGCATTTCTAATAATGAAATTCATCAAATCCTTTTGCTAAAACTAATAATCAACCACGAGAAATGAAACAAAGCCTATCGGAATAAAAAAGGGCAAGCAATGGACTTGGAAGTTGGAACTAGAGCAGTATTTTGTGTGGGTGTGTGGGAAGCAAAGCTGGGACGTTGCAGACATGCATGCTCGCCCTTTTGTATAGAAAAAAAAAACAAAGAAAAGAAAGTTTGAACTGAAGGTGAACACACACATAAAATTCAGATCGAAGATGAAGCAGGAAACTACTAAGATGCATATATACCGCGGATGGAGTTGGGAAGACGGTGCTGAAATAGCCGGCGGAGGAAGGAGAGGCGGCGCCGTTCTTGGGGCCGAAGAGATCGTCGACGATGGAGCTCCCAGTCGCAGCAGCAGGCTTCTTTTTTCCGTCCATACCCGAGATTTGGCTAGCTGGATGAGGTAGCTAGGAGATTTGGCTCTTGCTCTGCTCCCTATAGACTTGAGCTAGCGTCGGTTTCAGTTGCTAGCTGTGGTGCTGTTGTTCTGCTGATATGGACGAGCCCCCGGCCGGCCTTTTAAAGGCGCGGGCGACTTGGGACTTGACCCTGACGCTGGTTGCTGTACACAGATGGTCGGTCGCTCGTCATGTGTCCGATTCTAATCCAATGGTCCAGATTAGTTGTTCCAGAATGATACTTCCATAACCGGATCAAACGGCCCTGAGGCGACAAGTGCATGCATGAGAGAGAGAGAGAGGCTAGATAGACGCGCAGTTGGATAAGTCGTGTGCGGGGCCCACGTGATCCGTGCTTCTTTTCCTTCTTTTCTTTCCTCCACCATGCCGTCCGTCGACAACGATGCTGAGAGAGAGAGAGAGAGATACCCGTGACTACTGGCTCCAACAAAACGGCCCTGCCCATGCGCACACCAACGGTCGCTCTCTCCGTCTCTCGGTGCACGCACAGGTACATGACATGTGTTGCTAGCTAGACATGCATCGGCCGATGGCATGCTGGAGAAACACGCAGTGCAGGCACATGTTACCGGTCGGCCGCTTCACTCCGTCCATCGATCCATTGATGAAACATATGCGGCCATGCCTGTGCCATGTGCGTGCATATATGCCCTTGGCCGGCCCTTTCGTCGTTCAGTTTATCCATCCATGTACCATGCATGAATCTTTTCTGCCATGGGCTCACCTCGACCAAGCTACATGCATGCACATCAGATGTACGCACAGTTAAGGATTCATGCAGGTAGCGGTTGCTTTAACCGTCAATGCATGTATATCCATCCAACGGCTGCGCCCGGCCAATAAATCCAGCGTCTGACCGCATGCATCGTTTGTCTCGTATACTTCACTCTACCTGGTCTACATGCACACATAGTTCGCACCGGCCAGTCAAACCGGCCGACACGTGCTACCATACGTGGCTGCATTACACGCGCCCTCTCACCTTCGGGCTAACTTCTAATTTTTTTTGTTTGGGTGAAAGAGAGTTTAATTTTCCTCTGAAAAAAAAAGTTTTAAAGGTGCAGAGTTACAGTTTTATTTTTATTTTTTCAATGGTGTAGAGTTAATTCCTCAATACACGGGCTTTCTCTTTGCCAAACAACAGTGCTACAACTCTATTCTGTAAGAAATTTTGCGGAATAAATTGTCTACCTACCAAATAGTCAATTCAGAGCCAGGCACATATGCATCCGGTGAACAGAAAGTTTTAAAAACATAGTGGTAAAATTCAAGAAAACCATTTGTTAGCATGAAACATGTTTGAGTCTTTGGGCATGTGTCAAATTTTAAAGCATTTGATATCGGAGTACTTCCTCCGTCACAGTTTAGAAGGTATGCACATGTATCTAGGTCGTCAATTTAACCAATTTAATAAGAAACATATATTATAAAAAAAATATCATTAATTTTTTGAAATGTTTTATTTTCTAATGATATGATTTTTATATTAAATAATATATTTTATATAAGTTAAATTGACGACCTAGGGATACATGCATGTCTTCTAAATTATGAAGGAGGGAGTAGCTCTAAAGAAACAAAATTGGTTTTGAACAGTGCATGAAGGGGAAGCCTTTTTCCAGACTCCAAATTTATTTATTTGTTGAGAGCTAATCAGACATCCAAAAGCGTATCAAACTCGTACATCAGATATTTACATCCACGATCAGATTGTAAAAAAATATCTTTTGATTACGATGATTTTCTACTTCACTGTAAAA
The DNA here is from genome assembly GCA_022496015.1 of Hordeum marinum. Taxonomy (NCBI): domain Eukaryota; kingdom Viridiplantae; phylum Streptophyta; class Magnoliopsida; order Poales; family Poaceae; genus Hordeum; species Hordeum marinum. The sequence goes on along the minus strand of CM039673.1, from coordinate 295,905,447 downwards.
TTTCTTAAATTATTTAAATATTTCAGACTTGTGTTTCATTAAGTAAATATACCCATATCTACTTAAGTCATTTGTGAAGGTCAGAAAATAACTATATCCACCGCGTGCTTCAACGCTCGTCGGACCGTATACATCGCTATGTATTATTTCGTTTAAGTCACTTGTCCGCTCCATCGTATCAAAAACAGGATCTTAGTCATCTTGCCCGTGAGGCACGGTTCACATGTTTTAAGCGATTCAAAATCGATTGATTCCAGAAGCCCATAAATATGGAGTTTTTTCATGCGTTTTACACCAATATGACCTAAGCAGCAGTGATACAAGTATGTGCTATTATCGTTATTAACTTTTATCTTTTAGTATCAATATTATGATCATGTGTATCACCACCATGAGGATTCAATAAGAATAAACCGTTCATATTGGGTGCATGACCACAAAAGATATTACTCATATAATAAAAACAACCATTATTTTCTCATTTAAATGAATAACCTTCTCGCAATAAATAAGATCCAGATATTATGTTCATGCTCAAAGCAGTCATCAAATAATATTTATTTAGGTTTAAGACTAATCCCGAAGGTATACATAAAGGAAGAGTGTCAACGGTGACCACATCAACTTTGGAGCCACTTCCAACGCACATCGTCACATTGCCCTTAGCTAGTCTTCGTTTATTCCGCATCTAATGTTTCAAATTACAAATATTAACAATCGAATCACTATCAAATACCCACACACTACTACACGCACTAGTAAGGTACACATCAATAACATGTATACCAAATATACCTTTGTTGACGTTGTCAGCCTTCTTATCTATCAAATACTTGGGGACAGTTCCGCTTTGAGTGGTCATTCCCCTTGCAATAGAAACACTCACTATCGGGTTTTGGTTTAGCCTTGGGCTTCTTCACGGGAGCGGCAACTTGCTTGCCATTCTTCTTGAAGTTCCCTTTCTTTCCTTTAGCCTTCTTTGAACTTGTGACCCATTTGACCATCAACACTTTATGCTCTTTATTGATTTCTACTTTCGCGATTTTAAGCATCATGAAAGCTCGGGGAGTGCCTTGTCATCCCTTGCATATTATAGTTCATCACAAAGCCCATGTAGCATCGTGGTAGTGACTGAAGAACTCTGTCAATCAAGACATCCTCAGGAATGTTTTGTCCTAACTGATTTAGGCAGTTGGCGTACCCTGAAATTTTGAGTATGTGCTCACTAATGGAGTTGTTTTCCCTCATCTTACAGCTAAAGTACTTGTTTGAGGTTTCATAGGTCTCCACAAGGGCATGAGTCTGAAATATCATATTCAGTTCCTCCATCATCTCAAATGCCCCGTTGTGCTCAAAACGTTTTAACAGCCTTGGTTCTAAAGTATAAAGCATGGCGCATGGAACTATCGACTAGTCATCATTGCGTGTCTGTCAGATGTTCATATCACCTACAGACGCAGGGGGCAGTGGCACACCTGGCGGTGTATCAAGGACTTAAGCCTTCTATTCAGCAATGAGGGTAATCCTCATATTATGGATACAGTCCGCATAGTTGCTTCCATCATCTTTCAACTTGTGTTTCTCTAGGAACACATTAAAATGGAGCAGACTACAACGCGAGCCATTGATCTACAACACATGTGCGAAGACATTTTTAGACTATGTTCAAGATAATTAGTTCAATTAATCAAACTACTAATGAAGTCCCACTTAAATCAACATCCCTCAAGTTGTCTAAGTGATACATGATCCAAATTCACTAACCCAAGTCTGATCATCACGTGAGATGGGGTAGTTTCAATGGTGAACATCTCTATGCTGACCATATATTCTATATGACTCATGTTCGACCTTTCGGTCCTTCATGTTCCTAGGCCATGTATGTACATGCTAGGCTCATCAAGTTTACCAAAGTATTTCTGCATGTGTAAAACTGGCTTACACCAGTTGTATGCAAACGAAGAGTCTATCATACCCAATCATCACGACGTGCTTCGAAATGATAGACTTTTGCAATGGTGCATACTTAGGGAGAACACATTAATCTTGATATTAAGTGGAGGGATCATCTTAATGATACCATCGTTCTAAGTAAAATAAAATGCATACATGATAAACATCACATGTAATCAATATGTGATATGATATGGCCATTACCATCATGCTTTCAACCTGCATCTCTAAAGCACTTGCATGATCTCCATCATCACTGGCATAGCACCATGATCTCCACCATCTCCAAGGTGCCTTCACGTAGTTTTCTTTGCCAACTATTGGTTCTACAACTAGTTCAAACTCATAGCAATAAGGTAAAACAATTACATGTCATTTAATGATTGACACGTAGGTCATGCAACAAATTAAGAAAACCCTATAGATCCTTCCGGTTGCCGAACTCATCAACATGCAAGTCATGAGCCTATTACGAAATGATGATCATATCATACATTAACATATATCGAACCACATCTTAGCCATACCACATCCCATCACATGCCATGCAAAAACAATTTAGACGCCCTCTACTTCGTTGGTCCATATTTTACGTGGCTTCTAGGGCAACTAATAAGAACCGTTCTTACCTACGCAAATCCAAAATGGTGATATAAAATTTGCCTTTTAACCTTCTACAAGGACCACCGTTGTCAAATCATATTCAACTAAAGTGGGAGAGACAGAAACCTGTCAGCCACATATGCAATACAAGTTGCATGTCAATTGTGGGACCGATCTCTTGTGTGAAGACAAGTAAGGATGGTAGCAACTCTAAACAACAACTCCCACAACCAATTTGTGTTCTACTCATAAAAATAACATCTATGCGAGCTTGTCAGAATCCTCTATCCCATCGTTGTTGGTCGTGGCAATTGGCGGTTGGCCGTTGCCCGCCATGGTAGCCAGCACGTTAGAATCCTCCACCCCGTCGTCGTCCAACACTATCATGACAGCACCATACACATCTCCATAGTTGAGCATAGGTTACATTTGGTGCATGTGGTGGTGATGGCGAGCTATCAGTGGGAAAAATAAGCCGAGAGCCGCCTCGTCGAGATCTTTTATAGTTTGCTATCAGGTTTGGGTATTTTATGCGCACATTGCCCCTTTTCCATGTCTCGCGCTTGCGGCTGCCACCAGTGCACTAAGATGATTTTACAGGGCATATACCGGCATCACACACGGTTAGTCTGGCACATCTGTGTCTGTTGGGGATACAATCGTAGACAGTTGTTTCATCAGATTTATTTGCTATTTATATAGCATCATTTGGAGAAAACGGCCAAAAAATGTGAGAGAGGGTTAGAACACAACCACACTAGCTAGTGCCCCCCCACACACATCCGAGGTATTCTGTTATGCATAAAAGAATATTATTTCGTTGCTCTACTTGAACTGATGGTTTCAGGCCACCAGACCGACGAGCAAACAAATCTGAATTGTCTATCCTATGTCTTCCATGGCGTAGCCAAGAGGTTCATCGACGAGATTCGGGTGGTTCTCCGGCGTGCTCCTGCGGACGTTCGTTATCAGAGGAGTTGTAGTCGAGAATCCGCACATGCGTGCTATTCTGGTCGTGTTCTTTGAGCTCGGGTCTTCTTCGGTGACGGGATTATATTCCATGGCGGAGTTGTTCTTGAAGCTTGTGTTGGCGTGGTATACATATGGCTCTATTTAGGTTTCATATGTGCTTTTATGGGTTATTGGGGTCTTCAATTAATCGACGAGTGTTAGATTTTGAGAGTTTTTCGTGCGAATTTTTCGTCAGCGGTTGTGTGGCTCTTGCGCGTCCACCATGTCCGCCTCCTTTGCGTGTTCTTGCGGGTTGTTCATTCTTTTTCGATTTAGTTTTATAGGAGTGGTCTGGGGTGTGTACAACAAGTTCTAGGTCATCAATTTTGTTGTTGGAGTTGCTTGCAGTCCGTCCGTCAATTTTGAAACAGTTTGCTCTATTTTGCTTGTGGGCAAAGCGCACTTGTGTGAAATAGGTTGTGTTTGATTGCTTTTTTATTTGGTTGTGGTTTAGTGTTTTTTGGAGTGATGCATTTGTATAATTTTGTTCAATCACTGGATTTAAGTCTGGTGTATGTTTTTGTGTTGTCGTTGAACCTTGACCGTCTATGGTAACTCTAGTTGAACTGCCGAATAACTGTCGTGTGTGTGAAATTCTACCAGCTTTCTACCCACCTTTGTGTTTAATATTTTTATATGTACTGACATTCATCCTGGCTATAAATCATGTCCATCTATTTTGGTGGGTGGCTCAGACTTCTTTTCCCTCTTCTTCATTCCCCCAAATCACAGATTTAGGCTCCGCTCCCTATTCTTTGTTCTTGCACTTTTGCATGTGGTTTCCATGAAGGATTGTCCGTGCGGGTGCCTTGCAAGGATGGAGCCCATAGCGGACGCTTGTGTGCACGAAGATGGTTTGGAGATCACCTAGAGTCAGCATTGTGGGCAACTTGCATCACTGCTGACCACCAACCGTGGTGTTCGGGCGCCGTATGTTTGCCGCGTGACTTCTAAAAACCTGAAGTAGACCTAGGTATGTGTTTCTCTTTTTTATTTTTGTGCTCTACTTTTTTGTTTCATTTTGAAAGCAATAGACTATATCTATATCTTCTTCAGTTTCTTCAGGAATGAACAACAGTTAGCCCGGTGTTTTTGTTATGGGGGGTTCAGATGTTGCACTTGTTCTTTTTAACAGTTGCCAGATGTGTGTAAATATTCCGTTTTGTCAGGTGTACTGAATATTTTTTGTATTCTTGCCCAATTGTAGAAAATGAATCCAGGATTAGGATTATTGTTGCTAGTTCAGGAATACTGATGATGGTGACTGAAAGCACAACTTATCCCTAGGTGGTTTTGGTAATTAATAACAACATATATTTCATTGGACTAATGTGTTGGGGAATGTTGCATGGGAAACAAAAAATTTCCTACGTACACGCAAGATCTATCCATGGTGATGAGCATCTACGAGAGGGAGAGTGGATCTACATACCCTTGTAGATCGCTAAGCGGGAAGCGTTAAGAAACGCGGTTGGTGTAGTCAAACGTCTTCGCGATCCAAATCGCCGAGCGTCTCGCGATCTCATCATGATCCGTCCCATGAACTCATCACGATCCGTCCCGCGAACTCATCACGATCCATTTCGTGATCTTGATCACGATCCGTCCCGCGAACTCATCACGATCCGTCCCGCGAACTCGTCACGAACCGTCTCGCGATCTTGATCACGGTCCTTCCGATCTAGCGCCGAACGGATGGCACCTCCGCGTTCAGCACACGTGCAGCTTGATGACGATCTCCACCATTTTGGTCCAGCAAGAGGGAGTGGAGAGGAAGAAGAGTTCACCGGCAGCATGACGGCACTCCGGCGATGGTGGTGAAGCAATTCCGGCAGGGCTTCGCCTAAGCACTGCAGAAAACCGATCTAGAGGAGAAACTATGCACTAGAGGAACGGGTAGCACGTGGCTGAAAATTCTGTGCCAAAACCCTAAAATCCTCAAGTATATATAGGAGGAGAGGAGGAGGAGTCTTGGATGCCAAAAAGCCAGCCCTTGGGTCGACCAAAGTGGGGAGGAGAGGAGGACTCCTCCTCCAATCCTAGTAGGACTAGGATTCCTCCTTTTTTGGCCTTTTTCCACCTTTTTCCCTTTGGGCTTTTTCTCCCAGCCGCATGGGCCTTGTGTGGGACTTCCACCAGCCCAAAAAAGGCTGGTATTTACTCTCCCACAGCCCATGAAGCCTCTTGGGTCGAAATACCCCTCCCGGTGGTCTCCCGGTACACTACCGGCACTCCCGGTACATTACCGATTAGCCCGAAACTTTTCCGGCGACCAAAATGGGACTTCCTATATATCAATCTTTACCTCCGCTCCATTCCGGAGTTCCTCGTGACGTCTGGGATCTCATACGGGACTCCGAACAACCTTCGGTCACCACCATACATAACTCTATACTACAGAAACGTCACCAAACCTTAAGTGTGCAGACCCTGCGGGTTCGAGAACCATGTAGACATGACCGAGACACCTCTACAGTCACTAACCAATGGCGGGACCTGGATGTCCACATTGGTTCCTACATATTCTACGAGGATCTTTATCGGTCGAACCTCTATGTCAAGGATTCAGTTAATCCCGTATGATGTTCCCTTTGCTCTTCGGTATGTTACTTGCCCGAGATTCGATCGTCGGTATCTCCATACCTAGTTCAACCTCGTTATCGGCAAGTCTCTTTACTCGTTTCATAATACAAGATCCCGTGACTAACACTTAGTCACATTGCTTGCAAGGCTTATTGTGATGTTGTATTACCGAGTGGGCCCTGAGATACCTCTCTGTCACACGGAGTAACAAATCCCAGTCTTGATCCATGCCAACTCAACAGACACCCTCGGAGGTACTTGTAGAGCACCTTTATAGTCACCTAGTTACGTTGCGACGTTCGATACACACAAGGTACTCCTCCGATGTCAGTGAGCTGCATGATCTCATGGTCATAGGAACACATACTTTGACATGCAGAAAACAGTAGCAACAAACTGACACGATCATATGCTACGTTTGTAGTTTGGGTCTTGTCCATCACATCATTCTCCTAATGATGTGATCCCGTTATCAAATGACATCACATGTCAATGGCTAGGAAACCTTGACCATCTTTGATCAACGAGCTAGTCTATTAGAGGCATACTAGGGACATGGTTTTGTCTATGTATCCACACATGCATCTAAGTCTCCGATCAATACAATTATAACATGTTTAATAAATGATTATCATGAACAAGGAAATATGATAATAACCAATTTATTATTGCCTCTAGGGCATATTTCCAACAGTCTCCCACTTGCACTAGAGTCAATAATCTAGTTCACATCACCATGTGATTCGCATTGTTATGAATCTAACACCCAATGAGTTCTGGGGCTCAATCATGCTTTGCATGTGAGAGAGGTCTTATAGTCAATGGGTCTGCGACATTCAGATCCATGTGTACTTTTGAAAATCTCTATGTCAAACCGTAAACACTGCTACCACACTTCACTTGGTACTATTCGAAATGGCTGCTCTACTATATGTATCCAGATTGCTACTACGGGTCATCTGGATTGGTGTTAAAGCTTGCATCGACGTGACTCTTTACGACGAATTATTTATCACCTCCATAATCGAGAAACATCTCCTTAGTCCTTTTAGTTACTAAGGATAATCTTGACCGCTGTCCAGTGATCCACTCCTGGATCACTCTTGTACCCCTTGACGGACTCATGGCAAGGCACACACAGGTGCGGTACACAACATGGCATACTATACAGAGCCTATGGCTAAAGCATAGGGGACGACATTCATCCTTTCTCTTTCTTCTGTCGTGGTCGAGCTTTGAGTCTCCCTCAACTTCACACCTTACAAAGCAGGCGAGAACACTTCTCTCTGACTAATCCATTTTTAACTCTTTCAAAATCTTGCCAAGGTATGTACTCATTGAAAGTCTTATCAAACATCTTGATCTATCTTTATAGATCTTGATGCTCAACAATTAGGTAGCTTTATCCAGGTCTTCCTTCGAAAAACTCTTTTCAAACAACCGTTTATGCTCTCCAGAAATTCTACATCATTTCCGAATAGCAATATGTCATCCACATATACTTATCGGAAACTCTATAGTGCTCCCACTCACTTTATTGCAAATACAAGTTTCTCATAAACTTTGTATAGACTCAAAAACTTTGATCACCTCATCAAAGTGTATATTCCAACTCCGAGATGCTTGCTTTAGTTCATAGAAGAATCACTGAAGCTCGCACACCTTTTAGCATCCTTAGGATTGACAAAACCTTCTGGTTGTATCTCATACAACCTTTCCTTAAGGAAGGAAACGATGTTTTGGCATCCATCTGCCAGATTTCATAATTGAAAAATGCAGCAACTGCTAACATAATTCCAACAGACTTTAGCGTTGCTACGAGTGAGAAAGTCTCATCACAGTCAACTCTTTTGAACTTGTCGTAAACTACTTTGCAACAAGTCGAGCTTTACAAATGGTAACATTTACCATCAGCGTCTGTCTTCATTTTAAAGATCCATTTGTACTTAACGACCTGCCGTCCAACGAGCAAGTCCACCAAAGTCTATATTTGGTTTTCATACATGGATCCTTTCTCGGATTTCATGGCCTCTAACCATTTGTTGGTTTCCGGGCCCATCATCGCTTCTCCATAGTTCGTAGGTTCATCGTTGTCCAACAACATGACCTCCAAGACAGGGTTGTTGTACCGCTCAGTAGCAGTACACATCCTTGTTGACCTAAGAAGTTCGATAGTAACTTGATCTGAAGCTTCATGATCATCATCATTAACTTCCTCTTCAACTGACGTAGGCTTCACAGAAACATCTTTCTGCGCTGCGCCACTTTCTGGTTGAACTGAAGGTTCAATAACCTCATCAAGTTCTATTTTCCTCGTAGGTCGATAGTAACTTGATCCGAAGCTTCATGATCATCATCATTAACTTCCTCTTCAACTGACGTAGGCTTCATAGAAACATCTTTCTACGCTGCGCTACTTTCTGGTTGAAGCAGAGGTTCAATAACCTCATCAAGTTCTATCCTCCTCCCACTCAATTCTTTCAAGAGAAACCTTTTCTCGAGAAAGGACCCAGTTTTAGCAATAAACATTTTATGCATGGATCTGAGATAGAAGGTTCACCCAACTGTTCTTAGGGTATTCTATGAAGATGCATTTGTCCGCTTTGGGTTCGAGCTCATTAGGTGAAAACATTTTCCACACAAGCGTCGTAGCCCTAAGCATTAAGAAATGACAGCTTAGGTTTCTATCAAACCAAAATTCACACGGTGTCATCTCAACGGATTTATATGGTGCCCTATTTAAAGTGAATGTAGTTATCTCTAATGCATAACCCCAAAATTATAGTAACAAAACGATAAGAGACATCATAGCATGCACCATATCCAATAGAGCACGACTATGACGTTCGGACACACCATCACACTATGGTGTTCCAGGTGGCGTGAGTTGTGAAACAATTTTCACATTGTCTAAAGTTGTATGCCAAACTCGTAACTCAGATATTCACCTCCACGATCATATCGCAAACATCTTTATCTTCTTGTCACGATGATCTTAAACTTCACTCTGAATTTGCTTAAACCTTTCAAACGATTCAGACTTGTGTTTCATTAAGTAAATATACACTATATCTACTCAAATCATCAGTGAAGGTAAGAAAATAACGATATCCACCGCACGCACAAGACTCATTGGATTGCATACATCAACATGTATCATTTCATATAAATCACTTGCCCACTTCATCAAAACAAAAACGGGGTCCTTAGTCATCTTGACCAAGAGGCATGGTTCGCATGTCTCAACCGATTCGAAATCGAATGAGTCCAAAGATCCATCAGCATGAAGTTTCTTCATGCGCTTTATACCAATATGACATTTAGCGGCAGCGCCACAAGCATGTGGTACTATCATTATTAACTTTGTATCTTTTTGGCATCACTGTTATGAACATGTGTATTACTACGATCAAGTTTCAACAAACCAGTCTTACTGGGTGCATGACCATTGAAGGTATTATTCATGTAAATAGAATAACTATTATTCTCTAACTTAAATGAATAACCGTGTTGCAATGAACATGATCTAATCACGTTCATGCTCAACGCAAAAACACCAAATAACATTTACTTAGGTTCGTCACTAATCTCGAAGGTAGAGAGAGCGTGCGATGTTGATTACATCAACCTTGGAAACATTTCCAACACACATCGTCACCTCACACTTAGCTATTTCTCCGTTTATTTTGTAGCTTTTATTTCGAGTCACTAACATTTAGCAACCGAACCGGTATCCAATACCCAGGTGCTACTAGGAGTACTAGCAAGGTACACATCAATAACACGTATATCAAATATACTTCTGTTCACGTTGCCAGCCTTCTTATCTACCAAGTATCTAGGGTTGTTCCACTTCAGCGACCGCTCTCCCCATAATCGAAGCACTTAGTCTCGGGTTGGAGTTCAACTTTGGTTTGCTTCACTAGAGCAGCAACTGACTTGCTATCCATGAAGTTTCCCTCCTTGCTCTTGCCCTTCTTGAAACTTAGTGGTTTTAACTAACCATCAACACTTTGACGCTCCTTCTCGATTTCTACCTTCGCGGTGTCAAACATCGCGAATAGCTCAGGGATCATTATTTCTATCCCTAGCGTTTTATAGTTCATCACCAAGTTCTAGTAGCTTTAGTGATAGTGACTTGGAGAACTATATCAATCACTATCTTATCTGGAAGATCAACTCCCACTCAATTCAAGCGATTGTAGCACCCAGACAATCTAAGCACATGCTCAACCATTGAGCTATTCTCTTTCATATTACAGGCAAAGAATCTTGTTGGAGATCTCATATCTCGCACACGGGCACGAGCCTAAGATCCTAATTTCAGCTCTTAGAACATCTCATATGTTCCATGGCGTTCAAAACGTTTTGGAGCCTCAATTCTAAGATGTAATGCATGATGCACTAAACTGTCAAGTAGTTATCAAAACGTGCCTGTCAGATGTTCACAACATCTACAAACAACGCTATAGGGTTTGGTGCACCGAGCGGTGCATTAAGGACATAAGCCTTCTGTGTAGCAACGAGGACAATCCTCAGATCACGGATCCAATCCACAATATTGCTACCATCATCTTTCAACTCTACTTCTCTAGGAACATATAAAAATTCAAGGGAGCTACAGCGCGAGCAAGTAATCTACAACATAATTTGCAAACACACTACTGACTATGTTCATGATAATGAGTTCAATTAATCATATTACTTAAGAACTCCCACTCAAATTGACATCCCTCCGGTCATCCGAGTGATACATGATCCAAATTCACCAACTCAAGTCCGATCATCACGTGAGTTGAGGTGGTTACAATGGTGAACATCATCATGTTAATCATATCTAGTATATGACTCATGTTCGACCTTTCGGTCTCTTGTGTTCCGAGGCCATGTCTGTACATGCTAGGCTCGTCAAGTTGAACCCGAGTGCTCTGCGCATGCAACACTGGCTTGCACCCGTTGTATGTGAACGTAGAGTCTATCACACCCGATCATCACGTGGTGTCTCAACACGACGAACTTTCGCAATGGTGCACACTCGGGGAGAACACAATTTATCTTGAAATTTAAGTGAGGGATCACCTTATAATGCTACCGTCGTACTAAGAAAAACAAGGTGCATAAAAGGATTAACATCGCATGCAATTCATAAGTGACATGATATGGCCATGAACTTGTGCTTTAGATCTCCATCTTGAAAGCACCGGTATGATCTCCATCGTCACCGAGACGACACCATGATCTCCATCATCTTGATCTCCATCAATGTGTCGCCATTGGGGTTGTCACGCCCTACATGCTTCTACTACTATTGCTACCGTTTAGCGATAAAGTAAAGCATTACATAGCGCTTAATGATTGACACGCAGGTCATACAATAATTAAAGACAACCCTATGGCTCCTGCCGGTTGCCGTACTCATCGACATGCAAGTCGTGAAATTCTATACATCACATGATCATCTCATACATCACATATATCACATCATGTAATTGGCCATATCACATCACAACATACCCTGCGAAAACAAGTTAGATGACCTCTAATCGTTGTTGCATGTTTTACATGGCTGCTACGGGTATCTAGCAAGAACAATTCTCATCTACACAAAAACCACAACGGTGATACACTAGTTTCTTTTCAACCTTCTCAAGGACCGCCTTTGTCTAATCCGATCCAACTAAAGTGAGAGAAACTGCCACCCGCAAGCCATCTAGGCAACAAGTTGCATCGAGGGAACCGGTCTCTCGTAAGTGTACGAGTAATGTTGGTCCGGTCCGCTTCATCTCACAATATTGCTGAACCAAAATCCGACCAAGGGAGGAAGCAATCTAAGCATCAACGCCCACAAACCTTTTGTGTTCTACTCGAGATCTCATCTACACATAGACCTATCTCATGATGCCACTATTGGGGAACGTTGTGTGGGAAACAAAAAATTTCCTACGCACACGCAAGATCTATCCATGGTGATGAGCATCTGTGAGAGGGAGAGTGGATCTACATACCCTTGTAGATCGCTAAGCGAGAAGCGTTAAGAAACGCGGTTGGTCTAGTCAAACGTCTTCGCGATCCAAATCGCCGAGCGTCCCGCGATCTCATCACGATCCGTCCCACGAACTCATCACGATCCGTTTTTTGATCTTGATCACAATCCGTCCTGCGAACTCATCATGATTCGTCCCGCGAACTCGTCATGAACTGTCTCGCGATCTTGATCACGGTCCTTCCGATCTAGCGCCGAACGGATGGCACCTCCGCGTTTAGCACACGTGCAGCTTGATGACGATCTCCACCGTATTGATCCAGCAAGAGGGAGCAGAGAGGAATAAGAGTTCACCGGCAGCGTGACGGCGCTCCGGCGATGGTGGTGGAGCAATTCCGGCAGGGCTTCGCCTAAGCACTGCAGAAAACCGATCTAGAGGAGAAACTATGCACTAGAGGAACGGGTAGCACGTGGCTGAAAATTCTGTGCGAAAACCCTAAAATCCTCTAGTATATATAGGAGGAGAGGAGGAGGAGTCTTGGCTGCCAAAAAGCCAGCCCTTGGATCGACCAAAGTGGGGAGGAGAGGAGGACTCCTCCTCCAATCCTAGTAGGACTAGGATTCCTCCTTTTTTGGCCTTTTTTGGCCTTTTTCCCTTTGGGCTTTTTCTCCCAGCCACATGGCCTTGTGTGGGACTTCCACCAGCCCACGAAAGGCTGGTATTTACTCTCCCACAGCCCAGGAAACCTCTTGGGTCGAAATTCCCCTTCCGGTGGTCTCCCGGTACACTACCGGCACTCCCGGTACATTACCGATTAGCCCGAAACTTTTCCGGCGACCAAAATGGGACTTCCTATATATCAATCTTTACCTCCGGACCATTATGGAGCTCCTCGTGACGTCTGGGATCTCATACGGGACTCCGAACAACCTTCGGTCACCACCATACATAACTCTATACTACCGAAACGTCACCAAACCTTAAGTGTGCAGACCCTGCGGGTTCGAGAACTATGTAGACATGACCGAGACACCTCTACGGTCAATAACCAAAGGCGGGACGTGGATGTCCACATTGGTTCCTACATATTCTACAAAGATCTTTATCGGTCGAACCTCTATGTCAAGGATTCAGTTAATCCCGTATGATGTTCCCTTTGCTCTTCGGTATGTTACTTGCCCGAGATTCGATCGTCGGTATCTCCATACCTAGTTCAACCTCGTTACCGGAAAGTCTCTTTACTCGTTTCGTAATACACGATCCCATGACTAACACTTAGTCACATTGCTTGCAAGGCTTATTGTGATGTTGTATTACCGAGTGGGCCCTGAGATACCTCTCTGTCACACGGAGTAACAAATCCCAGTCTTGATCCCTGCCAACTCAACAGACACCCTCGGAGATACCTGTAGAGCACCTTTATAGTCACCCAGTTACGTTGCAACGTTTGATACACACAAGGTACTCCTCCGATGTCAGTGAGCTGCATGATCTCATGGTCATAGGAACACATACTTTGACATGCAGAAAACAGTAGCAACAAACTGACACGATCATATGCTACGTTTGTAGTTTGGGTCTTGTCCATCACATCATTCTCCTAATGATGTGATCCCGTTATCAATTGACATCACATGTAAATGGCTAGGAAACCTTGACCATCTTTGATCAACGAGCTAGTCTATTAGAGGCATACTAGGGACATGGTTTTGTGTATGTATCCACACATACATCTAAGGCTCCGATCAATACAATTATAGCATGGATAATAAACGATTATCATGAACAAGGAAATATGATAATAACTAATTTATTATTGCCTCTAGGGCATATTTCCAACATAATGTTCCCACTAAATATATTTCAGGAAAAAGTGCAATGTTATGATTGGCAAAGGATTGTGAGGAGACCCCAAGATGCAAGGAATAGTATTGGCCAAGCTTCAAGCATGAAGGCTCTACATTTTACTTTGTGAGAATTCACTTTGAGTCCATAGGAAAGCCAATACTATTAAAATGGGGTGAGATAATAATGGTGAATCAAATGCTCAAAATAATCAAGTGTTAGTCACCAAAAACACCCATAAGCTCTCCCACAAATATTCTATCCTAGACCCTACTACTCAAAATTGGTGCCACCAACAATATATTTTCGGCTACACCGAGTCAAAACCCTAGCCAAAACCCACTTCTTGGTACTACCAAGTTTCACATCGGTGCAACTGAGTTTCGCTGACCAACTTCCTGGTGCCTCATTCAGAAGAATCGGAAGTTCCGAGAATTGTGAATCGGTGTCATCGAGTTGTGTAACTGCCCTCGGTCACTCATATCGGTACCACCGAGAATTTTATATCGGTCTCACTGAAATGACGAATTTGCCACATTTTGCGCTAGTTGGTGCAACTGAGTTTTAACTTTGGTTTCACTGAGTTGGGCAATAATGTTGTAACAGTTAGATTTTTGGAGATGCCTATATATACCCCTCCACCACATCCCACTCGGAAGTGAAGCACTCGGAACAGACCCACAATTCCCATATCCAAATTTCTGAGAGAGAACCACCTACCCTTGTGTTGAGGTCAAGATCATCCACTCCAACCATATGGATCTTGATTTCTAGCCTCCCCAAGTTGCTTTGCACCCAATCAATCTCTTCTACCCAAGCCAAATCTATGAGAGAGTGATTGAGTGTTGAGAAAACTACCATTGAAACACAAGAGCAAGGAGTTCATCGTTACTATCACATCTGTTACCTTTTGGAGGGTGGTGCCTCCTAGATTGGTTAGGTGTCGCTTGGGAGCCTCCTACTTCGTGTTGTGGAGTTGAACCAAGAAGTTTGTAAGGGAAAGGAGATTGCCTACTTCGTGAAGATGTACACCGAGTCACGCGGGTCCTCCATGGACGTAGGCCATTGATACGTCTCCATCGTATCCACTTTTCCAAACTCTTTTGCCCTTGTTTTGGATTCTAATTTTCATGATTTGAATGGAACTAACCCGGACTGACATTGTTTTCAGTAGAATTGCCTTGGTGTTGTTTTTGTGCAGAAATAAAAGTTCACGGACTGACCTAAAAATTTACAGAGATTATTTTTGGAATTAATAAAAAATACTAGCACAAGAATCAACCAGAGGGGGGCCACCCACCGGTGACAAGCCCACCAGGAACGACCACCCCCTGGCCGCGCCTGGCAAGCCTGTGGCTCCTCCGACCTCAATTCGAACCCTATATATTCCTATTCATGGAGAAAAAAAATCAGGGAGAAGAGTTCATCGTGTTTCACAGTAGGGAGCCGCCGCCACCTCCTGTTCTTCCTCGGGAGGCCAGATCTGGAGTCTGTTTTGGGCTCTGGAGAGGGGAAATCGACGCCATCGTCATCACCAACCATCCTTCATCATCAATTCCATGATGCTCTCCGCCGTTTGTGAGTATTCCAATCGTGGTCTTTCTGGACAGTGATGGGTTGGCTGAGATTTATCATGTAATCGAGTTAGTTTTGTTAGTGTTTGATCCCTAGTATCCACTATGTTCTGAGATTGATGTTGTTATGACTTTGCTATGCTTAATGCTTGTCACTAGGGCCCGAGTGCCATGATTTAAGATCTGAACCTATTACGATTTCGTGAATATATATGTGTTCTTGATCCTATCTTGCAAGTTATAGACACCTATTACGAGTTATGATCCGCATCCCCCAGGGTGACAATAATCGGGATTCTTTCCGGTGATTACCATAGTTTGAGGAGTTCATGTATTCACTAAGTGCTAATGCTTTAGTTCGGTTCTCTATTAAAAGGAGGCCTTAATATCCCTTAGTTTCCATTAGGACCCCGCTGCCACAGGAGGGTAGGACAAAAGATGTCATGCAAGTTCTTTTCCACAAGCATGTATGACTATATATGGAATACATGCCTACATTACATTGATGAATTGGAGCTAGTTCTGTGTCACTCTATGTTATAAACATTGCATGATGAATGTCATCCGGCATAATTATCAATCACTGATCCATTGGCTACGAGCTTTTCACATATTGATCTTTGCTAAGTTACTTTTCCGTTGCTACTATTACAATCACTACAAAACTGCTACTGTCACTTTTGCCATCGTTACCGTCACTTTCATATTACTTTTCTACTAAATACTTTGCTACAGATATTAAGTCTTTCAGGTGTAATTGAATTGACAACTGAGCTGCTAATACTTGAGAATATTCTCTGGCTCCCCTTGTGCCGAATCAATAAGTTTGGGTTGAATACTCTACCCTTGAAAACTGTTGCGATCCCCTATACTTGTGGGTTATCAGCCATCATGGTATATACAAGGTTGCTTCTTCGTGGAAACCTTCATGGGTGGAGCCCTCCGTGGACTCTTGCGACCTTTACCCTCTGTGGGTTGAAGTCTCCATAAACGTGGATGTACGATAGCACCACCTATCGGAACCACGCGAAAAATCTTCGTGTCTTCAAATTGCGTTTGATCATCCTATCCTTATCCTCTTACATATTCTTTTCTTTACTTTCCGCTGCAATACTCGTAGACATGCATGTGTAGGGTGAACTTGATATACTAAGATTGCTAAAATCTGCCAACCAATTAACTTAGGAAAAGGTTAGTTTTTTATTTGGTCAAGTAGTCTAATCACCCCCCTCTAGACCTATTTTTGATCCCTACAAGGGGTATCAGAGCTTTGGTCTCCATTGCATTGGTGTCACAACCAAGGAGAGTATGGCGTCTAGTGAGGGAAATTATCACCATAGAGGTCCATATTTTGATGGTACTAACTTTGCTTGTTTCAAGCATAATAAAACGCATATTCTTGGTCATAACCCCGCCATATGGGTTGTTGTTCATGTTGGCTTGCAAGGTGCATTATTTGGTGATGAAAAGGAACCGGATCATGAAGCGGCTGCGGAAGAATTGAAGATGTTGCAATACAATTCCCAAGCATGTGACATTCTATTCAAGGGCCTATGCCTTGAAGAATTCAACAAAATCAGATGTCTTGAGAATGCAAAGGAAATTTGGGATACTTTGGTTGATATGCACGAAGGTACCGACTCCGTTAGGAATCTAAGTTGGATGTGTTTCAAAGTCAACTTGACGATTTCAAGATGAAGGATGGTTAAGGAGTCGGCGAAATGTACTCTAGGCTTGCTCTCATCACAAATGAGATTCCCGGCTTAGGAAGCAAAGAAATGACTAACAAATTCATCATCAAGAAGATACTTAGAGCCTTGGATGGAAAGGATGACACCGCGTGCACATTAATCCAAATGATGCCAAACTACAAAGATCTCAAGCCTACAGAAGTTATTGGAACGATTGTTGCTCATTAGATGTCACTCAAGGACAAGGAAGAACTTCACAACACGTCTAGTGGTGCTTACAAAGCCCTCAAGTGACACTCCCGCTACATCAAGCGACAACCTTGTTACCAATGAAGAGATAAGCCTCATGGCCAAGAAATTCAACAAGTTCTACAAGATTAGAGGCAAAGAGCGAAACTCCAACTCAAGATACAAAGAGAATCATTCATCTAGTCATGACCGGAATTGTTACAATTGTGGAAAGTCCGGAGATTACTCCAATCAGTGCACGACCCCAACAAAACAAGAGAAGAGTCACCTAGAAGAAATAGCTCAAGATATGAATCACCTCGAAAAGAGCAGAGTAGAGATGATTATTATGAATGAAGACCCTTTCAGAGAAGTAAAGACTCGAAGAAGAAGGACAAATACACCAAGAGCTACACAAGAAGAATACATCAAGATCATGTTGGTGAATGGGTTTTTGGCTCCGAATCCGACAACCACACCGAGAGAAGCTATCACCCCTACTCTGACTATAGTCAAGATGAAGGTGTCGCCGGACTTGCACACGTTTAATCCAATTCCTATGACATATTTGATTCACCAAATGAACGGAGTGGAAGTTGCTTCATGGCTAAAGTCCCCAAGGTATCACACCCCGAATACATTGACTTTAATAGTCATGAGTATGACTTGGAGATGATGACTCGTGATACGTCTCTAACGTATCTGTAATTTTTGATGATGGCATGCTATTATATTATCTGTTTTGGACGTTTTATATGCATTTATATGCTATTTTATATTATTTTGGGGACTAACCTATTAATCTAGAGCCAAGTGTCACTTTATGTTTTTTTCCTTGTTTTTGAGTTTTGTAGATATGGAATATTAAACGGAGTCCAAACGGAATAAAACCTGCGGAAGGAATTTTTATGGAAGGAAACAAGTCACTAAGAATGAGTGCACGTCAGGGGAGGTGCCAGGGTACCACAAGCCTGCTAGGCGCGACCCCCCTGGCCACGCCTAGCAGGCTTGTCGCCTCTTGGCAGGTCTCCTAACCCTAATTCTTGGCCTATAAATACCCAAATATTCCCCCAACATCAAACAGAGCCACACAAATACTTTTCCGCCACCGAAAGCCTCCATTCCCGAGAGACCCAATGTTGGAGCCTTTTCTGGTAATCTGCCGGAGGGGGTTTCGATCACGGAGGGCACGTACATCAACTCCATTTCCCCTCTAATGATGCGTGAGTATTCCACCATAGACCTACGGGTCCATAGCTAGTAGCTATATGGCTTGTTCTCTCTCTTTGATCTTCAATACCATGTTCTTCAAGATCTTCATGGAGATCTATCCGTTGTAATCATCTTTTGTGGTGTGTTTGTCAATATCCGATGACTTGTGAGTTTATGTTCAGATTATCCATGAATCTTATTTGAATCTCCTCTAATTTCTTATATGCATGATTTCATATCCTTGCAAGTTTCTTCGAGTTATTGGTTTGTTTTGGCCAACTGGATTGGTAATTCTTGCAATGGGAGAAGTGCTTGGTTTTGGGTTCAATCTTGCGGTGTCCTCACCCAGTGACAAAGTAGGAGTAGAGAGGCACGTATTGTATTGTTGCCATTAAGGGTAACAAGATGGGGTTTTCATCATATTGCTTGAGTTTATCCCTCTACATCATGTCATCTTTCTTAATGTGTTACTCTATTCTTCATGAACGTAATGCTCTAGATGCAGGAAGGAGTCGGTCGATGTGTGGAGTAATAGTAGTAGATGCAGAATCGTTTTAGTCTACTTGTCATGTACGTGATGCCTATATACATGATCATTGCCTTGGATAATTACATGATTATTCTCTTTTCTATCAATTGCTTGACAGTAATTTGTTTACCCACCATGATATTTGCCTTCAAGAGAGAATCCTGTAGTGAAACCTATGGCCTCCGGGTCTATTTTCCATCATATATTTTCAGATCTATACTTGCTGCAATTTATTTACCTTTTACTTTCCGCACTTGTTGCATCTATCTCTATCAGATCTAATCCTAGCAAATAACCATGAAGGGATTGCCAACCCCTTTATAGCATTGGGTGCAAGAGTTTGATTATTTGCGTAGGTGCATCCATTGGTGAATTGCTTGTTCCTCCTACTGGATTGATACCTTGGTTCTCAAAAACTGAGGGAAATACTTATCTACTTCGCTGCATCACCCTTTCCTCTTCAAGGGAAAACCAACGCATGCTCAAGAGGTAGCAAGAAGGATTTCTGGCACCGTTATCGGGGAGGGTACACATCAAGCTTACCAAGTATCCATCACAAACTCATCTCTTGCATTTACTTTATTTGCCATTTGCCTCTCGCTTTCCTCTCCCTCACTTCTAAAACGATTTTCAGAAAATACCAAAAATATTTTCCTTTTTATTCGCCCTTCTTTCGTTTGCCTTTTTCTTGCTTGTATGTTTTATCGATACATTGCCACCATGTCTGAGTCTGGGAAGGTTACCATTGCAAATTATGAGGGTATTACTACTGCTAATCTTGAGAACAAATTTGGATCTTGCTCTCTATATCATGAATCTAAAATCCATCCTAATTATTAAGTTAAAAAATTTAAAGTAGGGGACGGTGATATTATTGGGAAGAGTGTTATTCAAGAGTTCTTTGATTGTATTGGAGTAATGCCTATGAACAAGAAATCCATTTTTCTTAGCACAAATTGTTATGTTGATGCCATTGCCATGCTTGTTGAAAAATTGGAAAGGAAATTTGTGAACCTCCAGCCCGCTTTGCAAGAAGTGTTTTATGAACTTCCCAAAATTAATCATCCTAAAGCCAAAAAGATTGCCACGATTATCCTTATGCATGAATTTGATTTAATCGTACAGGAAGCTAGGGAAATTTTTGCTTTCTATAAAAAGGATATTAAGCACCCCCCCCCCCAATTAAATAAATCTTATTCGATAAAGAGACCTTGCATGGCTTTGAGTCTGGGGATTATCATTCTTACCAAGATAATCTTAGAAGACAAGTTCCCTATTTCAAAATTACCCAAACTATTTACCTTGAATCCTATGATGAATTTGGTTGGATCACTAGGGGTATTTATGTAGGATTTGATGATGATTTTCTAGAAGAAAAGATAGGTGAACCCATTAAAAATAAGATACGCATTTTATATGATGATATATATGGTGATGACCCAGGTGATGAGAACGAATTGTATACCAAAGATGACAATACCTAGATCTATTGTGTTTTGCCTAGCTAGGCACGTTAAACAATAGCGCTTGTTGGGAGGCAACCCAATTTTATTTTTGTGTTCTATTTTTGCTTCTGTTTTTGAGTATTTACCACATTATTACTTATGTAGTAATTGTGTTTTGGTGTTTTAATTAGTGTTTGAGCCAAGTAAAACCTTTGTGGTGATCTATGGTAGTTGTTGATTTGACATTGCTGGAAAAAAGAAACTTTTGCACTTAGTCCAGGAATTTTCTAATTTTATCAGAGCGTCGAATTGATATGATTTTTTTAATATATATAAATTTCTAGGTTGTCCTAATTTTTCAGAATTTTCTGAGTTACATAAGTATACAAAGTTTCCAAATTGCTACAAACTGTTCTGTTTTTGACAGATTCTGTTTTGTTTGAGTTGTTTGCCTATTTTGATGAATCTATGGGTTGTATCATGTGGTATGAGCCATGGATAAGTTATATTACAGTAGGTATAACACAAATATAAATAAATAATGATTTCACAACAGTACCTAAAGTGGTGATTTATTTTCTTATACCAACGGATCTCATGAGTGTTCTGTTAAGTTTTGTGTTGTGAAGTTTTCAAGTTTTTGGTAAAGATTGGATGGACTATGGAATGAGGAGTGGCAAGAGCCTAAGCTTGGGTATGCCCAAGGCACCCCAAGTCATATTCAAGGATGAAAAAGAGCCTAAGCTTGGGGATGCTCCGAAAGGCATCCCCTCTTTCGTCTTCAATCCATCGGTAAATTTACTTGAGGCTATATTTTTATTCACCACATGATATGTGTTTTGCTTGGAGCGTCTTGTATGATATGAGTCTTTGCTTGCTAGTTTTCCACAATCATCCTTTCTGCACACATATTTTGAGAGAGACACACTGAATCATGTATTTATCAGAATACTCTTTGTGCTTCACTTATATATTTTGAGTTAGGCAATTTTGCTCTATGTGCTTCATTTATATCTTTTAGAGCACGGTGGTGTTTTCGTTTTATAGAAATACTTGAAATCTCGTACCTCACTTATATTATTTTGAGAGTTTCTAAAAATAGCATGGTAATTGGTCTAGGTTATGAATTTAGTCCTAATATGATAGGCATCGAAAAGGGATATAATAAAAACTTCCATATTAAGTGCATTGAGTATTTATGAGAAGTTTGATTCTTTGGATAAAGTTTTGAGATATAAAGATGGTAATGTTAATAGACATGTTAGGAAGTAAATTGTGATTTGGTAAAAATACTTATGTAAAGGTTTGTGATTCCCGTAGCATGCACGTATGGTGAACCGCTATGTAAGGAAGTCGGAGCATGACTTGTTTATAGATTGTCGACCTTTGTGTGAGGGTCGGGGGCACGCGATGGTTAACTCCAACCAACTTCCCCCCTAGGAGCATGCATTTAATGCTTTGCTTCAATGACTAATAGACTTTTGCAATACGTATGTGAGTTCTTTATGAGTAATGTTGAGTCCATGGATTATACGCACTCTCACCCTTCCACTTTTGCTAGCCTTTCTAGTACCGTGCAACTCTTGCCGGTGCAACAAACACCTTCCTCAAAACAGCAACCATATACCTTCCTCAAAACAGCCACCATATACCTTTCCTCAAAACAGCCACCATACCTACCTATTATGGAATTTCCATAGCCATTCCGAGATATATTGCCATGCAACTTCCACCGTTTCCTTGTATGAAATCACCATCACTTACATATTGCATATGGACTCATATTTTGTCATAGGTATCGATTTATAATTTTCCTTTTGAGTTGTAAGTAAATAAAAGTATGATGATTTTCATTATAGAGCATGTCCCAGTGTGGAAAGGATGATGGAAGCTATGATTCCCTTACTAGTAGGGATGAGTATCCAGACTTTATGAAAAATAAAAGAGGACATCGAAGCCCAAATAGAAAATATGAATAAAAGAGGCCTTAGATGCCCAACAAAAACTGAGAGAAAAGAGACAAGGGACATTGCTACTACCTTTTGCCACACTTGTGCTTCAAAGTAGCGCCATGATCTTCATGATAGAGAGTCTCCTATTTTGTCACTTTCATATAGCTAGTGAAATTTTTCTTCATGATGCACGTCCACTTAGTTTATTTTTGAGATTTCATACACTTAAAGCTCTAGTGCATCCTTTGCATGGCAATCCCTACTCACTCACATTGATATCTATTGATGGGCATCTCCATAGCCCATTGATACGCCTAGTTGATGTGAGACTATCTTCTCCCTTTCCTTAACAACCTCCACCATATTCTATTCCACCTATAGTGCTATATCCATGGCTCGCGCTCATGTATTGCTTGAGAGTTGAAAATGTTTGAGAAAATAAAGGTGTGAAAACAATTGCTTGACTTTTCATCAGGGTTGTGCATGATGTAAATACTTTGTGTGGGGAAGATGGAGCATAGCTAGACCAAATGATATTGTAGGGATAACTTTCTTTTGCCATTATATTTTGAAGAGATACAATTGCTTTGCTAGTATGCTTGAAATGTTATTGTTTCAATATCAATATTAAGCTTTTGTTTTGAGTCTTACGGATCTGAATATTCATGCCACAACAAAGAATATTCAGACCACCTGTTTTCTCCTTATTTTTGAGTTTTGTAGATATGGAATATTAAACGGAGTCCAAACGGAATAAAACATGTGGAAGGAATTTTTCATGAAGGAAACAAGTCATCCAAGCTTGGAGTGCACATCAGGGGAGGTCTCAGGGCGCCACAAGCTTGCTAGGTATGGGGTCCCCCTGGCCGCACCTAGCAGGCTTGTCGCCTCCTGGCAGGTCTCCTAACCCTAATTCTTGGCCTATAAATACCCAAATATTCCCCTAACATCAAAAAGAGCCACACAAATACTTTTCCGCCGCCGGAAGCCTCCGTTCCCGAGATATCCAATCTTGGAGCCTTTTCCGTGAATCTGCCGGAGGGGGTTTTGATAACGGAGGGCGTCTACATCAACTCCATTGCCCCTCCGATGATGCGTGAGTATTCCACCACAGACCTACGGGTCCTTAGCTAGTAGCTATATGTCTTATTCTCTCTCTTTGATCTTCAATACCATGGTCTTCCTGGAGATCTATCCGATGTAATCCTCTTTTGTGGTGTGTTTGTCAAGATCCGATGAATTTTGAGTTTATGTTCAGATTATCCATGAATCTTATTTGAATCTCCTCTGATATCTTATATGCATGATTTCATATCCTTGCAAGTCTCTTCGAGTTATTGGTTTGATTTGGCTAACTAGATTGGTAATTCTTGCAATGGTAGAAGTGCTTGGTTTTGGGTTCAATCTTGCGGTGTCCTCACCCAATGACAAAGTAGGGGTAGCGAGGCAAGTATTGTATTGTTTCCATCAAGGGTAACAAGATGGGGTTTTCATCATATTGCTTAAGTAACCTCTACATCATGTCATCTTTCGTAATGCGTTACTCTGTTATTCATGAAATTAAACTCTAGATGCAGGCAAGAGTCGGTCGATGTGTGGAGTAATAGTAGTAGATGCAGAATCGTTTCGGTCTAGTTTTCACGTTTGTCATGCCTATATGCATGATCATTGCCTTGGATAACTACATGATTATTGGCTTTTCTATCAATTGCTTGACAGTAATTTGTTTACCCACCATGATATTTGCCTTCAAGAGAGAAGCCTCTAGTGAAACCTATGGCCCCCGATTCTATTTTCCATCATATATTTTCAGATCTATACTTGCTGCAATTTATTTACCTTTTACTTTCCGCACTCATTACGTCTATCTCTATCGGATCCAATCCTTGCAAATAACCATGAAGGGATTGACAACCCATTTATAGCGTTGGGTGCAAGAGTTTGATTATTTGTGTAGGTGCATCCATTGGTGACTTGCATGTTTCTCCTACTGGATTGATACCTTGGTTCTCAAAAACTGAGGGAAATACGTATCTACTTTGCTGCATCACCCTTTCCTCTTCAAGGGAAAATCAACACATGCTCAATAGGTAGCAACTCGCTATTTGAAAAATCTAGTGGCATTAGTCAAAATGAACTTGTTAGTAATCACTTTATTAAAGATAAGTCATGTGATGATGATAATATGGGAATAGAGCGACTAACTAAAGATCTAAATACTCTTAAGTTAGCCCATGAATCTAATCTAGAAGATCATAGAGAGCTTGTAAGGACTCATGAGAAGCCCCACTTCGAGAAGCTCAATTTGGAGCAAGAGCATGAATTCCTTAAAGCTATCACTGATGATCTTCGAAGCAAGACTTCCTCTTATCTAGTCAAACGACTACTCTTGTCTACATTCATTCCACAAGTTAAGGCTAAACAAACTAGTAACAAAGGCAAGAAAGGTTCTTCACTTAGTATCAATAAAAATGATAATCTAATGATATTGCTTCTAGTAGTTCTATTGATTCCACTAACGATTCTCTTAGCCATGTTACACTTGAGCAAGAAAATGATCTATTGGAAGGGATTATAGAAAAATGTATCTACAAAAGTCTTGCCGGATGTAAGCAATTTCAGGAAATTGTATGCAAGCATGGAGGATACCAAAAGAACCATGGCATTGGCTACATCAACACCAATGGAGTTGAATGGGAAGAAGGTCAAACCCCAAGCCCAAGTTTGTTCCTCAAAGGGAGAAGTATGAACATACTCCCTCCAAGTAAACAAAAGCTCAAGATGACCTTCCACTACAAGACCACAAGCTCAAGGGCAAGGACAGGCTTCAAGAGAAGATTGACTCATATGAAGATCAATCCTAATAAATGGTCAAGTGGGTTGCCAAGGCTACCACAACTTAACTTCTACAAGTACTACTTCAACTCAAAGGATTCCCATCAAGTTGATGTGGATCCAAAAGAAGAAAGAACTAGAGAAGTTCTTGAGGGGTGACTCAGTCAACAAAATTCACTCACATTCATCTTTGGCAAGGACTACCCACAATCAACTCCAAGTTTATGCAATATTTCAAGGAGTCACACATTCTATCACGCACAAGATGCGCACCTATCCATATTAAGGCACGGGGCCTCGACAAGGGATAGAGGCGCATCTCGACGTTCGCAAGTATAGCATCATTACATCATACATTTAAGAAGAGAGGAGTATATGAGTTGGCTTACACTCGCCACATGCTAAATTAAAATTCCACGGCAAGAGTTCAAACATCAATCTAAAGGCAGGGTCCGGCTACGGACGAAAAAGATGCAATGATTCTATCTTTCTAGCCTCGAAGATGATGACCACGGTCCTCTACTCATCCGGATACGTCACGTACATCCTGCAACACTCCTCGTCATACTCCCATTGGAGCTGCATCATGTCATCTGTCACGACCTCATATGTACCTATACCTGGATTGTTGTAGTAATCTGTGAGCCACGAGGTCTTAGCAATCTCACGCCCGGGTACCGAGAATATTCAAGCTTATAGGTGGGGAAGGGTATGTATTTAGTTTGCAGCAGCACTAAGCATTTATGGTGGCTAAACTTACATAACATGAAATTAAATATGTGGCCTACGATAAGCAATCGAATCTAGAAATGACCTCTATGAGATCCTGAACACTTACTTACGTCAATCATAACCCCACCGTGTTCCCTCTCGGTTCATGTTCACGAGCAGAGACGATCACGGTTACTCACACAGTCTGTGCATTTTATTAGAGTTACTTCAAGTTAACTATAACCGGGTGTTAAACAAATATCCAAGTTGCCACATAACCGCGGACACGGCTTTCCGAAAGATTTGACCCTACAGGGGTGCTCCAACTAGTCCATCATAAATTAACCACACTCCGCAGGAATAGCCTCGACCACGGATCTCGTGATCATCCTAGGCAACTCTAAAGGAATTCCAACACCTCGAGATAGCCCGAGGAAAGTCAGAGCTCCTCACGCAAGACACTCGATAAAGGTAAAACAAATCCAGCAAGACCACCCGACGTGTCGACAAACCCGATAGGAGCAGCGTATCTCGTTCTGAGGGCACGATAGATAAGCGAAGCATATGGTGGCCTGATAGAAATCTCCCGAGTTGCCTCGGGTTGGCCCAACACGATGCTCTAGTTTGGACCAACACTCATGAGGAGCACTGGCCTAGGGGTTGATTAATTATCCACGGGGTTGCAAAGCCCTATGCAAATTTTAATAAGTTATTAAGCAAATGTACTACCAAAGTTGGGTCTTGCCAGGCAAGTTTTAATCTTAACCGAATAAACAAGGGAGTCCCCATAACAACCCCGAGCATGTTAGGAGCGCAAAGTATGGAAACATAACACTGGTAACAAGAAACTATGGCGGTAACAGCGGAACAAAACACCTAGCAAAAGGTCAAGCCTTCCACCAATACCAAAATACATATGTGCATTAAATTAAAAACAAATAATATTGTGATATGACAAATCCATGTTATCACATGGATACAACCTGCACCTGCAACTAAGAACGCTATAAGAGGGGCTGAGCAGCAGTAACTTGGCCAAACAACGGTTGCTAGGATGTGGAGGGGTTAGAGGCTATCATGGCAATGTAGGAGGCTTGACATTAAAGTGGTGGTTAGTGCAATTGTAACAATAAGAGCGAGACAACTAGCAAGCGAAAAATAGTATCGGGATCCGGGTACGATCATCTTGCCTGTTGGTTCTTTAGAGGGACAAGTAGCAGGATCCTCGTAGTGGTACTCTCCTGGATCTTTGTACTCAGGTTCAACGTTCGCGTCTACCTAAAATAAAGAGCAAGAATAAACAAGTAACCATGGTGCAATGCACAAGCAAGAATGATGCATGCTTATGTGAAGAGTTTTAGCATGGCAATCCTAACTAGTCATGTTTCACATGCAAAGGATTGGTTATTAATGAATCTGGACATAACCTTATGTTAAGTTATTTAGACATTCATGAACATGGAAAATATGGATGCATCATGCAAAAATGATACAAATGCATATGTAGAACATAAGCAACGGAGTTACGGTTCTCACGCTACGCTCATGACAAGATACGAAGCCAAAACACATGACAAGAAGGCCCTAGGCTATTCCTTGGCATTCCAAGGTAGCCACTGGTTAGGTAATGAAACACCAACCACAATAGAGCCAAATATCAAGCAATTACATGGAGTATAGCTCCCACAAGTCACAAAACACTAAAACAAACAATCTTCCACAAAACAGCAACATAGCAACTTTCACAGCCAACAACTTGAGCTACAGGAAGTCTCTAGCCACAAACATGGTATTGAAAGAAACTACATAACATGCTTATCAACTTATCCAACTACACAATCTGGAATGGAGGCACACATCAATAAGCATGAAGCTCACAAGTTGGCATGATGAAACAGATTTATGGGACTTAGTGAAAATAACAGTTTTCTGGAATCTGAGTTAAGCTGATAGCAAGTTGATAGCAGAAACTAATGGTGATAGAGACCACCCCATGGCATGAAAATTAACAGGATGGTAGGGGGCAAACTCTACATCAAATCACTAGCACTAGGCTTGAGCTAATTCCCAACATATCACAAGATAGCAACCACTCTCCATGGCATAAAAAATATTAGTAGATTCTCAGACTTGGAAATATTAGCAAGTTTGAAAACAACAACATTTTAGTGACTACTTTAGAGCATGGTTCCCACTTATATGCAAGTTTATCATGACAAAAATAAATACCATGGCATTCTACTCATCAGAGACTACCATATTCATGTTGGCACAAACATCATAGCATGCATGGATTAAATATAACAAAAATGACAAAATGGCACTTTGGGACAAAATGGCATTTTGTCAAACTTATTCAAAAGACCAAACCAATTGCACCAATGGATTCCTGAGATTTTTATACCCCAAATTCATGTATCATACTCTTATATTCACATTGGAGAATCCTGTAGCAAAAATGACATACATACCTATAAGTGAAAACTTACCTAGTATACCCATGTGCATAAATGATCATGTCCAGAACTGGAATTATTACTATAATTGGAAATGATCTAATTATAACAATAAAACACACAATATAATATAGTGTATGAAAAGTGGGGCATGGCCCACTTGTCACACACACACACACTCAACACACACACGCACAACTCAAGTACACACACATACATAGCCACACATGCACACACACACTTGGATCTGGTACCACACCTGATCCATAGACGCTCACACACACACTCACACACACATCCATAGTACAGCCACACCAGATCTTGGGTGTAGCCACAGTAGACCCCTCTCCCCCCCCCCACACGGGATCCTGCCACCACACCGAATCCCGTACACACAACACAACACTCCACCAATCGGAAAAGAGAAAAACAAAAGGGTGGGGGAGCAGGATCAAACCCACGACCTTGGGGTCGCCCCCCTTTGTCGAACACCACAACGCTACCCATCGAATCACGACAGGAAGGAGGATGAGCGCACCTAGTACTGACAAACGGCGCTTATGTGACGAAACTAAAACTCGCACACCCGGTGATAGAGGCACGACGGCGGCTAAAATCCGGCGACTCCATGGCCTCCCCGGCGATGCTAATGTCAGGATCTAAGCGGGGACCTACGGGGTTGCATCCCTCTGTTCGTCTTGCGACGAGGAGGGCGGAGGCGAGCACAAGGCCCCACCTTGGCATACGGCGACGACGAGCATGCTACGGAATGGGGACGCGGCGCTCACCGAGGGGAGGACGACGTCGGCCTGGACGCGGCGAAGGGGAGGAAGAAGCGCGAACACGCGGTGACGACGAAGGGGTAGAATAACTCCGGCGACGACCCGCTCCCTTGCGGACGACAGCGACGGCGAAGCGACACTATGAGGAGGTGCTCCTCACCTCCTGGCGGCGGGAATGGAATGCGGACGACGGCCCCATGCTCCATGCCATCTCCACCGGCGACGAGGGCCATCGGAGGTGCGAAGGCGACGGCAAGGATGACCGGCGCAACTCTCTGAACTCACTCTGCTCTCTCTGAACCCGGAAGAAGAAGGAGAAGAAGGGAGAGGAAGGAGGGGAGAGGAGACGACGGCGGTGCGGGAGGACAGCGCTGAACTCTAGAGGGGGAGGCATGCACTCCGAGGGGACCTAAATAGGTGCGGGCTGACGGCGCGACGATGGCGATAGCTCATGGTGACGCTCGCTCTCTGCCCCTGCTCTCTCTGAAACTGACGGACACGCGACGGGAGCAGGTAGCCGCTAGCTCCTGGGCTGGGCCGCGCGGGAAGGAAGGTGACCCACTCTCTCTGCCTCACACTAAGATCGAAACCAGCGGCGTTTTAAATAAAAAATAGATAAACAAGAAAAAAACCAGAGTAAACTAAAAAGGATTTGACCAGAACAAAAATACTTTTGCAAGAAGGAAAAATGTGAGTAATTTGATAAAATTAATAAGTGGACCTTTAATGCAAGTTTTTTTATTACTTCGATGAAAACAGCTCCTCTGTTATTTTAAAATTTCAACAACACAAAACCCAAAACAATAAATAACAACACCCCTGAGCTCCAACTAATATTTACTACCACTTGAACATTTTAAACAAATTTAATATAGCAATTAATTCTGTTGATTAATGGCAATGGAATAAAAGAGTAAAGGTTGGGTTTGTTTTGAAGAATAAGAGAGGGGAGGGAAGAAGTTGATGCCCACTCCATCACAACCAAACACAAACCACTCACAACCACAAGATCGAGAGCACACCACATAAAAGAATATGCAAGACATGATGATGAATGATATGATGCGTGATGCATGAATGCATGAGACAAAGACATGGCAAGGAGAAACTCAAATACATCATCACATAACAAGGTTCACATAGGTTACATGCCATAAAAGGTAGGGGCAGCACTTGGGCTGTCACACATTCCCTCAAAGGTAAGCAAGAGACCAGGTAATAAATGAATCTATGGACATCATCATGCATACATTGCACTCCATGTCCATAGATATCCTTTTATTTGTCTCTTATTTAGTACTAACCCATGTAAGTGAGAAGAGTAAGAAACAACAAGGATTGCTCCCAACTCAAGATGATCTTCATCAACTATGAGCATCCACCACTACATCACCCACATGAAGTCTTATGACAAAACCCAAGGTTAGTTTATACCTCTAAGGGGGGACGTCACATCAAGGGGGAGCTTTACTCTAAGACTTGAGTTAAAGAATCTCTTAAAGACGTGAACACATTAAATTATTTATGTAAAAGTGGTAACCCCACCTGTGCTTAAACGATGAGTATGACCTAAGATAAAGTATTCTTACTTAGCTCCTAAGTCAATATACTCATATATAGATGGCTCCGTCATCGCCAAAGTGATTGGTAGATACTAGAGTGGTTTCGTGTGTTTGCCTTATTTCATTTGACATCTTATTGTGTGAGCATGTTGGTATGCATTTCTTTACTCATTCGAGGATATCCAATTGTTGTTATTTGGGTTTCATTTTTATTTTGGCCAATTGGATATACAAGAATGCTTAGGACCCCTCTCTAGCTATCTATGCTTTCTCATCTCAAATTATATTCATGCTACATCCCAAAATTTGAGAAAGCACTTCTCGAACCCTCTGTGTGAGAAGCATTCGGAGTTTTGTATCGTCGAGAGCTGACCACCAAAATCTCCCAAGTGCAACTCGGCACAACCAACACCAAAATATCAGTTTCACCAATGCCTAGGGTTGATCTGTTTTTTCCATCTCGGTAACATCGATTCCATAATCTTGGCTTCATCGAGTTTCCCTGTCAACTGACAGTTGAGGAACTCAGTGGCGCTGATATTTTTGAACCGGAGTCACCGACAGCGAAAGGTATATTATCTGGTGGACCCGAACTTTCAAATTAAATCTTCAAACGTCTGTCTCCTTAGACCCTAGATGCCGCTTGTGGACCCCTGTTCATCGCCCTTGCATCCCCGTGTGCCCTTGCCGCTGGGATCCTCGCCGTCGATGACAATCTTCATTGCCTTAGCAGAGCCATTAGGGTATGGTTTCGACCCCTTCTTGCACTCTCTTCTATTCGCAAGCGCAACCCGACAATGTAGAGTGTCATGCAATGTGTTTCAGATGAAAATTTTGACCTTTTTTGGACAAGATCATTTCCAAATCTTACCCCAAATAGGATTAACAATGATTCTTCTTATGCCGTTAGTATATTGAGGTTTCCTCCCATGCTGTGGATTCCATTCCGCAAGCTGATCAAACAGAGAACAACCCATTATTTGTGTAGCTCCAAGCAATGAAATCTGACATATTGTGCAGCGGAAGAGGAATGAGGAGGCCTCTTTGAGAAACAATTGGCCACAACGTTTATCTCACCAAATCTTCATCCCGAGAACTTGTGACTGTATTAATAAGATCTGAAACCCTACACAAAATATGTCCTCCTCTTAGAGTTATAATTTTCCCATTTTCACGGTTTGGAATCCAAACATCTTCCCAAATACAAATATTTTGTCCATTCCGAGCTCACCATATGTAACCTTTTTTCAGGTTGACTCCCTCCATAATACTTTGACAAGTGAAGGATGAACCTTTTTTAATTGCATTCATCAAATCACCATTAGGGAAATACTTAGATCTCAATATAGTAGCACATATAGAATCATGATTGTTCATATGACTCCACGATTATTTAGCTAACAACGTCAAGTTGAAAGAGTGTATATCTCTGAAGCCCATACCTTCTCGATATTTTGGGGCACACATCTTCCATCAGGCCATCCAATGCATCCTCTTCTCATTGTCATCATAACTCCACCAGAAATGCGCCATCACGTCAATGATCCCTTTGCAAAAAATAGGACTTTTAAAGATGAACATTGCATTGGTGGGGATAGCTTGTAATATCAATTTCGCAAGAATTTCCTTCCATCTAGTGGATAGTATTTTTTCTTTCCAACCACTAATTCTCATAATCATACGATCTATCAGGAATTGGAAAAAAATAATTTTTGTGCATACCCATGATACGACTCCAATGTATCTACTCCCTCCGTCCCAAAATAAGTGTCTTAACTTTGTACTAGCTCTAATACAAATTTGTACTAAGCTTGAGACACTTATTTTGGGACGGAGGGAGTATAAATTATGAAGTATTCATACCATATTTAAATATGTTTCCAATACTTTTTTATGGTTTTGATGCACTTTATATGATTTATTTAGATCTAACCCGGACTGACGTTATTTTCAGCAGAACTATTGTGGTGGTGTTTTTGTGCAGAAAATGAAAGTTCTTGGAATCGCCCGAAACTTTTTGACGATTTTTGTGGAAAAAAGAGGCACTAGATGCTTCATGGGAGTGGCAGAAGAGCCATGAGGTGGGAACAACCCACCAGGGGCGCCAGGCCCCCCGACGTGTGTTGGTGGGTTGTGCTCTCCTCGTGGCCCATCTTCACATGAAACCGACGCTCAAAGATCCTATACATATCGAAACCATCAGAAATAACCCTAGACTCCTCGTTCCGCTACCGCAAGTTTCTGTATCAACGAAAAAGCCGAAGAAGTTAGATCATCTTCGGTGGCCATCTACATCATCCCGGTGGAGGCCATGATGAGGAGGGAGTAGTCCACCCTCGGGGCTGGCAGTTTGTACAATTAGCTATGTGTTCAATATCTCTCTCTCATGCTCTTGAGATGGCATGATCTTGATGTATCACGGGCTTTGATAATAAATTTGGATCATGTGATGTTTTCCCCTCTCTATTTTGCTGTGATGAATTGAGGTTTCCCTTTGAGATTTTGTTATTATCGAATTGAATACTTTTATGGATTTGAGAGCACTTGATGTATGTCTTGCATGCGTATACCCATGTGACATTGGGGTATTCAATTGATTCACTTGATATATGTTATGGCGTCAACTTGCAGATTCCGGTGACCTTCAGGATCTATGCATAGGAGTTGATTGCACGTTTTCATACCTTGTTGTCCGATAGAAATCTTGGGGCACTATTTGAGGTTCTATGTGTTGGATTGAGTATTATGAATCTGAAATTGTTTGATGTGTATCGTATAATTATCTCATGGATACTTGTGGTGACATTGGAGTATCTAGGTGACATTAGAGTTCGTTGATGCGTATCATATGGTGTTATTCTAGTACGAACTCTTAGATAGATCAATCAGAATGGATGACTTGGTTATTTTAGTACGAACTCTTGGATAGATCGATTGGAAAGGATAACTTGGTTATTTTATTATGAACTCTTGGATAAATTGATCAGAATGGATTACTTTAAGCTGGTTTCGTACCCTACAAAGAATTACTTCTTATGTTCTCTGCTAGATAAGAACTTTGGAGTGATTCTTCATTGCACATTGAGGGATAGTTATGTGATCCAATTATATTAGTATTGTTGAGAGATTGCACTAGCGAAAGTACGGACCCTAGGCCTTATTTCCAAGCATTTATACAACATTTTGCTCGCTGATTACAACTTTTTACCTTGCTGTTTTTATATTTTTTCAGATTACAAAAACGTATTTATATCATCCATATTGCACCGGTATCACCATCTCTTCGCCGAACTAGTACACCTATATAATTTTCTATTGTATTCGCTGTGTTGGGGACACAAGAGACTTCTTGTATTTGATTGCAGGGTTGTTTGAGGGAGACAATCTTCGTCCTACGCCTCCAATGGATTGATAAACCTTAGGTCATCCACTTGAGGGAAATTTGCTACTCTCCTAGAAAACTCTGTTCTTGGAGGCCCAACACGAGTCTACAAGAATAAAGTTGCATAGTATACATCAAGCTCTTTTCTGGTGCCGTTGCCTTGGAGGTGAGTGCTTTAAGGTATATCTCTATATCTTGCAATTAAATCTTTTAGTTTCTTGTGTTTCACTAGTTTGATTTCATAAAAGAAAACTACAAAAAATGGAGTTTAGGTTGCATTAATTGTTTCATATTTATAAAGTCTTTCGTGAAAATGATGGTTCGGAAAATTGTGCTCAATTGATAGAGGAAGAATTTATGTGTGGGATCACTAGAAGAGTATGTCTAGAGGGCGTGAATAGACTACTGGCACAAATTAAAATCTACACAATATCCAAAGTTAAGCGTTGGCAGATTTTAGCAATTTTAGCAAGTCTAGCACACCCTACACATGCAAGTCATCAAGTATAGCAGCAGAAACTAAAGACATTGCACATGGAAGTAAGGAGTTGTGATAGGAAGGTCAAACACATGAAGGACACAAAGATTTTTCTCGTGGTTCCGATAGGTGTTGCTATCGTACATCCATGTTTATGCAGACTTCAACCCATAGAGGGTAACAGTCACGAGAGTCGATGGAGGGCTCTACCCACGGAGGGTTCCATGGAGAAGCAACCTTGTCTATACCATGATGGCCTACGTCCAAGGAGGGCTAGCCTAACTCAGGGTAGATCTTCACGAAGTAGGCGGTCTCCTTGCCCATACAAACTTCTTGTTTCACTCCACAACACGAAGTAGGAGGCTCCCAAGCGACACCTAACCAATCTAGGAGGCACCACCCTCCAAAAGGAAATAGGCTCGATAGTGTCGATGAACTCCTTGCTCTTGTGCTTCAAGATGATAGACTCCTTAATACTCAATCACTCTCACAGATTTGGCTTTGATGGAAGAGATTGATTAGGTGGAAAGCAACTTGTGGAGGCTAGAGATCAAGATTCATATGGTTGGAATGGAATGGCATGATCTCAACACATGAGTAGGTGGCTCTCTCTCAGAAAATCTCATGGGA
Source organism: Hordeum marinum (assembly GCA_022496015.1). Lineage (NCBI taxonomy): Eukaryota > Viridiplantae > Streptophyta > Magnoliopsida > Poales > Poaceae > Hordeum > Hordeum marinum. The sequence goes on along the minus strand of CM039673.1, from coordinate 295,870,001 downwards.
TAAGTGGGGATCTGTTCTGGGTGCTTATCTTGCGAGTGAGTGGTGGTGGAGGGGTATATATAGGCATCTCCAAAAATCCAACCGTTACACCTAAAGTGACCAATTCGGTGACACCGATGTGTGAATATCGGTGGTACTGAGTTGCTCCAAAGGTAGCAACTTTTGAATCTCGGTGAGACCGATATAGAAATCTCGATGGTACTGATCAGGTGTCCAACGGTCAGAGTCCAAATCTTGGTGACGCCAATCCAAAAACTCGGAAATTCTGATTTTGTGGATCTAGGTAACAGAGAGTTGGCAAGCTAAACTCGGTGGCACCGAAGTGAGATCGGTTGCACCGATGTGCTAGGGTTTTGCAGGGTATTGTCTGAGTTGGGAAATCGGTGGGACCGAGTGGAATATGCTTCACCAATTTTCATGAAATGCTTGGACAGAGATTTAGGGGAGATTTTGTGGGTATTTTGGGTGACTATTACTTGTGCACGTGGAGCATCTTGTTCACCAACAGTACCGTACCCCTTTTAATAGTATTGTCTTTTCCTATGCACTCAAAGTGATTTATCACAAAGTAGAATGTAGAGTCATCTTGCTTGAAGCTTTTGCCAATGCTATTCCTTCTTGTTCTTCTTCTTGGGGATATTCTCCACACTCCTTAGCCAGCCTTCTCTATGGACTTTATCTGAAATACACTAGATGAAAGTATTAGTCCAAGAGACAATGTATGTTGTCATGAATTATCAAAACCACCAAGGGAGCATATTGTGCTTTCAATCTCCCCCCCCCCCATTTTGGTAATTTATCACAACATACAATCAAAGCTTCAATTTAAGATATGGAAAAAGAATATGACAACATTGAAGGATACATGACTAATACAAGTTCCCCCTAGATGTGTGCAATCCATTTTAAGGATAGTTTCTTTTGAATGCATGAACACACACATGGTAGGAAGGACATGAGAAGTCATGTATATCTTGGAAATATGCATCAAATATATGTGATGGAGATGATTTCATGTTCAAGACTCACTCTTGCAAACAATGTGTGCAAGAAGCAAGAGATCATCTTGAACAGGAATATGATGCATATACTTACCTTAAGGTCCTTGAGCATTTAAAAGTAGGAACACAGTTGAGAAAACAATGTTAGGACACACAAGTGTATTTGATAGTGGAAATGCAAATGGAACCAAGAGTACCAAGATGTGGAGGACATATAAGAAATGATTTCTTGAGAATGATATTTCTCCAAATAAGTTTAGAAATTTCTCCCCTAGACACCAATTGTAAAAGTTTTCCTTTCTCCATGAATCACAATATGTAGATATTGAGAGTAGGTAGGGTTGAGAAAAGTCTAAAGCATATGAGCATTAAATTTCAAATACTTCTTCTCTCTTCTCCTTAAGAAGTGTTGATAAGGGATCCTTGATATTTCTCCCCCTTTATATGATAAGATTACACTTCTTTTTTTCATGATCATCTCTCCCCCTCAAGCATGAATGATTAGATATTTCTCCCCTTTGGTATTGTATCTCCTCCTTTGAGATTATCTATCCCATTTTGGTATAATCCTTGGAGCTTTGATGATTCCCCCCTTTGGCATTAATTTACAAAAGGGTCACACAAGGGACAAATAAAAGGAATCATTGAATGGAAGGGATCCTAGAGATATAGGGTCACTGAGAGTAACTGAGACAAGGGTTCGTTGAAAACAATTTTCTCCCCCCTTAAGATCCATAAAAACTATAAGATTTTCTCCTCCTTTGATGTACGGATCCTTGATTATTTGAGATTATATCTCTTGAAGTTTCTCCCCCTACATCATTGGAATCATTGTACTGATCATAAAACAAGGCAGACAAAGTGCATATAGGTCGGTGGCTCCGAGGCAAAAGGATTTGGTAGCACCGATATGTGTTTCTACAGTAGGACTGCAATATCAATAGAACCGAGTTTTATGATCGGAGGCTCCGAATTGGAGAACAGAAACTTGGCAACTTTGTCAAATGCAATTTTTCAGAATGTCTCAAATGTGTCTCAAAGATTTGCAATGAATTTTCATAAGGAATTTGCACTGAATTTTCATCTAGGTTAGAGTTGAATGAAAATGTTAAAGAGCAACACTAAAAGGGTTCTCCCTTCAATTATTATGACTAGATGATGGGCGATGACTATGTCACCTATGTTAGAGTATACTGACTTAAGGAGTCAAGCAAGAATACTTGACCATAGGTCATACTCATCGTTAAGCTTCAAATGGGGTTACCATTTTTTGTTTAAGCATTTTAATATCTTCATATATCTTGAGTTGATTTATCTCATGACTTGGTGTAAAGCTACATCAAGGATATGAGTACATGCCTTTGGGTGATGTTGATGACGTAGCTTGTAGGTGAACTTGATGAGGATGCTCGAGGTTGATGAAGTTTATCATGAATTGGGAGCAATCCTTTTGTTTTCGTTCACTTTTCACCTACATAGTTAGTCACCCTAGGAAGAACATGATATATCCAAAACAGTTGATACCAATTGAGAATTAGCAATTGCGATCACATCAAAATATGTCAAGGATATGTTTTGTTGTCTTCTTCCTTTCATCATGCAAGAGGAGTTGTGGATACTTGGTCATGACAAGATTGCTTAAGATATGATTGGTTGGCAATCTTGTGGAGTGTTGTTCTTCCAAGTACCTACAAAAGGGTTAGACGCAATACAAGGGAGCATAGACTTCCAAGATACATGATATACACGGTAAAGATAGAATGGAATGGTTAAGTAAGCTCATCTCCTTGCATGCATCTGAGTGAGATTAGCTCAAGTTTGAAGCATCAATGATGTTAAACTCACTCCTCAAATGACAAAACACGTTTTCATCAAGTGGCTTAGTAAAGATATCGACCAATTGCTTGTTAGTCAGAACATTCTTAAGATTAATGTGTCCTTTGGCAACATGATCACGAATGAAATGATGTCAAACTTGAATATGCTTGGTTCGAGAATGTTGCACGAGATTATGACCAATCTTAATAGCACTCTCATTGTCATAAAGTAATGGGCCATTTTTCACATGGATTCCATAATCCTTAAGCGTTCGTGTCATCCATAGCAATTGTGCACAACACGATCTGACAACAATATACTCAGCTTCGGCGGTAGATAGAGATACCGAGTTTTGTTTCTTGGAGGACCAAGACACAAGAGATCTACCAAGAAATTGGCATGTACCCGAGGTGTATTTTCTATCAACCTTGACACCGACATAGTCTGTGTTGGAGTAGCCAACAAGATTAAAGGAAGATCCCTTAGGGTACCAAATGCCAAAGTTTGGTGTGTGTATCAAGTATCTCACAATACATTTCAAGGCCTTAAGATGAAATTCTTTAGGTGCAGATTGATATCAGGCACACATGAACACACTAAGCATAATATCCGGATGGGAGGCACATCGATATAGCAATGAACCAATCATTGATCGATAAAACTTTTGATCAACCGTTTCGTCCTCCTTAGTGAGATCAACATGTCTACTAGTGGGCATGCGAGTTTTCATACCTTTGCACTCTTGCATGTTGAGCTTCTTGATCAAGTCCTTGGTGTACTTTGTTTGAGAGATGAATGTACCTTCTCTCATTTGCTTGATTTGTAGAACAAGAAATAATTTCAACTCACACATCATATACATCTCATACTTCTCTAACATCAACCTTCCAAATTTCTCACTAAATTGTGGGTTGGTAGATCCAAAGATAATATCATCCACATACATTTGGCACACGAATAATTCACCATTAACTCTCTTTGTGAATAAGGTTGCATCAATTTTACCAATTTCAAAACCGTTTTCAATAAGAAACTTCGTTAGGCATTTATACCAAGCACGAGAAGCTTGATTAAGACCATAGAAAGCTTTGTGAAGTTTGTACACATGGTTAGGTTTCTTAGGATTTACAAATCTGAGAGGTTGTTTAACATATACTTCTCCTCTATTTCTCCATATAAAAAGGCATTTTTGATATCCATTTGGTAAAGAGTGATGTCATGGTGATTGGCATAAGCAAGAAGAATTTAAATGGCTTCGAGTCTAGCAAAGGGGGCATAGGTCTCACCGTAGTCCATACCTTTGACTTGCGTATATCCTTGGGCTACAAGACGCACCTTGTTGCGTACAACTTGACCGTATTCATCTTGGTTATTCCGAAACACCCATTTTGTACCGATAATGTTTTGCTTGTCCTTGGGCTTATCCACGAGTGTCCACACTTCATTCCTCTCGAAGTTGTGCAGCTCTTCATGCATAGCGTTCGCCCAATCCGCATCTTCAAGATCTTGTTCAACCTTCAAGAGTTCAATGATAGAGATGAAAGAATAATGCTCACAAAAGTTAGCTAAGCGAGTTTTAGAGTGAGTGATCCTCCCTGTTTGTATATCATCGAAAATTTGTTTTAGGGATGGTTCTTGGTCACTTATTCTCGAACTCAGGGTAGCTTTGGCTTGTTGGATGGTGGAGCTTCTTCTTCATAATCTCCTTCATCTTCGTTGTTGTCAATGTGGTCATCTCCTTGTGGTGATGGTGAAGGAGGTTGTGGTGGATCTTGATGATGTACTTCCTCCTCCTCTTCATCTTCCCGAGTACCACTTGTGGATGCTTCCATGTTGATTTGTCGGTTGCCTTGATGCGAAGTAGGAGCTTCCACTTGGGTTGATGAAGTACTTTCCTTCACATCCTTGGGACGAATCTTGTTGATGGGAAAATCTTGGATAGCTTCCGAAGGATCTTTATCACCTACATCATTTGGCAATTGTTCGACTTGCAAACCATTAGATTCATCAAACTTCACATCTACCGTCTCTTCAACAAGAAGCTTGTGCAAGTAGAGTCAGTTTGTGGCATGACATGCTGTTTCCATGGCTTCTGCCCAAAAGTGTCTTGGCTTCTTGTATTCGTTCAAGCATCGTTCTTGCCATCTCAATGTGGGTTCAGTTCTTCCTCTCAACAAATCCATTTTGTTGAGGCATGTACGTAGACGAGAACTCAAGTGAAATACCCTCTTTGTCAAAAAAATTATCCACATGGGTGTTCTTGAACTCTGACCCGTTATCGCTTCAAACCTTCTTGATCTTCACTTAAAATTGATTTTGCGCTTTGCGTGCAAAGTTCTTGAAGATCTTTTGTACCTGCGACTTATCATCAAGAAAGAATACCCACGTAAATGTGGAAAAATCATCAACTATAACTAGACCATAAGAGTTTCCACCAAGACTCTTGTATGCATTGGGACCAAAAAGATCCATATGAAGTAACTCGAGTGGTCTCCTAGTAGTCATGATTTTTTTGATCGGATGACCTCCACCTACTTGCTTTCCAGCTTGAGAAGCTCTACAAAGCCTATCTTTGTCAAAGATAACATCTTTAACATCAAGAATGTGATCGCCCTTGCTAAGCTTATCTAGATTGCGCATTCCTACATGTCCTAGCCTTCTATGTCATAACCAACCTTTAGATGATTTTGCAATAAGACAAGTACGAGGTTGGGCCTTTTTAGTGAAATCGACAATGTATAGATCACCTCTACAAATACCAGTAAAGGTAGTTTTATGATTATCATGACGAAACACTTGGCAATCTAATTTAGTAAATAGCACATTGAAACCGAAGTCTGCTAGTCTAGATACCGAAAGAAAATTGTAGCCAAGGGATTCAACAAGCATGACATTTTGAACAGAGCTATCATGAGATATGGCCACCTTACCAAGGCCAAGTACCTTACCCTTAGAGTTGTCTCCAAAGGTCACATACCTCCGACGTCCTTGATTAGGTGTAATCTCTGGGAACATGTCTTTGTCACCAGTCATATGATCGGTGCATCCACTATCGAGAATCCACTCTTTTCCACCGGACATGTACTCTTTGAAGTTTGCCATGAGACTTAGGCACTTCACCGTCTTGGCACATTCGATGTCAAACATCTCATCATCATGATAGTAACCATGTTCTTCATTGTCATCATTAGGCAGAATCTCCTCATCATGGAAATCAAGAGACTCGTTAGAATTTTGACTAAGAAAATGTTCAAGCTTATGTGTGTATACGGCTTCTACAACAATGTTGCTCATGGTAGTGACATCTCCTTTAGCACGCATAAGATCACGAAGCTCAAATAAGCATTTATCAAAGTTTGGATCACTAGATTTCATTCCATGAAAAGCAACAGTTTTATGAAGAATTTCATCAAGATTACTTAATGAATAATATGGATATCACTTCTCCAAATCATTCCACAAAGTATAAGCACATTCGAAATTCTTCAGTTGAGGAAGCACAAATCTTGGTAAACCTCTAACGATAAGATTGACGGTTCTAAGGTTACCAATCATGTCAATTTCCTCTTCGTACATTGGATGTAATTCATCAATGGGGAACACATAGGGATTTTCAATATGCTTTCTCAAATGGAATTTGTCAAATAGATCAACCATAGCATGTTTCCGTTGACTATAGTACTCTCCATTAAGAATAGGCACTCTACAACTCAAACTCTCCAAACTAGGCATATCCATCTTCCTCCAAAGGTAATTAAACCAAGGTTATGGAGACCTTGCTCTGATACCAATTGTGGGATCACTAGATGAGTATGTCTAGAGGAGGGTGAACAGACTACTAGCACAAAATGAAATGTACACAATATCAAAAGTTAAGTGTTGGCAGATTTTAGCAGTTTTAGCAAGTCTAGCACACCCTAGACATGCAAGTCATCAAGTATAGCAACGGAAAGTAAAGACATTGCACATGGAAGGATTTGAGATAGGGAGATCAAACACATGAAGGACATGAATTTTTTTTCCGTGGTTCCGATAGGTGGTGCTTGTTGGGAAATATGCCCTAGAGGAAATAATACATTAGTTATTGAATTGTATTGATCAGGAACTCAGATACATGTGTGGATACATAGACAACACCATGTCCCTAGTATACCTCTAATAGACTAGCCCGTATCAAAGATGGTTAAGGTTTCCTAGCCATGGACATGAGATGTCATTTGATAATGGGATCATATCATTAGAAGAATGATGTGATGGACAAGACCCAAACTATAAACGTAGCATATGACTGTGTCAGTTTATTGCTACAGTTTATTGCAACAGTTTTGTGCATGTCAAGTATATGTTCCTATGACCATGAGATCATTAGGATACTTGAATTACATGTTTGATGTGTGCTGTGCAAAAACAGAAACTTTTGTTGTAGTGTTTGAATTTCATATTTTACTGGAAGGTGAAAAGTTTCTGAAATGTATACACAGTATTTGCATATAAATTATTTATCATGTCCTAAATTTTTAGAGTTACAGAAGTACACTTGTTTAGTAGATTGCTACATACTGTTCTATTTGGACAGATTGTTGTGATAGTTTTGTTATCTACTTTTCCTATAAATTGTGGAAATGATAGTAAACAGTATATTATGTTTGAAATTATTATGCAACTTGTCTTGGAAATACATAAAGAGTTGATTTATTATTATGTGCACTAACCTATCTCACGAGTTCTTTTCAAGTTTTGTGTGGATGAAGTTTTTGAGAATAGGTGAAACCGTCATATGAGAGGATTGAGGGAGATACAAAATCTCACGTTGGGGATTGATGTCGCTTGAAGCTACATCGGTATTTCCACAAAGAGGAAGGGATGATGCAGCACAGCGGTGGTAGGTATTTCCCTCAGTTATGAAACCAAGGTTATCGAACCAGTAGGAGAATCAAGCAACACAACATAAACAGCCCTACACACAAATATTAAATACTCGCAACCCGACGTGTTAAAGGGGTTGTCAATCCCTTTCGGGTAACGGTGCCAGAAAGGCACATGGACGGGAGAAAGTTGTAAATGTTGATAGATCGAATGCCAAATAAAATAAAGTGCAGCAAGGTATTTTTGGGTTTTTGGAAATATAGATCTAAAAATAAATGCAAGAGAAAAGTAGATCGCAAAGGCAAATAATATGAGAAAGAGACCCGGGGGCCGTAGGTTTCACTAGTGGCTTCTCTCGAGAAAAATAGCAAACGGTGGGTGAACAAATTATTGTTGTGCAATTGATAGAACTTCAAATACTCATGACGATATCCAGGCAATGACCATTACATAGGCATCACATCCAAGATTAGTAGACCGACTCCTGCCTGCATCTACTACTATTACTCCACACGTCGACCGCTATTCAGCATGCATCTAGTGTATTAAGTTCACGGAGAAATGGAGTAATGCAATAAGAATGATGACATGATGTATACAAGATCTATCTATGTAGAGATATACCCCATTGTTTTATCCTTAGTAGCAACGATACATATGTGTTGTTTCCCTTTTTGTCACTGGGATCAGGCACCGTAAGATCGAACCCACTACAAAGCACCTCTTCCCATTGCAAGACAAATAGATCAAGTTGGCCAAAAAAACAAATATCAGAGAAGAAATACGAGGCTAGAAGCAACCATGCATATAATAGATCAAAGAAACTCAAATAACTTTCATGGATATAAAAAGATAGACCTGATCATAAACTCAAAGTTCATCGATCCCAACAAACACATCGCAAAAGAGTCACATCATATGGATCTCCAAGAGTCCATTGTATTGAGAATTCAGTGAGAGAGAGAAAGCCATCTAGCTACTAACTATGGACCCGAAGGTCTACAAAGAACTACTCACGCATCATTGGAGAGGCACCAATGGAGGTGGTGAACCCCATCCGAGAAGGTGTCTAGATTGGATCTGGTGGTTCTGAACTTTGTGGCGGCTGGATGAATATTTTGTTTGTTGCACTAGGGTTTCTAGAATATTGGGGTATTTATAGAGCAAAGAGGCGGTTAGGGGGGCACCAGAGGTGGGCACAACCCACCAGGGCGCGCTTGGACCTCCTAGCGCGCCCTACTGGATTGTGCATCCCTCGGGGCACCCCCCCAGGCGCAGCCAGGGCCCGTTGTGTTCCTTCTGGCCCATAAAAAATCATCGTGAACTTTCGTGACATTTGTACTTCGTCTGGTATTGATTTTTTATGATGTAAAAAACATGGAAAAACAACAATTGACACTTGGCACTATGTCAATAGGTTAGTACCAAAAAATGATATAAAATGATTATAAAACATCCAAGATTGATAATATAACAGCATGGAACAATCAAAAATTATAGATACGTTGGAGACGTATCAGCATCCCCAAGCTTAACTCCTACTCGTCCTCGAGTAGGTAAGTGATAAAAACAGATTTTTTGATGTGGAATGCTGCCTAACATGTCATATCATATTCTTTTTCTTATAGCATGGACATTTGGACTTTTAGTTGTTCAAAGCAATAGCCTAGTTTTGACATAATAATTTAGATACTCAAGCATATCAACAAGGAACCATATCTTTCAAAATATCAATGCTAAAATAAGTTATCCCTAGCCCATCTTGCTCAAACATTGATCCATTCATGAAACACACTCGAATATTAGCTACACCCAATACTTAAGTACGGTCATATTGCCTCCTAGTTGGTGCTTTGGTAAGAGAAGATGGAGACCCAAATTCAAAAATAAAATTGCATAAAGTAAAAGAAAGGCCCTTCGCAGAGGGAACTAGGGATTTGTAGAGGTGCCAGAGCTCAAAAGCGAAAAGCTTAGAGACAAAAAAAATTGGGAGGTGTATCCATCCCACTAATGAGAACGACTTAGAGTTCCCAACACTTTCCATGCTAGATATATCATAGGCAGTTCCCAAATAGAAAATAAAGTTTATTCCTTTTTCCACCATACTTTCACTTTCCATGGCTAACCGTATTCACGGATGCCCTCCATACCAACACTTTCCAAGGAATTTACTGTTTGACAACATAAAGTAAATTCATTTGTGCATTTCGGGACTGGGCATCCCTAATACCTTTGCCTTACTCTCATGCAATGACAAGTGAATAAACACTCATCGTGAGAATAACACATCTAGCACGGAAAATATTAGCCACCCCTCACTGCTCCATGAGCGAAACAAACACACAAAAGAGAAGTTTATTTTGAAAATTAGAGATGGCACATACAAATTTGCTTAGAATGGCATGGAAATACCGCATATAGTTAGGTATAGTGCACTCATGTGGCAAAAACTGGGTTTAAGGATTTGGATGCACAAGTAGAGCTCATACTTGGTGCAAAATGAAGGCTAGCAAAAGATTGAGAAGCGGCCAACCAAGAAACAGATAATCTCATAAGCAGGCATTGAGCATAAATAACACCGAATAATGCATCACAAGTAGGGTTTCTGGAATATTGGGGTATTTATAGAGAAAAGAGGCAGTCCAGGGGGCACCCGATGTGGGCACAACCCACCAGGGTGCGCCTGGGCCTCCTAGCGCGTCCTGGTGTGTTGTGCCTCCCTCGGGGCACCCCCCAGGCGCAGCCAGGGCCCGTTGTGTTCCTTTTGGCCCATAAAAAATCATCGTGAAGTTTCGTGGCATTTGGACATCGTCTGGTATTGATTTTCTGCGATGTAAAAAACATGGAAAAAATAGCAACTGGCACTTGGCACTATGTCAATAGGTTAGTACCAAAAAATGATATAAAATGACTATAAAATGATTATAAAACATCCAAGATTGATAATATAATAGCATGGAACAATCAAAAGTTATAGATACATTGGAGACGTATCAAGGATGCCTAAGGCACCCCAAGTAAATATTTCAAGAACTCTCAACCATCTAAGCTTGGGGTTGCTACGCATCCTGAAATGTCTCCAACATATCTATAATTATTGATTGCCCCATGCTATTATATAGTCTTTTTTGGATGTTTTATATGCATTTATATGCTATTTTATATTATTTTTGGGACTAACCTATTAATATAGAGCCTAGTGCCAGTTTCTATTTTTCCTTGTTTTTGAGTTTTGCAGATAAGGAATATTAAACGGAGTCCAAACAGAATAAAACCTCTGGAAAGATTTTTTCTGGAAAGTATGGAAGCCACAAGACTTGAGAACTAAGACAAAGGAGCTACCACGGGGCCACAAGCCCGCTTGCCGCGGCCAGGGGGGTACCCAGCGCCAGACAGGCTTGTGGGCCCCTAGCACCTCCTCTAACCCAAATCTTCGGCCTATAAATACCCAAATATTCCATCATTATCAGAACGAGCCACGAAAACACTTTTCCGCCTCCAGAAACCTCTATTCCCAAGAGATCCAATCTTGGAGCCTTTTTCGGTAATCTGTTGGAGGGGGATTCGATCACAGAGGGCATCTACATAAACTCCATTGCCCCTCCGATGATGCGTGAGTAGTTCACCACAGACCTACGGGTCCATAGCTAGTAGCTAGATGGCTTCTTCTCTCTCTTTGCTTCTCAATACCATGTTCTTCATGATCTTCATGGAGATCTATCCGATGTAATACTCTTTTGCGGTGTGTTTGTCGAGATCCGATGAATTGTGGGTTTATTATCAAATTATCCATGAATATTATTTGAGTCTTTCCTGAATTCTTATATGCATGATTTCATATCTTTGCAAGTCTCTTCGAATTATTGGTTTGGTTTGGCCAACTAGATTGGTAATTCTTGCAATAGGAGAAGTGCTTAGTTTTAGGTTCAATCTTGCAGTGTCCTCGCCCAGTGACATTGTAGGGGCAGGGAGGCACGCATTGTATTGTTGCCATCAAGGGTAAAAAATATGGGGTTTTCATCATATTGCTTGAGTTTATCCCTCTACATCATGTCATCTCACCTAATGCGTTACTCTGTTCTTCATGAACTTAATACTCTAGATGTAGGAAGGAGTCGGTCGATGTGCGGAGTAGTAGTAGTAGATGCAGAATCGTTTCGGTCTACTTGACATGGACGTGATGCCTATATGCATAATCATTGCCTTGGATGTCTTCATAATTATTCGCTTTTCTATCAATTGGTCGACAGTAATTTGTTCACCCACTGTAATACTTTCCATCATGAGAGAAGCCATCTAGTGAAACCTATGACCCCCGGGTCTATTTTCCATATTATATTTTCAGATCTAAAACCAAAAATACTTGTTGCATTGTTTTTACTTTTAGTTTTACTTTTTGTTCAAGCATTCTATTATATCTATCTATACTAGATCTCATCCTTGCAAATAACCATGAAAGGATTGACAACCCCTTGATAGCGTTGGGTGCAAGAGTTTGATTCCTTGTGCAGGTATATCTATTGGTGGCTCGCTTGTATCTCCTACTGGATTGATACCTTGGTTCTCAAAAACTGAGGGAAATACTTATCTACTTTGCTACATCAAACCGTTCCTCTTCATGGCAAACCAACACATGCTCGAGAAGTAGCAATAAGAATTTCTGGCGCCGTTGCCGGGGAGGTACATAGCAAGTCAAGAATACCAAGTACCCATCACAAACTCATCTCTTGCATTTACATAATTTGCCATTTGCCTCTCCTTTTCCTCTCCCCCACTTCTAAAATGATTTTCAAAAAGATTTGCCTTTTGCCCTTTTGTGTTCCTCTTTTCATTTGCTTTTTGTGTGGTAGATCGGTCAAACTCATGGCTAGCCTTGCTACTATTGCTCCCGAGTATGAAGTTCTCAACTTTAAGAAAAGGGAGGGAGAAAACTTAAAAGATGCTTGGTATAGAATTTGAAGTGCTCAAAATAGATCTATTTGTAGGCAATCTACTACCATTCTCCTTCGCAATTTTTACGCGGGAATCACTCCTTGGAATAGATATGTCCTAGATACCATCAAGGGAGGGAATTTCTTGGGAAGTCATACCTTTGACTCCTATAGTGCTATGATAAATTTGTTTGGATCACTTCCAATCATGGTTAATGGGACTATTTTAACTTTGGAATGTTATGCGAAGGTTAGATATCATTGAAAATAAAGTTGCTACTATAGATCTCATTGAAAACTTCGATAAAAAGATTCATAATCATATCACTCAATATGGATCTAAGGTAGGAGTTACTCTAAAATACCTAAGGGAAAAAGAACCCATAGTTAATGAAAAATTGGATCAAGATTCCTTTAGAATAGGGAAGCTAGAGGACATTATTACAAACTTGGGTTCTTCTTTTGCCACTAGTCAAACCACTCCTAATTTCCTCTTTCTAAATATGCCAAGTTTGTTTACGTTCCCAAGAATAAGGGTGAATCCTCTAGTAAAGGGGACGAAGATCTTAAGATGATAAGTGTTCACCCAAATTTTATCAACATTGTTCGGGAACCGATTGCTACAAGAGATTTTATTGAATTTTTGCCTAGGAGTATGATCATTGATAAAACTAAAGAACCTCCTAGATTTGAGAAGGTCCTCACAAATATTGGCAATACCAAAGATAACAATACCTAGATCTATTGTGTTTTTCCTAGCTAGGGGCGTTAAACAATAGCACTTGTTGGGAGGCAACTCAATTTTATTCTGCTTTAGGTTTTTTGCTTCTGATTTGGTGTGTTTGGCACATTATTAATTCTTTAGTAATTGTGTTTTTGTGTTTAAATTAGTGTTTGAGCCAAGTAAACCCTTTGGGGTGATCTAGGGCAGTTGTTGATTCGATCTTGCTGGAAAAAAAACTTTTGCGCTCAGTCTATTATTTTTCTGATTTTTCAGAGCGTCAAATTGATCTGAAATTTTTACACAGGATTGATATACAAATTTCACTGGTTTTCCTAATTTGTCAGAATTTTTACAGTACCAGAAGTATTCAAAGTTTACAGATTGCTACAAACTGTTCGATTTTTGATAGATTCTGTTTTCTTTGTGTTATTTGCTTATTTTGATGTATCTATGGGTCGTATCGGGGGGTATGAGTCATGGAGAAGTTAGAATACAGTATGTATTACACAAATATAAATAAATAATGAGTTCACAATAGTACATAAAGTGTTGATTTATTTTTCTTATACTAACGGATCTCATGAGTTTTCTGTTGAGTTTTGTGTTGTGAAGTTTTCAAGTTTTGGGTGAAGATTTGATGGACTATGGAATGAAGAGTGGCAAGAACCTAAGCTTGGGGATGCCCATGGCACCCCAAGTCATATTCAAGGATACCAAAGAACCTAAGCTTGGGGATGCCCCAGAAGGCATCCCCTCTTTCGTCTTTAATCCATCGGTAAATTTACTTGAGGCTATATTTTTATTCACCGCATGATATGTGTTTTGCTTGGAGCGTCTTGTATGATATGAGTGTTTTATTTTTAGTTTGCCACAATCATCCTTGATGCACACATCTTTAGAGAGAGAGACACTACATCGTCAATTTGTTAGAAGACTCTATATGTTTCACTTATATCTTTTGAGCATGGTAATTTTTTTAGGTTATGAATTTAGTTCTAATATAATGGCATCCAAGAGGGATATAATAAAAACTTTCATATTAAGTGCATTAACAACTATGAGAAGTTGGATTCCTTGCATATAGTTTTGAGATAATAGGGATTGTAATATGAGAGTCATGCTAGTGAGTAGTTGTGAAATGAAGAGATATGTGTGTTAAAGCTTGTGATTCCCGTAGCATGCACGTATGGTGACCCGCTATGTAACGAAGTCGGAGCATGACTTGTCTAATGATTGTCGACCTTTGTGTGAGGGTCGGGAGCGCGCGATGGTTAACTCCTACCAACCTCTCCCCTAGGAGCATGCTTCTAATGCTTTGTTTGATGACTAATAGACTTTTTCAATAATTATAGGAGTTCTTTATGACTAATGTGAGTCCATGGATTATACGCACTCTCACCCTTCCATCTTTGCTAGCCTCTCTAGTACCGCACAACTTTCCCGGTACATCAAACTCTCCTTCCTCAAAACAGCCACCATATATTCCTCAGTATAGCCACCATACCTACCTATTATGGCATTTCCATAGCCATTCCGAGATATATTGCCATGCAACTTCCACCATGTAGTTTTTCTATGACTTGCATCGTGACTTCATATTGCATATACAGTTATATCTTGTCAGAGGAATCGAGTTGTAATTTCTTTTTCTTTGAGTTATAAGTAAATAAAAGTGTGATGATTTTTCATTAATAGAGCATTGTACCATGAGGTAAAAGGATGATGGAGGCTATGACTCCCTCACAAGTTGTTATGAGTATCCGTACTTCACAAAAAATAAAAGAGGCCAGCGAAGCCCAAACAAAAAAAGTAAAAGAGGCCAAAGAAGCCCACCAAAATAAAAAATGAGAGAAAGAGAGAAGGGACAATTGCAACTATATTTTTCCACACTTATGCTTCAAAGTAGCACCATGATCTTCATGATAGAGAGTCTCCTATTTTGTCACTTTCATATAACTAGTGGATATTCATTATGCACGACCACTTAGTTTTCTTTTTGAGCTTTCATACACTTATAGCTCTAACTGCATTTGTTGCATGGAAATCCCTACTCACTCATATTTATATCTATTGATGGGCATCTCCATAGCCCGTTGATACACCTAGTTGATATGAGACTATATTCTCCTTTTTCCTTGCACCTATGATGCTATATCCATGTCTCACGCTCATGTATTGCGTGAGAGTTGAAAAGGTTTGAGAAAACCAAAAGTGTGAAACAATTTCTTGACTTGTTCATCGGGGTTGTGCATGATTTAGATACTTTGTGTGGGGCAGATGGAGCATAGCCAGACCATATAGTTTTGTAGGGATAACTTTCTAAGGCCATGTAATTTCGAAAGGACATGACTAACTTGTTGGTGTGCTCGAAGTATTACTATTTTTATGTCAATATTAGACTATTCTTTTGAATCTAACGGGTCTGAATATTCATGCCACAATAAAGAATATTACATGGATAAATATGTTGGGTAGAATTCCACATCAAAAATTCCGTTTTTATCATTTACCTACTCGAGGACGAGTAGGAATTAAGCTTGGGGATGTCGATACGTCTCCAACGTATCTATAATTTTTTATTGTTCCATGCTATTATATTATCTGTTTTGGATGTTTTATATGCATTAATATGCTATTTTATATTATTTTTGGGACTAACCTATTAATCTAGAGCCTAGTGCCAGTTTTTGTTTTTTCCTTGTTTTTGAGTTTCGCAGATAAGGAATATGAAACAGAGTACAAACGGAATAAAACCTCTGGAAAGATTTTTTCTGGAAAATATGGAAGCCACGAGACTTGAGAACCAAGGCAGAGGAGCTACCATGGGGCCACAAGCCCGCTTGCCGCGGCCAGGGGGGTACCCCGCACCGGGCAGGCTTGTGGGCCCCTGGCACCTCCTCTAACCCTAATCTTTGGCCTAGAAATACCCAAATATTCCATCATTATCAGAACGAGCTACGAAAACACTTTTTCGCCGCCAGAAACCTCCGTTCCCGAGAGATCCAATCTTGGAGCCTTTTCCGGTAATCTGTTGGAGGGGGATTCGATCATGGAGGGCATCTACACCAACTCCATTGCCCCTCCGATGATGTGTGAGTACTTCACCACACACCTACGGCTCCATAGCTAGTAGCTAGATGGCTTCTTCTCTCTCTTTGCTTCTCAATACCATGTTCTTCATGATCTTCATGGAGATCTATCCGATGTAATACTCTTTTGCGGTGTGTTTGTCGAGATCCAATGAATTGTGGGTTTATGTTCATATTATCCATGAATATTATTTGAGTCTTTCCTTAATTCTTATATGCATGATTTCATATCTTTGCAAGTATCTTCGAATTATTGGTTTGGTTTGGACAACTAGATTGGTAATTCTTCAAATAGGAGAAGTGGTTAGTTTTGGGTTCAATCTTGCGGTGTCCTCACCCAGTGACATAGTAGGGGTAGCGAGGCACGTATTGTATTGTTGCCATCAAGGGTAAAAAGATGGGGGTTTCATCATATTGCTTGAGTTTATCCCTCTACATCATGTCATCTTACCTAATGTGTTACTCCGTTCTTCATGAACTTAATGCTCTAGATGCGGGCAGGTGTCGGTCGATGTGTGGAGTAATAGTAGTAGATGCAGAATCGTTTCGGTCTACTTGACACGGACGTGATGCCTATACTTGACACGGACTTTATCCCTCTAAACCAGCCGACCAAAGTTTCCTCTGGTCCCCATCCTATACCACCAAACCCCGGTCTGCTTCGGATCCGACAGCAAGCCATGAACCGATACCTGCAAAGATGAAAGTGCCATGGGGCTCAACCCACCAGGAAGGAGGATCGAGAAGAACATTCGTCGTAGATCATCCAGGTGCCGAATCAATTGATCTGACGTGGCTAGCGACGAACACCACCACCCCACACCAGCCAATGGTGTCCAAGCGACGGACCCAGAGGGATCCAACCTGGACCAGGCGGCACCCGTGACCACCTTGTCTTGCC
This sequence comes from Hordeum marinum, assembly GCA_022496015.1. NCBI lineage: Eukaryota > Viridiplantae > Streptophyta > Magnoliopsida > Poales > Poaceae > Hordeum > Hordeum marinum. Next base: position 295,852,671 of record CM039673.1, on the reverse strand, counting down.
CACTCACCCCACTGGTTGAGCCTGAGCCGATCTAGAGGGTGGCCGCCGCTCCGCCACCCCTTGCAGGGATCAGATCGGGTCCTTGCTGCCAGAAGTAGGAGCCACACCTAGATGGAGCGACCTTGCCTCAAGCACGCACCTCAACATCATGCATCGGGCCTCACAGCTTGGCCAGCACCAATCCGTCTCTCGTCGGGGGGTGCCACAACCCTATTGTAGTTGCCACGCTGATCCCCCTGAGGCCTTCAGTGCCGCCACTGACGGGATCCAAACTAGGATAGAGAGAACGCCCTGCTACCGCTGTCCTCCGACCTTCGCAGGCTTCGTCGGCCCTCAGGCGGCGACAAGACGAGGAGGAGTCTGATGGGCTGCCTGCGGCGGCAAGATTGGATCGCCGCCATGGTTGAATGAGCGGGACAACCCGAGGGGTGCGGGTGCAGTTATTCATCCCTAGTGATTGTCGCCTAAAGCTTGGTCGGTTAAAACAATAGCACTATGTTTACCTTGCACACTATTACCCCTCTTGAATATATGTGTTGCATGTATATTACGTATAGTCTGGCCCACCTCCTAGTTGAGTATAGTTGAGGTAGAGGCCCACTTGTACTCTATATATACGTGAACCTTGGCACCTATCAATACATCAATACCAGTATTGCCAATCCCTCTCTCTACATGGTACCATCCTTTTCGATCTAAACCTAGGATTTTAGTCGCTGCTGCCACCGTCGTGCCCTCCCGCACGCGCCGCTTCTGCCGCCACCGCTACCCACCACTGCCGCACCCCGCCGCCGCTGCTACGTGCTGCCACCCGTTCCTCTGCCCCTCTCCTAGCCGACCCGCGGCCATTGCCATCGTCGCGCTTCACTTCCCCATGCCGCCACTGCTGCCCTGTTGCACCTACCTCTTCACTCGCCGCCGCTGCCGCCTCTCTCCATGCCGCAGCCGCCACCCGTAGCCGCCGTCTCCCTCCAATGTTGCCGCTGCACCCCTGACCCTAGCCGCCCAATGGAGTTCCCGCGCTTGTCCACCACCCGATAATCCAACCCCTTCGCCAGTCCCGAGCCCTCCGCCGTCACCATCTGCAATCTCAACATCGAGGTCCGTGTTCCCATCTACCTCGATAGCTCTAGCACTTCGTACTATGCGTGGAAGACCTACTTCACCCTTGTCTTCCGCGAGTACTATCTCACCGAGCACATTGATGGCTCCATGGACGCCGACTTCATGCAGGGCGATCCAGAGTGGTCCGCCATTGAGGCCACACTCATCCAATGGTTTTACCAAACCGTCTCGAAGGACATCTTCCATATGGTTCTCACCGAGGATGACGACGCATGCGCCGTGTGGAACAAGATCAATGCACTCTTCATTGACAACAAACTTCAGCGCTTTGTTTTCTTGCAGCAGGAGTTCTTCGGCTGTCACCAGGACACCTTCACCATCGATGAGTACTGCATGCGGCTTAAGATGCTCGCCAATGAGCTTCGCAACATCGGGGACAAAGTCTCTGACAAACTCATGCGAGCACTCTCACCGCCGGCCTCAACGAGGACTTCGGCAACGCGGTCTCCAACCTCACCTTGTTGTCGCAGCCACCTTCCAACATGTCGTTGCGTACCTCAAGCTTGAGGAGCGTCGCATGACGAAGGTGAAGCAGGGGGTCCACCACACCACCGTCACCGCCGGTACCACCCGCGACACTCCTGCTCCACCGGCTGCGTTGAACCATCCGTGTCCTCCTTCGCCGGCCGGTTACTTCTTGCTGCCACCCGCGCCACTCGCGCCTCCCCAATAGCAAGGCGGAGGGGCCAACGCAACCGGCGGGGTGGTGGGGGTCGCCGCCAGCAACAATAGCAGCAGCCGGGTCCTGGTGCCGGGGGACCACCGTGTCATCACCCGCCCCCTTCGCTGTGGGCCACCGGGCAGAACCCGTGGACGGATGTCGTGCACGCCTATCACATGCCGGTCCCACGGGCTTTTGTGCCGAGTCTCCTGGGTCCGAGCCCCGTCAGCCACCAGGCCTTCTTCGGAGCACCACACCAGCCGGCCGGCACCGGTGATGGCGCCCCCCTCGCGCGGCCACCTATCAGCGGCCATGGCCCACCGGACCCGACGCCGACCTACGGGGGTCTCCTGCCTCTGCCCGCGCTATGGGATCCTTCCCTCCTAACAACTATGGTGGTGGAGGCAACTGGTACATGAAGACTGGTGCTACTGCGCACATGACAGCTCATCCCGGTAACCTAACCTCTTCCACTCCCGTTCATATGCCCACTCGTATCACTGTTGGCAACGGTTCTTCCTTACCTATCACTCATATTGGTAGTACTAGTTTTCCCTCCAATTCCACACCCATCACTATGTCTAATGTTCTAGTTTCACCTGAACTTGTCACAAACCTAGTTTACGTTCGTTGTCTTGCTCGTGAGAATCCTCTCACTATTGAATTTGACGGTGCTGGTTTTCCTGTGAAGGACGCCCATACGTGGATGGTGCTCCACCGATGTGACAGCCCCGAGGACCTTTATCCCATGCACGCCGACGCTTCTTCCTCCACACCCGCTGCATTGGCCGCCGGTGTTGACCTGTGGCATGCTCTCCTAGAACACCCCATCCCCACTGTTTTACGTCAAATTCTTAGGAGTTTTTCTTTCTCATGTAATAAGCTCGACGAGCATACTTGTGAGGCTTGTTGTTTAGGCAAGCACATTCATCTTCCCTTTAGTGCGTCTACAACTGTTTCCACTTTTCCGTTTCATCTTCTTCGTAGTGATGTTTGGACATCTCCCATTGCAAGTAACACGTGCTATCTATACTACTTGGTGATTTTAGATGATTACTCTCATTATATGTGGACTTTTCCTCTTCGTCACAAGTTTGATGCTTTAACCACACTCACATCCTTTTTCTCCTATGTCACCACACAGTTCGGTTGCCCTATACTTGCACTCCAAACTGACAACGGAAAAGAGTTTGACAACCTCAACCTCCGCACCCTTCTCGCCTCTCATGGCACCATCTTCCGCTTAACTTGCCCGTACACTTCGCAGCAGAACGACCGCGCCGTGCGTATCCTTCGCACTCTTAATGACTACACCCGCACGTTACTTTTCCATGCTAATGTTCTCGCCCGGTTCTGGCCTGATGCTCTTGCCACCACTACACTTCTCATTAACATTTGTTGGTGTCGTCCTAGGTGGAACTACGCCCCTCATCACCTTCTTTTCGGTGCACCTCCGTCCTACGATGGTCTTTGCATCTTCTGGTTGTTGGAGAACGTTGCATGGGAAACAAAAAAAATTCTATGCACACGCAAGATCTATCATGGTGATGAGCATATACGAGAGGGAGAGTGGATCTACATACCCTTATAGATCCCTAAGCGGGAAGCGTTAAGAAACGCGGTTGGTGTAGTCGAACGTCTCCGCGATTCAAATCGCCGAGCGTCCCGCAATCTCATCACGATCCGTCCCGCGATCCAATCACGATTCATCCCGCGATCCAATCACGATTCATCCCGCGAGCCAATCACGATCCTTCCCGTGAACTCATCACGATCCGTCTCGCGATCTTGATCACGGTCCTTCCGATCTAGCGCCGAACGGACGGCACCTCCGCATTCAGCACACGTACAGCTCGATGACGATCTCCGCCTTCTTGATCCAGCAAGAGGGAGCGGAGAGGTAGACGAGTTCACCGGCAGCATGACGGTGCCGCGGTGATGGTGGTGGAGCAATTCCGGCAGGGCTTCACCTAAGCACTGCAGAAATCCGATCTACAGGAGAAACTATGCACTGGAGGAACGGGCAGCACGCGGCTAAAAATTCTGTGCAAAAACCCTAAAACCCACCGGTATATATAGGAGGAAGGGAGGAGAGGACTTGGCGCAAGGGACAAGCCTCCTTGGGTCGGCCCAAGTGGGGAGGAGAGGAGGACTCCTCCTCCAATCCTAGTAGGACAAGGATTCCTCCTTTTTGGCCTTTTTTCCACCTTTTTCCCTTGGGCTTTTCTTCCCAGCCGCATGGGCCTTGTGTGGGACTTCCACAAGCCCACAAAAGTCTGGTAATTATTCTCCCACAGCCCATGAAGCCTCTTGGGTCGAAATACCCCTCCCGGTGGTCTCCCGGTACACTACCGGCACTCTCGGTACATTACCGATTAGCCCGAAACTTTTCCGGCGACCAAAACAGGACTTCCTATATATCAATCTTTACCTCTGGACCATTCCAGAGCTCCTCGTGACATCCGGGATCTCATCCGGGACTCCTAACAACCTTCGTCACCACCATACATAACTCTATACTACCGAAACGTCACCGAACCTTAAGTGTGCAGACCCTACGGGTTCGAGAACTATGTAGACATGACCGAGACACCTCTACGGTCAATAACCAATAGCGGTACCTGGATGCCCATATTGGTTCTCAAACCCGCAGGGTCTGCAGCCTTAGTGGGCTGGTGGAAGTCCCACACAAGGCCCATGCGGTTTGGGAAAAAGGCCCAAAGAGAAAAAGTGGAGAAAGGCAAAAATAGGGTGAATCCTAGTCCTACTAGGATTGGAGGTGGAGTCCACCTCCTCCACCTAGTTCGGACGACTCCTTGGAGGCTTGGACCTTGGGCCAAGCCTCCTCCTCTCTTCCTCTTATATATATTGGAGATTTTAGGGGTTTTGCACAGAATTTTTAACCACGTGCTATTCGTTCCTCCAGTACATAGTTTCTCCTCTAGATCGGATTTCTGCAGTGCTTAGGCGAAGCCCTGCCGGAATAGCTCCACCACCATCGCCGGAGCACCGTCACGCTGCCGGAGAACTCTTCTACCTCTCCGCTCCCTCTTGCTGGATCAAGAAGGCGGAGATCGTCATCGAGCTGTACATGTGTTGAACGTGGAGGTGCCGCCCGTTCGACGCTAGATTAGAAGGACCGTGATCAAGATCGCGAGACGGATCGTGATGAGTTCGCGGGGCGGATCGTGATGAGTTCGCGGGACGGATCGTGATGAGTTCGCGGGACGGATCGTGATCAAGGTCGTGAGACGAATCGTGATGAGTTCGCGAGACGGATCGTGATGTGTTCACGGGACGGATCGTGATCGGATCGCGGGATGGATCGTGATAAGATCGCGGGATGCTCGGCGATTTGGATCACGAAGACGTTCGACTACCCCAACCGGGTCTCTTAACGCTTCCCGCTTAGCGATCTACAAGGGTACGTAGATCCACTCTCCCTCTCGTAGATGCTCATCACCATGGATAGATCTGTGTGTGCGTAGGAAAAAATTTGTTTACCATGCAACGTTCCCAAACAGTGGTATCAGAGCTAGGTCTATGTGTAGATGAGATCTCTAGTAGAACACAAAAGGTTTGTGGTCGTTGATGCTTAGATTGCTTCCTCCCTTGGTTGGATTTTGGTTCAGCTGTATTGTGAGATGAAGCGGCCCGGACCAACATTACTCGTACGCTTACGAGAGACCAGTTCCCTCGATCGCAACTTGTTGCATAGATGTCTTGCGGGTGCCAGTTTCTCTCACTTTAGTTGGATCGGATTCGATAAAGGCAATCCTTGAGAAGGTTGAAAAGCAACTAGTGTATCACCGTTGTTGTTTTTGCGTAGATGAGAATTGTTCTTGCTAGATACCCGTAGCAGCCACGTAAAACATGCAACAACAATTAAAGGACGTCTAACTTGTTTTTGCAGGGTATGTTGTGATGTGATATGGCCAATTACATGATGTGATATATGTGATGTATGAGATGATCATGTGATGTATAGATTATCACGACTTGCATGTCGATGAGTACGGCAACCGGCAGGAGCCATAGGGTTGTCTTTAATTATTGTATGACCTGCATGTCAATCATTAAGCTCTATGTAATGCTTTACTTTATTGCTAAACGGTAGCAATAGTAGTAGAAGCATGTTGGGCGCGACAACCCCGATGGCAACACGTTGATGGAGATCAAGATGATGGAGATCATGGTGTCTTGCCGGTGATGATGGAGATCATGCCAGTGTTTTCAAGATGGAGATCAAAAGCACAAGTTCATGGCCATATCATGTCACTTATGATTTGCATGTGATGTTAATCCTTTTATGCACCTTGTTTTGCTTAGGACGACGATAGCATTATAAGGTGATCCCTCACTTAAATTTCAAGATGAATTGTGTTCTCCCCGAGTGTGCACCGTTGCGACAGTTCATCGTGCTGAGACACCACGTGATGATCGGGTGTGATAGACTCTACGTTCACATACAATGGATGCAAGCCAGTGTTGCACATGCAGAACACTCGGGTTAGGCTTGATGATCCTAGCATGTACAGACATGGCCTCCGAACACAAGAGACCGAAAGGTCGAACATGAGTCATATAGTAGATATGATCAACATGATGATGTTCACCATTGAAACCACCTCAACTCACGTGATGATCGGACTTGAGTTGGTGAATTTGAATCATGTTTCACTCGAATGACTAGAGGGATGCCAATTTAAGTGGGAGTTCTTAAGTAATATGATTAATTGAACACATTATCATGAACATAGTCAGTAGTGTCTTTGCAAACTGTGTTGTAGATTACTAGCTCATGCTTAGCTCCCTTGAATTTTTATATGTTCCTAGAGAAATAGAGTTGAAAGGTGATGGTAGCAATATTTCGGACTAGCTCCGTGATCTGAGGATTGTCCTCATTGCTGCACAGAAGGCTTATGTCCTTAATGCACCGCTCGGTGCGCCAACCCCTCTAGCGTCGTTTGTAGATGTTGTGAACATCTGAAAGGCACGTTCTGATAACTACTTGATAGTTTAGTGCGTCATGCATTACGGCTTAGAATTGAGGCTCCAAAACATTTTGAACGTTTTGGAACATATGAGATGTTCTAAAGAGCTGAAATTAGGATGCCGGGCTCATGCCCGTGTTGCGAGATATGAGATCTCCAACAAGATTATTTGCCTGTAATATGAAAGAGAATAGCTCAATCGTTGAGCATGTGCTCAGATTGTCTGGGTGCTACAATCGCTTGAATCGAGTGGGAGTTGATCTTCCAGATAAGATAGTGATTGATATAGTTCTCCAAGTCACTGTCACTAAGCTACTAGAACTTGGTGATGAACTATAAAATGCCAGGGATAGAAATAATGATCCCTGAGCTGTTCGCGATGTTTGACACCGTGAAGGTAGAAATCAAGAAGGAGCATCAAGTGTTGATGGTTAGTCAAACCACTAGTTTCGAGAAGGGCAAGGGCAAGAAGGGAAACATCATGGATAGCAAGTCAGTTGCTGCTCCGGTGAAGCAACCCAAAGTTGAACCCAAACCCGAGACTAAGTGCTTCGATTATGAAGAGAGTGGTCGCTGAAGCAGAACAACCCTAGATACTTGGTAGATAAGAAGGCTGGCAACGTCGACAAAAGTATATTTGATATATGTGTTATTGATGCGTACCTTGCTAGTACTCCTAGTAGCACCTGGGTATTGGATACCGGTTCAGTTGCTAAATGTTAGTAACTCGAAGTAAAAGCTACGGAATAAACGGAGAACTAGCTAAGCGTGAGGTGACGATGTGTGTTGGAAATCTTTCCAAGGTTGATGTGATCAACATCGCACACTCTCTCTACCTTCGGGATTAGTGACAAACCTAAATAAATGTTATTTGGTGTTTTACGTTGAGCATGAACGTGATTGGATCATGTTTATTTCAACACGGTTATTCATTTAAGTTAGAGAATAATGGTTATTCTATTTACATGAAAAATACCTTCAATGGTCAAGCACCCAGTGAGAATGGTTCTTTGAATCTTGATCGTAGTAATACACATGTTCATAACATTGATGCCAAAAGATACAAAGTTAATAATAATAGTACCACATACTTGTGGCATTGCCGCTAAATGTCATATTGGTATAAAACGCATGAAGAAACTCCATGTTGATGGACCTTTGGACTCATTCGATTTCGAATCGGTTGAGACATGCGAACCATGCCTCTTGGTCAAGATGACTAAGGACCCCGTTTTCTGGTTTGATGGAGCGGGCAAGTGACTTATTGGAAATGATACATGTTGATGTATGCAATCCAATGAGTCTTATAGCGTGTGGTGGATATCGTTATTTTCTTACCTTCACTGATGATTTGAGTAGATATAGTGTATATTTGCTTAATGAAACACAAGTCTGAATTGTTTGAAAGGTTCAAGCATATTCAGAGTGAAGTTTAAGATCATCGTGACAAGAAGATAAAAATGTCTATGATATGATCGTTGAGATGAATATCTGAGTTGCGAGTTTGGCATACAACTTTAGACAATGTGAAAATTATTTCACAAATCATTCCACCTGGAACACCATAGTGTGATGGTGTGTCCGAACGTCATAATCGTGCTCTATTGGATATGGTGCATGCTATGATGTCTCTTATCGTTTTGTTACTATAATTTTGGGGTTATGCATTAGAGACAACTATATTCACTTTAAATAGGGCACCATCTAAATCCGTTGAGATGACACCATGTGAATTATGGTTTGATAGAAACCTAAGTTGTCATTTCTTAATGTTTGGGGCTGCGACGCTTGTGTGGAAAATGTTTTCACCTAATGAGCTCGAACCCAAAATGGACAAATGCATATTCATAGAGTACCCTAAGAACAGTTGGGTGAACCTTCTATCTCAGATCCAAGCATAAAATGTTTGTTGCTAAAACTGGGTCCTTTCTCGAGAAAGAGTTTCTCTTGAAAGAATTGAGTGGGAGGAAGATAGAACTTGATGAGGTTGTTGAACCTTTGTTCAATCAGAGAGTAGCGCAGCGCAGGAAGATGTTTCCGTGAAGCCGACTTTAGTTGAAGAGGAATTTAATAATGATGATCATGAAGCTTCGGATCAAGTTACTATCGAACCTCATAGGTCGACAAGGATGTGTACTGCTCATGAGCGGTACGACAACCCTATCTTGGAGGTCATGTTGTTGGACAACGGTGAACCTACGAACTATGGAGAAGCGATGATGGGCCCGAAAACGAAAAAATGGTTAGAGGCCATGAAATCTGAGAAAGGATCCATGTATGAAAACCAAGTATAGACTTTGGTGGACTTTCTCGTTGGACGGCAGGTCGTTAAGTACAAATGGATCTTTAAAATGAAGGCAGATGCTAATGGTAAATGTCACCATTTGTAAAGCTCGGCTTGTTGCAAAGAAGTTTACGACAAGTTCAAGGAGTTGACTGCGATGAGACTTTCTCACTCATAGAGATGCTAAAGTCTGTTGAAATTATGTTAGCAGTTGCTGCACTTTCAATTATGAAATCTGGTAGATGGATGTCAAAACATCGTCTCTTTAACGGTTTACTTGAGGAAAGGTTGTATGTGATACAACCAGAAGGTTTTGTCCGTCCTAAGGATTCTAAAAGGTGTGCAAGCTTCAATGATCCTTTTATAGACTGAAGCAAGCATCTCGGAGTTGGAATGTACACTTTGATGAGGTGATCAAAGTTTTTGAGTCTATACAAAGTTTATGAGAAACTTGTATTTGCAATAAAGTGAGTGGGAGCACTATAGAGTTTCTGATAAGTATATGTGGATGACATATTGCTATTCGGAAATAATGTGGAATTTCTGGAAAGCATAAACGGTTGTTTGAAAAGTGATTTCCAAAGGAAGACCTGAATAAAGCTACCTAATTGTTGAGCATCAAGATCTATAGAGATAGATCAAGATGTTTGATAAGACTTTCAATGAGTACATACCTTGACAAGATTTTGAAAGAGTTTAAAATGGATTAGTCATAGAGAAGTGTTGTCGCCTGCTTTGTAAGGTGTTAAGTTGAGTGAGACTCAAAGCTCGACCACGGCAGAAGAAAGAGAAAGGACGAATGTCATCCCCTATGCCTTAGCCATAGGCTCTGTATAGTATGCCATGTTGTGTACCGCACCTGTGTGTGCCTTGCCATGAGTTAGTCAAGGGGTACAAAAGTGATCCAGGAGTGGATCACCGGACAACAGTCAAGATTATCCTTAGTGACTAAAATACTAAGGAGATGTTTCTCGATTATGGAGCTGATAAAGAGTTCGTCGTAAAGAGTTACGTCGATGCAAGCTTTAACACCAATTCAGATGACTCGTAGTAGCAATCTGGATACGTATGGTACAACACCCATTTGGAATAGTACCAAGTGGAGTGTGGTAGCGGTGTTTACGGTTTGACATAGAGATTTGAAAAGTACACACGGATTTGAATGTCGCAGACCCGTTGACTATAAGACCTCTCTCACATGCAAAGCATGATCGAGCCCCAGAACTCATTAGGTGTTAGATTCATAACAATGCGAATCACATGGTGATGTGAACTAGATTATTGACTCTAGTGCAAGTGGGAGACTATTGGAAATATGCCCTAGAGGCAATAATAAATTAGTTATTATCATATTTCCTTGTTCATGGTAATCGTTTATTATCCATGCTATAATTGTATTGATCGGAGACTTAGATGCATGTGTGGATACATAGACAAAACCATGTCCCTAGTATGCCTCTAATAGACTAGCTCATTGATCAAAGATGGTTAAGGTTTCCTAGCCATGGACATGAGATGTCATTTGATAATGGGATCACATCATTAGGAGAATGGTGTGATGGACAAGACCCAAACTACAAACGTAGCATATGATCGTGTCAGTTTATTGCTACTGTTTTCTGCATGTCAAGTATATGTTCCCATGACCATGAGATCATGCAACTCACGGATACCGGATGAGTGCCTTGTGTGTATCAAACGTCACAACGTAACTTGGTGACTATAAAGGTGCTCTACAGGTATCTCCGAGGGTGTCTGTTGAGTTGGCATGGATCAAGACTGGAATTTGTTACTCCGTGTGACGGAGAGGTATCTCAGGGCCCACTCGGTAATACAACATCACAACAAGCCTTGCAAGCAATGTGACTAAGTGTTAGTCATGGGATCTTGTATTACGGAACGAGTAAAGAGACTTGCCGATAACGAGGTTGAACTAGGTATGGAGATACCGACGATCGAATCTCGGGCAAGTAACATACCGAAGAACAAAGGGAACATCATACGGGATTAACTAAATCCTTGATATAGAGGTTCGACCGATAAAGATCTTCATAGAATATGTAGGAACATATGGGCATCCAGGTCCCGCTATTAGTTATTGACCATAGAGGTGTCTCGATCATGTCTACATAGTTCTCGAACCCGCAGGGTCTACACACTTAAGGTTCGGTGACGTTTCGGTAGTATAGAGTTATGCATAATGGTGACCAAAGGTTGTTCAGAGTCCCGGCTGAGATCCCGGATGTCACGAGGAGCTTCAGAATGGTCCGGATTCATATATAGGAAGTCCTATTTTGGTCGCCGGAAAAGTTTCGGGCTCATCGGTAGTGTACCGGGAGTGTCGGTAGTGTATCGGGAGACCATCAGGAGGGGTATTTCGACCCAAGAGGCTCCATGGGCTGTGGGAGAGTGTTTACCAGCCCTTAGTGGGCTGGTGGAAGTCCCACACAAGGACCATGTGGTTTGGGAAAAAAGGCCCAAAGAGAAAAGGTGGAAAAAGCCAAAAATAGGGTGAATCCTAGTCCTACTAGGATTGGAGGTGGAGTCCACCTCCTCCACCTGGTTCGGCCGACTCCTTGGAGGCTTGGCCCTTGTGCCAAGCATCCTCCTCTCTTCCTCTTATATATATTGGAGATTTTAGGGGTTTTGCACAGAATTTTTAGCCATGTGCTGCCCGTTACTCCAGTGCATAGTTTCTCCTCTAGATCGGATTTCTGCAGTGCTTAGGCGAAGCCCTGCCGGAATAGCTCCACCACCATCGCTGGAGCGTCGTCATGCTGCCGGAGAACTCTTCTACCTCTCCGCTCCCTCTTGCTAGATCAAGAAGGCGGAGATCGTCATCGAGCCGTACGTGTGCTGAACGCGGAGGTGTCGTCTGTTCGGCGCTAGATCGGAAGGACCGTGACCAAGATCGCGAGACGGATCGTGATGAGTTCGCGGGACGGATCATGATGAGTTCACACGACGGATCGTGATGAGTTCGCGGGACGGATCGTGATCAAGATCGCGAGACGGATCGTGATGAGTTCGCGTGACGGATCGTGATGTTTTCACGGGACGTATCGTGATCGGCTCGCGGGATGAATCGTGATGAGATCGCGGAACGCTCGGCGATTTAGATCGCGAAGACATTCGACTACACCAACCGTGTTTCTTAACGCTTCCCGCTTAGCGATCTACAAGGGTACATAGATCCACTCACCCTCTCGTAGATGCTCATCACCATGGATAGATCTGCGTGTGCGTAGGAAAATTTTTGTTTCCCATGCAACGTTCCCCAACAAAACTCTGTAGTGCTCCCACTCACTTTATTGCAAATACAAGTTTCTCATAAACTTTTTATAGATTAAAAAACTTTGAACACCTTATCAAAGTGTATATTCCAACTCCGAGATGCTTGCTTCAGTTCATAGAAGGATCACTGAAGCTTGCTCACCTTTTAGCATCCTTAGGACTGACAAAACCTTCTGATTGTATCTCATACAACCTTTCCTTAAGGAAGGAAACAATGTTTTGGCATCCATCTGCCAGATTTCATAATTGAAAAATGCAGCAACTGCTAACATAATTCTATCTTCCTTCCACTCAATTCTTTCGAGAGAAACTCTTTCTCGAGAAAGGACCCAGTTTTAGCAACAAACATTTTATGCTAGGATCTGAGATAGAAGGTTTACCCAACTATCTTTAGGATATTTTATGAAGATGCATTTGTCCGCTTTGGGTTCGAGCTCATTAGGTGAAAACCCTTTTTCACTTAAGTGTTGCAGCCCCAAACATTAAGAAACGACAGCTTAGGTTTCTATCAAACCATAATTCACACGGTGTCATCTCAACGGATTTAGATGGTGCCCTATCTAAAGTGAGTGTAGTTGTCTCTAATGCATAACCCCAAAATTATAGTAGCAAAACGATATGAGACATCATAGCAAGCACCATTTTCAATAGAGCACGACTATGACGTTTGAACACACCATCACACTATGGTGTTCCAGGTGGCGTGAGTTGTGAAACAACTTTCACATTGTCTAAAGTTGTATGCCAAAATCGTAACTCAGATATTTACCTCCACGATCATATCGCAGACATTTTTATCTTCTTGTCATGATGATCTTAAGCTTCACTCTGAATTTGCTTGAACCTTTCAAACGATTCAGACTTGTGTTTCATTAAGTAAATATACACTATATCTACTCAAATCATCAGTGAAGGTAAGAAAATAACGATATCCACCGCAAGCTACAAGACTCATTGGATTGCATACATCAACATGTATCATTTCCAATAAATCACTTGCCCGCTCCATCCATCTGGAAACGGAGTCCTTAGTCATCTTGCCCAAGAGGCATGGTTCGCATGTCTCAACCGATTCCAAATCGAATGAGTCCAAAGATCCATCAGCATGGATTTTCTTCATGCGCTTTATACCAATATGACATTTAGCGGCAGTGCCACAAGTATGTGGTACTATCATTATTAACTTTGTATCTTTTGGCATCAATGTTATGAACATGTGTATTACTACGATCAAGATTCAACAAACCATTCTCACTGGGTGCATGACTATTGAAGGTATTATTCATGTAAACAGAATAACCGTTATTCTCTAACTTAAATGAATAACCATGTTGCAATAAACACGATCTAATCATGTTCATGCTCAATGCAAAACACCAAATAACATTTATTTAGGTTTGTCACTAATCCCGAAGGTAGAGAGAGCGTGCGATGTTGATCACATCAACCTTGGAAAGATTTCCAACACACATCGTCACCTCACCCTTAGCTAGTTCTCCGTTTATTCCGTAGCTTTTATTTCGAGTTACTAACATTTTGCAACCAAACCGGTATCCAATACCCAAGAGCTACTAGGAGTACTCGCAAGGTACACATCATTAACACGTATATCGAATATACTTCTGTCGACGTTGCCAGCCTTCTTATCTACCAAGTATCTAGGGTTGTTTCGCTTCAGCGACCGCTCTCCTCATAATCGAAGCACTTAGTCTCGGGTTTGGGTTCAACTTTGGGTTGCTTCACTAGAGCAGCAACTGACTTGTTATCCATGAAGTTTTTCCTTCTTCCTCCTGCCCTTCTCGAAACTAGTGGTTTGACTAACCATCAACACTTGACGCTCCTTCTTCATTTCTACCTTCGCGGTGTCAAACATCGCGAACAGCTCAGGGATCATTATTTCTATCCCTGGCATTTTATAGTTCATCACCAAGTTCTAGTAGCTTAGTGACAGTGACTTGGAGAACTATATCAATCACTATCTTATCTGGAAGATCAACTCCCACTCGATTCAACCGATTGTAGCACCCAGACAATCCAAGCACATGCTCAACGATTGAGCTATTCTCTTTCATATTACAGGCAAATAATCTTGTTGGAGATCTCATATCTCGCAACACGGGCATGAGCCTGAGATCCTAATTTCAGCTCTTAGAACATCTCATATGTTCTGTGACGTTAAAAATGTTTCGGATCCTCAATTCTAAGCCGTAATGCATGACGCACTAAACTATCAAGTAGTTATCAGAACATGTCTGTCAGATGTTCACCACATCTACAAACAACGCTAGAGGGGTTGGCGCACCGAGCGGTGCATTAAGGACATAAGCCTTCTGTGCAGCAATGAGGACAATCCTCAGATCACGGAGCCTGTCCGCAATATTGCTACTAACATCTTTCAACTCTATTTCTCTAGGAACATATAAAAATTCAAGGGAGCTGCAGCGTGAGCTAGTAATCTACAACACAGTTTGCAAAGACACTACTGACTATGTTCGTGATAATGAGTTCAATTAATCATATTACTTAAGAACTCCCACTCAAATTGACATCCCTCCAGTCATTCGAGTTATACATGATCCAAATTCACCAACTCAAGTACGATCATCACGTGAGTTGAGGTGGTTTCAATGGTGAACATCATCATGTTGATCATATCTACTATATGACTCATGTTCGACCTTTCGGTCTCTTGTGTTTTGAGGCCATGTCTGTACATGCTAGGCTCGTCAAGTTTAACCCGAGTGTTCTGCATGTGCAACACTGGCTTGCACCCATTGTATGTGAACGTAGAGTCTATCACACCCGATCATCACGTGGTGTCTCAACACGACGAACTTTCGCAACGGTGCACACTCGAGGAGAACACAATTCATCTTGAAATTTAAGTGAGGGATCACCTTATAATGCTACCGTCGTCCTAAGCAAAACAAGGTGCATAAAAGGATTAACATCACATGCAAATCATAAGTGACATGATATGGCCATGAACTTGTGCTTTTGATCTCCATCTTAAAAGCACCGGCATGATCTCCATCATCACCGGCAAAACACCATGATCTCCATCATCTTGATCTCCATCAATGTGTCGCCATCGGGGTTGTCGCGCCCAACATGCTTCTACTACTATTGCTACCGTTTAGCGATCAAGTAAAGCATTACATAGCGCTTAATGATTGACACGCAGGTCATACAATAATTAAAGACAACCCTATGGCTCCTTCCGGTTGCCGTACTCATCGACATGCAAGTCGTTATAATCTATACATCACATGATCATCTCATACATCACATATATCACATCATGTAATTGGCCATATCATATCACAACATACCCTGCAAAAACAAGTTAGACGTCCTCTAATTGTTGTTGCATGTTTTACGTGGCTGCTACGGGTATCTAGCAAGAACAATTCTCATCTACGCAAAAACCACAACGGTGATAAACTAGTTGCTTTTCAACTTTCTCAAGGACCGCCTTTGTCGAATCCGATCCAACTAAAGTGAGAGAAACTAGCACCCGCAAGCCATCTATGCAACAAGTTGCGGTTGAGGGAACCGGTCTCTCGTAAGCGTACGAGTAATGTTGGTTCGGGCTACCTCATCTCACAATACTGCTGAACCAAAACACGACCAAGGGCGGAAGCAATATAAGCATCATTGCCCACAAACTCTTTGTGTTCTACTCGAGATCTCATCTACACATAGACCTAGCTCATGATGCCACTGTTGGAGAACGTCGCAGGGGAAACAAAAATCTTCCGACGCACATGCAAGATCTATCCATGGTGATGAGCATATATGAGAGGGAGAGTGGATCTACATACCCTTAGATCGCTAAGCGGGAAGCGTTAAGAAACGCGGTTGGTGTAGTCGAACGTCTTCGCGATTCAAATCGCCGAGCGTCCCGCAATCTCATCACGACCCATCCCGCGATCCAATAACGATCCATCCCGCGAACTCATCATGATCCGTCCCGTGATCCAATCACGATCCGTCCCGCGAACTCAGCATGATCCGTCCCGCGAACTCAGCACGATCAGTCTCGCGATCTTGATCACGGTCCTTCCGATCTAGCGCCGAACGGACGGCACCTCCGCGTTCAACACACGTACAACTCGATGACGATCTCTGCCTTCTTGATCCAGCAAGAGGGAGCAGAGAGGTAGATGAGTTCACCAGCAGCGTGATGGCGCCGCGGTGATGGTGGTGGAGCAATTCCGGCAGGGCTTCGCCTAAGCACTGCAGAAATCCGATCTTCAGGAGAAACTATGCACTGGAGGAACGGGCAGCACGTGGCTAAAAATTCTGTGCAAAAACCCTATAACCCACCAGTATATATAGGAAGAAGGGAGGAGAGGACTTGGCTCAAGGTCCAAGCCTCCTTCGGTCGGCCGAAGTGGGGAGGAGAGGAGGACTCCTCCTCCAATGCTAGTAGGACTAGGATTCCTCCTTTTTGGCCTTTTTTCCACCTTTTTCCCTTGGTCTTTTCTTCCCAGCCGCATGGGCCTTGTGTGGGACTTCCACCAGCCCACAAAAGGCTGGTAATTATTCTCCCACAGCCCATGAAGCCTCTTGGGTCGAAATACCCCTCCCGGTGGTCTCCCGGTACACTACCGGCACTCCCGGTACATTACCTATTAGCCCGAAACTTTTCCGGTGACCAAAACAGGACTTCCTATATACCAATCTTTACCTCCGGACCATTCCAGAGCTCCTCGTGACGTCTGGGATCTCATCCAGGACTCCGAACAACCTTCGGTCACCACCATGCATAACTCTATACTACTGAAACGTCACCGAACCTTAAGTGTGCAGACCCTGCGGGTTCAAGAACTATGTAGACATGACCGAGACACCTCTACGGTCAATAACCAATAGGGGACCTGGATGTCCATATTGGTTCCTACGTATTCTACGAAGATCTTTATCGGTCGAACCTCTGTGTCAAGGATTCAGTTAATCCCGTATGATGTTCCCTTTGTTCTTCGGTATGTTACTTGCCCGAGATTCGATCATCGGTATCTCCATACCTAGTTCAACCTCATTACCGTCAAGTCTCTTTAATCGTTCCGTAATACAAGATCCCGTGACTAACACTTAGTCACATTGCTTGCAAGGCTTATTGCGATGTTGTATTACCGAGTGGGCCCTGAGATACCTCTCCATCACATGGAGTAACAAATCCCAGTCTTGATCCATGCCAACCCAACAGACACCCTCAGAGATACCTATAGAGTACCTTTATAGTCGCCCAGTTACGTTGCAACGTTTGATACAGACAAGGCACTCCTCCGGTGCCAGTGAGTTGCATGATCTCATAGTCATAGGAACATATACTTGACATGCAGAGAATAGTAGCAATAAACTGACACGATCATATGCTATGTTTGTAGTTTGGGTCTTGTCCATCACACCATTCTCCTAATGATGTGATCCCATTATCAAATGACATCGCATGTCCATGGCTAGGAAACCTTAACCATCTTTGATCAACGAGCTAGTCTATTAGAGGCATACTAGGGACATGGTTTTGTCTATGTATCCACACATGCATCTAAGTCTCCGATCAATACAATTATAGCATGGATAATAAATGATTATCATGAAAAAGGAAATATGATAATAACTAATTTATTATTGCCTTTAGGGCATATTTCCAACACTGGTATCTTTGCTACCCTAGCACCGCGTCCACCACTCCTCACAAACTCGCACCACGTTCCTTTTCCATGCGTCTTTCTGGGTTATCCCTCTAACACCAAAGGTTACCGGTACTATGATCCTGTCACTCAACGCGTGTACACCTTGAGGCACGTATATTTTGTCGAGACGATGTTTCCTTTGTTACAGGTACCGGCGCTCAGGCTCCATCGGCGCCGCCTACCGCGCCCCTCCCTTGGCGCGACGCGTGGCAGCAACCCCCGGCGACGCAACCAGTCAGCCCTACTGTCGCCGCCACATGGGTTCCCGACTCCCTCCCCCGAGGTCGAGTCGGACTGGGTCTCTTGGTTTCTGACTCCCTCTTAGGAGGATGCGCCGACTAACGGTGTCTTGGACTAGGCGGTTCTCACCACGTCATCTCCCGACCAGTGGGTCGGGCCGAGGACCCCCATGATGATTCACTAATGGGCCACTTCGGGCAGCCCATGACACAGACAAGGGAGATTCCACAAGACATGGCGTACAAGACAAGGACTCCTCTGAACCCTAGGCCTATGGTGCATATATAAACCGAGGCCAGGCTAGTCGATAGACGATCTCATATTCATTACTACAATCTCATAGTAGATACTTGTACTATGTACTATCTCCCATATCAATACAATCAAAAGTAGGACCTAGGGTATTATCTCCTTGAGAGAGCCCAAACCTGGGTAAAATCATGTGTCCATGTTACCATCGCTCCAAGACACCTAGCTTAGGACCCCTACTACGAGATATGCCGGATTTGACACTGACATTCGTGCTTTCATTGAGAGCCTGCTGGGTATCGCCGCGGTGTTATGGGAATTCAGATCGGCTCCATCGCGATCTACGCATCGGAACTGAGCTACATCGCCAACGTCAGCATCTTCGTCGCCGGCTTGACTGGTCACCTCGGCTATGCCGAAGACTGTGCTCCACGGTTGATCATAGACATCGGACGGTGGTCTTCATCAACATCAACTCCAACTCAACTAAGATCATGGAAGAATCCTCCATGGTGCTCAGGGGCTCAATGTCATTATTGCCCTCGCGCGATCATGCAGTTTTTCTGGACAGCGGATTCGTCATCCCCGCCTCCTTGAGTGTCGTTTTGACGATTTCTATGGTGGAATTGTGCGGAACTGAGTCTAGAACAACCCTGCAAAATTTCGTCGCGTTCCGATGGAGGAATCTCCGGCGATCTGCAATATACCGGAGCCCTGTTGAATCTGGACGGGAATCTGGATGAGTTTAGGGCGAGATGTCCAGTATCTAGCTCGGACTTCCGCTGGAAAATGCGACCCTTCATCGGTTGCGGAATTCCTATATCGAGCAGCCCTCAAAATTTCAGCTCGATCCGACCGTTCAAACTCTGGGAAACGTCCAATGAGTACAACAAATTTTGGATCTATTTTCTGTGCGAAAACAATTCCGACCCGAGTTCATCTTTTTCATGAACGGGTTGTCGGACATCCTTTTTGAAGGAAATTTTCTCATCATCTCAGTCATCTGACCAAGAGTTTGGCATCGCAAGGGCCGAATAATCATCAAGCGAACCTCGTCATCCGCGGGTTATACGGGTCGGGCGCTACGTTGCTTCAGCAAGCCAGCATTGACCTCATCACAAATTCCGACCTGCGTCAGCATCACCGTGTCATTACTTTTTCAAGCTGATGTGCAGCACGCTGACCTGTTTTGACACCACGGCTGGCACGAGACTTCAGCGTCACCAGCTGACCAGCTTCGACACCTTGGGTGGCATGAGACTTCGGCATCACCAGCCAACCAGCTTCGACACTTTGGCTGGCCTAAGACTTCGGTGTCACCAGCTGACCTGCTCCATCACCTCGGCTAGACCGGGGCTTTCATCAACCTGCTCCGGGGACTTCGGCGTCACCATCCGACCTGCTTCAACACCTCGGCTGGCATGAGACTTCGGCGTCACCATCCGACCTGCTTCAACACCTCGGCTGGCATGAGACTTCGGCGTCACCAGCCGACCTATATGAGACTTCGGCTTCACGAGCCAACCAACATGAGACTTTGGCGTCCGCCGATCATAGCTTCACCATGTTAACTGGCGCAAGGACTTTATCTCGCTACATCGACCGTGCAGCATCGCCACTTCGTCAAGCCGAACTCTTCGTTCGGGCACCTCGGCACCCAGGCCATATTCCTTTACTTATTTGCTTCATTTAAATTAACTAAGTAGAAGATTTTTTAATATATATATACTATTACCTTTATTTTTTATTACTTTCGCTTTGCACTATTTTACGAGTGCAGGAAATCGACTTCGACTGCCGTCACGTGGTCACCCCGGCGTCACCTCACCGACCTACTCCACCACTTCGGCTGAACCAGGGGCTTCGCCTTGCCACATCGGCCGAGCCGTGACACTACTTCAGAGTGCAGAACTCCTCGATCGGTCACCTCGGTACGGGCTTGGGGGCTGGGACCTCGGTCATGCCGAAGACTACACACCGGATCTGTCAAAGTTTGATGGGCGTCCTCGTCTCGCCACAAGACCGGATCGCGTCATCGACATTGAGCACATTAACCAGCTAAGTCGTTTTCATCCTCAAAAACTTTCAGATTTTAATTTTGTTCCGTTTGACCAAACATTATACTTTTTTGACAAAAAGTTGTTTGTGAAAAACTTTCTTTGTCAAAACTTTGTTTGTTACAAACAAATTCAAATACCCTGTTTACTTGGGGGCTTCCTTTATGAAGCCATTCCTCTTGCATATGATTATTAATGTATCACACCCTTCCTTCTTCATGTTTACGCCAATATATGCATCATGTTGACTTAAGTGTTCCGCAAAGGTGGGTTGCCTTGCTCCTGTGCTTACCCCTACGTTTTTGATTGTTCTGCTAGGGAGTAAAGGGAGCACCTCTGTGATTGTTACGACCGGGTCATCCGAACTCGTACCTCTAACGGGTGAAGCCAAAAGCTAGCGCTCTTATTATTTTCAACTATGGTTGGAACATGATGGAACTCACGTGTACACAAATCTATTGCACAAGTCTCATAGTAATCATGAGAGACCAAAGAAAGGTACCATTGGGGGCACTATTTTCTTTGAAGATGCTTCTTGCGTTACATAAGTAATATAGCATAAGTTCCTTGGGCGCGCTTTGTCTGTTACAGCCTCATGACCTGATTGCCTGGTTATCCGAAACACATGATATTCTCGGTAGGCGGAGTAGATAACACTTTTTGGCCCTTGGCCAAAGAGGGAGAAGCCGACGGTCGATTAAGACGCATTTAAAGTTCGGACGAACACATATATGATATAAGTACTTCGGTACATACAATCATTATACATAAATTCTTTTACCCAAGCACTTGGGGGCTCTTAAATTTATATAGGCCATTTTATAATAAATGTTGTTTTCTTCTTGGTTGTTGCAAAGTCTTTTTTTACTACTCCTTTTTTCAACACGAGTGTTTGGTCAATAGACAGGTAGCCTAATTTCTCTCTAAAGCCGCTTGAGTTTAGTTTGCTAAAGAGGCCTCAAAAAAACACTCTGCCCTTGGGATATGGAGGTTGAAGCCAAAGGCTAACCCGCTTGAAGTCTGAGAGATCGGATGTATCATGTTAAAGCACGACCGAAGCACATGTTAATTTTAAGTCCAATTTTTGGGTTCACACCAAAACACTTGATTTCGTTTGAACATCAAAGTATTTATGGAAGTTTTTTGGGTTTTCGAGCTTATGGCACTTTTAAGCTATTTGTATGTTTTTAGGAGGAGGGACATCATCTTGACCGAGGTGCCCTACATAATATTTCAGCTTGGGAAATCTTTTCTGACCCACTGTTTGGCATCTTCCCCACCGACCTCCACCTCGGCGTCTCGGATATTGCTCTATATACATCAGTTTTGAATTGTGTCTTCGGTCAATAGTTGAGTTGCCCTGCTCCAGTGATTGCCTCCTACATTCTGCTTTGTTCGGCTAGGTGTGCAAAGGGATAACCACTACGATTGTACTTCCGATTGCATCGGTTAAGTACCTCGGTGGAGAAAGTTGAAAACTGGTTGTCACAATGAGTCCTAACTAGTTAGCAATCTAATGACACTGTCAAACTATAGTCCAATAGAGGTTACCCCATGGGTCGTTCATAAAATTAGCCGAAATGTTAACGGCTAGACCTCGGCTAACGCCGAATGCTACCCGGGGGCTAGTAACTGGCCTCCCAAACATATTCTCCTATGACTAAGATACGTTATAAAGCCTTACTATCTGATTGCCTTGTTTCCGCTAACACAACCGCCTCCGGGCACCAAAACATTGGCTAAGGGTTGTCTTGTCTGTACGGAAACACCCTGTGTAGCATCTACAAAGGGGTGGAAGCCGACGATAGGCCACTTTCGGATTATAAACAGCCACAAAGGAGTCAAAATAACATATCATCGGCATTTGTATTTAATACACGAAAGCTGAATTCCGTAGTGATTGCTATAAAGCCATAAATATGCATCAATTTGACTTATGATTTTGGCCAAGCTGGGTTGCCTGGCTCCTGTGCTTACCCCCTACGTTCCCGATTGTTCGGCTAGGGGGTAACGGGAGCACCTTTGTGATTGTTACTTCCGGGTCATCCGGGTTAGTACCGCAGACTGGGTGAAGCCGAAAGCTAACCATCTAAAGAATATAATTGGTCGGCAACGACGGAAGTGAAAATTTTGGTTCATTAAAGACCACAGAGTTCGGGAACATTTTTCGAACTAAATCTTCAATATTTTCCTCCCACATTGATAGGAGTTGAGGTTTCACGATCGTGGTTAACATGATATCCTGGGAAAGGAACTTATAAATGAACTATTTTTTCCAAAAGATGTTTCTTACATAGTAACATAACATATCTCTATGCGTACCTTTGTTTATAAAACCGTATGGCTGGATTGCCTTGTTTGTCGTAAATCTTTGCCCTTATAAAGGCTTTATAAAGTACGGCAAACACTCCTCGGCTACTGGCGAGGAGGTTGAAGTCGATGGTCAGTCAACAAAGTCTTGTACAATGTGGATATGAGCATTAATGATGTAAAGTACTTGGATACGTAGAATCATTACACATAAATTGTGATTAAAGTCAATTTACTCCGGATATCGATCCTTAATTCGGCCACCCGTGCCCACATTAAGTCTCGGGGGCTACTGGGCTTCGCGCTTATCATTTACAAATATTAAAGGGGGCACATCGATCCCCTGATCTGGTGTTTCCACCCGACCAGTGGCTCGGGGGGCTACTGCATTGCTTATTCGATGCAGAAAATTCAAAAAGCTCAGTGTTCGGCTTGACCGAGCTATGGGCAAACGTGTCTTCGGACAACAATAGGTACCATCTGGACCTATCCGGCATCAAGCTAATATATTATGGCAACTTCTCAAGACCCTCTCTCAAGGGCCCGCTTGTCGATCACTATTTCCTCTAAAATATTACACCACTTTTCTATTCCTAAGTATGCCGCAGAGCTAGGAGTTGATCCTCAGGCCGATTTTGTGAAATGACCTAAGTCTCAGGGGCTACTGGGATCAGCGGTTTTATGTTTTCCTGCAGGTGCATGCCGGACATTCAACGGACACACACCTTGAGGGCTACTGGTTATATATTTCGGCAGAGAATAAATTGCATCAATCGAAAATATCCGCAAAAAACAGCCCGAGACTGAGGTGGTGCACCACCTTGGAAGCAGTCCGGCATAACGATCGGATGCAAGTGGCTGACTCCACAAAGGTCATTTCCGGCATTAAGCTCGGATGAGCTCCTTCAACTTTTTCAAGACCGAGGTAATCTATGACACCTCGGACACAGTTCGAAGTTGGAGCTCGGACACAGTCCGACATTGGAGCTCGAACACAGTCCGGCGTTAGAGCTCGAACATAGCCCGTCATTTGGCGCTCAGATGCCTATCAACGTTGGAGCTCGGCTGCAAAAGACACCTCGGATGCAGTCCGGCGTTGAAGCTCGGACGCAAGAGGATACCTTGAATGTTGAATAGTGTTGCAGCTTGGCTGTGAAAAGACGCCTCGGATGTAGTTCGGCGTTGGAGCCCGGACGAGAGAGGACACCGCCACACAGGAAACACTTCAAACCCCTGGTGTGGCGTAAAAAATTACAAGACATTGATAAAGGCCGATAACTTAAAGGGGCTCCTCGGATGCCCGACATGTAAGATCTTCGGATTCACCTCGGTGATCCTCAAGATCAGAGATAGGAAGATTTATTGAACCAGTTTTCAAGACCGACGGCTGAAAAAGAAGAACAGATCGGAAGGACCGAGGAGCATCCCCAACTTGAAGACCGATTCATGGAACTACTGACGGTGTCCTGGACTAGGGGGTACTCACCACGTCATCTCCCGACCAGTGAGCCGAGCCGAGGACCCCCATGATGATTCACTAATGGGCCACTTCGGGCAGCCCATGATGCATGCAAGGGAGATTCCACAAGACTTGGCGCACAAGACAAGGACTCCTCTAAACCCTAGGCCTACGGTGCATATATAAACCTAGGGGAGGCTAGTCGATAGACGATCTCATATTCATTACTACAATCTCGTAGTAGATACATGTACTATGTACAATCAAAAGCAGGACGTAGGGTATTATCTCCTTGAGAGAGCCCGAACCTGGGTAAAATCTTGTGTCCATGTTACCATCGCTCCAAGACGCCTAGCTTAGGAGCCCTACTATGAGATATGTCGGATTTGACACCGACACCGGCCTCCCC
This sequence comes from Hordeum marinum, assembly GCA_022496015.1. Lineage (NCBI taxonomy): Eukaryota > Viridiplantae > Streptophyta > Magnoliopsida > Poales > Poaceae > Hordeum > Hordeum marinum. Next base: position 295,827,887 of record CM039673.1, on the reverse strand, counting down.
TGCCGGTGCCATGGCGGGCTCTTTGGCGATGGGCTCGACATCCTCCTCGCTCGTCGCCCCCACCGCCACTGCTGGCCCCGCCACTGCTGACGGCACGACTACTGGTCCCATCGACGAACCAGTTGCCGATCTGGGCTCGACCGCCTCTGCCGGTCCTACTCACAGCATGACTACCCGCGCCCGGGCTGGTGTGCATTGCCTGAGCACGCGCTACTCTTCCGACGAGTATGTGTGTGCTGTCGCGACCTCGACACCATCACCCATCCCCACCTCCGTTCGCGCCGCCATTAGGGACCCTCACTGGCTGGCCGCGATGCAGGAGGAGTTCGATGCCTTGCAGCACAACCACATGTGGCATCTTGTTCCGCGACCCCCTTGTGCCAACGTCATTTCTGGCAAGTAGATGTTCCGCCACAAGACTCGCCCGGACGGTTCTCTCGAGCGCTATAAGGCCCGGTGGGTGGTTCGTGGCTTTCGGCAACGCACATGCGTGGACTTCACCGACACCTTCGCTTCGGTTGTGAAACCGGGCACAATCCGCATTGTGCTTCAGTTGGAAGTCTCGCGTGCTTGGTCGGTGCATTAGTTGGATGTCTCCAACGCCTTCCTGCATGGTCACCTTGCCGAGCAGGTATTCTGTGAGCAGCCCACAGGCTTTGTCGACGCCGAGCATCCAGACTCCGTGTGTTTGCTCTCCCGCTCTCTTTACGAGATGAAGTAGGCACCATGGGCTTGGTACCAGCGTAGCGCTGCCTTCCTGTAGTCTCTAGGTTTTCGGTCCACCCGCTCCAATGCCCCACTCTTTGTGTATCATCAGGATGACGTCACGGCATATCTGCTCCTCTACGTCGACGACATCATCCTCATGGCCTCCACTGCCGAGCTCCTTCAATGGCTTACAGCTCGTCTCCGCGCCGAGTTTTCCCTCAAAAACTTGGGGCCCCTGCATTATTTTATCGGCATCGAGGTGGTCCGTCGGGCTGATGGCTTCTTTCTGCATCAGCAGAAGTACGCTCACAAGGTTCTGGAGCGCGTTGGTATGCTTAATTGCAAGTCAGCGCCCACTCCGGTCGACACGAAGGCGAAGGTTTCCGCTACGAAGGGGTCTCTTGCGACAGATGCAACGTTTTACCGTGCCATCGTTGGTGCTTTACAGTACCTGACGTTGATGCGCCCAGACCTGCAGTATGTTGTTCAGCAGGTGTGCCTCCACATGCAGTCACCGCCTGACTCCCACTGGACCCAGGTGAGGTGTATTCTTCGATACATACGCGACACCATGTCTTTGAGTCTCACCCTGACGGCCTCCACCTCCACCGACCTCGTCGCGTACTCGGACGATGACTGGGCTGGCTGCCCCGATACCCGTCGCTCCACATCCGGCTATTGCGTCTACCTTGGGCCCTCGTTGATCTGTTGGTCTTCGAAGCGACAACCCACGGTCTCACGCTCCAGCGCCGAGGCAGAGTATCGGGTTGTCGCCAATACTGTGGCGGAATGCTCTTGGGTTTGTGGGCTGCTTCAGGAGTTGCTTTGTGATGCTTCCAAGGCCACCCTTGTCTTCTGTGACAACGTCAGCGCGGTCTACCTCTTCGTCAACCCGGTGCATCATCGACGCACGAAGCATATTGAGCTCGGCATTCACTTCGTTCGTGAACAAGTTGCGCTTGGTCGTGGTCGAGTTCTCCACGTGCGATGTCGCAACAGTTCGCTGATGTGATGACTAAGGGATTGCCCACTCCCGTCTTTGAGGAGTTTCGGTCCAGTCTCTATGTCTCCGGCGACGCTTCGACTACAGGGGGAGGGGTGAATTTATATGTTGCATGAATATTATGTATAGTCTGGCCCACCTCCTAATTGTGTATAGTTAAGATAGAGGTCCACTTATACTCTATATATACGTGCACCTTGACACCTATCAATATATCAATAATAGTATTGTGAATCCCTCTCTCTACAACCCCCTTCCATGTGCCTCTTCTCTGTTCACACGCAGCCATTTCTTCTTATCATGCTTCACTTGCTTCCCCTGCAACCTCTTCCCCTCCCCAACACCAGCGGTAAATTTGAAATGACTAGCAAAAGCAGCGCAAGAAGAAAAAATCTCTGCATGCTGTTTACTAGGCAGCACCATATCAGTATTTCTTTCGTTCTCTCCCTCCACTTCATCCGGCAGAATGCAGTTTGCCCATTACACTGGTTTTACAAAGATTCAGCCAATCCACTAAACATAGGCTGCACGATAAGTATTTGACGAAATGCATAAATCAAATATAACTTTTATACTTCGCTAAATATAAATGATTGGTTTGGAATGATCAAAACTTAGTGAAGTAAGATTACTTCACTAACCTTCACTCGGCCGGGTACTCCTTTATCTTCTAGGGGACGGGCTAGATTTTCTTTTTTTTTTTGAGAGAGAGACGGGCTAGAGTTGCTCTCAAGCTTAGTCTGCGATTCTTTCCAAAAGTTTGAAACGTGACGTGCTGTTGTGTGTGCTAGTATATACCAGGTGCCGGTCAAACTAAGTAGGATATGAACCAAATCGTTTGGAAAAACTGAGCGTCCTAAAAATGCAAATTCTTCACGTGGCTTGCCCTTACAAATAGAATTTGAATGGCTGACAGACTTGACCGTCGCAGATGGCCAAACTGCAACCTATGTCCACTCTGCCAACAAGTTCAGAAATCGGCGGCCCACCTTCTCTTCCAGTGTAGATACATCATTCGGGCCTGGGGCATGATCAAAACTTGGCTGGCACTTCATGATGTATGGCCCAACAATTGGTTGGTTCTGAACTCCGTTGAGGACTCACGGAGGCAAAACGCCACTAAGCAGACCCCGTCGAGAAGGCCGCTCGCCTTCCTGATGACGCTTATCTCATGGGAAACATGGGAGGAACACGATGCCTGAGTTTTCCGTAACACAGCCGTTCCGATTGGAGTGATCGTCGATAAGATCAAAAAGGAATACTCGCTTTGATATAATAATCCCTCCAGAACTATGTTTTCTTTCAACCCTTTCAACCAATCAATGCGACCTCATAGGATAGCTTTTACTAAAACTTGAGCAGTTTCTTGAAAACTTGCTTCAGATATGAAACTTTGGGTATTCAGGGAAGCCCTTGTTATTTCCAATAAGATTGTCCAATAATAAATCGATTCATCCATAGGGCACCCTTACTTCACTTTTTTATTTTGCATCTTTCATTGAAGAGGGAGGGAAGAAGTATAGAATTTTTTCACTATTTCCGATCGATAAAGATAAAGAAAGACACACATACGATATATGTATTAGTAGAATTTAGGATATTACTCTATCCAGGAGCAAAACACTTGTATAATATCATGTCGCGAGGTGATATAATTAAGTTAACCCATGGCCACAAACTCTTAACCTTCCTCCTTAATCTGAAAATGGCAAATCTTTTGTCTTGTTTATAAAGAAAACTAGGTAGCATCGATGGCGGTCAGAGTCGACGACATGGATGTTTATCGATGTTCGCGTGCGTGGTTCGTACGCGCGATACCTTTTTCTCTGTAAGACTGTTCTTTATTGATAAAAAATAAAGGTATACGCGCGATACTACCCTTGACTCCCCTTCCATTTTGGGTCCGAATCAAGTTCCGATCGATCAGGAAGATGCGTATCCAGCCGCGCATGCAACTGGCTACTGGCTGGCTGATATTCCTGGCAACATACACGCATGCATGCGTAGGCATCTCTCCAACGTCAATGTCGCGATAATGCATATGCATTCCATGGCAACTTACAGTTTTCTCTCGTGCATATATACAATTTATCGACCCGGCCGGCCAATTTTATCGTGCAAATCAATGCCAGGTTTGTAAAGTGGATGATCCGGTCAAACGGCCGGCAGGCCGGAGTAGAACCGGGAATATCAATCAACAAGTTTATCGACATTCAGATGCCTGCACGGGTATCATCTATCTAGTCATGCCTGCGAGGACTCCATTGGCTACTAGTACTCACAAGGCTGCTAGTGCTAGGTTCCTTGATTCTATATATATGCACGCATGATCCGATTCATCTCTTTATGCTAGATATGTATCCCATATTCATGCATGCGATCAAGGGGAAAATATGTTTTTTTCCTTAAGTTTTCTAAAATTATAGACTTGGTCCCTTAAGATATTTTGATATACATTTGGTCCTTCAAGTCACAAAACCGGCCAAGTTTGGTTCAAAACCAGATTTTCAGCACGTTTGACCGGGTTTGACCATGCTGACCAGGTTTGATCGATGAACAGTAATTAAATAAATAGCAAACAAATTCAGAAAATTCTGAAATTCGGTGGCAGCCAAGATGCTTGGATACACTGGTTGCGTGAAATTTTTGTGCACAAGGTGCTATTTATTTGAGTTTACTGTTCATTGGTCAAACCTGGTCAACCCGGTCAAATCCGGTCAAACATGGTCAAACCCAACATGTTTCGAAATCTGATTTTGGACCAAACCTATCTGAATTTGAGACTTGAAGGATTAAATGTATATAAAAAAATTGAGGAACCAAAAACATACTTTTCTCTATGATCAACGATCACAAAGAAGGTTACTCCACGTTAAAATTTGGAGTCTTGGAGAGGATTAAAACGGAAGGACGGAAGCTTCGGTCTTCATATATATCGATCCATCCGTAGACGATCTTTGGTGATAGCAATGGGTCATGAGCATATGCATGGACAACAAATAAAGGTCCATCCTTATCTTGAAAGATCCGATCTCCCATACACATATGATCTCTGCTACCTCAGAAGAACCGAATATGTCCGTCCATCCGTAAATCCATCCTCTAGAGATGAGTGCTACCCGCCCCGTGGCTTCGGTCAAACTAAACTGATCATTATGTTCCGTTGCACGATTTGGTTCAGATTTACTTTGCAGGCTCACAATCCAAAATACTAAATAATGTTCGCATGGCTCCATTCCATCTGGGTCCGTTCGAAATTAGTTAAACTAGCGAACGTGTCCGTGCGTTACAACGGGAGAAAAAACACACCCCTCGTACGTACTCAACGACATTGACAAATCTCTTGAAATAATTTACGTTGTCGTACGAGAAACAACAGATAAGTGATATTGCGCGGAGGCATAAAGATAAGACGATATTCTAAGTATACTAAAGGTATGTTTAATTTATTACACAACGTTAGCTTATGTACATCCCCTATGCCATTATATTATATTTTATAAGAGCATCAGACTATCCTATCTAGTCAATTTAAATGAGTAAAGAACATATATATTATGCATTTTTAAAACACACTATATAAAGAAAAATATTAATTAAGAATGCATTCTAAACAGAATTTTAGAAAAAAAATAACAAGCAGGATAATAACATACTTAATCTACACATTTTTTTGAACGATATTCATATATAATATGTTTAGTTTGAATCTAGGATTTGAAATATATGATTTTTTAAAAGTATTTAAATCTGTCAAAAAAAGAGAAAAAATATCAGACACGTCGTTAGCATATGTACATCCACTATGTCGTCAATATTAGATTTTATGAGAGCATCAGACTATTCTATCTAGTCAATTTAAATGAGTAGAAAACGTATACTTTTGAACGATTTTCAAAATACACCATATATAAAGAAAACTATTAATTAAGAGTGCATTCTAAACATAATTTTAGAAAAAAATAACATGCGGGATAATAAAATATTTGAAATCTACAGTCTTTTGAACGATTTTCGTATATAATATGTTTAGTTTGGATTTAGGATTTGAAATAATGTTTTTTACCATTTAAATATGTAAAAAAATATAAAGTAGCTGAACCGAAACTGCAACATTGTGCACAGATAGGCTTGGGCGAGGCAATTTTATCCTACGCCAATGAAAATTGAAGAAAAATTACACAAAAAAGGTGGAAGTCACGGGATTCAAACTCAGGTGACCTCTTCAGGGCCGTTAGGCTCAGGGCACCAGGCTAGTGCAGCAGTTGTGATACTTCTAGGGTTTCCTTGTAGATAAAGAATAAATTTGGAGGTTACTTAGAAGGAAAGAACGAATCATTTTCTGCACTTACCGGTGGCATAGAGGGTAATTACTGATAATTTCGGAAATAAATATGATGACGAACGATCAGAAGTTATCCGTACTTTATTATTAGATAAAAATTAAGAGAAAAATAGATAGATCATTTGCAACTGAATTTGCGTGTGTGTCAAAATATACATCCTCTGTTATTAAATATAAGACATTTTGACAGTTAAAATAGATAGTAGGAGCAGTGATGAATCTAGTAGGAGGTTTTTAATAGTCTTAAACCCCCCTCTAGCACTATCAAATTAATTTTTAATACTAATTTCAATGCCCAATCTAGCCACTTACTAGCCCAACCAAACACATGTTAATGCTACACAGACAGCTCAGCCCCTCCTTTAGTTTTTTCTAGATTCGCCAATACGTACGAGAGAGTGTCAAATTTATCTGCTACCGTGCGTCTGCCGTAAGTATGTGTTTACGTACGAAAGTGGTATTGATCCATCCAACGGAACGTGTAGTCGGCAGTTGTCTCACTCTTTTTATAGATGTAAATGTTAATATATATGCGTATACATTCATGATCCATCCAACGGGACGTGTAGTCGGCAGTTGTCTCACTCTTTTTATAGATGTAAATGTTAATATATATGCGTATACATTCATCTCTATGAATGTACACATTTATATCTTATCTTTATAAGGACCTTTGAGAGACTGATTTGAGATATCATCTTGAGGTTTATGAAGTCATCGTAGGCGCCTCGTCGTTGATGGAAATGTTTTGGTTCACAGTTGTCTCAGTCTTTGAGGCCATCTTCAGTGTCAACCCCTGAAACACCCGTGTGTTATACCGTGTTCGAACGTGTTGGTGTATCGGTTCGCTCGACAGTCCGGATGCATCTTTTTCTTGTAAACCAAAGATAAATTAGGAGGGTTTTCCAGGCGTTCGGACCGGTACCAGTCTGCTTCTGACTGCCTTGGCACACTATTAACACCTTCCTTGTCCGTGCTCTTTCCACCTGAAACGGCGAGCACCGCACCAAAACGTCAGTACCGCATTTATGTCTGTTCAGAGAGGACGCGGCCTCTTAGTGATACCGACATTGAAAGTGCGTGCCGGCTAATAAAGCGTCGTCCGTGTCGTGGTGCAGGCGACTGCTCCGCGTTCAAACGACACCCTATCAATTCGTTGCCCTACGCTAATGATATGTGGTTGCCATGAAACCTGCTCCGACGCTATCTGTTTGTCTGTGTGCCACCTCCAACTAACCACACCACTGCGGCCTATTGCCATCCGCGTGCTAGATAAACTTCAACCCCAGCCATAGCCACAGCCGTCCTCCTTCTGCCCCTTTTCCCTCTCCGCATCACGCCCGCCATGGCTTCCTCACGCTCCAAAGCCCTCTAAGACAACCTCTCGTTCGAGCAGAAGAAGAAGAAGGCCACCATTGCTATTTGCTAGCAGTCACACAAGCACACAAAGGCCAACGATGTCCTAATCGAGGGCGCGGCTGAGGAAGAGCCGGTGCCGCCCTTCTCGCCGGTGCATGTTGACATTACCATCGGCGAAGCCCGTGTCCACTAAAGGGATATGATGCGAGAGGAGCGGGAGGCCAAGTTCCGGCGGGCGCAGACCGACCATGCAACCTATGTCTGCTCGACAAGCATTGGCCCGCAGGGGAATGGGCGTCGGCGATCGTTTAGATTATGTTTAGAGTAGGATTTAGTTAAGAAGTGTTCAAAATGCAATGGATTTGTCCGGTTTAAATATAAATCAGACGGCCTGCATGAATTTGGTCCACTTAATTAAAAACCGATTTGAAATGTACATGAATACTGTTGAATGTCCGGCTTCCGCATCCCTATCAACGAACTGGTCCTCCGGTCCGTGAAAGATACGGGAAAGAATTTACTGGGCAGCGTTGGAGACGGTGTTAATTATCTCATTCTAGGAATGCATCCATGTTGCGTACGTAAATACTATTTTCTCCATCTAGAATTATGTATCACGAAAATGAATAAAAATTGAATGTATTTGGAACTAAAATATGTCTAGATACATCCATTCGTTCGATAAGTATTTCGAACGGAGGGAATACATGATTAGCTTAGCTTTTTCACGGAGTCACAGTGCATGCTGGCTGTACAAGGGCACACGTAAGTACGTGGCTTAGCTACGAATGATATGGCTTTTTTAGATGCATGCATGCATGCGTGGATGGATAGATATATAAATAGATAAGTGATGTTTTTTAGGGTTCGATAAGTGATGTTGGTCCTATGATCCATTTGCACTGCAACACTCTACAGACAGGCTGCATATAGCACGGGCTGTAATGTACTGGATAAGACAAGTGGCGCGCGTCACTATTAAGATTAGGGATATAGATAGATGATGCAGCGAATGCACTACCGGTGCCAACTGTCTCTCATAGTACACATCCACGTGTAGCTAGCTGTAGATATATACACGCATGGTGATGATCAAGAGATAATGATGGATATATCCTGGAAAGACGATAAGGAATCACTCGAAACATCTCGAGGAAGCATGTTTCCCTGCTGCTACTTATTGGTCTCCGGTTCCCTGAAGCAACGCCGAACAAGAGAGCCAAAGCAACATAGCTGCTGAACATATCTCCTGTTTTCCTTTGGTAGTGTCTCCGTTGACCATTCATGATTGACAAGTTTTGAGATAGTTCTTCCATAATTTTGACAATCATACGTGTAGTTTGCACGTGACATTAGACCATATGAATTTATTTCATCTCGTGATTCAGCTTTATTTTTATGCAATATTATTGTTAGGATGTCCACTTAGTTCTTGGTATTAGACGTAGCATCTTGAAAGTATGTATGGTGTCGTCCAAATAATGATGAGGGCCTACCACAGCAATGGCTAGATATGTCTAGTTAACCTTTTTTCGTAAATATGCAAAGCTTATGTATCATTTTATTGATAAAAAAAAGAATGGGTACCATAGAAGCACCGTTCATGACATGAAACGCAGGAAGGCAGGAAGACGTGAACATCAAATCCAAAGGAGAGAGACAAGGGATGCTTGGACCAAACATGGAAAAGACACAACTAAACCTACCAAGCCTAGAACTAGGGAGGCAGGTCGAACCAGCATGACGTCGAACATCTTCAAATCCATACTAGGGACACCGCAAGTGAGCAAGATAGCGCCTTCAAGAGGGGAATGACGTCATGATGCCGCCGTCATCTGATCCGGAGAACCGGGCCTAGGGTTTCCTCCGATGATCGAAGAGAGGCACGGATAAAGGCCATGGTTGCGTCATCAATAGGGAAACGGTACCCACGAGTAACATCGCTGCCAACATCGACAAGCTGAGCATGATTTTGCATGTGCTGAGTCCGAGCAATCCCATAGTGCCATATCAAGATCCAAGGATGAGGAAGTCAGCCCACCATACGATCGCCACCTCAGGAGGGAGGAGGTGGGGCTGCACCTGCAACTGCCAAAAAATGCGAGCGGGCGTAGAGAACCGATGAGGAGGTTAGGATGGTGATCGGCATGCCGACAAGCAGGAACCAGAAGGAAATGCAGATCCGGGCACTGGAGGCGGGGCCACCAGAATACCGACGAGCCGAAGAAGCTGGGAGGGGCACAACAACCTAAGCATCAAGGTCGAAACCGCACCGACAGAGGATGTTGGACAGCCACACACACCCGATAACACAGTTACGTGGTCGCCGAGACAGAAGTGGTGCTGACAAGGATCCCCCGCGATGCTTCGACCATCTACCAGGAATCCAGGAGAAACCACTGTGACCACATGCACAGAAGTCGCCACCGCCGCTCGGAGGAGGCACCGCGAATACGGGGGGTGGCTTGTAATGGGGCAAGACCAAACATAGGCAACCTGGCCACCTCCACCCAAGTGCCCCTCTAGTTGATGCAAATCGTCATGTACAATATCTTAGACACAATTGAGCCCTCACACATGTTTACTATTCAACCATTTGATCATAAAGAACTCGAGTTAACCCCAAACAGATATAGGTTTTGGCACACTATCCAAGGACCACACTAGCTTGTCGATATCCATAGGCCTGGAGTGCAAGGAGAAAGTGGGAAGTGGTGGAGCATCGCCGGGACTATTTGTGGGGACCCCGACTCATAAGTCGTGGTCACCGAATGCACATGTACCGTGATCCCAGAGATCAATGCTCACTGAACACACAGAAGCTGGATAACAAGAGTCTTACATCCATATTTAACGTCTTACATGAATTGTTGGAAATATGCCCTAGAGGCAATAATAAATTAGTTATTATCATATTTCCTTGTTCATGATAATCGTTTATTACCCATGCTATAATTGTATTGATCGGAAACTTAGATGCATGTGTGGATACATATACAAAACCATGTCCCTAGTATGCCTATAACAGACTAGCTCATTGATCAAAAGATGGTTAAGGTTTCCTAGCTATGGACATGAGATGTCATTTGATAACTGGATCACATCATTAGGAGAATGATGTGATGGACAAGACCCAAACTACAAAACGTAGCATATGATCATGTCAGTTTATTGCTGCTGTTTTCTGCATGTCAAGTATGTGTTCCTATGACCATGAGATCATGCAACTCACGGACATCGGAGGAGTGCCTTGTGTGTATCAAACATCGCAACGTAACTGGGTGACTATAAAGGTGCTCTACAGGTATCTCCGAGGGTTTTTGTTGAGTTGGCATGGATCGAGACTGGGATTTGTTACTCCGTGTAACAGAGAGTTATCTCGGGGCCCACTCGGTAATACAACATCACAATGAGCCTTGCAAGCAATGTGACTAATTGTTAGTTGCGGGATCTTGTATTACGGAACGAGTAAAGAGACTTGCCGGTAACGAGGTTGAACTAGGTATGGAGATACCGACGATCGAATCTCGGGCAAGTAACATACCGAAGAACAAAGGGAACATCATACGGGATTAACTGAATCCTTGACATAGAGATTCGACCGCTAAAGATCTTCGTAGAATATGTAGAAACCAATGTGGACATCCAGGTCCCGCCATTGGTTATTGACCGTAGAGGTGTCTCGGTCATGTCTACATAGTTCTCGAACCCGCAGGGTCTGCACACTTAAGGTTTGGTGACGTTTCGGTAGTGTAGAGTTATGTATGGTGGTGACCGAAGTTTGTTCGGAGTCCCAGATGAGATCCCGGACGTCACGAGGAGCTTCGTAATGCTCCGGAGGTAAAGATTCATATATAGTATGTCCCAGTTTGGTCGCCGGAAAAGTTCCGGGCTCATCGGTAGTGTACCGGGAGTGCCGGTAGTGTACCGGGAGACCACCGGGAGGGGTATTTCGACCCAAGAGGCTTTATGGGCTGTAGGAGGATGAATACCAGCCCTTAGTGGGCTGGTGGAAGTCCTACACAAAGCCCATGAGGCTGGGAAGAAAATACCAAAAGGAAAAAGGTGGAAAAAGGCAAAAAAGGGCCAAATAAGGAAGGAGTCCTAATCCTACTAGGAGTGGAGGAGGAGGACTCCTCCCTCCTTGGTTTGGCCGACCCAAGGGCTGCATTTTTGGAAGCCAAGCCTCCTCCTCCTCTCCTCCTATATATACTAGAGGATTTTAGGGTTTTGGCACAAGATTTTCAGCCACGTGCCACCCGTTCCTCTAGTGCATAGCTTCTCCTCTAGATCGGATTTCTGCAGTGCTTAGGCGAAGCCCTGCTGGAATAGCTCCACCACCATCTCCGGAGCGGCGTCACGCTGCCGGAGAACTCTTCCTCCCCTCCACTTCCTCTTGCTGGATCAAGACGGTGGAGATCGTCATCAAGCTGCACGTGTGCTGAACGCGGAGGTGCCGTCCGTTCGGTACTAGATCGGAAGGATCATGATCAAGGCCACGAGACGATTCATGATGAGTTCGTGGGACGGACCGTGATGAGTTCGCGAGACGGATCATGATTGGATCGCGGGACGGATCGTGATGAGATCGCGGGACGCTCGGCGATTTGGATCGCGAAGATGTTCGACTACACCAACCGCGTTTCTTAACGCTTCCCGCTTAGCGATCTACAAGGGTACGTAGATCCACTCTCCCTCTCGTAGATGCTCATCACCATGGATAGGTTTGAGTGTGCGTAGGAAAATTTTTGTTTCCCATGCGACGTTCTCCAATAGTGGTATCAGAGCTAGGTTGATGATTCGATGAGATCTCGAGTAGAACACAAAAGGTTTGTGGGCGTTGATGCTTAGATTGCTTCCTCCCTTGGTCGTGTTTTGGTTCAGTGGTATTGTGGGATGAAGCGGCCTAGACCAACCTTACTCGTACGCTTACGAGAGACCGGTTCCCTCAACTGCACTTGTTGCAAAAGATGGCTAGCGGGTGTCAGTTTCTCCTACTTTAGTTGGATCGGATTCGACAAAGGCGGTCCTTGAGAAGGTTCAAAAGCAAACTAGTGTATCACCGTTGTAGTTTATGCGTAGGTGAGAATCGTTCTTGCTAGATACCCGTAGCAGCCACGTAAAACATGCAACAACAATTAGAGGACGTCTAACTTGTTTTTGCAGGGTATGCTGTGATGTGATATGGCTAATTACATGATGTGATATATGATGTATGAGATGATCATGTGATGTATAGAATTTCATGACTTGCACGTCGATGAGTACGGCAACTGGCAGGAGCCATAGGGTTGACTTTAATTATTGTATGACCTGCGTGTCAATCATTAAGCTCTATGTAATGCTTTACTTTATCGCTAAGCGGTAGCAATAGAAGTAGAAGCAGGGCTGGCGCCACAACCCTAATGGCAGCACGTTGATGGAGATCAAGATGATGGAGATCATGGTGTCATGCCGGTGACGATGGAGATCATGCCGGTGTTTTGAAGATGGAGATCTTAAACACAAGTTCATGGCCATATCATGTCACTTATGAATTGCATGAGATGTTAATCTTTTTATGCACCTTGTTTTGCTTAGGACGACAGTAGCATTATAAGGTGATCCCTCACTTAATTTCAAGATAAATTGTGTTCTCCCCGAGTGTGCACCGTTGTGAAAGTTCGTCGTGTTGAGACACCACGTGATGATCGGGTGTGATAGACTCTACGTTCACATACAACGGGTGCAAGCCAGATTTGCACGTGTAGAACACTCGGGTTAAACTTGACGAGCCTAGCATGTACAGACATGGCCTCGGAACACAAGAGACCGAAAGGTCGAACATGAGTCATATAGTAGATATGATCAACATAATGATGTTCACCATTGCAGCCACCTCAACTCACGTGATGATCGGACTTGAGTTGGTGAATTTGGATCATGTATCACTCGAATGATCGGAGGGATGTCAATTTGAGTAGGAGTTCTTAAGTAATATGATTAATTGAACTCATTATCATGAACATAGTCAGTAGTGTCTTTGCAAATTATGTTGTAGATTTCTAGCTCGCGCTGTAGCTCCCTTAAAAAAATTTTATATGTTCCTAGAGAAATAGAGTTGAAAGATTATGGTAGCAATATTGCGGACTGGGTCCGTGATCTGAGGATTGTCCTCTTTGCTGCACAGAAGGCTTATGTCCTTAATGCACCGCTCGGTGCGCCAACCCCTCCAGCGTCGTCTGTAGATGTTGTGAACATCTGACAGGCACGTTCTGATGACTACTTGATAGTTTAGTGCGTCGTGCATTACGGCTTAGAATTGAGGCTCCAAAATGTTTTGAACGTCAGGGAACATATGAGATGTTTCTAAGAGCTGAAATTAGGATCTCAGGCTCGTGCCCATGTTGCGAGATATGAGATCTCCAACAAGATTCTTTGCCTGCAAGATGAAAGATAATAGCTCAATCGTTGAGCATGTACTCAGATTATCTGGGTACTACAATCGCTTGAATCAAGTGGGAGTTGATCTTCCAGATAAGATAGTGATTGATATAGTTCTCCAAGTCACTGTCACTAAAGCTACTAGAACTTAGTGATGAACTATAAAACGCCAGGGATAGAAGTATTGATCCCTGAGTTGTTCGCAATGTGTGACACCGCGAAGGTAGAAATCAAGAAGGAGCGTCAAGTGTTGATGGTTAATCAAACCACTAGTTTCGAGGAGGGCAAGAGCAAGGAGGGAAACTTCAAGGATAGCAAGTCAGTTGCTACTCCAGTGAAGCAACCCGAAGTTGAACTCAAACCCGAGACTAAGTGCTTCTGTTATGAGGTGAGCGGTCGCTGAAGCGGAACAACCCTAGATACTTGGTAGATAAGAAGGCTGGCAACATCGACAGAAGTATATTTGATATACGAGTTATTGATGTGTACCTTGATAGTACTCTTAGTAGCACCTGGGTATTGGATACCAGTTCGGTTGCTAAATGTTAGTAACTCAAAATAAAAGCTACGGAATAAACGGAGAACTAGCTAAGGGTGAGGTGACGATGTGTGTTGGAAATGTTTCCAAGGTTGATGTGATCAACATCGCACGCTCTCTCTACCTTCAGGATTAGTGACGAACCTAAATAAATGTTATTTGGTGTTTCGCGTTGAGCATGGACATGGTTAGATCATGTTTATTGCAATACAGTTATTCATTTAAGTTAGAGAATAATGGTTATTCTGTTTACATGAATAATACCTTCAATGGTCATGCACCCAGTGAGAATGGTTTGTTGAAATCTTGATCGTAGTAATACACATGTTCATAACATTGATGTCAAAAGATACAAAGTTAATAATGATAGTACCACATACTTGTGGCACTGCCGCCAAATGTCATATTGGTATAAAGCGCATGAAGTAACTCCATGCAAATGGATCTTTAGACTTATTCGATTTCGAATCAGTTGAGACATGCGAACCATGCCTCTTGGGCAAGATGACTAAAAACCCCGTTGGATGGAGCGGGCAAGTGATTCATTGGAAATGATACATGTTGATGTATGCAATTCAGTGAGTCTTGTAGCGTGTAGTGGATATCGTTATTTTCTTACCTTCACTGGTGATTTAAGTAGATATAGTGTATATTTACTTAATGAAACACAAGTCTGGATTGTTTTAAAGGTTCAAGCAAATTCAGAGTGAAGTTTCAGATCATCGTGACAAGAAGATAAAAATGACTGTGATATGATCGTGGAGGTGAATATTTGAGTTACGAGTTTGGCATACAACTTAAGATAATGTGAAATTTGTTTCACAACTAACGCCACCTGAAACACCATAGTGTGATGGTGTGTCCGAACAGCATAGTCATTCTCTATTGGATATGGTGCGTGCTATGATGTCTCTTATTGTTTTACTACTATAATTTTAGGGTTATGCATTAGAGACAACTACATTCACTTTAAATAGGGCATCATCTAAATCCGTTGAGATGACACCATGTGAATTATGGTTTGATAGAAACCTAAGCTGCCATTTCTTAATATTTGGGGCTGCGACACTTGTGTGGAAAATGTTTTCACCTAATGAGGTCGAACCCAAGGCGGACAAATGTATCTTCATAGAATACCCTAAGAACAGTTGGGTGAACCTTCTATCTCAGATCCAAGTGCAAAGTGTTTGTTGCTAAAAATGGGTCCTTTCTCGAGGAAAAGTTTCTCTCAAAAGAATTGAGTGGGAGGAAGATAGAAATTGATGAGGTTGTTAAACCTTTGTTCAACCAGAGAGTAGCGCAGCGCAGAAAGATGTTTCTGTAAAGCCTACGTTAGTTGAAAGAGGAAGTTAATGATGATGATCATGAAGCTTCAGGATCAAGTTACTATCGAACTTCGTAGGTCGACAAGGATGTGTACTGCTCCTAAGTGGTACGACAACCCTGTCTTGGAGGTCATGTTGTTGGACAACGATGAACCTACGAGCTATGGAGAAGCGATGATGGGCCCAGATTCCGACAAATGGTTAGAGGACATGAAATCCGAGAAAGGATCCATGTATGAAAACCAAGTATAGACTTTGGTGGACTTGTAGGACGGCAGGTCGTTAAGTACAAATGGATCTTTAAGATGAAGACAGACGTTGATGGTAATTGTCACCATTTATAAAGCTCGACTTGTTGCAAAGAAGTTTACGACAAGTTCAAGGAGTTGACTACGATGAGACCTTCTCACTCGTAGCGATGCTAAAGTCTGTTGGAATTATGTTAGCAGTTGCTGCATTTTTCAAATTATGAAATCTGGCAGATGGATGTCAAAACATCGTTTCCTTAACGGTTTACTTGAGGAAAGGTTGTATGTGATACAACCAGGAGGTTTTTTCAGTCCTAGGGATGCTAAAAGGTGTGCAAGCTTCAGTGATCCTTCTATGGACTGAAGCAAGTATCTCGGAGTTGGAATATACGCTTTGATGAGGTGATCAAAGTTTTGATGTTTATACAAAGTTTACGAGAAACTTGTATTTACAATAAAGTGAGTGGGAGCACTATAGAATTTCTGATAAGTATATGTGGATGACATATTGTTGATCGGAAATAATGTAGGATTTCTGGAAAGCATGAATGGTTGTTTGAAAAGTGATTTTCAAAGGAAGACCTGGATAAAGCTGCCTAATTGTTGAGCATGAAAATCTATAGAGATAGATCAAGATGCTTGATGAGACTTTCAATGAGTGCATACCTTGATAAGATTTTGAAAGAGTTCAAAATGGATCAGTCAGAGAAATAGTTCTCGTCTGATTTGTAAGGTGTGAAGTTGAGTGAGACTCAAAGCTCGACAACGGCAGAAGAAAGAGAAAGGACGAACGTCATCCCCTATGCCTTAGCCATAGGCTCTGTACAGTATGCCATGCTGTGTACCGCACATGTGTGTGCCTTGGCATGAGTACGTCAGGGGGTACAAGAGTGAACCAGGAGTGGATCACTGGACAACGGTCAATATTATCCTTAGTAACTAAAAGACTAAGGAGATGTTTCTCGATTATGAAGGTGATAAAGAGTTTGTCGTAAAGAGTTATGTCGATGCAAGTTTAACACCAATCCGGATGACTAGCAATAGCAATCTGGATACGTATAGTGGAGCAACCATTTGGAAATAGTACCAAGTGGAGTGTGGTAGCAGTGTTTACGGTATGACATAGAGATTTGCAAAGTACACACGGATCTGAATATCGCAGACACGTTGACTATAATACCTCTCTCACATGCAAATCATGATCGAGCCCCAGAACTAATTGGGTGTTAGATTCATAACAATGCGAATCACATGGTGATGTGAACTAGATTATTGACTCTAGTGCAAGTGGGAGACTATTGGAAATATGCCCTAGAGGCAATAATAAATTAGTTATTATCATATTTCCTTGTTCATGATAATCGTTTATTACCCATGCTATAATTGTATTGATCGGAAACTTAGATGCATGTGTGGATACATATACAAAACCATGTCCCTAGTATGCCTCTAATAGACTAGCTCATTGATCAAAAGATGGTTAAGGTTTCCTAGCCATGGACATGAGATGTCATTTGATAACTGGATCACATCATTAGGAGAATGATGTGATGGACAAGACCCAAACTACAAAACGTAGCATATGATCATGTCAGTTTATTGCTGCTGTTTTCTGCATGTCAAGTATGTATTCCTATGACCATGAGATCATGCAACTCACGGACATCGGAGGAGTGCCTTGTGTGTATCAAACATCGCAACGTAACTGGGTGACTATAAAGGTGCTCTACAGGTATCTCCGAGCGTGTTTGTTGAGTTGGCATGGATCGATACTGGGATTTGTTACTCCGTGTGACGTAGAGGTATCTCTGGGCCCACTCGGTAATACAACATCACAATGAGCCTTGCAAGCAATGTGACTAATTATTAGTTCCAAGATCTTGTATTACGGAATGAGTAAAGAGACTTGCCGGTAACGAGGTTGAACTAGGTATGGAGATACCGACGATCGAATCTCGGGCAAGTAACATACCGAAGAACAAAGGGAACTTCGTACGGGATTAACTGAATCCTTGACATAGAGGTTCGACCGATAAAGATCTTCATAGAATATGTAGGAACCAATGTGGACATCCAGGTCCCTCCATTGGTTATTGACCATAGAGGTGTCTCGGTCATGTCTACATACTTCTCGAACCCCCAGGGTCTGCACACTTAAGGTTTGGTGATGTTTCGGTAGTGTAGAGTTATGTATTGTGGTGACCAAAGTTTGTTCAGAGTCCTGGATGAGATCCCGAACATCACGAGGAGCTCCGGAATGGTCCGGAGGTAAAGATTCATATATAGGAAGTCCCAGTTTGGTCGCCGAAAAAGTTCCGGGCTCATCGGTAGTGTACCGGGAGTGCCGGTAGTGTACCGGGAGACCACCGGGAGGGGTATTTCGACCCAAGAGGCTTTATGGGCTGTAGGAGGATGAATACCAGCCCTTAGTAGGCTGGTGGAAGTCCTACACAAAGCCCATGAGGCTGGGAAGAAAATACCAAAAGGAAAAAGGTGGAAAAAGGCAAAAAAATGGCCAAATAAGGAAGGAGTCCTAATCCTACTAGGAGTGGAGGAGGAGGACTCCTCCCTCCTTGGTTTGGCCGACCCAAGGGCTGCATTTTTGGAAGCCAAGCCTCCTCCTCCTCTCCTCCTATATATACTAGAGGATTTTAGGGTTTTGGCACAAGATTTTCAGCCACGTGCCACCCGTTCCTCTAGTGCATAGCTTCTCCTCTAGATCGGATTTCTACAGTGCTTAGGCGAAGCCCTGCTGGAATAGCTCCACCACCATCTCCGGAGCGCCGTCACGCTGCCCGAGAACTCTTCCTCCCCTCCACTTCCTCTTGCTGGATCAAGACGGTGGAGATCGTCATCAAGCTGCACGTGTGCTGAACGTAGAGGTGACGTCCGTTCGGTACTAGATCGGAAGGATCATGATCAAGGCCACGAGACGATTCGTGATGAGTTCGCGAGACGGATCATGATTGGATCGCGAGACGGATCGTGATTGGAACGTGGGATGGATCGTGATGAGATCGCGGGACGCTCGGCGATTTGGATCGCGAAGATGTTCGACTACACCAACCGCGTTTCTTAACGCTTCCCGCTTAGCGATCTACAAGGGTACGTAGATCTACTCTCCCTCTCGTAGATGCTCATCACCATGGATAGGTTTGAGTGTGCGTAGGAAATTTTTTGTTTCCCATGCGACGTTCCCCAACATGAATAATGACCACGAAGGTCTTAGTCTTATATAGATAGGGACACACGGGCCAAACACTTAAATAGAACAAGCAGCGGAAATCTTGGTCGAAAGCATGAACCCATGCCATCTGCCTTAACCTACAGGCATTCTGACTGGAAAGCGTCCTAGTTCGCATGTTCGTCTCCAACGAACTCTTCAACATACTCCTGTTCTTTCATGCCTGGCCAATTAAATAACCAGTGGCAAGCCAATGAGTACTTTGAATATACTCGCAAGCAACCCAAGTGTGGAACGAGGTAACAATGATGCATGGTATAGCACTAAGTAGGTAAATTTGCGGAAAGCTAATTTTGTATGAAAATGACATGATCAAGTAACTTGTAAGCATGCATCAACAACTAGCAGGTATCCATGTGAACAAATTGCAGATATCATCACAAGTATTGGTTGAACATCTCATGTTCACTCATCACGCTAAGTCATTGGTCTTAGCTCATGTGACCTCTTGTCACCATCTCATCCGTACTCTCACCAAGTTTTACGAAAACATCCAGACGTAGTCTAAGAAGGACCTCCAACTGTCCATGACCGTGGACGCGGCTATTCGAATAGTTTTACACTCTGTAGAGGTTGCACACTTTACCCACAAAACTCGGGGAACTTCCGTGTCATCCACGACTCGCGGTATATAACATACCTGAGGTAAGCACCCGAACAATGCCTTTCCCCTAGCGATACTAAACAAAGAGTCCACTCGATTGGTACCCAGCCCTCACGATGTACATCACACGAGCCTCGCTCTAATCTTACCATCCATGAGGGGACCAACGGTGTGCCCGGTGCCTGTGAAGACAGCACATGATCGTACATACCAGTACTACCCCGTAACGAGAGTGACCACGCCACTCCCGCCACTAGTAATGCGGGCTCCTTGCGAGTACCCACCAAGGTAATCAACAAAGCCCTGTCCCATAAGGGGTATTGTGGTTGCGCATGTGATTTTGGGATGGTCAGCAGACCTTAGAACTCTCTGTTTTCGAAAACACATAATCACTTGTTCTGGCACACCACTTCTTTCTCAAGTGGTCGCCCATCTCATCAATATCTCCCTCGGGCATGAGTGGCACCCGACGGGGTTTTCGAAAGTTCTTGAAATCATTTCTCTCTTTCCATCACTATGCATAGTCTCGATCCCACTTGCGTAGCATCTACTAGCATCCTATCTATACCCACCCGCATAACCCTTCTAAGGTGGTAGGGTCATGCACGATGCAAGTGTCAAAGGAAAAGTATCGGAGGCATCCCATCGAAAGGGGAACACCACATCACATGATCAATTATGATGAAAGTAAAGTGCTATATGACATGCAATAAAAATGGTTTCTCATCATGGTCAAAGGGTTGCTTGCCTGGCTCAACAAAGTCTCCAAGGTCTTCGAAGTCTTC
This sequence comes from Hordeum marinum, assembly GCA_022496015.1. Classification (NCBI taxonomy): domain Eukaryota; kingdom Viridiplantae; phylum Streptophyta; class Magnoliopsida; order Poales; family Poaceae; genus Hordeum; species Hordeum marinum. The sequence continues at coordinate 295,807,305 of CM039673.1, read as the reverse complement.
GGGTCCAACTTCTTCGTCAACCGCGCAATCTATCGTCGCGAAATAAAGTGATAAAAATAAGCAACACACCAAAACAGAGCACCCGAACTACTATCAAAAATGTTAACCTACTCTGATAAATACTAAATGTCATACTAAAAATATTTCCCTAGGGTTTTGTTGTTGAAAATATTTTGGAAATAAATTAACAGGGGCAAAATGATGCCCAAATATAGGTTTTGAAATAAAACTATACTAAAAATATTTTCAAACATTTTTACAAATGGCACTATTAAATTCAGGGATTATTCTAGGAATTTAGGTGCAAAAATAATTGGAATTAGATTTAATTTGGGCCCACAGAAAAGGAAAAAGAAAAAGGAGAAGAAATGGCCACTCGACCGGGGCCAGAGGCGGCTAGAGGCTGGGCCGGCCCAGCTGGCCAGCCAGTCGGCCTCGCGCGCGATCAGGTTCAAACCTGACGCGCGGGGCCCAGTTGCCAGTGACACGAGGGGAAGAGAGAGCGCGCGAGAGGGAGGAAGAGAGGCCGACAGGTGGGCCCCACCTGTCGGGTCCTTCTCCCACCTCGGGACAGGAAGGGGAGATGCTCACCGGCGGCGGCACGGGACACGAAGACAGCAAGCGCTGGGGGGAACGGGCTTGGGGTCGAGTGACCGGTCTCCTGGAGGTGGAACGGAGGCCAGAGGTGGGCGGAGTCGCCGGCGGCGAGCACCCACGGCAGAGGTGGCCTCGGGAGGTGGTCGCCAGGGCCGATTCAGCCTGCAAGGAGGACGGGAAGGAGGGGGATCGCATCAGGAGGGCAAGGGAGGACCAACGGGAGAGAGATGGGGGCTAGAGAGGCTTCGTACCCGGAGATCGACGGGGAGATGGCCGCGGCGGCCCTCGGGTCGATCCCAAGCACAGAGACGTCGGGGGCTCTTGAGGGGCTCCGGGAGGTTTCCGGGGAGAGAAGAGGGGGGCAGAGGGGAGAGAGGGGCCTGGGAGGCCTTTTTATAGCGGGGGCGCGAGTCCATCGACGAGCCGTGTGCCGGGGAGGATGTGGCCAAGGCCAGAGGGAGAGGGAGGCTCGCGAGACTGCTGGGGGCGTTCCTGGGGCTGGTCTACACCGAGCGGGAGCAAAGGGAGAGAGAGAGGAGGGCGCGCGTGCGAGGTCACGGGTTGGCCGATCCGGGCGGCTCGGCATGCACGGGAGGAGGGAGGAGGAGGAGGAGGGAGGAGAGGGGCGATAGCTTGGCATGTCACGAACACCGAGGGCGCCTCGGGGGACATGCGGGGGAGGCCTAAGGTGGTCGGGGCCGGTCATTGGGCGGCGGCTACAATGCGGGAGCGCACTGTAGCGCACTCCAAAGTGTGCGTATGTCCGACATTGCCGTTGCCTGCGCGCTCTGGGGTGCCCACCTTGTCCACTAGCTCCTGGGGGGCCTGGAGATGCTCTTTGGATGCCTTAGAGGCTAAGGAGAGCTAGGGGAGAAAAGAAATGGGCAGGGGAGAATAGAAAAAGATGCTGCCAGGGGTAGAAATGGGGGTTTTACCCCACCTCACAGTGGCCTGATGACTTGGGACTTTTACTAGGGGTGAAAGGTGACTACAAGAGGCTCTGGTAAAATTTTGGAGGCAAGGGTAAAAGGGAATGGGGTGAAAAAGCTGGTTTTACAAAATCACCAGAAGGTATTTGATGGAGTTCTTGGCAAGAAGATGTTACCAACTTACTACGATATTTACCAGGGTCAAAGGCTAGGTAGAAATGAGGGGATTCACCAAGTTTGAGCTCAAGAGGAAAAAGTTGACAATGGAGATTTGATAAACCCTAGGATTTAGCAGAATCAGATTTCTGTAGATCCAATGATGCTAGGCTTTTACCCTTGATGCACCACTTAGTGTATCATCACTATTTGGCCATTAGAGCATGCCCACAAATTTTGAGGCCAAGGGGAGACACTTCACAATGTAAAGTTTCTGAAATTTGATTCTAGACAGGAATGGTTTTGGGATGGTTTGATGCATCAAAACAACTTGGATTGAGATAAAACTTTGCAAGATCATCACCTATGATAGTGTTGACTTTCTGGAATTTTCCTGGAATTTATTGAGAATATTTCCTATAGAAATATTTCAAAAGTTTGATCTGAACAGAAAGGGTTTTGAGGGGTTTTGCCCATGATTTGATCATGCCCTTGTGTTGAAATTCATATATATGGAAAATATATGTCCAATTAGTTTCTCTAAATTTTATCAAGTATTTTCAAAGTATTTAAGTAATTTTTTCCTATGAAAAATCATTTCTGGCCTTAAGAAAAATCCTTTAAATAAAATGTGAAAATAATCTTTAAAAATAATATTTGGTGGTTTTGGGAAGTCATATATATAGTAGGTTTGAAATAAAGCTTTTGGGAAGGAAGGGTCCACCTAATTTGAGGACTTGAAGTGCAAACCTCATTTCAGGGGGTTTTGAAAACCTAATTTAAATAAATCATTTTTAGTTAAAACAAAATTTGATAAAAATAGTTTTGGGCACTATTCACATGGCATGATCATTAGGCAAGAGGTTTGGGGACATGGAAGATGAATTTGAAGTGGAATAGAACCTAGTAGTGCCATATAACACAATCGTCAAACACGCAAACAACATAGCAAACAAGCACAAGCACCTTGAAAAAGTTTTAATTGGCTCCAAATTTTATAAACCTAAACATAACAATGTGCTACAAACACAGGGTGTGATATACCTTCCCCCCTTACAAGAATCTCGTCCCCGAGATTCCTAGGCTAAACGCTAAAAAGATGCGGGAACTCCGATCTAATATAATCTTCACGCTCCCAGGTTGCTTCAGCTTCAGTGTGGTTGCTCCACTAGACCTTGAAGTACTTGATGGTGCGGCTTCGGGTGCAGCGCTCGGCTTCATCCAAAATGCGAACTGGCCTCTCACGATAAGTGAGATCTGGCTGAGGATCGATGGCTTGATGGTCGATGTCCTTGTAGAGGTCGGGGCGGTTGGGAACTTGTAGACACTTCCGGAGTTGTGACACATGGACGACGTTGTGCACATCCGATAGCTCGGAAGGTATATCTAACTGGTAGGCAACTTCTCCACGTGTAGCGGTGATCTTGAAGGGGCCGATATATCTTGGTGCGAGCTTTCCATTGACGTGGAAGCGCTTGGTTCCCTTGAGAGGCGTGACCCGAAGGTAGACATGGTCACCGACACAGAAGTTCACTTCTCGGTGGTGAGAGTCAGCGTGGCTCTTCTGTCTTGATTTGGCAGCCTCCAGACGTTCTCGGACGATTTGAACTTGATCTTCTACTTCGCGGAGGATGTCTAGTCCGAAAACTAATCCTTCTCTGGTCTCTGACCAGTTGAGGGGAGTATGGCACTTGCGTCCATACAACACCTCAAATGGTGCCATCTGAAGACTCGACTGATAGCTGTTGTTGTAAGAGAACTCGGCAAATGGTAGGCAATCTTCCCACTTGGCTCCATATGCCAAAACACAAGCGCGGAGCATATCTTCGAGTATTTGATTTACTCGTTCCGTTTGTCCGCCGGTCTAGGGGTGAAAAGCAGTGCTGAAGGAGAGCTTGGTTCCCATAGCTTCTTGAAACATCTAACAAAATCTTGAGGTGAACTGGGTGCCTAGATCTGACACGATCTCCTTTGGAACTCCGTGAAGGCTCACGATACGCTTGATGTAGAGGCTGGATAACTTGTTATCGTCATAGGTGGTCTTGATGGGCTACCTTGGTCAGGTGGTCGACAATGGCCCAAATGGAATCATGTCCCTTGCTTGACCTTGGTAAACCGATGATGAAATCCATCCTAATTTTATCCCACTTCCATTCAGGCACTTTGAGGGGTTGTAGTAATCCAGTGAGTCATTGATGCTCAGCCTTGACCCTCTGGCATATGTCACACTTAGCCACGAACGTGCCTATCTCTCGTTTCATGCCATGCCACCAAAATCTTGCCTTGAGGTCTTGATACATCTTGGTTCCTCCAGGATGGATGGATTACGGAGTGTCATGAGCTTCTTGCAAGATCAGGTTCTTGAGTTCCTCTTTGTTGGGTACGCAGCTGCGATTCCCAAACCATACAACTCCTTGTTCATCCACCGAGTATCCTGGGGCCTTGCCTGCCTTGATCTTCCTCTTGATGCCTTCAATGCTCTCGTGTCCCTTCTAGGATTATTTGATATCATCCATCAAGGTAGGCTTTGCTTTGAGGCTGGCGAGGAATCCGGGTGCAACCAGTTCCAAGCCAAAGCTCTCAAGATCTTCATACAGGGCGGGTAGCCTTTCCTTAATCATAGCATTCAAGGAACAAGCCTGTCTGCTTAAGGCGTTTGTTACCACGTTGGCCTTTCTAGGGTGGTATTGAACACTGAGGTCGTAATCCTTGATTAATTCCAACCATCTTTGTTGCCTCATGTTCAATTCCCTTTGAGTGAAGATATACTTCAAACTCTTGTGGTCTGTGAATATCTCACATCGCTTCCCCAGAATGTAATGTCGTTAGGTCTTCAAGGCATGAACCACGGCTGCCAACTCGAGATCATGAGTTGCGTAGTTCTCTTCATGAGGGCATAGCTATCTGGACAGATATGCTACGACTCTGCCTTCTTGCATCAGAACACCTCCAAGCCCGGTTCTTGATGCATCACAATAAATCACAAACTCTTTGTGAAAATCAGGGTAGCCAAAACTGGGGTTGTGGTCAATCTCTTCTTGAGCTCCTGGAAGCTTCCTTGCACTTAGCTGTCCACTCGAACTTCTTGTCCTTCTTCAAAAGTTGGGTCATGGTTCGGGCAATGCTTGAGAATCCTTCCACGAACTTGTGGTAATATACCGCGAGTCCGAGGAAGCTCCTGACTTCCTTCATGGTGGTTGGGATTTGCCACTCAGTCACGGCTTCAATCTTGGCAGGATCCACTAATAATCCTTCTGCAGTCAACACATGACCCAAGAATCAAACTTCATGCAACCAAAATTCACACTTGCTGAACTTGGCATAAAGCTGGTGCTCTCGAAGCTTCTCTAGGACCAATCTCAAGTGTTCCTCATGTTCTTCCTCAAACTTGAAGAAGACGAGTATGTCATCAATGAAGACAACAACGAACTTGTCCAAGTACTCCATGAAGACCTTATTCATGAGGTAAATGAAGTAGGCAGGGGCATTAGTTAACCCAAATGACATGACCGTGTATTCATACAAGCCATACCGGGTTACAAATGCCATCTTTGGAATGTCTTGGGGTCTGATCTTCAGCTGGTAGTACCCAGACCGGAGGTCGATCTTGGAGAACACCTTGGCTCCATTCAACTGATCAAACAGGTATTCAATCTTGGGGAGTGGGTACTTGTTCTTTATCGTGACTTCATTGAGAGAACGGTAATCGACATAGAGTCTGATAGTTCCGTCCCTCTTCGACACAAATAGAACAGGCGATCCCCAAGGAGAGGCACTAGGGCGAATAAATCCTTTCCTGAGCTGCTCTACTAGTTGATTCTTCAACTTAGCTAACTCTTCGGATCCCATTGTGTAGGACTTCTTATAGCTGGGCCTTGATCTGGGCATAAGCTCAATGATGAACTCAATGTCACGGTCAGGAGGCATTTCGGGCAGCTCATTAGGGAATACATCCGGGTATTCACATACCACTAGCACTTGATCCAACTCAACTCCCGACAGACAGTTAGCCTGCGGGGCTTGAGTGGGGGCAGGGTTGGGAACATACTTGACTTCCACTCCTTGGCTATTGGTCATGGTGAAAATCCTCTTGGCACAGTCTAACAAGCCTTGGTGCTTGGTTAACCAGTCCATGCCTAGGATCACATCCAAGCCTTCTGACTTCAGGATGATAAGGTCGGTTAGGAAGTCTACCCCGTTGATGTTAATCTCAACTCCCTTACAACCTAGCCCAGACTTCATAACTGATCCCGGGGTTTGTATTAACATACGGCTACCCAGGGGTGTAGGCTTCATGCACTCTCTAGTGCAAACTTTTGGGTGAAAAATGAATGCGAAGCTCCACAATCAAACAATACTATTGCTGGGGTTGAGTTGACGAGGAACGTACCCAGTATGACGTCCGGTCTTCCTGGGCTTCCTCTGTGGTGACGTGATTCACACGACCCTTGCCGTTGTTGGGCTGGTTGCGGGGAGCGGGTTCCTTGGTGGTGCTCCACGGGCTTGACCTTGATTTGGCGCATTGGGGCGCGGCGCATCTGGCTTCTTGTTGGGACACGGCCTAGAGATGGGTCATGGCTGACCACATCCAAAACAAGCGACTTGTCCAGGGTTGTTATTGAAGTTTCTGCCACCATTGTTGTTATTGGGGTTGTTGTTGTAGGCTGGCCTGGGATTGGCATACTACTAAGGCTGGTAGCTCAGACAAGGTGCAGGAGGCCTAGCCGGTTGCGGCTGATAGGTTGGCTTGGTTGGGGCTGGCTGCCAGGGGCGAGGCTTCTGGTTGCTAGGGCTACCCTTGCAGATCATCTTGCGCTTGCGAGTGTCGTCGATGGCACGACGCTTGTCTTCCAGCATGAGGGCCTTGTTCACCAAGTTGAAGAAAGTGCGATAGTCGTAGATGATGAGTTGATACTGCAGGACCTGTTGGAGTCCTTCCATGAAGCGCTCCTTCTTGGCAGACTCCGTGCTGACATCTTCAGGTGCATACCTTGACAATAGGTTGAACTTCTGCAGGTACTCCTTGACAGAGCTACTTCCCTCCTTCAGCGCTCGGAATTCTCTCTTCTTGATAGCCATGATCCCAGAAGGAATATGGGCAGTGCGGAATCCTTCCTTGAAGTCATTCCACGTGATCACACATTCTCCTTGCATGACCTTGAATCCATCCCACCAAGCTCGGGCGGTACCTCCGAGGCAGTGAGAGGCAGAAAGCACCTTCTCACGATCCTCATTGCAGTTGACCAATGCAAGGAGGTCCTCGATGGTGCGGATCCAGTCATCAGCATCCAATGGTTCAGCAGTCTCGGTGAAGGTTGGGGGCAAGTTCCTCATGAACTCATACAGCGTGGAGCGGCCATTGCCGTTCTTGCCTTGCTGCTGGTTGTTCACAAGGGCCTGAGCCATCTGCTGGATAGCAGCATTGTTGGCTTGGCATTCCTCTCGGAGAACTTGGATAAACTGAGCTATGGTCATGTTCTCCGGTGGAGGTGGTGGCGGGGGAATGTCGCCTTGTGGCTGCTCTTGGTGTCCTCCAACGTGAGCAGCCCCACCAACTCCCTGTTGCTGGCTCGAGTTGCCGGCTTCAGGGTTGGTGAAGGATCTGTTGCGGGTAGTAGTCACCATCCGGTTTGGAGCAACTAAGTCAAACAACTGGGACTGACAAGAGGATAAGCAATAACGGAAAAGCGCACCTAAGGGGGTCGGTCAAGTGCAAGTGTGTTAAAAACAAAGGTCAAAAGACCAACAACATATATTAAGATAGACGATGGAGTCGCTTACATGTTGCCTAAGGCAAAAGCGTGACTTGCATTGGAACACAAACAAAAAAACAAACAACAAGCACACATGGTTTCATATGAACCATTACACAGACTCGACTTCGCATGAGGGATACATGACTGATCCTACCCTAGGGGTTCTCTGACTCAGGTGGTGGAGTGCTTGGTCTCGTAGTCACACTCCTCTGGGTCTTCCTCCTATTCATCATCTGAACAGGCGTCATTCCCGGTCGAAGGGGTTGGGGAACGAGGAGGTCCATCCCGACGATGCTTTGCTGGCGTGTCGGTGAAGAGCTCACGGTATTCCTTCGTACTCATGCGATGACGACGTGGGGGTGCATCACTACCTGGGGGTACTCCTCCTCGATAAACGACAATTGGTCGTCCATCAGGGGCTCCATCCTTCTTGATCTTGTCTGGCTTTGTCTTGGCTTGTCGAAGTAGCTCTCGGGTGTGGTGAAGTTCCTCGCGGAGCTTCACAGACACCTTCATCAAGTTGTGAACCAGACTATCGGCGGAGAGGCTGAAGTAGGTCTGGAACCTGAGTGGTGCGCTGTCCTCCTTGGTTGGAATCAGCGTCCAACTCTCGCCAAAGTCATCCTTTCCAAAGGGAAGGTAGCGAGTAGCTGGCTCGTCGGCCATCTCTGGAATGATGTCCCTAAGGTGTAGGAGTGCCTTGCGTGTAGCTGTCTTGACGGCGAACATCATGCTCTCCATCCGTGGTCCTTCAAAGAACCAACTGGTCCGGGAGTCATTTGCCTTCACGACCACATCTACGTGGTACTCCTTCGTGATGGCATCGACCCAGTGCTCGTGGTAGAGGAAAATGGGTGGTTGGCAAAACTGGCACTTCTCCAGGCTATCCCCAAGGAGTAAGGGAAAGCCGAATGTCAGGAAGGCTTCGGGTACGACGGCCATCTACAAAGGTTTGAAAGGAGGAGAGTCAGCAGAGTGTTGTGTGAAGATGAGAGGAGGTAGATAGTGCAGAACTCCTAAGTACAATTGCTAGGGGTAGTTTTGAAAATGACTTTTATCTTGTCTAACGTCCATGCTAACTAAGGGCTTCCTACGATCAGCATGGCTCTGATACCAGCTCTGTGGGGACCCCGACTCATAAGTCGTGGTCACCGAATGCATTTGTACAGGGATCCTAGAGATCAATGCTCACTGAACACACAGAATCTGGATAACTAGAGTCTTACATCCACATTTAACGTCTTACACGAATAATGACCAGAAGGTCTTAGTCTTACATAGATAGGGCCACATGGACCAAACACTTAAATAGAACAAGCAGCGGAAATCTTGGTCGAAAGCGTGAACCCATGGCATATGCCTTAACCTATAGGCATTCTGACTGGGAAGCGTCCTAGTTCGCATGTTCGTCTCCAACGAACTCTTCAACATACTCATGTTCTTCCATGCCTGGCCAATTAAATAACCAGTGGCAAGCCAATGAGTACTTTGAATGTACTCGCAAGCAACCCAAGTGTGGAACAAGAGAGCCAAAGCAACATAGCTGCTGAACATATCTCATGTTTTCCTTTGGTAGTGTCTCCGTTGACCATTCATGATTGACAAGTTTTGAGATAGTTCCTCCATAATTTTGACAATCATACGTGTAGTTTGCACGTGACATTAGACCATATGAATTTATTTCATCACGTGATTCAGCGTTATTTTTATGCAATATTATTGTTAGGATGTCACTTAGTTCTTGGTATTAGACATAGCATCTTGAAAGTATGTATGGTGTCGTCCAAATAATGATGAGGGCCTACCACAGCAATGGCTAGATATGTCTGGTTAACCTTTTTTCGTAAATATGCAAAGCTTATGTACCATTTTATTAATAAAAAAAGAATGAGTACCATAGAAGCACCGTTCATGACATGAACGTGGGAAGATGTGAACATCAAATCCAAAGGAGAGAGACAAGGGATGCTTGGCCCGAACATGGAAAAGACACAACTAAACCTACCAAGCCTAGAACAAGTGAGGCGGGTTGAACCAGCATGACGTCAAACATCTTCAAATCCATACTAGGGACACCGCAAGTGAGCAAGATAGCGCCTTCAAGAGGGGTAATGACGTCATGATGCCGCTGTCATCTGATCCGGAGAACTGGGCCTAGGGTTTCCTTCGATGATCGAAGAGAGGCACGGAGAAAGGCCATGGTTGCGGCATCAATAGGGAAACGGCACCCATGAGTAACATCGCTGCCAGCATCGACAAGCTGAGCATGATTTTGCATGTGTTGAGTCCGAGCAATCCCATGGTGTCATATCAAGATCCAAAGACGAGGAAGTCAGCCCACCGTACGATCGCCACCTCAGGAGGGCGGAGGTGGGGCTGCACCTACAACTGCCAAAAAATGCGAGAGGGAGTAGGGAACCGATGAGGAGGTTAGGATGGTGATCAGCATGCCGATAAGCAGGAACCAGAAGGAAATGCAGATCCAGGCACTGGAGGCGAGGCCACCAGAATACCGACGAGCCAAAGAAGCTGGGAGGGGCACAAGAACCTAAGCATCAAGGTTGGAACCGCACCGGCAGAGGACGCTGGACAGCCACACACACCCGATAACACAGTTACGTGGTCGCCGGGACAAAAGTGGTGCTGACAAGGATCACCCGCGATGCTTCGACCATCTACCAGGAGTCCAGGGGAAACCACTGTGACCACATGCGCAGAAGTCACCACCACCGCTCGGAGGAGGCACCACGGAATACGGGGGGTGGCTTGCAATGGGGCAAGACCAAACATAGGCAACCTGGCCATCTCCGCAGAAGTCACCACCACCGCTCGGAGGAGGCACCACGGAATACGGGGGGTGGCTTGCAATGGGGCAAGACCAAACATAGGCAACCTGGCCATCTCCACCCAAGTGCCCCTCTAGTTGATGCAAATCGTCATATATAATATCTTAGACACAATTGATCCCTCACACATGTTTACTATTCAACCATTTGATCATAAAGAACTCGGGTTTAACCCCAAAAAGATATGGGTTTTGGCACACTATCCAAGGCCCACACTAGCTTGTCGATCCCCATAGGCCTGGAGTGCAAGGAGCAAGTGGGAAGTGGTGGAGCATCGCCAGGACTATCTGTGGGGACCCCGACTCATAAGTCGTGGTCACCGAATGCACGTGTACAATGATCCTAGAGATGAATGCTCACTAAACACACAGAAGCTGGATAACAAGAGTCTTACGTCCACATTTAACGTCTTACACGAATAATGACCACGAAGGTCTTAGTCTTACATAGATAGGGCCACATGGGCCAAACACTTAATTAGAATAAGCAGCGGAAATCTTGGTCGAAAGCGTGAACCCATGTCATCTGCCTTAACCCACATGGCATTCTGATTGGGAAGCATCCTAGTTCGCATGTTCGTCTCCAATGAACTGTTCAACATACTCATGTTCTTCCATGCCTGCCCAATTAAATAACCAGTGGCAAGCCAATGAGTACTTTGAATGTACTCGCAAGCAACCCAAGTGTGGAACGAGGTAACAATAATGCATGGTATAGCACTAAGTAGGTAAATTTGCGGAAAGCTAATTTTGTATGCAAATGACATGATCAAGTAACTTGTAAGCATGCATCAACAACTAGCAGGTATCCATGTGAACAAATTGCAGATATCATCACAAGTATTGGTTGAACATCTCATGTTCACTCATCACGCTAAGTCATCGGTCTTAGGTCATGTGAGCTCTTGTCACCATATCATCCGTACTCCCACGAAGTTTTATGAAAACATCCGGACATAGTCTAAGAAGGACCTCCAACTTTCCATGACCGCGGATGCGGCTATTCGAATAGTTTTACACTCTGTAGAGGTTGCACACTTTACCCACAAAACTCGGGGAACTTCCATGTCATCCACGACTCGCGGTATATAACATACTCGAGGTAAGCACCCGAACAATGCCTTTCCCCTAGCGATACTAAACAAAGAGTCCACTCGATTGGTACCCTGCCCTCACGATGTACATCACACGAGCCTCACTCTAATCTTACCATCCATGAGGGGACCAACGGTGTGCCCGATGCCTGTGAAGACAGCGCATGATCGTACATACCGCTATGACCCCGTATCGAGAGTGACCACGCCACTCCCACCACGACTAATGCGGGCTCCTTGCCAGTACCCACCAAGGTAATCAACATAGCCCCGTCCCATAAGGGGTATCGTGGTTTCACATGTGATGTTGGGACGGTCAGCAGACCTTAGAGCTCTCCGTTGTCGAAAACACATACCCACTTGTTCCGGCACACCACTTCTTTCTCAAGTGGTCGGCCATCTCATCAATATCTCCCTCGGTCATTAGTGGCACCCGACGGGGTTTTCGAAAGTTCTTGAAATCATTTCTCTCTTTCCATCACTATGCATAGTCCTGATCCCACTTGTGTAGCATCTACTAGCATCCTATCTATACCCACCCGCATAACCCTTATAAGGTGGTAGGGTCATGCACGATGCAAGTGTCAAAGGAAAAGCATCGGAGGCATCCCACCGAAAGGGGAACAGCACATCACATGATCAATTATGATGAAAGTAAAGTGCTATATGACATGCAATAAAAATGGTTTCTCATCATGGTCAAAGGGCTGCTTGCCTGGCTCAACAAAGTCTCCGAGGTCTTCGAAGTCTTCGGGTCCAACTTCTTTGTCAACCGCGCAATCTATTGTCGCGAAATAAAGCGATAAAAATAAGCAACACACCAAAACAGAGCACACAAACTATTTTAAAAAATGTTAACCTACTCTGATAAATACTAAATGTCATACTAAAAATATTTCCCTAGGGTTTGGTTTTTGAAAATATTTTGGAAATAAATTAACAAAGGCAAAAAGGTGCCCAAATACAGGTTTTAAAATAAAACAGTACTAAAAATATTTTCAAACATTTTTACCAATGGCACTATTAAATTCTAGGGATTATTCTAGGAATTTATGTGCAAAAATAATTGGAATTAGATTTAATTTGGGCCCTGTGGGATTTTTGCAAACTCCCATAGAAAAGTAAAGAAGAAAAAGGAGAGGAAATGGCCACTAGACCGGGGCTAGAGGCGGCTAGAGGCTGGGCCGGCCTAGCTGGCCAGCCGGCCGGCCTCGCGCGCGGTTAGGTTCAAACCTGACACGCGGGGCCCGGTTGCCAGTGACACATGGGGGAAGAGAGAGCACGGGAGGGAGGAAGAGAGGCCAACCGGGGGGCCCCACCTATCGGGTCCTTCTCCCACCTCGGGACAGGAAGGGGAGATGCTCACCGGCAGCAGCACGGGGCACGGAGACGGCGGGCGATGGGGGAACGGGCTTGGGGTCGAGTCGCCGGTCTCCTGGAGGTGGAACGGAGGCCGGAGGTGGCCGGAGTCACCGGCGGCGAGCACCCATGGTGAAGGTGGCCTCGGGAGGTCATCGCCAGGGCCGACTCAACCTGCAAGGAGGATGGGAAGGAGGGGGATCGCATCAGGAGGGCAAGGGAGGACCAACGGGAGAGAGATGGGGGCCGGAGAGGCTTCATACTCGGAGATCGACGGGGAGATGGTCGCGGTGGCCCTCGGGTCGATCCCGAGCACAGAGACGTCGGGGGCTCTCAGGGGGGCTCAGGGAGGTTTTTGGGGAGAGAAGAGGGGGGCAGAGGGGAGAGAGGGGCCCGGGAGGCCTTTTTATAGCGGGGGCGTGAGTCCACCAACGAGCCGTGCGGCGGGGAGGACATGGCTGAGGCCAGAGGGAGAGGGAGGCTCGCGGGACTGCTCGGGGGTGTTCCTGGGGCTGGTCTACGCCGAGCGGGAGCAATGGGAGAGAGAGAGGAGGGCGTGCATGCAAGTTCGCCGGTTGCCCGAGCAGGGCGGCGCTCGGCACACGTGGGAGGAGGGAGGAGGAGGAGAAGAGAGGAGGGGGCCGACATCTTGGCGTGTGACGGACGCCAAGGGAGCCTCGGGGGACATGCGGGGGAGGGCCAAGGTGATCGGGGCCGGCCATTGGGCGGCGGCTACAATGCGGGAGCGCACTATAGTGCGCTCCAAAGCGTGCGTATGGCCGGCATTGCCGTTGCCTGCGCGCTCTGGGGTGCCCACCTTGTCCGCTAGCTCCTGGGGGGCCTGGAGATGTTGTTTGGATGCCTTAGAGGCTAAGGAGAGCTAGGGGGAAAAGAAATAGGCATGGGAGGATAGAAAAAGATGCTGCCAGGGGTAGAAATAGGGGTTTTACCCCACCTCACAGTGGCCTGATGACTTGGGACTTTTACTATGGGTGAAAGGTGACTACAAGAGGCTCTGGTCAAATTTTGGAGGCAAGGGTAAAAGGGAATGGGGTGAAAAAGTTGGTTTTACAAAATCACCAGAAGGTGTTTGATGGAGTTTTGGGTAAGAAGATGTTACCAACTTACTGAGATATTTACCAGGGTCAAAGGCTAGGTAGAAATGAGGGGATTCACCAAGTTTGAGCTCAATAGGAAAAAGTTGACAATGGAGATTTGATAAACCCTAGAATTTAGCAGAATCAGATTTCTGTAGATCCAACGATGCTAGGCTTTTACCCTTGATGCACCACTTAGTGTATCATCACTATTTGGCCATTAGAGCATGCCCACAAAGTTTGAGGCCAAGGAGAGACACTTCACAATGTAAAGTTTCTCAAATTTGATTCTAGACAAGACTGGTTTTGGGATGGTTTGATGAATCAAACCAACTTGGATTGAGATGAGACTTTGCAAGATCATCACCTATGATAGTGTTGACTTGCTGGAATTTTCCTGGAATTTATTGAAAATATTTCTTATAGAAATATTTCAAAAGTTTGATCTAAACACAAAGGGTTTTGAGGGGTTTTGCCCATGATTCGATCATGCCCTTGTTTTGAAATTCATATATATGGAAAATATATGTCCACTTAGTTTCTCTAAATTTTATCAAATATTTTCAAAGTATTTAAGTAATTTTTTCCTATGAAAAATCATTTCTGGCCTTAAGAAAAATCCTTTAAATAAAATGTGAAAATAATCTTTAAAAATAATATTTGGTGGTTTTGGGAAGTCATATATATAGTAGGTTTGAAATAAAGCTTTTGGGAAGGAAGGGTCCACCTAATTTGAGGACTTGAAGTGCAAACCTCATTTCAGGGGGTTTTGAAAACCTAATTTAAATAAATCATTTTTAGTTAAAACAAAATTTGATAAAAAATAGTTTTGGGCACTATTCACATGGCATGATCATTAGGCAAGAGGTTTGGGGACATGGAAGATGAATTTGAAGTGGAATAGAACCTAGTAGTGCCATATAACACAATCGTCAAACAAGCAAACAACATAGCAAACAAGCACAAGCACCTTGAAAAAGTTTTAGTTGGCTCCAAATTTTATAAACCTAAACATAACAATGTGCTACAAACACATGGTGTGACACTATCCCCCTCCCCGCGCAACCTTCGAAGAGAAACATTTAGAAAGGTTTTAATCAGTTTTGTCACTAGTTGTGTCACACTACTCAACTTGTCCACTTGAAGTTTCTTCTACTCAAATGCCATCTTTCCTTTAAGTGTGTGCTAAGAAATGCCACTTGGCACCATTACCGTTGAGTCAAAGGCCATTGATTGGGGTGAATTGATCAAAATACCCATAAACCCCACTTTTCAATGTTTTTGTGTACAGCTCACTATAACCCGTGGGTCCTAGTTTAACACACAAGCCATGAAATTAGAAAAAAATTCACCATGTATCGTTATTTTTCATCTAATTTAGTTCTCTGTGGTGACAACTAGGACGACATGTCATAGGGGACCATTGAGATTTTTTTCAGAAATAGCACCATTTTTCAGCAATTTTGAAAAACAAAAGTGTACGTTTTTAAAAAATTCCAGTTTTAGCACCCTGTTGGCCTTCTCTGGGCCGACCGGGGGGCAGTCGGCCGGCCGTGGGCCGAAACCTGGCTATCGGCCAGCCCCAGGCCGAGGGCCCACCTTTCGGCCAGGTGGAGGCCGACAGCTCCCCAGATAAGCTGCGTCGGCCGGCTCCCTTCTTCCTCCTTCTTCTTCCTTTTTTCTCTTCTATTAGGCCGAAATCACCCCCCCCCCCTTGATCTCCCAATCCCTTCACTCATTTTCCGTTGCAATCTGATGAATTGGTAGATTGTGTGTTCCTGCCCCGCCCTACGGTTTTATTTTCCGCAACGGTGTACTGGTTTGCTCGTCTGGAGGAGAAGATGGTGTGGTGGTGGAGCTTCAAATGGTGAGAAGGTGGACTGGTGTAGAGGAAGAAGAAGGTGGAGAGGAAGAAGGAGTGCACTCACGCGTCGAAGGTATAAATTTTTTGCTGTTAATTTTGTTTTTTCTTTGTTATTTTTGTAATGTACGTACAAATAGTTTATGTTATTTTTAGTAGCGTAGTTATTTTAGGTTACTTGTGTTAGTGTAGTGATTTTAGTGTAGCCATATTAATGTAGTTTTAGTTAGTCTAGTCATATTAGTATCGAGTTTTTGTTTTTGTTTTCGTAGTATAGGTTTAGTTAGTTTAGTCATAGTAGTGTCGGTTAATTTTTGTGTAGCTCATTTTAATGTAGGGTTTTTTAGGTACATTACAGTGTACGTTTTATTTTAGTGTCGATATATTCGTTGCGAATAATGAGAAGCTGACATTGTTTGACCAGGTTAAAATGTCTGAATCCGTAAATCTGACTGTGTATTACGGCCCTGGTACTGTTCGATATAATGAGTTGGGGGTTGATCTTAGCGAGTTTAAAACAGGCGAGATGACACTTTCAGACCCGGACAGACTGGACATTAGGCAGTTGAAGCACTGGTTGACTACTAGTTTTGGCCTCGATCCTGAAGTTTGTTCCGTCAGTATTCATGCCTTGTGGACCAAATCCTGTAAAAATGTCAAGTGGGATTTGATTCCGATAGATAGGAGCCAACATTGGTTGTCTCTGTTAAGTCGCTGCAGAGACCGAAGAATCCATCTGTATGCCCTAGTGCAACCAGTGGCGAAGGAGGAGAACATCATACCGCCAACCGTGGGGTATGATCCAGGCCAGAGTAGTCAAGTGGCTAACGAGATTTATGTATCCGGGTCACAGCCACCGGATGTGAATGATACTCAAGCCGACAATGAGTCAGATTATGTTAATGCTGGTCAGAGTATTCAATCGGTAGTATTAGCTGCCTCTGGTGTTGCTGATGGGGACGAGGAAGGCGAGAAAATGCAGAGGGTGATGGAGGAAGAGGACGAGGATGGGATTGCAGAGGAACTTGGTTCTGAAAATTCTGAGGATGAGGAGGAGGTACCAATTCCTGCTGCATGGGAGCAGGACATATCCACCAGCTTTACTGTCAACAATGGCCATGAGACTCCATGGCAATATAATCTGAACCAAGTCCAGATCGGGGCTATGTTTGACACAAAGAAGAAATTGAAGTATGCGGTGATAAAGTGGGCTATGTCTACCCAGAGGGTTTTCCGGACAGACATATCTAGTCCAACGAAATATAACGTGAAGTGTGCTAAATCAGGTTGTCCTGCGAAGGTGCACGCCCACGTGCCAAAGTATCACATCCACTGGGTTGTGACAAATGTTGTACCGCATAATTGTGTTAGGAAAAACAGGTTGGCTCATCATCCAAACCTTACTTCAACTCTCATAGCGCAACTCATGTATACTGAGATAGTGACAAAGAAAGATATGGAAGCAAAGCACATCCAGACCGCAGTGAAGGTCAGATGGAAGTATGACATTCCATATGGGAAGGCTTGGAGAGCTAAGCAGAAGGCTATGGAGGAGAGGTTTGGCACATTCTTCGACTCCTATGATAATGTTGTGCGTCTCCTTGACGTACTGAAGGAGAGGAATCCTGACACTTATGTTAACATTCAGCACACGAGGTTGGAAAGCATACCTGACTACAAGGTGTTGAAACGAGTATTCTTCTCTTTCGGTATGTGCATCGAAGCTTTCAGGCCTTGTCCTCCTGTGATGTTTGTGGATGGTACATTCCTGACTGGTCAGTACAAAGGGCAAATCCCGACTGCTATTGGTGTGGACGGGAACAACCAAATCATCCCACTAGCCATGGCATTTGTGGAGGGTGAGAACTTTCCGAGCTGGGTATGGTTCTTCCGTAAAATTAAAATTGCGATCGTGAAGGACAGACCAAATGTGTGTCTCATTCATGACAGACATCCCGGTATACTAAAGGCCGTGAAGACACTGAGTAATCCAACTGCTGACGAGCCAACACCTTGGAAGGACTTGCAAAGCCGGTGGTGCATCCGCCATCTTCGTACATACCTGGTGACGGCGAGGACGATGATCGTGCTGCATGCACCTACGGTATCTTGGAGACAGTTCTTGCCACTCCACCACCACCATCGACGCAGGAGACACAGACACCGACGGACGAGGTGTTCTATGGTAGTGGTCATCATGACACTCGTCCACCGCCTCAGCGCTTATCGCCTTCCGGTCCACGTCCCAGGAAGCCGAAGATTCGTCGCAAGCCCCAGGAGTGATATGGTCATCTACGTACGAGACATGACTATGTATTTATGTATGAGACATATGTAGAATTTATGTATCGGACATATTCATGTATTTGACATGCTTAGTCTCTATGTATCGGACATATTTATCCTCTATGTATTTGACATGCTTAGTCTCTATGTATTTGACATATTTATTCCGTCTGGAGAGAGAACAATAGCAACACAAACCAAATCAGTCGACATCAATTGGACATTACTAGTGAATTAAACGTTACAACTTAATTAAACCGCACTACATAGAACAACACTATAGAACATAGTACTACATGAAAACATAGTATTACATGAATGCATCATCGTCATCCTCCGTCGATGCAGATCTCTTCCCCTTCGTCGATGTAGAACTATTGCCCTTCGACGATGCATTGGTCTTCACCTTGGTACTCGGCATGAAGACGTCGTCTTCATCCTCCATCATTGCAGAACTTTTCCCCTTCGTCGATGTAGAACTCCTGCCCTTTGTCGAATTAGAACCCTTGCCCTTCGATGCAGAACTCTTCACCTTGCTGCTCGGCATGAAGAGGTCGTCCTCATCCTCACTTTCTGCGGACCATAAACCTGAATTATTCATAGCAATCCTGAGATAAGCATCACCCTTGTGCAGTTGCTTTTGCCATCTGGTGTGCAACCTCAGAAGTTCTTTCCGTATCTCCTCAAAAGTCCTGGGAGGCCACCCAGCCCTAGCTAATTGGTGAGACAACTCATTCATTATCAAGTCACTGCTAATGAGTTCCTCCCATGGTACTGCTCTGTCATTCATCTTGAAATTGATAGCTAGACGAAGAAGACGATCGGACATACCCTTGTGAAAACTACGATCAAAAGGATAGTGAGGATGAGGAGGATGAGACATCTCCACGAAAGAATGGCGAGAGTGGAAGCAAGGATGCGGGAGCGACAGGGAAAGGAAGGGCCTGCTCACCCTCCTTACTGTGAATGTAGTTATATAGGCAGGAGACAAAGTGGCGGGAGAGGAAGTGGCGGGAGAGGAACTGGCGGAAGAGGATCTCGCGGTACATCTTGCTGAAATTAAGATACAATGTGCTGAAATTAAGATACATCTTGCTGAAATTAAGATACAACTTGCTGAAATTGAGTTACTGCAATCTAAATCAACTAGGTCCAACGTGGATATTTTCCTTTTCCATCTCCAGCTTCTTCTGCTGCCTGGGCTGCACGAGCCCTTTCTTTCTTTTTCTGCCTCTCAGCTTCATGGGCCTCGTCTCGCTGCCGGTAGACCTCCACCAGTCGAAGTTGGTTTTCTTGGTTTTTCTTCTTCATCTCAGCAAGAAAAGCCCTCTGCTCCACACAGTGCTCTTGCTAAGCTCTCTCCTGCTCTGCTTTCTCCTCTGCTGCCACCTTCTCACGGCACTCCTCCACATCCAAACTTGCCCATGCTCGACGACTTCTTTCACGAATTTCAGTCACCGCCCAGTCCGGCATTTTCATGTCTATCCAATGATAGTACTGACACAGGGGCGGAGGAGACTACAAAAGAAACACAAATATAAAAAAAATCAAATCAATAGCAATATGAACAACGTGTTTATTCTGTGTGACTGAAACTTACCGGAGGCGTGATGTACGGTGAAGGACCAACAGGTGGATCTTCCTCATAATTAGCGCACATGAAAAACTTCATGCCCAACCAATCTGAAAAATCCGTCACCTCCTTCACCTTGCAGAGATCACCGCACCAGCAACGAACTGCTTCCACCCCCTAAGGCAGCTTCGCACTCTTCCATTTGCTAGGCCTAATGCTTTGATCCGAAGAAGGCAAACTCATAATGACTAACGCGATGGTTTTTTCGAGTGTTGGTGGCTGATGGAGGAAGGCAGATACAATGCCTCCTTTTATAGGCAGATGACAACCGCAATGATGGGAAATCGGGCGGGAGAGAATGGCGGGACAGAGAATGGCGGGAGAAAATGGCGGGAGAAAATGGCTGGATAGAATGGCGGGACAGAGAATGGCGGGAGAAAATGGCGGGATAGAATGGTGGGAGAAATTGGCGGCAAATAAAAACGACAATAGTATGGCTTGCTGAAATTAAGATACATCTTGCTGAAATTAAGATACAACTTGCTGAAATTGAGTTACAAGAATATAAATCTACTGAGTCCAACGTGGATATATTCCGTCACCATCTCCAGCTTCTTCTGCTGCCTGGGCTGCATGAGACCTTTCTTTCTTTCTCACTATGGCAGATAGCTGAAAACAATAGCTAGCTCCTGTTCACACTGTTTGAATGTTATGCGCACCAAATTGTTGACTTCGATAGACGATGCCAGCAGAAAATTTCCGAAACCTTCCTTCTTCAAAACCATTCGATCACCCAAGCCAATGAAGTAGGAACAAGGAATGCTCACAAATATCTCATCATCTTATGAATCCAAAGTAATTTCAAGAAGTAAAGAAGCAGTCCTAGGAATAGCCACAAATTCCATCAAACTCCTCAAAACCATGGTAGGAATAACCTGACAGAAACAAGCAACTTATATGATCCATCTTATGAACCAAAAAATAACAAAGAAATAATAAAAAACAGAAACCAAAGCTTACCATATGTTGGGAAATAACATTCATGCAATCCGTCCTATGAACGAAAGGAGTACACAGTATGTAGTTTTCATCAAAGAGCTGCCGCGACATGACATACATTTGATGATAATTCAGAGTGACACCACGACTATAAAAATAGCTGTCAACAAGTTCCCTCTGAGTTTCACTCAGATCCTCAAGATCTACAAAAAAATCATTTCAGTTACTGACATGAACCGCAAAAAGTATAAGCTCAATCAAATCTGAAAATCTGTCAAACATAAATCTTACCAACATGGGGTAAAGGAAACAACATAACACCATCCCGATGAAATTAGACACTAATATAAGTTCCATAGTGCTCAAGCATAACAGTCATCATGTCACTGTGGCGGAGACCATAATCATTCACGAGTTCCTCCCACGAAGGACCATGGAATTTACTGCTCATCCTACCATGTGTAAATATAACATGGTATAAATTACCCTCAGTGTTGTGTAGAGCAAGATCAATATCTGTGTCACCCCTCCCAATAGCTAAAGCTCTGCACTCCTAAATGTACCGAGCAAGATGTGATCTAACACTGCACTGAACATACTACAACAAGAATGGAAGCAAGGATCATAAACTTATAAACAAAGGCATTCGAATATGCCACAGTTAGATAATGAAGACATCGAATCTTACAACACGTCTTGCACATCGTCGATCCAGCACCACAGTAAATACGGACGCACCAGAATCAACGGCAACACAAGGGCCACCTGGAGCGCGGCAAAATGGGCAAGCCATTACCTGCAAACGGACGGTGACAAATATTAACTAAATCCACTACCGACTTGACAGTTCTCATTCGATTGAGTTGGAAGCAAAAAAATATACCGTAGGCCGGTGGAGAACGCCCTGATCTATTGATTAAGCGGGTAGGATAACAGAATGGGTGTTCCAGCGAGGAGATCGGCAAGTCGGTGGAACCACCGGAGAGCAACGGTAGTGAGAGGGGAAGAGGGGAAGGGTGAGGGTGAAATGACTGGTCAGAGAGGAAGAAAAGAGGGCCGGGGGCTTAGCCAGGGGCCAGTCAGCCTCCCATTGGTCGATAGGTGCCTTTCGGCCTACCCCAGGCCGATAGGCCTATCTCCTGGCCTCTGATTGGCCGACGGGATCCTTTCGGCCTACGGATGGCTGACAGGTCTCCGGTCGTCCTAGTGGTGGCCGACAGGTCCCTGCTCGGCCGGCTATTGGCCGACAGGGTACTACTATTGAAATTTTTCCACCTCACGCATCTGTTTTCAAATTTGCTACAAAATCCGTACTAGTTTTGAAAAATTCGACCATTGACAAGTGGGCTCCATGGGTACTTTGGTCACTTCATCCTAGTCAATGGCATTTGACCAAAAAGTAATGATGTTGAGTGACATTTTGGGCACATGGTAACAAAAGGATGGAATTTTTTAGTAGTTGAAATTTCTAGTGGCAAATTTGAGCAGAAAGACACCAACTAGTGGCAAAGCTGGTACCCCCCTCCCACCACCACCACCACGATTTAAAAGGATAAGCTCCTCATGTTGTTGCTAAACTTGTTACTAATTCCCCTCCCACTGCTTGGGAGCTCATAATGGTTTCATGTTCTATTTCACTACTCATTGGGGGTTCTTTTCAACTTTCCTTCATGGTACTACTTTGTTATCGGTCACCCAGGAGCATTTTGTCTTACAAGGTGGTCCTTGCTAATCCACCTGGGATTCCACGTGCCCCATGCTACTCGGGTGTAACTCTCAGAATTTTGGCTCGTGATAACTCAGAAGCCAAAAGTGTTGTTTGGATCATTAAATGTGTCTGGATGAAACTTAGCTCCTATTTTAAATGTTTTTATTTTTGTTTGAATTTTTTGAATGGTATTTTTTGCTTGCATAAAAAGTGATCTATGCCTAGGAAATATCCTATGATCATTCTACCTCAATACTCCTCCCCAACTGCCTACCACCTATCACGACGTGGGAATAGGCTATAAAAATAATTATTTAGCAAAATATTTTGGCCAAAACATATTTATTAAATTTAAGTTTTCAAAAACCCTTAGGTAATGGCTTGAAATAAAATTCCTTTATTTATGTGGATTTTTTTTGAAAAGCTACATTTTTATTAAATTTTTCTTAAGGCCGTGAATTGTTTCTAATAGGTTAATATTATTTTTATGTTTCAAAAATATTTGGAAAATTTTAGGGAGACTCGGGGCCATATATTTCCCATATATAAGAGTCTCAACCCATGCTCATATTAAAAAATATTCCTAGACCTGCAATTTTCAGTTCTCCTAAAAATCCCAAATAATTCATGGATGTGTAAATGTTGTCAAATATCCATCCTGCCAAAGTGGAGCCTCTACTTCATCCATTTGACATGAATTTCTTCCACTCTTCTACTTCATGCAGAAAATTGTTTTGAAACCTTGCGAAACAAAGTTTCTCTACATGCCTTCAAATTTTTACAAGAGCTTGATCATGCAATGAACCATATCGAGTGCAAATCCGAGCAGTCAATTTGACTAAAGAAATGTTCAAATGGACCCGCCCAACTTTCTGGACAGGAGCATGTTTTTGTCCCTCTCTCACTTTTGGTTTTCTCCCTGCCACCTAATGCCCCCACTCGATCTAGTCCACTCATCAGCACTATGGCAAGCCCGTAGACACCCTCTCCCTCTCCCTAGAGCACTGAACTGACTAGGTCAGCTCCAAACAGTCACTAAAAGGCACCGTTTGGCCTATGTCATTGCTCCATTGGCCTTATATCCACGTCTTCATGTCCTTGGCACTCCTTTTTGACCTTATTAATCGTTTGACATGGCTAGCCCATCCCATGCTTCACTCAGTGCGCAAGGGACGTCAGTGACCGAAGCTGAGAGCATAGGCTGCATGTGCCCCTAGTTGTCGATCCATCCTCCTTTCAAAGCCATGCATCGTCTCTAGCAACTCCCTTAACCCCCCCCTCCTGACATGCTCACTCTCTACCTAGCCCACTCATTTTTCCCCAAAAACCTTGGCCGAAGCTTGAGCACACTCCAGAGCTAAGTTTTCGTCTCGTTGTCAATACCTCATCTCGGGTGAGCCCCGATAGCCACCTTAGTCATCTCTCCTCCACCCCATAAGCCTCCTAGAAGTCCTTCCTTGAGCTCTCGAGGCCTCCTTCCCTCACCATGGCTGGCATTACCACCGCCATGGCCCTAGATAAACTCGATCTACCACTACATCCCCGATCCAATTGGTCGCTTCCCACCGTCCCTACGACACCCACGAAGCTTTCTCGGTCTTCAATTCATCTTCTCCTTGAGAGCACCACTACCTTATGATATTGTTGCCACCATCAGCCATGGTCGAGGCCCTGTTCGCCCTGGTCCTCCCTTGGATGCGCTGATAGGGGCATCTGGTTTAGCATAGTTCCATGTGCACACTCATACCTCCAACACCTCCAATGGTGTTTGATGGCGTCGACCATCGTTCGGAGAAGCCATCCCACTATCACTACAGCGCGAGGAAGAAGATGGGCTTGCTAGCGGGCCCCTCCTCCTCCTCTAGCCCCACCTATAGGGAACCCAACGCGACAAGCGTGCCGCTGATAGCTGGGCCTAACCTATTAAGTGGAAGTTGTATCAGTCGCTACTGCTTCCCAATGTTGGAAGCGTACCACGTTAGTACGCCTTCGATGTCGGCTTCTCCTCCCGTGTGGCTGAGCGACTGGGCTAGGCATTCATTGTGCTGCTAAATTGCACTCAGTGTGCGCCTTAGTCGTTCCAAAGCTGGCCCATTTGGCTCATATGTATAATCTTCTCTCCTTTTCCATTTATAGTACTGTTCAAATATTTCCCTAGGGTGCATTTCAAATCCAAATGAGTTGATTCAAATTCCAAAATTCTTCATAAGTTATTCCCTATTTATGAAGCCCTAGTGGAAAATTTTCCTAAGCTTTTTTTGTTGGATTTGTTAAATAGTCCATTTTCTCAAATATGTCAACTTAGCAAATTCTTTGATTTTCCATTGAGATCCAAATCAAGTGAAACCAATTTCTAAATGCTTCTAAAATCATGTCTTAATTAAAGAGTGCCTCCACCGGTTTTTATAAAAAAGGTCACTCTGACTTCTTGCAAGTGAAATAATCCCTTGTTTTGACTAGATTGAAATGTTCAAAATTATCAGTAGCTTGAAAAGCAATATATCCACTTTGGTTATATTTCATTTAACCACAACAGTCCTGGAAAAGTGATTTTCCTATTCTTAGAGCACTTTTACTTTGTACCTTGATGTGCGGCTTGTTGTGATTTATTTCGATGTTAGTCGACAAAGTAGATGGGGTAATTGGACAAGGACGAGAAGTATTTGAAGACTTTGCTTAGCCAGACAAGCAACCTTTTGACCATGTTGAATCACCCAAGTTTTGCTCATGACGCGGTTTATCTTCATGGATCAAAACTTATGAATATGCATTGCTAATAGTTTATCATATTTGTTGTTGTTACCTTAGATGTTGTTATTACCCTAGATGTCGTTATTACCTTAGATGTTGTTATTACCCTAGATGTCATTCTTACCTTAGATGTCGGTATTACCTTGACCTTGACAACCCGGGATATACAAATGGGTATAGATAAATGCTACGATAGTTCCTTAGCCATGTTAGATGGGTTGCAAGCTTATTTGTTGGACACAAAGCAAACTCTATCAATAGTTGTATGAAAATCCCATCATGTGATACTGATGCATGAGGGAGGAAATAAACGGAAGTTTTTAGAAATAATTAGATGCTAAGATGCAACTATCGGTCCAACCCCTAGTGCAACCATACTGCATCTTATATGGAAAAGAGGCTTTATTGAGTACCTTGTTTCACTCTAGCGGAGAGCCACATTACTAGTGATGGAAGTGTGCGATGAACTATCGGTATGGTGTCACACTCGACGTACTGAGGACTAGGATATGTTGGTATGCATAATGTAGACAAACTCATCAAAGGTGATCACATACTTGGCATTAAATATGTTATCTTTGATAAAGATAGACTTTGTAGTGCTTGTCGAGCGGGAAAAGAAGTTGGGGGAATACCCTAAAGAATATCATGACTACCAAGAGACCACTCGAGTTGCTTCATATGGATGTTTTCGGTCCCAATGCTTACAAGAGCCTCAGTGGAAACTCCTTCGGTTTATTTATAGTTGATGATTTTTCCAGATTTACGTGAGTATTCTTTCTTGATGACAAGTCGTGAGTTCAAAAGATCTTCAATAACTTCGCTCAAAAGGCCCAAAATCAGTTTGACGTGAAGATCAAAAAAGTTTGGAGCGACAATGAATTGGAGTTCAAGAACACAAATGTGGATACTTTTCTCGACAAAGAAGGTATCTCACATGAGTTCTCGTCTGCGCACACGCCTCAACAAAATGGAGTTGTTGAGAGGAATAACCAGACTATCATAGAGATGGCTAGGGCGATGCTCAGTGAGTACAAAACTCCACAGAACTTTTGGCCAGAAGTCGTGGAAACAACTTGTCATGCAACAAACCGACTCTATCTACACAAGCTTCTTGGTAAAACGGCATACGAGCTACTCACCTGTAACAAACCCCAAGTTGGATACTTTTGGGTATTCAGATCAAAGTGCTACATTCTTGATAAGCATCGTTGCTCTAAATTTTCTCCTAAATCTCATGGAGGTTTCCTACTCAGTTATGGATCAACTCTCACACATATTGTGTATACAAGAAATTCACTTGAAAAGTTGAAGAGATGGTAGATGTGAAGTTTGATGAAACTAATGGTTCACAAGTCGAACAATTGTCAAATGATGTAGGATATAAGTAACCTTCGTAAGCAATCCAGGACTTGTCCATAGGCAAGATTCGCCGCATGGAAGTAAAGGAAAGTACTTCATCAACTCAAGTGGAATCCCCCACCTCACATCAAGGTGAACCACAAGATAACATGGAGGCATTCACAAGCGGTACACACCAATATGCAGGGAGTGAAGAAGTACATCAAGATGATCCACCTCAACCTCCTTCACCACCTCCACAAGGGAACGAAAACTTCAACAACAACGAACAAGAATATGATGATGAGGAAGCTCCACCATCCAACAAGCAAAAGCTACCTCGGGTTCGAGCAAGAGTGGACAACGATCATCCCCTAGAGAAAATTCTTAGCGATGTAAGAAACGGGATAATCACTTGCTCTAAAACTCGCTTAGCTAACTTTTGTGAGTGTTACTAATTTATCTCTAGCATTGAGACTATGAAGGTGGAAGAATCTCTTGAATACCTGGATTGGGTAAATGACATGCACAAGGAGCTACACAACTTCGAGAGGCATCAAATTTGGACTCTAGTGGAGAAACCCAAGGACGAGCACAACATCATTGGAACAAAATGAGAGTTTTGCAACAAGCAAGATGAATACGGAAAACAAGTACGCAACAAGTCTCACCTTGTTGCTCAAGGCTACACTCAAGTCGAAGGTATGGACTATGGTGAGACATACGTCCCCGTTACTAGACTTGAGTCCATTCGCACTCTTCTTGCTTATGCCAATCACCATGATATTACACTTTACCAAATGGAAATTAAAAGTGATTTTCTAAATGGTGAAATTGAGGAGGAAGTCTATGTTAAACAACCTCCCAGATTTGTGAACCCTAAGAAACCTAATCATGTATATAAACTTCGCAAAGCTCTCTATGGTCTTAAACAAGCCCCCTGAGCTTGGTGAAAATGCTTAACGAAGCTTCTTATAGAAAAGGGTTTTGAAATTGGTAAAATTGATGCAACCTAGCTTGTTCACTAAAATAGTTAATGGTGAATTATTTGTATGCCAAATTTATGTGGATGATATCATTTTTGGATCTACTAACCCATATTTTAGTGAGAAATTTGGAAGGTTGATGTTCGAGAAATATGAGATGTCTATGACGTGTGAGATGAAATTCTTTCTTGGTTTGCAAATCAAGAAAACAAGATGGCACGCTTGTCTCTCAAACAAAGTGTACCAAGTACGTGTTCAATAAGTTCACCATGCAAGAATGCAAAGGTATGAAAATCCCCATGCCTACAAGTGGACATGTTGACCTCGCTAAGGAGGACAAACCGGTGGATCAAAAAGTTTATCAATCAATGATTGGTTCATTGCTATACCTTCGTGCCTCCCATCCTGATATCATGCTAAGGGTGTGCATGTGTGCCCGATATCAAGCGACACCCAAAGAATGCCATCTTAAGGCTGTAAAAATAATTGTGAGATACTTGATGCATACACCAAATTTTGGCATTTGGTATCCCAAGGGATCTTCGTTTAACCTTATGGGCTATTCCGACTCAGACTATGCGGTAGATAAGGTTGAAAAAAATCCACCTTGGGTACTTGTCAATTTTTTGTGAGATCTCTTGTGTATTGGTCCTCCAAGAAACAAAAGTCGGTATCTCTATCTACCACCGAAGCAGAATACATCACCGACGGATCTTGTTGCATGCAATTGCTATGGATGACCCAAAATCTTAAAGACTATGGAATACATGTGAAACATGTTCCATTGTTTTGTGACAATGAGAGTGCTATCAAGATTGCGCACAATCTTGTGCAACATTCTCAAACTAAGCATATTCAAGTTCGTCATCATTTCATTCGTGATCATGTTGCCAAAGGAGATATAAATCTCAAATATGTTCGTACTGACAAGCAATTGACGGATATCTTCACAAAACCACCCGATGAGAAAGTTTTTGTCACTTGAAGGGTGATTTGAACATCATAGATGCTCTAAACTTGTTCTAGATACTCACTCGGATGCATGCAAGGGCATGAGCTTACATGACTATTTCATCATACTATTGACATGATACTGTTTTATATCTTGGAAAACTATGCTCACTTGTGTTGCATCTAACCCTTTTGTAGGTACGTGGATGGATTACACTCCACAAGATTGCCATCAACTCAAACTATAAGCAAACTTCTCATGACGAAGTATCAACAACCATTGTTTGTGATGAAGGAAGAAAACAATACAAACTATATCCTTGACAAACATTTGATACAAAACTTCACTCTTTTCATTTGGATATAGTCATGTTATTCCTTGCATGACTAACCCATGTAGGAGGATCTACTTCAAATAAATAAGGATAGCTCCAAACTCCAACACTTGAGCACCACAACAAGCCCACATGCATGCTCACGTCATCAACATCACTCAAATGTTGTAATCATATCCTTGAAGAAGCTTTGCTCCAAGTCATGAGTCAAAGCAAATAAGCAATTCTAAGTGATATGAAAACATAAAAATGCTTAAACAAAAATAGGTAACCCCATTTTGAGATTAACGATGAGTATGACTTATGATCAAGTGTTGTCACTTGGCTCCTTAAGCCAATATATTGTAATATAGGTGACCTAGTCGTCGGCCATCATCTAGATCAAGGTTCATGAGTTGTTAATCTTCTAGTTTCATGATTTCTTGCTACCTTTCCATCTTCATCTAGTTGAAAATTCCTTGCAAATCTTATTGAAAATTCCTTGCAAATCGAGTCAAGTTTTCTGAAAAATCTCTTTGACAAAATTGGCCAAGAATGCCTTTCCAAGTTCCTGTTTGCAACTCGGAATCTTTGATTAAAAGGAATATCACATATATGGCATTTGTACTACTCAGTGCTTCTTTGGTACAACTGGCATGACACACCTCGATGCCACTGAAATTCCTCAGAGCCTCAACATTCTTTTCGGTACCACAGATCCAACTTGCCTCAGAGTCTCCGAATTTTGCTATTACTAGGGTTCTTTGCCAAATTTTAAGACTTTTCGATACTATGACACTTCTCTCTAGGATCCCTTACCCTCTGACCCTTCTTGTAAATTGATGCCAAAGGGGGATAAATATAAAATCTTAAAGCTATACAAAGGGGGATAAACATGAAGGGGGAGATACCAAATCAAGATATTTAAAAGGAGAGAGACTATGTGATCAGGATTTGATTGACTACGTGTTTTAGACTTGTCTCACCATACCTACTACCAATATCTACACGCTAAGATTCAGGTGGAAAGGAAGAAAGAAAATCCATACTCATGGGAGAAAGTTCTATAAATATTCTTGGAGACATGTCAATCTTAAGAGAATACTATTTCCTACATGTCATCCATATCTTGGTACATTTGAATTCCCTTGCACTTGTTTGAAAACACATTCTTGTGTTATCTAACCATGTGTTTCTCAAGTGTTTTTCTCTAGTTAGAATGCTCCAGTGTTCAAGGTAAGTGTATGCATCTTCATCATGTTTAGAACGATCTCTTGCTTCTTGCACATATTGTTTGCAAGAGTGAGTCATGAACATGGACATACTTCATTCACATATATGGTTGATGCATATAGCCAAGGTACATATGACTTGTCATGTCTTCTTTGTATGTGTGTGCATTCCAAAAGCAACCATTCCTTAAAAGGAATTGCACACTTGGAGGGGGGTCTTGCTTTAGTCATATATCTCTCAAAGCTATCATACATTACTGTATACTATAAATTGAAGCTTTAATTGTATGTTGTCAACAATTACCAAAAAGGGGGAGATTGAAAGCACAAATGCTCCCTTGAAGGTTTTGATAATTAATGACAACATGCATTATCTCTTGTACTAACAGTTTTATCTAGTCTATTTTAGATGAAATCCAAAAATAGAAGTGTTGGGAATTGTGAGAAGAATACACCAACATGGAAAGGAATCCCATTGGCAAAAGTTTCAAGTCACTACATTTTAGTTTATGTGAGCAATCACAATTGAATCCATAGGAAAGCCAATACTATTCAAAGGGGATGAGGTGTTGATAATGATCTGGTTGCTCAAAAAGCTTAGAGATTTGCTACCAAATGCCTCATGCAAACTCTCACAAAAGATTCTATCCAAAAACCTAAACTATCAAATTCGGTGCCACCAAGTTTTCAGAATCGGCCTCACCGAGTTAGCACTAGACATAACCCAAGCCAAACCCTAGCACCTTGGTACTACCGAAATCATGTTTGGTACAACCGAAAAGCAGTGACCAACTCTATGGAAACGAGATATTTAACTTTAGAACTTACAAGTTTTATATCTCGAGGTCACTGAGGTGCGGATGTGCTCAAGGCCAACCAAATCGGTCTCATAGAGTTGTTATCATTCGGTCTCACCAAAATGCCAAAAGTTAGAACATTTTGCACTAATCGGTAGAGCCAAGCTTTTACTTTGGTTCCACCGAGTTGGGCAATAATGTTTTTAATAGTTGATTTTTTGGAGATGGCTATATATACCCCTCTACCACCCTCTCATTCATAGAGAGAGCACTCAGAACAAACCAACACTTCCACCATTAATTTTCTAAGAGAAAAGCACCTACTCATGTGTTCAGATCAAGATATTCCATTCCCACCATATTAATCTTGATTTCTAGCATCCCCAAGTTGCTTTCCACCCAATCATCCTCTTCTACCAAGCCAAATTTTGTGAGAGAGTGATTGAGTGTTAAGGAGACTATCTTTTGAAGAACAAGAGCAAGGAGTTCATCATCCATGCACCATCTATTACATTTTGGAGAGTGGTGTCTCCCTGGTTGGTTAGGTGTCACTTGGGAGCCTTCGGATCGTGTGGAGTTGAACCAAGAAGTTTGTAGGGGCAAGGAGATCACCTACTTTGTGAAGATCTACCCCGAATGAGACTAGTCCTTCGTGGACGTAAGCCATGGCGGAATAGACAAGGTTGCCTCTTCATGGATATCTCCAAGTATTAAGTTCATAGTAAACAAAGTAATGCAATAAGCAAGATGGTATAATGTAGACAGAATAAGACCAATCAATATGATCAAACCCAATCATTTTATCCTTAGTATCAACAACACAAATACACTCCCTTATCCTTTCTATCACTGGACAAGATCACTTCAAGGTTGAACCTACTACAATGCACCTCTCCGGTTGAAGATAAATCAATAAAACTTGGCCACAATATACCGATAGATTGGAGAGAAATACAAAGCTATAAAATTAGGCAAATAGGAAGGCTCAAGGACTCAATATAGATCAATTAATCTGATCATAAACCCATAATTCATCGGATCCCAACAACCACATTGCAAAAGATTACATCAGATTGATCTTAGAGAAGATGCTTGTATTTAAGAGAGAGAGAGAGTAATCTAGATAATGTTATGGACATGTGGCTGATGAAGGAAGTACTCACACGTCATTATGGAGGGAGCAAGGTTGATGAAGATGGACTGCCCAATGATTACCCCCTCCAACAGAGTATAGGAAAAGGGCTTCGGATGGAATCACGGTGGAACAGAGGCTTGCTATGAGAATAAAATTGTTTCGGGTCTCGCTCCGGGGGCTCCAAAATATATTTGGATTTATAGGCCAATAGGGAAAATAAAGCCACGAGGTGCCCCCCCCCCCCCGGGGAGCGCACCGGCCCGGCTTGTTGTTAGGACTTTGATAGGTATAGTTTTTCTACGAAGCAAAAAACATGCAGAAAAAATGAATTGACACTGGGCACTAAATTAATAGGTTAGTCCATAAAAATAATATAAAATTACATGTAAAGTATACAAAAGTGATAATATAATAGCATTTAATAATATAAAAATTATAGATACGTTAGAGATGTATCATGCCTAGTAAAAATATTGAGACATGGATGCACACGTGATTTTCCATTGAGCTTTTGGACGTTGTCCGTTCAAAGGTCACCGACTAACTAACTTGGCAAACCACCACAAGAGGCACTGCCCCTTCAAACCCCATCGTAATTGCCTTCAGAACTATCAGATGACTAGAGGCCTACCAAGGGCTAACCTAGAGCTAGAACTATCCAGGATTACTCGTCGTTACTTGCACATCATCAAAGGTTCTGTCCAACGCATTAGCAACCATTGCTGCTTGATCCCAAAACACTAAGGCAGAGGATGGTGATGCCTAGTGAATAAGAAGGAAGGAGAGTCTTGACTCCCCTAAGGCCAATCCTTCTGCCTAGCTAACCCCCTGACTTGGAGCGCCTATGAATCTATTGTTTTGGCATACCGAACAACAGATGTGTATTGTTCGACAAGTAGGACAAGTAGAGAATGAGTGCTTTCATTGTACTCCATCCGTTCCTAAATATATGTTTTTTTAGAGATTTTAATATGGACTATAAATGGAGCAAAATAAGTGAATCTACATTATAAAATACAGATATATACATCCCTACGTAGTTTGTATTGAAATATCTAAAAAGACTTATATTAAGGAACGGAGAGTAGTTACTATTTTCGTACCTTTCTTCTTCTCAATTTAAGTCTCTCGCTACTTTTTTTCAAATACATGTTTTAATATATGTACATTGTCTATGTGGTGCAAACAATAATCATTAACTTGTAGCTCAATATGGTTTTAATATAAAATGCAGATGAAGACCACAAGTGCTTCAAATAGGTGAGTTATGGATTACTCCCTCCGTTCCTAAATATAATTCTTTTTAGAGGTTCCATTAGAGGACTACATACAGATGTATATGGACATACTTTAGAGTATAGATTCATCCATTTTGCTCCGTATGTAGTCCCCTAGTGCAATCTTTTAAAAGACTTATATTTATGAACGGAGGGAGTAGAAAATAAGGTATTCCAAGATTGTATTGTGCGAGGAGTTCTTGCACTGGAATTTCCCATTCCGCGCTCATAGCAAATAATAATAATTTTTGGTAGAAATGGCATAACCCTTTCCTCCATTAAGTTTGGCCTTTTCGTCTTGTGTTTTCCCTTGTCTTGTACCACACACTGCACAATTTCTTTTAGGTACAAGTTGAGAGTTTATTCATTGGTTTTCCTTTCCCCTGCTATAGATTGATTTTTTCCCTCAATTTTCCTTTTTATATGGTATTCTGTTTGATAATATTTTTTCTTATTTTTATTTTTCCCCATTTCTTTTATCATTTTTTCTAATTCATGAATATTGTTAAATCCATAGAAAAGTTGCAAATTCATCAACATTTTTTATACAAATTCCTGTGTGTTCAAAAAATCTCGAATAGTTTCTGTAATCCATGAACAAATTTAAATTTCATAATTTGAAGAAAATCCTCAATGTTTTCTTTTAATTCGTGATTTATTTATAAAAAAATGTTGACATTTTAAAATCTGGTTTTTAAAAAAGACCATGAACATTTCTTAAACTCGTGATTTTTAATTTTTTGTTGACAATGGTAAAAATTCTCTTTCTATGCGAGAACATGCTGGGG
The DNA here is from genome assembly GCA_022496015.1 of Hordeum marinum. NCBI lineage: Eukaryota > Viridiplantae > Streptophyta > Magnoliopsida > Poales > Poaceae > Hordeum > Hordeum marinum. The sequence goes on along the minus strand of CM039673.1, from coordinate 295,773,473 downwards.
TTTTTAAATGGTTATTCTTAGAATGCGGGCGACACAAAAAGGAGGGAGTTGAGTGAGCGGAGCACTATTGGGCTTGGCCCGCCGCCAGCTTTACCATCACTCTGTCACAAAGCCGAGAACATGAGGTTCTTCTTGTACCTCCACTGCAATTTACTTTGGACCAGGCCTCTAGAGTTTGCACTAAGGGCATGTTCGGAAGCTTTCCTGTTTCCAGCTTCCCAAAATAGCTCCAAGAAACCAGCCAAACGATCGAGCTTCCAAAAGGCAGCTTTTAGGAAAACGATCAGTCTTTAGTACAAATTTCTGAAGGAGCGATCGCACAGCTTCACAAAAACAAAAAGCGGGAGTTGCTCCAAATTACGTGGGAATGCCATCCCGAAATGCTACAGCCCACCCAGCGAATCGTTTTCCTATCGCTACAACCCGCACGAACCGTCGACAGCCGAACGCTCGCCCAACTCCCGCGAGAAGCCAGCTCGCATTAGCTCGCCGAGAAGCTGGCTCGTTTGGGAAGCTGGGAGCTTCCGAACAGGCCCTAAGCTTGCTAAGACCATCTACATACAACGCGGGATTCTTAAAAGATACTCCCTCCGTTCCATACTGCAGTACGTTTTTTGACATCAGTATAATGTTAAAAAATTATCTTATATTATGAGACGAAGAAAGTATTTTTTATTTTCTTTATATTTAAATATAAGTTTACAGATTCCCTTATTTTGTTTTGTATCTAGTCTATATTAAAAAAAATTAAGGACGAAGAGAATAGAATAAATGTTTTTTTCATACGCACCAGCACTTACTTGCACAGCAGGGATTCAACATATGCCGTTTAGAAATAAACAATTTGCTTACCAAAAAAAGGTTTATTTCTCTAAAAAAAGAACAGCGAGGCTTTTATTAGACTAGAATGTCTAAACGTACTTCTATGCTTACATAAAAACCGGTTTATTATTTTTCTGAGCATTTTTTTTGGTAAACCTTTCTGAGGGCACATGGTCTTAGAGTATATACGGCCGGACTCGCAAATCTGATTCTCTAAACGCCTGCAGAGTGTCCGGATACGTCCGCGGACAGCGTCCGTCGGTCCTTATATGTTACGCCGCACGTCTACATACCTCAAATGTCAAACCTCAAACCCATGCAACCCATACACGTCGATCATCCAATACAAATTATCAGAATTCAACAGTTCGAAACAAAGCAAATCAAAGCACATTCAACAAACCGGACATGCCAAAATGAAATCAATGTCCGAGCGAGAAGGGATGCTTGTTAGATCACGGGGCGGATGCGGCCATCCATGCTTCCTGCTCGTCCAGCTTAATCATTTGATCGGACAGGAGCAAACCAGACGTATCCGGTCTTATTCTGTCATTCTGTCGAACACATCAAGTGCAACTCAGCAAGTGGCGGTGCCCGTGCTTGTCCGCTCCCAAACGAGCTGGGACGAATGACACTCGTCGATTGTCGGCCTCTGCGTGGCCGGAAAGCCTTTTGAAATGGTCCAACCGACCGTCGAATCCTCCTCCGTCCCAAGGTTTCCGGACGACACAATCTGCGTCGGCGCTAGGATGAATAGGGTGCAGGGAGCATTGCGGGGCGGGGGAGATATCTCCTCCACCATGTCCACACCTACCCGTGTCGCCGCCACCGCCTTCCTTTCTCGCTGTCGACGATGCCGCAGCTTTTGGACAACGTTCTTTGCCTTGCAAAAGTTAGTGGAAGAAGGGACGCTGGCGGACGAGGCAAATTGTGTCTCCCTCGCAACGGCCTACGTCTCCGTCATGGCGATCGGGGACGGGCTGGAAGACATTATGACGGCGGATCAAGGCCGGTGGCGACGATGGGGAGCAAGAGTGGTGGACGGCGAGGGTTCGGGCGCAGGAAATGTTGAGGGCGGTGGGAGGAGGAGCAATGGTTTGAAGAATTTGGTGCAATTTGAGGTAGGGTCGGGCTGTCGAGTCCGACGTTGTGGGCGTGCTCGGGCTCCCCATACCCGCCCCATATTTGGGCTGGATATGGGGGTGTTGGTCAGTCCGGACGTTTGAAGCCGATTTGAGAGGCCCGTCTAGGTCGCATTTTCATGACCAGTCATTAACCGGGTGGCCTGTCCGGGCATTTGAGACGGGTTTGAAGGGTTCTAGTTGGCGAGCACTCCTCCGGGAGCCTTCCAACAATCACTCTCACGTGCTGCTACTTGGTGCGTTCTCAGCCGTCGCCACGTGTCGCGCTTTGAGTGTTCCCTCCAGATTTTTTTTTCACACGCGTTTTTGGCTTTTTAGAATATATTTTTTGGGGTTTTTTGGTGTTCGGGTTATTCATCGGTCTTTCTTAGCTTTGGAAGAAAAAAAATCTTTTTTCGCATAAAAAAACGTGATTTTTTTCCACGAGCGTGCCTCTCGAAAACAGAAAAGAATGCGTTTTCTGTTTTTTTTCACGAGAGGCACGACAAAACAAAAAAGCGTGTTTTCTGGCTATTTTATTTTGGGGAGAGGCACAATTTTTCTCCCGCGAGAGGCATGATTTTGCTTACACTAGAAGCACGACCGTGCCTCTCGGAAACGAAAAAAACGTGTTTTCTGTTTTTTCGCAAGAGGCATGGTTTTGCTTCCGCATAGGCACGGTGCCTCTCGGGAACCAAAAAACACGTTTTCTATTTTTTTTTCCTATCACGAGAGGCACGGTTTTTTCGTGAAAAAAAGTTAGTAAAAACCTATTAATATATTATCTAGTTTTATTAAAAATCTCGATGCGAAGAACCCAATGATAAAAACAGTTTAAAAGATAAAATGTTTTGAAAATACAGATCTATGAAAAAAAACTCTCAGGTTGCAACCAGTGATACGCATGCATGCGCTATTTGTCGCAACCTAAGAGGTAGAAGGAACCTTTGAAAGAAGTACTTCTTAATTAGTGATTTCAGATAGAATTTTTTTGAGTGGTGAAGTACCCCTACACATCAATCAAATTACAATATTTCTAGGGATACATAAGCCCTCAGGCAGATCTAATAGCCAAATATATCGGCCAGTGTTACTCCGCAGCGATGATCGAGCTAGCCTGTGGGCTTCAAAGTTTGAAATCCGCTTCTCATGACTGAACTCAACACCGTCGAATTGCGCACCTCTTGCCTTAATCTCCTGCGATATATGATAGTACATTGGTTTGGATCCCTCCTTCGGTGTGTTGATAACTCTAAGACAGTCTGAAGTTATCTTAATTCTTCGGGCGAGCAAGTCATCTACCAATGAAAGCGCCTCCCTTACAGCAAGCGCTTCAACAGTCTCTGCATCCATACAACCCGAGAAAACAACTGAAGAAGCTCCCAGAAACACACCGTCGCTGCTCCTAGCAACAGTTGCTACTGCCGCCTTGTCATCCAACTTCCCCAATGCTCCATCCACATTGATTTTGGTCCAGCCGGCCGGTGGTGAAACCCACTGCTGGACAGCAGCCTCAGCTTGTCTCGCTCTTACTTCCTGCTTCTTCATGTCCTGTACTAATCCAAGTTCTTCAAGGAAACTTGTGACAAAACAGTGAGTAGACAACGGGCTTTGAAATAGGTTTTCATGAATTGCCTTCCGCCGAGCATGCCAAATTGCCCAAAGAGTTACAAAAGCTTCTGTCAATTCATGTTGGTGCATTTTCTCGATGAGCTCAAAAGCCCAGTCCCTAGCGCTTCCATGCTGTTAGGGCCACCTGTTCTGCGACATTCTCCGATGCCAAAGCCCACACACACTTCGCCATCATACACTCAAGTAAGGAATGCTTCCATGAGTCAGATCCTCCACACATAGCACATTTATCATCATCTGCCATGTTCCTGTGTTTACGGATGTCATTTGTCAGAAGAGAGTGCTTCGCCAACCTCCAAAGAAATGTTTTAATTTTTGTAGGAACTTGAATACGCCAAAGGGAAGCCCACTGTTTTTCTTCCTGCTTAGTATTTGAAGATGAGGCCGAACCCTCCAGCCAGGCTTCTCTGGTGGTTTTTGTATGCACAAGCATTCTATACGCCGATCGGACTGTAAACAATCCTTTGCGGTCAAAATGCCAAGCCCATTCATCTTGTTGGTTCCTGGTTGACAATGGTAGGTTCAAGATTGTCTCCACATCCATTGGCAAGAAACATTCTTGCAACTTCTCGCGCTTCCATCATGCAGAAGTAGGATTGATGAACACACTTACTCACAAAGGAGCATGATCCACCCGACATGCAATAGGGCAAAGGCTGCCATCTCTAGGGAGCCAATTGTCATTCCATGGGTCGGTCGTGGCTCTCGTCCCAATCCTCTTGATGATCCCTTGTTTCAGGGTATCTCTCCCATCTAGGATTGCTCGCCATACTTGCGATGGTCTCGAGCCCAGTTCCGCTTGCAGGAATTCGGTCTCCGGGAAGTATTTCGCCTTTAAAATTCTCGCACTCAAACTTCTTGGTGATTGTAAAACTCGCCAAGCTTGACGAGCTAATAGGGCTAGGTTGAAAAGCTCAATATCCCTAAACCCTAGTCCTCCCATATATCTTGGCTTTGTCATCTCTAACCATGTCACCAACACACCTTGCGCTCTCCCGCCTTACATCCCCACCAAAATTTGCGGAGGATGGAGTTTATCTCCTGACACAATCCTCTAGGCAATCTGAAGCACGACATCAGAAAGTGGGTATCGCCTGTGCGACGGACTTGATGAGGACATCCTTAGCCGCAGCAGACAGTGTCTTCTCAAACCATCCCTGGACTCTCTTCCATATTCTGTCCTTGAGGAATTGGAATTTACCATTCTTGTCTCTTCCCACATCTGTTGGCATCCCTAAGTATTTCTCGTTCAAAGTCTCGGTGTGGACAACAAGACTAGACTTTATCTCCTGTTTCAACACCCCCGGGGACCCCTTGCTAAAGAAAACAGCAGATTTTCAAGGTTGACCCGCTGCCCAGATGCATTGCAGTATAGCTCCAACACATCCCGAATGTGATTCGCACTCTCCAGATTTGCTTTGAAGAACAACAGGCTGTCATCTGCGAATAGTAAGTGGCTTATTGCCGGAGCCGACTCCGCCACTTTAACACCCTGAAGAGCTGATGACTGACATCGATCTTTTAACAGGCTTGATAAGCCCTCTGCTGCTAACAAAAACAAATATGGAGAAATTGGATCACCCTGCCTTAGGCCTCGGGAGGGGGAAAACCTTTGAGACTTCGCACCATTAAAAAGAATGGAAAAGGAGACTGTGGAAACTAGTCTCATCACCATATCAATCCATTGTTGATGAAATCCAAGCTTGGACATGATTGCACGCAGGTAACTCCACTCAATTCTATCATAGGCTTTCCTCATATCCAGCTTGAGAGCGCAAAATCTATTCTTTTTTGCTTTGTTCCCCTTCATGAAGTGAAGACACTCAAACGCTGTAATGATGTTATCAGTGATGAGTCTTTCGGGAACAAAGGCTGATTGCTCCTCCGCAACAATTTGTGGGAGGATCAACTTGAGCCTATTCGCCATGACTTTGAAGGCAATTTTATATAATACGTTGCACAATGCAATAGGTCTGAATTGACTAAGGTCCTCCGGGCTGGCAACTTTTGGGATCAAAACCAGAAAAGTATGGTTGATGGTTGCCATATCATCCTCCCCTCGAAGCAGCCGCAGCACTGCCAAGGTAACTTCCTCTCCACACACAGCCCAATGGCGCTGGAAAAAATGTGCCGGGTACGCATCTGGGTCAGGGGACTTTGTTGGAAACATCTGAAATAATGTCGTCCTAACCTCCTTCTCGTCAAACGGGACGACCAGCATATTATTCATATTTTGCATCACCCTCGTTTGAACCACATTTAGAACCTCTTCCAATCCCTGGGTCGGCTCAGACCCATATAGATCATTATAAAACGTTGTTGCAAGAGCACACATTTCCTCCTCCTCTCCTGTATATGTTCCATCCTCTTTCTTCAGCCGAGTAATTCGGTTTTTCTTTCTTCTCTGACTAGCACGAAGATGAAAAATTTTCGTATTTTTGTCTCCCTCGGATAGCCATTCGATCCTCGATCTCTGACGCCACATCACTTCTTCTCTGTGTTGTAACTCAATGAGAGTATCACTAATCTTAATCTCCTCTTGACTAGGGCCCACCCGGAGAGGATCTGATCTTAACCTTCCCAGCTCGGAAGTTAGTTCAGTAATCCGCCTTCTGACGCTGCCAAAAGTGTCCCGGTCCCGGTGCTGCAGTTTTGCCGAGATCAATTCCAGCTTCTGTTGTAACTGGCCACAGGAAGTAGCCTTGCCCTTCTCCTGCCACAAGTCAATCAATAAAGGCTTAAAAGTATCATGCGATTCCCACATTACTTCATACCTGAACAGTTTGTTCTTTTCCCCCTTGTGTTGACAGTCCACTTGTCCATCCAGGCTTAGAAAGATTGGGCAGTGATCAGATCCTGCCGCTGTTAAGTGAAAGAGAGTAGCATCTGGATATCTCAAACTCCAATCTGGAGTAGCTATAGCTCTATCAAGACGGACCCGGCAGAAACTTCCTCCGGCGACCCGCTTTTCAAAGGTCCAACTATTACCTCTGTACCCTAGATCAGCTAGGGCACATACGTCCATCATTTCTCTGAAACCTGCCATTTGAGCAATGCTCCTTTCCTGTACTCCAACGTGCTCATGCCTGTGCAAAACTTCATTGAAATCTCCCAGACAGAGCCACGGCAAGTCCGAAGATGATTTTATAAATTTCAACATGTCCCACGTCTTATGCCTATCGGCCGTGCGTGCTTCCCCATACACAGACATTAACCTCCATGGGCCACCATCAAATCCAGTAACAATCGCATCCATATGATATTGAGAATACGGTAAAATATTGACTTTAACATCATCATTACAGTACATTCCCTGACCTCCAGAACGGCCTGCACTACTCACTACAAAACCATTCTTAAACCCAATCAAAGGGGCTAACTTCTCTACTCTAGTTCTATGCAGCTGGGTCGTGTAAGCCGTGCAACGTGTGAATGGGTTAGAATTGTGAACGTAGGCTTTCAAGTCCAGCCCAGACATGCAGCATTGGAAGAGCAGTCTGTCTTGCCTGAAAAAAAAGGAAAGCAGTCTGTCAGCCGTTGCTGTGCGCGCGCGCGAATTCGATATCGGCGAATGCCAGGCGAAGCCGCCGCTTTGACGGCTCAGGCGTATGGCGCTCTGATCCACCGCCTCGCCTCCACCGGCCGCGTCGATGCCGTTCATGCCGCCCTCGCCTCCGCGCGCTCGGCCCTCTCCCCCGCCTCCCTCCATCCGCTCTACGTCGCCTCCATACGCGCCTTCGCCCGGTCCGGCCGCCTCCAGGCCGCCGTCGACGCCTTCGAGCGCATGGACCTCTTCGCCTGCCCGCCCCAAGCCCCCGCCTATAACGCCATCATGGACGCCCTCGTCCACGCCCACCACCACCACCAGGCCCACAAGGTCTACGTCAGGATGCTCGCCGCCGGCCTTGCCCCCGACCTTCACACCCACACCATCCGCCTCCGCTCCTTCTGCCTCACCGCCCGCCCGCATGTTGCCCTCCGACTCCTGCGCACCCTGCCGGACCGTGGATGCCATGCCAGACCCGTCGCATACTGCACCGTCGTGTCTGGGCTCTATGCGCACGGCCACCCCCATGACGCACGTCGCCTGTTCGACGAAATGCTCCAGGGACCGGTGTTCCCTGATCTTGCTACTTTTAACAAGGTCCTGCATGATCTTTGCAAGAAAGGGGATATCTCTGAGGCTGCCGCACTTCTTGCCAAGGTTCTCAAGCGGGGAATGTCTGTGAACCTGTTCACTTACAATATTTGGATCAGGGGGCTCTGCGAATGTGGGAGGTTAGCCCAAGCCGTTGCACTTGTAAAAGAGATGGACGACTACATCACACCAGACGTTGTCACCTACAACACTCTCATCCGTGGTCTTTGTAAGGGATACAGAGCCCAGGAGGCTGCACCCTACCTCCGTAGGATGATGAACCGGGGCTGCATGCCCGATGATTTCACCTATAACACCATCATTGATGGGTACTGCAAGATGGGAATGATGCAAGAAGCTACTGAGCTCCTTAAAGACGCTGTCTTTAAAGGTTTTGTACCGGACCGGGTCACATATTGCTCCTTGATCAATGGCCTATGTGCCGAGGGTGATATCGAGAGGGCACTGGAGCTGTTTAATGAGGCACAAGCAAAAGAACTGAAACCTGATCTGGTAGTGTACAATTCTCTTATCAAGGGACTCTGTCGCCAGGGGCTGATCTTGCAGGCCCTGCAGGTCATGAATGAGATGTCCGAGGACGGCTGTCATCCTGATATTTGGACATACAACATTGTTATCAATGGGCTATGCAAAATGGGGAATATTTCGGATGCCACAGTTGTGATGAATGATGCCATTTTGAAAGGATATCTTCCTGATGTGTTCACCTTCAACACATTGATTGATGGGTACTGCAAGAGGTTGAAGCTGGACAGTGCTCTTCAGCTTGTTGAAAGGATGTGGACATATGGCATCACCCCCGATGCTATCACATACAATTCAGTCCTTAATGGTCTCTGCAAGTCTGGGAAAGCCAATGAAGTTAACGAAACATTCAAAGAGATGACACTTAAAGGATGTCGCCCAAACACTATTACCTACAACATACTGATAGAGAATTTCTGTAAGTCCAATAAATTGGAAGAGGCCTCCGGGGTGATAGTGAGGATGAGTCAAGAAGGACTAGCTCCTGATGCAGTTAGCTTCAACACACTTATTCATGGATTTTGTAGGAATGGTGAGATTGAGGGAGCATACATACTTTTTAAAAAATTGGAGGAAAAGGGGTACTCTGCAACAGCTGATACATTTAATATCCTAATTGGTGCATATTGCAGTCAGCTGAACATGCAAATGGCTGAAAGTATTTTTAATGAGATGGTCCAGAAGGGATATAGACCTGATTCATATACTTATCGCGTCCTAATTGATGGATCATGCAAGACTGCAAATGTTGACCGCGCATACGTGCATCTCGTGGAAATGATAAATGGGGGTTTCGTCCCATCAATGGCAACTTTTGGCCGTGTAATAAATACACTTGCAGTGAACCATCAGATTACGGAAGCTGTGGGCGTTATTCGTGTCATGGTTAAAATTGGAGTTGTTCCCGAGGTTGTAGATACCATCTTGAGTGCTGATAAGAAGAAGATAGCTGCACCGAAGATACTTGTTGAGGACTTGATGAAGAAGGGTCACATTAGTTACCCTACTTATGAAGTACTGCACGAAGGAGTGAGAGATAACAAACTAAATAGAAAACGTGAACAGAATAAATATATTTAGCGTGGTTGCCTCATAACATCAGTCATTCACTCAACCACAAGAAATACTTGTTTGAGAGAAACCAGAAGTGCTTATGTCATTAGGCCCGCAAAATCTTGGATGCAACAAACTTTATCACTTCAAGGTTATGCTTTCATATTCTGCTCAGAATAGGGAGATCATCTGTTCTTAGATACAAGAATACAAAGGTCGGTGGTAAATCTCTGTGCTTCACACTTCTTGTATTAAGAGTCCCCTGCATTAAGTTTCAATCTGCTTCACGTTAAAAGTTTAGTGGTCTGGGACATTAAACATATACAAGATTGCACCCTTGCTACTCATATTTTAAAGTATTGTCCTGGAAAAAAATAGATGTCGTACCGTCTCTGAGGTAGAAGATGGCTCCTGAACTTGCTTCCTCATTACCGATTGTTGTCTTCTGGGAGTACTAACTAGTGAATTTATATTACATGTCCAGATGGAGAACCATGCTACTAGAAGTAAAGTGCTGTTGTGTGCTTTGTCTATTCGCCGGCAAGAACTGTGTTTTCCCTGCAACTGGAAATGTTTCAAGTCTGTCATCCCTCCAAAGAGATTATAGTGTAGATACATGGAATTAAAAATCTTCAACGGTCTGTGGAAATATCCCTAAGAAGCATCTATAATCTTTGGTGAGAGAATGACGAACCTACTTCAACTGTTATTGGACTTCTCTTAAAAAAATATGAATTGCCCTGATTCATATTTAATTTCCAGCTAATTTTGTTCAAGAAGTCACAGAGCTGAGGATTAACAAACAAGGTATAAGCAATTTCTTCTAGTTATATTTTTCTTCCAAGGTTCTAGCATGGCTCTACACATAAGAGGTGCAAGCTTGAAACTTGACTGATATTTACTTTTGAGGTGGTAAAATTCTCACCAGGATGTAGCACTTTGTTTGCAAGTTTGGAACTGATTAACTGAGTAGTTCTTACAGTTGAACATTGTGCTCATTTTGTCGAATCAACAGCAGGACAGTGCCTATTTCCTCGTAGCTGGAGCCGAGGAGGTGTGTCTAACTGGCTATTAGCCTTCATGACTGTACATGTATATTACCTCCGTCCCAAATTATTTGTCTAGATGCGGATGTATCTAACACTAAAACGTGTCTAGATACATCCGTATCCAGACAAATCTTAGTCAACTAATTCGGGACGGACGGAGTAGATTTTACACTCGCTCATAACAAAATGACTCATAGTTCATTATTGAACTTGCAGGTTTGGTGCAACATCTATTCCAGGAACCAGAATTTTCCTTAGTTAGCTTCCAGCTGCACTTGTAACTTTGTAAAGTTGTACTGAAAGGCCGATGTGGCATCATGCTTAAATTCATTCCAGGTCTGGAAGAAGAGTAAATCATGGAAGTAAAATGCCTTGAGAAATCTGAGTGCATGCCCATCTACTTGCTGCCAGTTTTGGTTGACTCTTGACAAAAAAAGCTGTGGCTGACTTGGGAAGGCATTCAAGAGTTGTCTGAGTTATTATTTGATAAAAGGAGATAATGTAGGAAAATGGTGTTGGCATCAGATAATATAATTATCATCCAGTTGAAGTATTTTACGACTGGACCAACTGAACCACAAGTATGGAATCAAAATAAACAACACATGCAGACAGAGAGTGGTTTCCATTTCTTTATTAGACGTTTCTAAAACTGATTGGTGGGTTGCATCCCCTTTGGCCGTGCTGGATCCTTATCAGCTTATGTCATCACGATATACAGGAAAGCGGATACTAAATATAGGCCTTTTCAATCAAAATCAGGACTAGGTACTACTGATACATCATGGAGTGTTTACCTTTCCCCCTACCTTTTTGTATTGTTCTGTGTTTTACTCAGTGTCATATGGCCGTGCGGTTGCTTCTTTTTGTATGTCATGTTTGGTTATGGAAGAAGTTGACTCATTCTGCAAAAGGAAAATCACAAACTAATATAGAACGTTTTGACTTATCACAGGGTTAGCTGGATTCCAGCACCTACCAACTCCTTGTTTTAAGCTTAGCGTTAGTGCTAACTCATTTTCCTGCCACGTTGCCTTGGGTCTTCAACTTGCATTAGTATATTCATAGCCTGATGCTGATATGATATGATAGGTCCTCCACTCTGCAAATAGCACTTCAATGTTTTTTTATTTATAGAAAGCAGCTCTATTTTTTTGGGGCACATTGTTGATTGTTCAAATTTTGTACTGACTGCAAATTCTACTGCACCAGAGAATATAGCACTAGTATTTTGGTAGACCGTATTCCGTATTATTCCTATTTTAACTAATAATAACAGGACAGCTGGTGGCTGAAAGGGTTCTTTCCCTTGAAAATTATATAAGTGGAGTTGATAAGAGGCCTGCCTCAAACTGTCAAAGGCACCTGCTTGTTTGGTGCCACCTCTCATCTGTTTGTCGTTTGCTTCTTATACGGATTCATCATATTCCAGTAAGTTCCAGGTCTCATAAAAACCCCTGCTAGCTAGAATCAAATCAGCTCTTTTTCCTGGCAACCTTTTTGTGATTTCTTGTACATCAAGAGGGAAGCGTTCTTCTTGGTGAAGAGTCCTCCTCTTTTTTTTTTTTTTTTCCATTCCTTTGTCTTTAGGGCATATTCCAATTAACTGTAAGAAGTATGAACTTGGTTAGCTTCCATATCTTATGAACCCATGTTTAGATATGTACGTAATAGTTAGAGAGCATAAGCGGATCATTTTATTTTCCTGACGGACATTTCTTCGCTCTTATTTCTCGTACGTTTCTCGAAGTGATTTTTCATTATTTCTGAACAAAAAACCTGCAGCAGCGGACTCTCAAGTGGAAAACCTCATGTTCTTGCGTTCAGGTCTTTAGGAGCTGCCATCAAGATGTTGCCGCTTGAACATAAGCCCAGGCACTGAGTTTTCTGGATGGCAGTGACCTGCAGAACCTCCAACATATCTGCCTTCCGTGGTTGCAATTCTTGTGGGTCCTACTTTTAATCTCGCAAGTGCTTCAGAGGGCAGGTCTGCACTGCAAGAGAGTGGTGAGGGAGGGAGAGGTATGGGAGTTGTGCTTCTAGATTTCTCTCACAAATTGATCAAACGACGAGCTTGTCTACGGTGGAAGCAAGCAGGTCGAGCATCTTACCGTTGCAGCTAGCCCCTCTGTATTTTCTGGCAGCTTGCTCCCAATCTGCAACTTCTCTTTGCTGTGTTGGTTGCATGAGATTGGAGCTGTGAGCACATGGGGTTCAACACAGAATCGTTGCGAGGCTTGTGTTCTGATGGTCTATGGAAGTATGCAGTATTTTGGTCAATCAAAAGCGAGAAGCATGGGTAAGTCCTACTGTTTGTTCTCTTGATTTTTTGCTTATCTGATAGGACACTAGTACTGAACCAAGTTGGTGCGTCAAATGTAACAGGACCAAACATATTCTTATCATATAAAAATATATACCATCTAGAATTTGTAACTGTGAGTCTTATTTGTCATGAATCATTATCACTCTTCAGTTGCGTCATTTGTAAATTAACTTTCAGCATCATGACTTGGGCCAATGGCTATGTCGACAAGATGAACAAAAACACGAGAGGTCATTATGGGGACCCAGCTGATAGTGACAACCAGATAATGACACCTACTTGGTCTAATGATGGCCAATATCAAAGCTATCCATTTTGCCCCATCGAGGCAGCATTACTGCGTATGTCTAGCCATTCATATTCTCTTGGAGAAGAGTAAGCATGATTGCGCGTAGTTCAGCTTCTTATAATCAACATCACATAAACTGTTTGATTCTCTAATAATTTCAACCTTGACAGAATTATTGGTAAAGTGGCCGTTACGGGACAACATTGCTGGATTTCTTCCAGTGATCTTCCTTCAACTTTGGTGTACAAGGTGAGTTAAATTTACAGTTTCTGTTCCACCACAACTCTGGAACTTGCATAGCACTTAATGTGGTTTCACAAACTTTACTATTTTCAGTATCATCAAGACTGGCAGTTTCAGTTTGCAGCAGGAATCAAAGTAAGACCCACTTATTTTCACTTCAGTTGTCCTCTCCAACAATGTATGCCTGTGTTCAACCGGCAAAAGCAAACTTCTGCATGGCTAACGTGGCCATTCTTATTTCTTATATATAGACAGTTCTCCTTGTACCAGTGATTCCTCATGGGGTTCTTCACCTGGGAACTTTATGCACGGTATGTTCAGTTATTATTATTGTACCCACATGTTTCCTAAATGCACTAGTGCATTTATCATATTTAAGTAAGAGAATCAGCATGCCTTAGAGACTTATTCACGGGTTCCAATTCCAGATCCATTTATAGAATGAAACCAAGCAGGCTCTGTACCTCCCAGCAACATTGTTTAGGGAACCCGTACTATTGCTGCATAATCAGCATATTCTGTGCAAAAAAGTTTCTCAGGCTTGATGTGCAACAATCTTGACATAGAATAAATATATTGAGGCTCTTCCTTCACAAGGTCTTTATCTCTTACTTGTAACTAATCAGTGTAAAAAAATCTCAAGCCTCAGGTTTTGGAAAGTTCAGCACTGGCGACACACATGAAGGAACTGTTCTATAAGATTTACAACCCCTCAATTCCTCATAATCCTTCAGCCACAGGGTTCGCCTACTCAAATACTTTGAAAAAACCTGCTGCAGATGTATCGGTGGATCCCGCAGATGTTCTGGTCCATGAATTATTTGATGTTATCAACAATTCTGCTCAGTTATTTACCATTGAACACCTTAGTCTACCACATCCCTTCACTTCGTCCGAGTTTCCAATGTTAGAAGATGTCATTACAGGAGCGTACGATATTGGTCCAACAACTTGCTCAGATGAAACCTTCGATGCCAATGAGAGTGATCTGTGGACCAATGTTAATGAAGCACCATCTGAAATCACTCACTGCAAGACACTGGTCGGCCCGGGCATGACAAACCTCTCACTTATGGATAAGTTGATCAATTCCAACAGCAAACTGAGTTGCACATCAGTAATTAACATACAAGATGAAGATTATAATAATATTGATGATTTTATCCTGGCATATATGGCACAAGAATATCAGGAGCACACATGTGGCAGCACTATAGTTTTAGATGATGATGTTGTAACTTCAAATACTTCAATTCACTCAAAGACGCACAAAGATCTCGAGGCAATTCCCAGGGAAGATCTTGAGAGCTTCATGTGGCATGGTAGATTGAAACAACAAGAATTTACAAACCACTCTCTCCTTCAAGCGAATGGGAATAAAGCATATTCTTACTCACATCTCGAGACCAATGATTATGCTGAATTCTTTGTGGATGCTATAACCGACCAGGTTGGTAATATCCCGAACAGTTACTCGTATCGCTCGACTGATTCTTCGACTTCATGTGAAACACAAATACAGAGAGAAGATCATGCACTGAGGTTGGATTCTTTTACTTCATGCGAAACACAAATACATAGAGAAGATCATGCACTGAGGTTGGAGGAATCGGCAGTCCCAGATCCCTCTAGTGGTCGAGAATTCTCACCCAGCTCAATCAAAGAAGGCTGCATGACTTCCAAAATGACTGTTTCACTCCCTAGGGGAATCAACAGGACCATAACAGAAGAATGCGTGGGTCATACAATTAAATACATGTGTAGGGAAATTTCAGTTGAAATAAAGCATGAAGGCGGAAAAAACGAACTGCACAGACCAAGACCGAGAGATAGGCAACTGATTCAAGACAGGATGAAGGAGTTGAGGGAGCTCATTCCAAATGCATCGAAGGTATGGCTTCTGATTTCTAATATTTGATGTATCTCCTTTTCAATTGTGCTTGTTTCCAAACAAAAATTGCATTGAGTATATCTTGTTGCAAAATACAGTGCAGCATTGATGCTCTCCTGGATAAAACAATAACACAAATGCTGTTCCTCCAAAGTGTATCCGAGAAAGCTGAGAAGGTGGGTTCTTCAAATTTATGTGTGACTGAAAATTGAGAAACCATAAACGGTTCGAAAAATCGTGCGATATGAATTATAATGCTCATTGAATTTGTTTTCATATCATAGTGGATTCTCATCATATAGGACTATGTTACTTCCCAACTAAGGCTACCTTACCTTTCCAAGTTAAAAAAATTAGAAATAAAAAAAGGAGTGGAACCCATTAGGACCTTAGGGGTGGTAATAGAGTTTGAGAATTTGAATCTTTTTTCTTGGGCTTGGATCTGTATTCTACTATATTTAAACAAGCGTGCAGTATCCTGTCTTCATTTCCTGACTTAGTAATTATTTATTTCTTAATATATAAACTAGATGTGCTATCGCCTGTTAGTTTGCATTCTAAAAAAATAGTGTGGTGGCTGAATAATAATGAATACCATGACCTTGAAGCAGCTTCAGAGCAAAATAAGAAATGAGGAGTTCCGTGACGAGGCCAAGAAGAAGATGGAAAACTGCCCGCTGAGGGTGGAAGAGCTCGAGGAACCGGGTCATCTTCTCATTGAGGTCACTATATAATGCTGCCAGGCATTAGTTTTTCATCGTTGTATTTGTAACATTACCTGATCCATAGAATTCATTCGTACTCAGATATTGTGCAAGGAGTATGACGTCTTTTTCGAGACACTGGATCTGTTCAAGGGCCTTGAGGTCAGCATACTGAAGGGAGAGCTGGAGCATCGTTCTGGCCAGCTCTGGGCTCGCTTTGTGATCGAGGTACACATCATAGTTCCCTGGTAGCTAGAATGTCTGCGACCAGTCGTGCATGTTTCTATATGAATCTCATATCTGATGGCTTATTCCCAGGCTTCCAAATGTTCAAACCAGATGCAGATTCTTTGTCCATTGATGCACCTGCTGCAGAGAAGATGATTTCATTGCCACGTGTTCAGAGAGGTGTCGCCCGGCGGTCGCAGCTAGTCCAGTTCCCGTTTCAATAAGAGTGTCCAGGAGGTCATGCGTGCAGTGGAACAACTTTGTTCATTGCAGACATCTTCTTTCCTTCTCTCAGATTTATGGCAACCCAGAGTTGCTTATGCTGTTACAGAATATACTTTGATCACAGGACTGTGAAATGCTATGGTGCCAACGGAATGTACCGGAACTTCTTCTTAGGAAAGATACCTATAAACTATTCTTTCAATTTCAAAACAACCAGCCTAGAGTTAGGTTGTGTAAATCTCACTCCGTTTGTATTGCTTGAGGACTTGTGTTTATATACACATTACAAGAAAGAGTACAGGGTGGTTAGAGGGAGAGATTACAACGGCACGGAGGCCACTACGTGCATGGAGTTCGGGAGATCGTGTTGCATGGTCGGTGTTGATCCCAAGGACCAGGACGTGGCTGTTAGCCACCCGGTCGTGGCGATGCATGCGTCTTTCACCCCCCGTCCCCCCCCCCCCCTCCGCAGCCAAAACGTGCGGTTCGCGAACGTTGAGGTTGGACCGAAAGTCGAGGAAGATGCTGGACGGCAGCCCTTTGGTGAAGATATCGACGAACTGGGAGCTCGTCGGGACATGTAGCACACGTATCTTATCAAGGGCAACGCGGTCAAGCACGAAGTGAAGATCGATCTAGATGTGCTTGGTGCGTTGATATTGCACCGGGTTGCTCGGCATGTACATGGCACTCACGTTGTCGTAGTAGACCACCGTGGCACGCGTGGGTGGCTGATGGAGCTCGCCGAGGAGTTGTCGAAGCCAGACCGACTAGGCGACAACATGAGCAACCGCCCGATACTCGGCCTCAGCACTGGACCGTGAGATGGTGTTCTGTCTCTTCAACGATCAAGAAACAAGGTTGCTGCCATGGAACACACATAACCCGAAAGTGGACTTCCGTGTGTCCGGACAGCATGCCCAGTCAGCGTCGGAGTAGGCCACCAGCTCGATAGCGGGGGCCCGGTGAATCCGAAGACCGAGGTGCGTCGTGCCGCGGAGGTACCGAAGGATCCGTTTCACGAGCTGGAAGTGGCAGTCACGTGGTGCGTGCATGAAGAGGCAACACTGCTGAACGGCGTATGAGAGGTCAGAGCGCGTCAGCGTAAGGTACTGAAGCGCACCGGCTAGGCTACGGTAGAGCGAAGGGTCGCGGAAGAGCTGCCTGGTGTCGGCGGAGAGCTTGGCGAGCGTGTCGACCGGAGTGGAGATAGGCTTGCAGTTGAACATGACCGTGCGATCGAGTATCTCAAGCGCATACTGCTCCTGGGAGAGAAACAAGCCACGGTCGGTGGTGGTGACGTTAACCCCCAAGAAGTGATGCAGGGCTCCGAGATCGGTCATGGCAAACTCTCGGTGCAACACTTTGATGGTGGACTCGAGCGCGGCCGTAGAGTTGATGGTGAGGATGATGTCGTCCACGTACAATAAGAGGTAGGCGACATGATGCCCGCGACGTAGGATGAACAGCAAGGAGTCCGCTCGAGAGTCGACGAAGCCAAGCGTGCGGAGGTAGGCGGTGAACCGGGAGAAGTGAGATGGCACCCGTAGGGTATGGGTACGGGTGGAGCCTCCCCATACCCTTACCCGTTCCATATGAGCTTACCCATCACCCTTATCCATACCTGTCAACGGGTACAATTTTTCACCATACCCGTTACCCGACAGGGAGACGGGTACCCGCGGGTAAAAGTACCCGTATTTGAAAACATCAATTTGAACAACTTATAGTTATAAACTGCATCATATCATACAGTTTACAAAAATAGAATATAACAACAACACATAGTTATGAACAACATCATATAGTCATAAACAACAACACATAGGCATACACTTTTAGTTCACAAATACTTGACATAGTGTAGACTGTAGACATAATTTTGTGTTTACATAGATTTTATATGGATACATGGGTATGTGGGTATGGGTTATATGATCCCATACTGGTACCCGCTCTACCCGATGGGTTTTAGATTTTCCTATTTATATACCCATGGGTAAATTTTTGTCCCATGCCCTTACCCTAATAGGGTTTTTACCCGTAGGGTACGTGGGTAATGGGTACCCATTGCCATCCGTAGATAGAACCAAGCCCGCGAGGCCTGCTTGAGGCCATACAAGGACCGGTTGAGCTGGCACGCATGCGATGGAGCCGTGGAGTCGATGAAGCCGACCGGTTGCACGCTGTACACAGTCTCAGCAAGATGCCCGTGAAGAAGCACATTCTTCATGTCGATCTGATGAATGGGCCAAGACTTGGTGGCAGTGATGCTCAAGACGGTGTGGATGGTAGCCGGTTTGACCACCGGGCTGAACGTCTCGCCGTAGTCAACCCCAGCCTATTGTGTGAAGCCGCGAAGGACCCACCGCGCCTTGTATCGTGACAGGAAGCCGCCGAAGTTGAACTTATGCCGGAAAATCCACTTCCCGGTAACGACGTTGGCACCTGCAGGACGAGACACTAAACACCAAGTTTTGTTCCGCGTTAGTGCATTAAACTCATTGAGCATGGCGGTGTACCAGTTAGGGTCCTTGAGAGCGGCGTGGTAGGAGGAGGGAATCGGACTGAGCATGGGGGTTTGCTGAATGGAGGCGAGTGCTTTGGGGTGGGCAAAGCTAGCTTTGGCCCGGGTACGCATGGCATGCAGGTTGGCTAGTGGTGGAACGGCCACAATGCAGGGAGGGAGACGTGCATGGGCATGCAGGGTGGACCCGCGGTTAGAGGTGGGAGATGGAGTGCGAGGAGAAGAGGGTGCAAACCGGGCTGGGCGGATGGTGAGAGGGGAGGTGGTGGATCTGGTAGTGCATGGCACGCGCGTGGTGGGGCTATGAGTGCATGGCATGCTCACGGTGGGGCTGGGGATCGGTGTTGGGGATATGACCCGCCGAAGAGGCTCCGAGTCATGTTGTTCGCTCGTGAGCTGGCCCAAAGATGAGCTGTAAGACTAGTGGCCCAAGAAGACAGGCGGCTCACGGTGTGGGCCGTACGACGGCCCGGACGGAGAAGACCCGGGCATGCAAGCCGACTCATAGACAACTTAGACAAGAAGATAGAGAGGGACTCGGTTAGCAATTGTAACGAACCGGTGGTCCTGTCCTCTTATATAAAGGCAGACCCGGGGCGATTTAGGGGAGAGGCAATCGAGAACTAGGTCAAGCTTTTAGCTCCTTGTAATCGATACACAAGCAATACAAACACAAGCAGGACGTAGGCTATTACCTCGATTCGAGGGGCCGAACCTGGGTAAATCCGTGTCTTTCGTCCCGACTAACCCCTTTGAGTCCACCCCATTGGCGATGGCCTCGAACCTAAGTCCGTTCACCCGGACATCTGCCATGATAAAACCACGACAGTTGGCGCCCACCGTGGGGCTAGCACTTGGTGGTGTTGAGTTCTCAAAGGGCTCTCTCCCAGGGCTCGAAGGATACGTGGTTGGAAGGATGAGCAAGAGTCGACGCAGACGGCTCTACATCGACGACGCCGGCTGGGGGCTTGATGCTGGTTCTGTGGAGTATGGATTCCGGGTTCCGTTCGGTGGGATCCAGGTTTTCATCGGAAAGGTTGATGGATCTACACCCGACATCGTCGAGCTGGCTCGACGTCTCCAATCTATGCGTGTTATGCAGCCTGCCCATGCCCGTCTGGGTCAAAAGCACGTTCTCGTGGGCTTCACTCAAGGCATGGACCTGGAAGCGTTCGGGTCACAGGGAACTCTCGTTTGCTCGGAAGATGAGTCCTCCAGTGGGGAGACAGAATCAGTATATCGGCTCAGCAACGGTGGCCTTGGGGGCTACTACAACAACTATTCTGAGGTATAGGGTGTTGAGACGGATGCTCTGAGCCCCCCGGTTCACACGGCGGTGTTCATTGCAGGATCGGCTTCAGCCGCCGGTGGCACGGCTGAGGGAGCCGCCGCAGCGGGTGATAGCCCGCCGCCGCCGGCTCAGGTTCTAGTGGAATTGATGGACGAACTCACAACTCTCATGGCCACAGAGGTAACACCGGATAATCAAGCAGCCAGGAATCTAGAGGTGGCACAGATCAAGGGCCGGATGGCAGAGGAACGACAAAGGATGGCCGAGCTGAAAGCCCAGATGGAGGAAGAAGCGGAGCGTATCAAGGCAGACGCTTTCCAACTGGAGCTGGAGCAGAGGTCAGCGGCCGCGGTGCACCGAAGGAGGCATCAATCCCGTCTACCAGAACGTTATGAAGCGAGGAACCTTTTTAACACCCCTGGTGCGGGGCGGGTTACGGGTGCGCCGGAGAGCCGCCCGATGGAGCGCCCGGCGACTCATCCACCCCAGCATAACCAAGTCTCACCCAGGGCTTTTCCAACACCGGCGGGTCATTACTCTA
Organism: Hordeum marinum; assembly: GCA_022496015.1. Classification (NCBI taxonomy): domain Eukaryota; kingdom Viridiplantae; phylum Streptophyta; class Magnoliopsida; order Poales; family Poaceae; genus Hordeum; species Hordeum marinum. The sequence continues at coordinate 295,752,847 of CM039673.1, read as the reverse complement.
ACCCGGCCGAGAACATGGTGGCAGCGGTCGCCCAGCTTGAGACGATTCCCATCCCAGATGAGGCACCCTTTGCGGAGGATGTGCGAAACGCCATTGGATATTTACAGACGGCCATGGCCCAGCAAGAGAGGTATGCACACAGCCAGAGCCGGGTTCACTCCACCCCCCTCCCCAGTCGAAGTTTCAGCCGGCGCTACGAGTCGCCGACGTATTCTAGCAGTCACCCACGTCGCGGACCACCGGAGGACGAGCGGGCGGCTCTAGATGCACAAGCCCTCGTGGACCAGGCGAGAGACAGACGAGAGGTGGAGGCAACCCGTCCAGAGCCGGCCCTTTCCTTCTCAATGGGAGTCGTTAGTACCAGAGCCGTAGGGGTACCATGTTTAACTCCGGCTCTGAGAAGTGAACGACCGCCAAAAGATTTCAAGGGGCCTCGAAAGGTTCCAAATTACACAGCTGATCTACCCCCTGAGGCGTGGGTTGAAAGTTATGAACTGGCCATGGAGATGCTGGATGTCAGTGAAGCGGTATGCGCAAAATATTTCATCATGATGCTTGAGGGTCCGGCTCGTACGTGGTTAAAAGGTCTGCCGCCTAACACGATAAACTCATGGGCGGAGCTGAGAGCGAAGTTTATTAAGAATTTTCAGGGGACCTGTAAGCAGCCGATGACTATTGTCGACTTGGACCACTGTGTTCAACAGGAGAATGAGTCGGCCCATCATTGGGTCCGGCAGGTGTAGACCATTATTCACTCTTCAGAGCAGATCACAGCGGCTCAAGCAGTGCTTATCTTAGAGAAGAACTGTCATTTTGTTCCATTGAAGCAGAAGCCGGCCGGCTCAAACGCACGTGTCAGGATATGGGAGAGCTCATGACGACCTTGATGAAGTATGCCGACTCAGATAACACCAAGGATCCGGGCTCGGATGATGAGAAAGCTAATCAAGGGAAGAAAAACAATCAAGGAAAAAGTTTTGTGAACAATGAGAATCAGAATAAGCGGAAGAGCGTTGATAGCGGATCCGAGCTAGTAGCAAATACCAACACAGGACAGAACCATCCCAAGGGGGGTGGAAAGTTCAGGCCAAGGAACAGAGGCCCTTTTAATTTAGAGGAGGCGCTTAGGAAGCCTTGTCCGGAGCACAGCACGCCCGACAAGCCGGCATTGCATGCGTGGGATGACTGCTTTATCATGCAGAGATTCAAAAACCAGCATTCCCAATCGCGCAATAACCAGAACGGTGGCCCGCCTGGCGGCTGAGGCCACGGCAGGTCAGGGGCTGGATTCGGCGCTGGCGGTTCAGGAAACGGGCATCCGGGTCAGAATAACCAAGGGGGGCACCAACAGCATCCTGGCAACAACGGTAATAACAACAATCAGCAGCAGCGCAACCAGTCCAGGTTTCAGAGTAACCCGAAGCAGCTCAGTTCTGGACAGTATCACGTATTCATGACCGGTCACAATAAACGAGACGAGAAGTTGCAGAGGCGATCGGTCAATGTAGTTGCTCCAGCTCTCCCGCGATATTTGCCGTGGTCTGAATATAACATAATGTGGAGCCGGGAGGATCACCCGCCGCGGGTAGATGACCCGGGCCGGCTGGCTCTAGTTGTGGCCCCTCAGGTGAATGGCTATATGGTGAATAAAGTGCTTATGGACGGAGGTAGCAGCATCAACATCCTTTACTATGACACTTTCCGGCGGATGAAGTTGCTTGATAAGAATCTTAAACCCTTCTCCACCGTCTTTCATGGTGTGGTCCCGGGTAAATCAGCATACCCGGTGGGCCAGATCTCATTGGAAGTAGCTTTTGGCGATGAGCATAATTACAGGATGGAGTCTTTGTGGTTCGAAGTAGTCAAAATCAAAAGTCTCTATAATGCACTATTTGGGAGGCCGACTTATGCTAAATTTATGGCTAGGCCTTGTTATGTTTATTTGCAACTCAAAATGCGCGGCTTAAATGGCACAATTACCGTTCACAGTAACAGGAAAACGGCTCTTGAGTGTGAGGAAGGAGATGCGGCTTATGCAGAGTCTAGTTGTGCTTAGGAGGAGCTGAAATTTTACAAAGAGAACGTTGATCCGGAGGATATGACCCTGCTAAATAAGCCTACGACAAAAGTTGAGCCGCCACTCAAGTTTTCAGCGGATGATACCAAGACAGTAGATTTCAATCCGGGTGACTCATCCAAGCAGTTCATCATTGGGGCTCACATGGATCCCAAATAGGAAAGCGCGCTCATCGAATTCATCCGTGAGGATATCTTTGCATGGAAGCCTTTTGACATGCCGGGTGTACCGAGAGAGTTCGCTGAGCACAATCTTAATGTGGATCCAAGGTTTAAGCCGATCAAACAGTTTCTATGACGGTTCAACGAAGAGAGACGTAAAGCTATTGGGGAGGAAGTTGCTCGGCTCTTGGCCGCAGGCTTTATAGTGGAAGTTTTTCACCCGGAGTGGTTGGCTAACCCGGTGCTAGTGCTAAAAAAGAACGGCACGTGGCGTATGTGCATAGATTACACGGACCTTAACAAGGCTTGCCCGGCTGACCCTTTTGCACTCCCTCGTATTGATCAAATTATTGATGCAACAGCCGGATGTGAAAGTTTATGCTTCCTAGATGCATATTCAGGATATCATCAGATCAAGATGGCAACGAAAGATCAGGAGAAGACAGCGTTTATTACACCTTTTGGGGCGTTCTGCTACGTCTCCATGCCTTTCGGGCTCAAGAGTGCCCAGGCGACTTACCAACGCTGTGTGCAGAATTGCCTCCACAGTCAGATTGGCCGAAATGTTCATGCTTACGTAGACGACATTGTGGTTAAATCCAGAAAGAAGGAAACTCTTTTAGAGGATTTGAAAGAAACCTTTGACAATCTCCGGGTCTACAAGATGATGCTTAACCCGATGAAGTGTGTCTTTGGTGTTCCAGCAGGAAAGCTTTTGGGTTTCTTGGTCTCTGAGCGGGTCATCGAGGCTAACCCAGATAAGATTAAGGCTATCACTTCTTTGGGGGAGCTGACGTGCATTAATGACGTTCAGCGCCTTGCAGGACAGATTGCTGCGTTGAGCCACTTCATAAGCCGGCTTGGGGAGAAAGTCATTCCCTTATACCAGATGATGAAGAAGACAGACAAGTTTAAGTGGAGTGCAGCAGCGGCCGAAGCACTTGAAGCTCTTAAAAAGCAGTTGACTGAGCCGCCAGTGTTAGCCGCTCCGGTTGAGAAAGAGCCATTTCTCCTTTATGTGGCGGCTAACAACAGAGCAGTCAGTGTAGCAATTGTGGTAGAGCGCAAGGAGGTAGGGAAGGAGTATCCTGTGCAAAGGCCGGTTTATTACATTAGTGAAGTTTTGGCAGAGTCTAAGCAGAGGTATCCGCATTGGCAGAAGTTAGTATACGGAGTTTTCATGGCCAATCGCAAGTTAAAACATTACGTTTTGGGGCACCAAATAACAGTGGTCAGTTCTGCCCCATTGGGGGATATTATTCAAAATAGAGAGGCTACAGGGAGGATTGCCAAGTGGGCCTTAGAGCCGAGTCCTCTTAGCATCAAGTATGTTCCTCGTACAACAATTAAGTCTCAAGCTTTGGTGGATTTCATAAATGATTGGACTAAATGTCAAGCCCCCGAAGAGAAGCCGGATAACACGTATTGGACTATACACTTTGATGGATCCAAGCAGCTAGAAGGGTCCGGGGCAGGAGTTGTTCTCACCTCCCCCAAGGGTGACAAGTTTTGTTATGTGCTCCGGTTAATGTTCCCTTGTACTAATAATGCAGCTGAGTATGAAGCACTGCTCCATGGTCTCAGAGTCGCTAAGGAAATGAATTTAAGCCGGGTCAGGTGTTTAGGTGACTCAGATCTGGTGGCTCAGCAAGTTTCAGGTACTTGGGACTCCAAGGATTCGCAGATGGAGGCTTATTGACACGCGGTTGATATCATGGCCGGTCACTTCAAGGGGTACCAGGTGGATCACATTGATCATCGCAAGAATGAGGCGGCTGATGCCTTGTCACAGTTAGGCTCTCAACAAAAGCCGGTACCACCTAATGTTTTTCTGGATGTATTGCATCATCCGAGTGTCAAGATACCTTCTGAGGAGGATCTGTCTATTTCTGACCCGGAGGCGGAACTGGTGGCGGCTCTGCATGCTACCCCAGACTGGACTATTCCTTATTTGGCGTATCTGACATGCGGCGAGTTACCTCAAGAGGAGGATCTGGCCAGGAAGATCACTCGGCATTCTAAGTCTATGACGATTATCAATGGTGAGTTACATAAGTGTAGTGTGACGAGTGTCTTTTAGCGATGCATCTCACCAGAGGAGGGCCAGCAAATATTGTGTGAAATTCATGCTGGCGACTGTGGACATCACGCCGGGTCAAAATCTTTGGTGGCTAAAGCTTTTTGACATGGGTCTTTCTGGTTGACGGCTCACAAGGATGCAGAAGACTTAGTCCGTAAGTGTGATGGCTGTCAGAAGTTCGGCCGGCGTGCTCACGTTTCGGCTCAAGAATTGAGGATGATACCAATCACTTGGCCGTTTGCGTCTAGGGGCTCGATATGGTAGGACCTTTCAAACGATCCAAGGATAAGAAAACACACCTTCTGGTGGCGGTTGGTAAATTTACTAAGTGGGTAGAGGCAGAGCCGGTCAGTAAATGTGACGCAGCTACGGCGGTTCAATTTGTTAAGAAGCTGATTTATTGCTTTGGTTACCCACACAGTATTATTATAGACAATGGAACAAATTTATCCAAAGGAGCTATGAAAACGTTCTGTGAGAAGGAGCATGTCCGGCTTGATGTTTCAGCCGTGGCACATCCACAGTCTAATGGTCAGGCAGAGCGAGCCAATCAGGAAATTTTAAGAGGTGTCAAACCACGGCTCATGGTTCCTTTGAAACGGACACCCAGATGTTGGGTTGAGGAGTTGCCTTCCGTCTTATGGAGCATCAGAACTACACATAATAGATCTACAGGTTTCACACCTTTCTTCATGGTGTATGGTGCTGAGGCGGTTCTACCCAGTGACATCCGGCACGACTCACCAAGGGTGGCGGCTTATGTTGAGACGGACAATGAGGTAGCACGCCAAGATGCGTTGGACGCCTTGGATGAAGCACGAGAGTTAGCAGCAACCAGTTCGGCAATTTATCAACAAGACCTGCGACGCTATCATAGCCACAGGGTAAAGACCCGGACGTTCCAGGAAGGTGACCTGGTGCTCCGGTTGATTCAAGACCAATCTGGAATGCATAAGTTATCTCCACCATGGGAGGGGCCTTTTGTGATCAGCAGGAACCTTAACAATGGGTCATATTACCTCATTGATGCCAGAGATGAGTCAGAAACCGCGGGTCAAGAGACGTTGCGGCCATGGAATATCGCACATCTGCGACCATACTTTACTTAGCAAGGGTTGAAAGCCGCTATCATTGTATATAGCATGTTCATATGAGTAAAAGCTAGCATCCCCGCACAAGACTGGGCCCTCTGCTCTTATGTATACCTTTGTACAATCAAGATAAAAATTTCCGGCTCAAGAATTTGAGTTGAAGTGGTTTGTTCGCTGTCAAAACGGCTGGTCTACCCTCCGGCTTTATGCCCTATCAAGCGTTGTGGCAAGGAGGCTTCTTGCCTTCGGGTATAGCTTACTTCTCCCTTGCACAGCCGGCGATATGCCCAATTAAGCACTGTTGCAAAGAGGCTTCTTGCCTTCGGGTATAGCTTACTTCTCCTTTGCACAGCCAGCTATCATTAAACTGTTGCAAGGAGGCTTCTTGCCTCCGGGTATAGCTCACTTCTCCCTTGCACAGTTGGCTTTATGCCTAGTTTGGTTACATTAAGCGCTATTGTTGACGAAGGCTTCTTACCTTTGGTATAGCTTACAGGACCCTAAGACAACAACGTGTACATCAAATTTCAGTTGCTATCAACTGCGGCCATCGAAGGGGGCTTCTTACCGACGGGTATCGCTTATCTCACCCTAATGGTCGGCTTTATGCCACTTTCGATTACTTATTAACCGCGGTTGTCGAAGGGGGCTTCTTACCGACGGGTTCGCTTATCTCACCCTAACAACCGGCGTTTACGCCAAAAGTCAATTGCTTATCAACTGTAGCTGTTGAAAGAGGCTTCTTGCCTTCGGGTATAGCTTACTTCTCCTTTCAAACAGCCGGCTTTATGCCGTCTCAGGCTAATTATTAGCCGCGGTTGTCAATGGAGGCTTCTTGCCTTAGGGTATAGCTTACATCTCCCATCGACAGCCGGCATTCACTGTACTCTTACCAGCCAATCTCGCTTAGAGACCCTGAGTCGGTTCAAGAAATTGACAGCCAAGCTCGCTTAGAGACCGTGAGCCAGTTCAAATAATTGACGGCCAATCTTGACAGAGATCCTAAGCTGGTATGAGTTTAACCGTTTGAAATCCACGCAAAAGAGCCGTCATATGAGTTTTTTGAGGAAGGAAAGATCATCATCATGTATTGTATCATGCCGGCTTATCAAGCCGGGTCAGAGCAAGGCAATTATAAGTCCCAGGTTGCTGCAGGCAGAACTACCCGGCACTTGGGGGCTACACAGCCGCAATTCTCCTCAAAAGTTCTGGCTCGTCAATAGCCACAGTTGTCGATAGAGGCTTCTTACCATCAGGTATAGCTTACATTATCCTAACAGACAACCGGCTCCTTAATGACTTCGTCCGACAAGAGCCGGAGCCATGTTGCTCCGGTCAACAAAATTTAAAGTTTCAAAGAGAATATCTGGCTCTAATATTCTGAAGCAAGGAATGGCGTCTTCAAAGACAGACACCCCTCATCAGAAAATCTCAAGGTGTATCCCTGAAGAAGCCGGCAACACATTAAAACACAGAGAGAAGGAAAGTACACACAGAGAGGTGCAAATATATACAATCACCAAGTGGCAGAGTCATGTTTACTCTATTACAAAAAAACTACTCTCAGAAGGAGCAAAAGCATTGTCAACCGCCCACAGCGGGTCATTACATAAGTCTGTGCTCAGAAAGGTTAAAAGAATAAAATTCAGTTATTGGCCGGCTCATCCTGCTCCGGGTCTTCTGCTGGCTTTATCTGGAGATTGCCCAAGTCCCAATTATAGTCAGCCAGAGCAGCAAAAGACCCTTCAAGGAACGGAGACACGTCAAGCTCACAAGGAAAGAGATCCTTACTGCGGGCGGGTGTCAGATCTTTCCACTCGTAGAGAGGCCCATGGATTCTCTTCTCCTCTGCGTCATAAGCCGCCTGATAGGTGTTCAAGTCAGCTTCATCCGCCAGAACAGAGGCCAGATAGTGCGACTCTTTCACACACCGGGTGTAATCTTCTTCGGTGAATTCTGAGCCATCATCTCTTTTAGACGGGTAACCATCCATCATTTCAGCCGGCATTAGCTCGGGGGCGAAGGCCAGAGCCCGGCTCAATCCAGCAACGGCTCCTTGGCGGAAGGCGGACTTCTTGAGCTCTTCTATCTGCTTGGGCATTGTAGTGAAGAGTTCCAAGACCCCTTTCAGGGCAGTGGGGATCTTCTCCTTGTATTGCACACTCTTGATCGTGAAGATGGTGCCGCAGTATAACTGTTTCGCAAAAGTATAAATGGCCTTCAGTGGCAGAAGGTTATCAGAAGCCAACTGTCGGCTCCTGGGACCTGGATAAGTCGGATAAAGTTAATGAGTCGCCAGTTTTTTCACTAGCAATGTTAAACAATACAAAGTAAACAAGAAAACTTACCAAATAGGGCGGCTAACATCTTCGTGATGTGCTGTTTCAGACCTTGCAGTTCCTCCGCCACAGCTGTAAGCCGCTGCTCAGCGTCGTCCGCCCGTGTGGTTAGAGCTCCCTTTTCAGATTCAGCTGTCTCTTTTAAAGAGGTAAGCTCAGCAGTGACATTGGCCAGCTCCTTAGAGAGAAGCCGACATTTTTTGTCAGCAATGCTTCGGGCTTCTTGCTGAGCCGCCAGGTTGGCCCTCAGATCCGTCAACTGAGACCCGGCTTCATTCAAAGCTTCCTATAATACATCAAAATACAAGATAAGCCGCCAAAATGCAGGACGAGTGTTAAAAGAAAATACAAGTCTCAAACAGATTGCAAGCAATATATTTGACACTTGGGGGCTAATGTATATTTGATCTTTCAAGTATGCAATTCCGGTTCATCTCCTTCGAAGCTAATCCGGAACTTGGGGGCTACACTATGGCTCTTCAATGTACTAATAATGGAAGCACCGACTCAACTTGATCAAGTTTGAGCCGGCCCTTGGGGGCTACGATTAGATCTTTAAGTTGTCTACATTAAAGGCCCGGCTCAAATATAATCTGAGACAACCCTTGGGGGATACGATTGGCGGTTCACTTTATTTACAGTACAAAGCTAAAGCAATTTTAAGGGAATTTGACATAACAATATCTGCAGAGGTCATAGAAAGACCTGGCTCAACGATTCAGTACGTTAAGCCGGCTCTTGGGGGCTAAGTAAAGATATAGTAAGAAGGAAAAGTACCTCATATTTTGTCTTCATGGAAGAGATCAACCGAAGTTCCAGATCCCGGCTTGTCGGGACCCCGATCCTAAGTCATATGATTCCATACTGTAACAAGTCACATCACTTTGCGGCCTCACGCATGGTAAACTCCTCGGATGTAGCCTTACCTTGGCCGGGACCGTTTGCGTCTTTTGGCTCACTTATGTAAACATGTCGCTGGTAATCACGCAACAAAGAACCCGGGCTGACATGACTAGTCATAGAACCCAAGTGGCACATCCGTACGGAAACAGACATACATAACCCAGCAATGCAGGTGTCGGCCTCAAGCTTGTGTAGACGAGTCATAGCAAGCTACAAGGACTCCATTACGCCGCGAGACACGAATGTCATCACTGCACATAGACGAGTCGTAGCAGGCTACAGGGACTCCATTACACTGCGAGACATTTCCCCGAAGGAACAGACACAGCAGCAAAGAAGGATACATGTCGGTCAATCAATGTGTCCGGAGCAGTAGCAAGCTACCATGGCTCGGTGGAAGCACAAAGAGGCAGTTTCCCGTAAAGAGTACTACTAAAGGCACACGACTAGGTGTCGGATCCCATACATACCGTTGCACGTCACATGTACGCACGACATGCCCGATATGCATAGATACAACTATGGCATCACAACATAACCATACAACAACATGACTTTTATTTAAGAGGCTCAGACGAGCCTTGCATAATATGTTCTTACAGATAGGGGTCACATGACCCGACACTCAAGCCATACAAACAAAATCATACAAGCCAGCGGAAACTTAAGCTGTCTGAGTACAGACGGCGAAATAGCAAAGAGGCACACGGCCTGACTATCTACAGCCCACCACACAAGATCGTAGCTGGGACACCGGCTATTCGGCATCGTCAACATCTAGATAGAACCCACCTGATGGGTCCTGGTTCTCTTCTGCAACATTAATTAAGCAAGGATGAGTACAATCATACTCAGCAAGTCTTTAAAATAGACCTAGTCTATTTATGCTCATGTATCAATAAAGAGGGTGGTGGAGTTCATGCAGAAGTGCCAGCTTTGACTCATGGCTAACCTACAATACTCAGTTTTAAACTCTTTGTTACAATTTTAGTTATCGCACACGAGTCCACTATCTCCATCACAATACACCACCATGGATTCACCTTCCCCTTCCGGAAGAGTGCCATCCACGGTACTCACACTTGTCTTGATATTTTTAGGAGTATCCATTTGATTATCTATGAACAGCATAAGTTTTCCAAGTAGTCCATATCCGAGGACGCGGCTATTCGAATAGTTTCATACCCTACAGGGGTGCACTTCTTCACACACGCTCTCGCCACTTATCGCTGTGTGCCATAAACCATGCACCTCGGCAACCTTCAAGCGGATGCCCAGCGAGGGAGTCGGCCATGACCGTTAATCACATAAGACCTCTAGTCCAGGCTATCGCCTATTTGAGATTGAACCCGCATGGAAGTTCGGCCGAAGTTTCCGCTACGGTCTCAAACGATGTGCGCAGGGTTCCCAAGCCCACCATTCGGGTGACCCTTGGTACACCGTGCCACTGCCTACCGCGTCGTAACCCACCCCGAGGGTCAGCACTACGCACGGTCTCCAGCATGCTATAAACACCAGAAACTACTTGCAATACCTGGACCAAAGGACTAGGCGACTGATAAATCGAGCGGGGTCATATTTCAGGGCCCAGCATGTGGTAGTAACTAGTCTTGGATCACAAACACGGAACCTAGTTCCTAAGAACGGTCCCAATGAGACAACCCACTATGTACTCCTACATAGCCTCTCATCGCTACCTTTACCAAATTGAATTCATTACGAGCTCATCACATCGGACAACATGGTTTCACTCCGGTTCATCACCCAGATGAAACAAACCTGACACAACTCTAAGCATAGCATGCATAGCAGGCAAAGTAAGCTAAGCACATCATGGCACAAGCATCTACCAGGTATGCTAGGTTGCGAGGTTCAACTATTTACCGTGACAAGGTCAGGTCATGCATAAGAATAGGATCATCTTTCGTGGATGGCTGACATGTGATCGTTTGTCCTAATGCAATAAACGAGAGCAGGAGCGAGAGAGTGGGATGTTATCGAAATGATCAATGGGGTTGCTTGCCTTGCTGAGTTGCGGAGGAGTTCTCTCCTTCGTCGGGATACGGGGTAGTATCTTCCAGATTAGGGCCTACCGCAACGCAGATAAGAGCATTCAATACACGCAAGTGCAACAATATGATGCATGATCATGGCATAGTAATATGCATGGGTGAGCTAATGCAACTGGTGATCATGTCAATTTGAAATGGATTTGAATATAGGTTCAAAGTTGTTCTCATTTCAAATTTCCATATATTAACCTAATGTAAAATGTCCATGTTCACCTACTTAGGTTGCTCTAACATGCATGAGAATAGCACCATTGGATTCATTGGATTTTTCTGATAAATTTTCATGTATAAATTATTTTCATCTGACTTACAGATTATTTTATATGATTTTTCAAAGTTTTAAATAATTTCTAGAATTATTTTTAAGCTAGGAATTGTTTTATTGCATCAGCATGATGTCATGATGACATCAGCTGGTCAGCTGACCGGGCCAGAGTCAAACCTGACATGTGGGGTCCACATGTCAGTGTCTGGTTAACTTAATTAACTAATTAAAACTAATTCTGATTAATTAACAGATTTGGCCCACATGTCAGTGACTAATTAACTTAATTAATTAAATTAATTAACTTATTACTAATCTGTGATTAGTCAGAGGCTGGGCCCACCTGTCTGTGACCCAGGGGGTCAAACCCCGTGGTCAAACAGGCTAGGGTCACCGGCGACGAACCGCCGGCGACTCCAGGGACGGCGGAGGGCTTCGGGTTTCCTCCTCCGGCGACCAAATGGACGGCGGAGGGCACCAAACTGCTCTACATGCACGCGCGCATCCATCCCGACCCTTCCCAGGAGCTGGGGTGGTCGGAATCGGCACCGGCGATGAGCTGGGCGGCGGCCGGAGCTCGGGCGAGCACGGGCTCCTCAAGCCGAAGCTCGAACGGGGCAACTGAGGCCTCCAGAGGCTACCTGGGAGCCTCCTGAGCATGACCGCGTGCTCAGAAGCAAGCTTGGGTCGCCACCACGGCGACCACGACCTTGCCGGCGATGGGGAGCTTTTGGGCTCGGGGATAAACAGCGCTACGAGGCTCTATCCAAGGGGAAAAGAGGGGGGAAAGACCAGGGGCTCACGGCGAGTGCAGCGGCGTCGCAAACGAGCTCGAGGAGGACCTGGAACGACGACGGCCTTCGAATTCCCTTCCGGCGACCCGAGGAGGAAGATGATGGCGCGACGGCGATAGGAGCCTTCCGGTGATGCGTGGCTTGGCTAGGAGGTAGAGGAGGTCCGGGCGGAGCTTTTAGCTGGCTCAGATGGGCTCGGGGGTGGCTAGAACGTCGGCACGACGACGAGGAGCTACGCGGCCATGGCGGGTCCGAGGGGGAGAATGCGCAAGAGAGGGAGAGAGCTCACGGGAGGGAGAGAGGAGAAGGAGCACGGCGGCGAGGTGCTTCGCGCTGGCGCACTCCCAGCCCTCCAGCAAGGAGCCAGGCAGGGAGGAGGTGGCCGGCGCGCGGCGACCACGCGCCCGGCGTCCTTCTGGCGCGAGGAGGACGACGACTGGCAACGGTTCGTCCTGGGCCGGGCCTGCTACAGTGCTGGGCCATAGGTAAGTCTTTCTCTCTCTTTTTTTTTCTTTCTGTTTTATATTTTCTGACATTTGTTTGATTTTCTTTGCAGGTCCAAATAGCTTTTCAAAAAGATCCAAGTATTTTCTAAAAATAAGTCTGAATATTTCAGACTTGTAATAAAAGTTTCAGATTATTATCAAAACAATAATAATGATAATGATTTATTTATCAATTTCAAAGGCTTAGGTCATTAATTTTAATTATTTAAATTGTTCAAATAATTAGAATGATCCCTGGTATATCCATGTCCTCAATTATCAGACATAGGGGACATTTTTTATGGGCATTTTGGATTTGTTGAAATTTCATTTATCTTGAATTTCTTTAATTCATTACGTGCTTGGGGTTTCTTTTCTTTCACCCCATTTCACATTGTTGCAATGATGATGATGATGATGCAAACACATTGCTAGCCTAGGACACTTACTAGGGTTGTGACACGGCTGGTGGTAACCCGGTTTATATACCCGACGTGTAGCTCTTCGACTGTCATCTTCTCGCACGAAGAGTCGAAGTTCAGTTTCTTCGAGGCTTCAGCCGGATCTGTATGTTTGGTCAACACATGAGCCAGAGGCGTTTGATGACCAGACCCGGTGATAACAACATCCGGAGTGTCAGGGGTCTTGGCAGGAGTCGCCGGCTTGGAAGGAGTCCTTGGAGGGCCCATGATGACATCTTCAGCGGCCGGCTCCGTGGAGGCAGCTGGCGGGTTTTCTTCTGGTTGAGTCTCCTTCGGTTGTTCGGGCTCCGGCTCTTCGATAACTGGGCCGGAGGAGGGCTTGTTGGTCTTGCGACGTTTAGCTTGAGCACTGCAAAAAAGAAGGGTCAGCAGTTGAAGATATTGCTATCATAGTAACAGTCAGATATCCAGATATCATAGTAAGGAATGCTTACAGCGGACTAATCTTGGGCGATGGTATAATTGACTCCGAAGAGTCGCCGGAGGAAGGAGATTTCTACAGAAAATAAGACAGAAAGGTGAAGAGAGTATCAAGTTTACAAAGGAAAGACAAAGGAAAAGAAGAGATTTAAACCTCGGCGGGGCGTTTCTTTGAAGCCGGAGAGTTTGGTAGCCCGTACATGAGCTCAGTAGAGCCGGTGCTTCGAGTCTATTGACGCTCAATTTGCTGTTGCTTTTTTAAGAGAAAATCAGGAGCCAGATAAGCAAGAGGGTGAGAAAGAGGAACTTTTCTAATAACCCGCCGCGGCTTTCAGGGGACGAAACATTCTGAGCCGGAGGAAAAGTAATTTACCTCAGGAGCATTGGCACGGCTGGTTTCCACTTCATCCTGCGAGTAAAGTAAGTGTTAATAAAACAGGAAGGTAAAAGATCAAGCAAGACAGTTGAAACTTTACCTCTGAGCTGGATGATGGTGGCGGGTCAAGCAAATTATCTTGCGGGGCATATTTTTTAGCCTTCTTAGTTGGGACCTTCTTCCTGGCTTTCTTCGGAGGGGCAACATATTCCCTCTTCCAGAAGTCTGAGTCGGCCTATAAGAATGACCCGGAGAGTGAATACCAAATCAACAAACTACAAACAACGTCTAAGAGACGGATGGGAAGATATTAAACTTACATCGGGAGCCGGATTGTTGGCACTAAAAGGTGCCAGGCCAATTTCGCTGCATGATTCGGAAGCTTCATGGACAAGGCTCCGGATGGCGAGGGTAATGTCATTCTCTATCAATGTGGATCGGCTGAAGCATAATGAGCTATCATACTTGCCTCTATATTTGCACATGAGTCGGCTTCTATGGCTCAAAGGCATAATCCGCCACGAAATCCAGGAGCGGATCAGGTCCAGCCTGATTAAGCCGTTGGCCATGAGAACCTTGATTTTGGCATGGGCCGGCTCATATCTTGCGCGTTCTGAAGCTGATAGCCGGCCAGGAAGCTCTGATGTTGTTGTGAGCCGGGAAGGACGATAACCCGGCAAAGGACGCTCGTTCTCAGGAGAGGTGTCCTTGCAATAGAACCAGGTCTTGTTCCAGTCCTTGGGGTGACTTGGCATCTGCGTAGCTGGAAAGATGATATCTCTACGCCGTTGGATGGATATGCCTCCAAGCTCTAGGCTCGGGCCGGCTTTCACTTCGGTTTGCCGGTTAGCATAAAAGAACTCCCGAAAGAACCCCACAGACGGCTTGATTTGAAGGTAAGCTTCACAGAGCACTTGGAAATTGCATATGTTTGAGACGGAATTGGGGGCCAAATCTTGCGGGTGAAGCTTATAACAGTGAAGGACGTCCCGAAAGAATTGTGAGCCGGGAGGCACGAACCCTCATTCAATATGGTCAGAAAAAACCACCACTTCACCTTCTTGAGGTTTGGGCCGCGTCTCATCACCCGGGACCGCCAGCTAATGACTTCCTTGGGAGGAAGAGTACCCGCGTGAACAAAATCCGACAAAAAGTCCTCCGTGATGCACGACCCAACCCAGTTGCATGAATTGGATGCACGAGACATGTTGGCGGCTTAAGTGTTGTGTAAGATAAAAGGCGCGATGAGTCGAAGCGCAAGCAAATATTTTTGACGGCTTAAAAGTTTAAGGGCTCTACGGATAAAGCGGAAGATCCGGCTGATAAGAGCCGAAGAGGCTTGGCGACTCAACAGAGAAAGGGAAGATCGAAAAATCGGCTAAGTCCTAAAAACAGATTCCGCAAGATATTACTATATCTACGGATCTACAAAAGCAGAGAAAATAAATTTTATTCTGACCTAGCGATGAACAGCGGAGGAAAAAGAAACGGATTGGGGCCGTCGTGGCCTGTGCATTACGCGCGACCAGCCCGCGTGTGGCGGCAGTGCAAGAGCGCATTCTAAAGGTGTTAGCGGCGTCGAGATACACTTGCGATGGCGGTGCCGGAGCCCGAACGGCGGCGGCGGAGCCCCGGTGAAAACCCTACTACGGCAGCGGCAATCTAGGGAGCAGAAAAACTCACCGGAGATGGCGCGGCAGAGGCGAACGGATCTCTGGTACGTTTAGGGTGATGCAGCGGCCAAGGTTGGGGACGACGTACGGACGACGCCGGAGCAAAATCTCGAAGGCACTGAGGCAACGACAGGAAGAAGACGAAGGAGAAGAGGCACGAGCGGGAGAATGGGAAACTCCGACCCGCACGGGTCATATTTAAAAGGGGGGTAAGGAAGGCGCGAAAATCCAAGCGATGACACCGTTAGGCCGAGGCAGACGCCTCGATTTTCGGGATGACAGTTAATGAAAGATTTGGTGATACGTCAACATATCTCATGACGTCACGCCGGGTCATTTCCGGGCGACTCGCCAAAAGTGGAAGAGAAGGATGAAGTGAGCAAGCTCAATTCAACCTGGAGCCTAATGTTGGGGATATGACCCGCCGAAGAGGCTCCAGGTCATGTTGTTGGCTCGTGAGCTGGCCCAAAGATGAGCTGCAAGACTAGTGGCCCAAGAAGACAGGCGGCTCACGGTGTGGGCCGTACGACGGCCCGGACGGAGAAGACCCGAGCGGGCAAGCCGACTCACAGACAGCTTAGACAAGAAGATAGAGAGGGACTCTGTTAGCAATTGTAACGAACCGGTGGTCCTGACCTCTTATATAAAGGCAGACCCAGGGCGATTTAGGGGAGAGGCAATCGAGAACTAGGTCAAGCTTTTAGCTCCTTGTAATCGATACGCAAGCAATACAAACACAAGCAGGACGTAGGCTATTACCTCGATTCGAGGGGCCGAACCTGGGTAAATCCGTGTCTTTCGTCCCAACTAACCCCTTTGAGTCCACCCCATTGGCGATGGCCTCGAACCTAAGTCCGTTCACCCGGACATCTGCCGTGATAAAACCACGACAATCGGCGTGGGGGAGTTGGCGGGTGCTGCATGGGCGGGATTGGCAGGCCCGCGTTGCGGGGTGACGGGCACTGCATGGGCGGGTGATCCCAGACGCGCGGGGGTTGGGTGGGCAGGATCCGCGTATGAGGTAGGTAAGATGCGGCGTTCAGGAAGGATCTACGACCCAGGGTTTGCTACTGAAGCGGTGCATGCGGGGTTGGCTTGTGGAGGAAAATAGGGAAACTGATGCTCATCAAACATGACGTGCCTGGAGATAATGACCTTGCGTGCGAGGAGGTCAAGGCACTGATAACCCTTATGTTCGAGGGGATATCCAAGGAAAACACAACGTGTCGAATGCGGGGCTAGCTTGTGAGGGCTGGTGGCGATGGCGTTTGGAAAAAGAGGCACCCAAAGACTCGCATGTGATTGTAGGTGGGGTGATGACCAAGTAAGCGAAAATACGGTGTCTAGATGGAAATGGAAGAGGAGGGCCGGCGATTGAGAATGTAGGTAGCCGTGTGAAGGGCCTCGACCGAGAACATCGAGGGTAGGTTGGCATGGATGAGGAGGACATGGAGAACATCGTTTGTTGTGCGAATCTATCACTCGGCTTTGCCGTTTTGGGTCGACGTGTAGGGACACGAGAGACAGAGGAAGGCGCTAGAACGGGAGAGAAGGACGCGGAGGGATGTGGTGAGGAATTCACCTTCGTTGTCACATTGAATGCATTGGATGGGGACTTTAAATTGTGTGAGGACGTAGGCATGAAAGTGGCGGATGGTGTCTGCGGTGTCGGACTTGTTTCACAATGGAAACGTCCAAGAGTAGTGGGTGTAGTTATCGAGTATCACAAGGTAATATTGGAAACCGGAGAAGCTACATATCGAGGAAGTCCATAAATCACAATGAAATAATTCAAATGGGCCAGTTGTTGTGGAGACAGAATGGGTAAATGGCAGCCCTGCTTGCTTGCCTAATTGGCACAAGTGGCATACATGATGTGTGGTCGAGCCATTATTACATGATGGAAGGAAATCATGATCAAATTTTTGATGATGCCAGGATAAATAAGCACGTCATTGAGGGAGAAGAAGGATAGAGAGGTGGAACCAACAGCCGTGATGGGGAGACGGGACCCATCACCAACAACGATGCCGTGCGAATGATGCCATGACGAAGAACAAAATTTGGTGAGGAGGTTCGTCTTACCAGCAATGTGCGAGGTGGCACTCGTATCCAGGAACCACTCCTAGACACCGCCGGCATTCTGCTACATGTAGATTCTTTGGAGCGCGGCGTAGAGCTGGTTGTATTGCTCCCAGGTGGGCACGGTGGCAGACGATAGGGTGGCGACGTTGTAGACGTGCTGCGACGAGGGTGGGTGCGGCCCAAGGACGCCGGCGGCGTTTGGGGCAGCCCACGACGTCCGAGGTTGGTGCAGGGTCGGGGCCGGGATCATGGCCCCGCACGAGGTGAAGTGCCTGGCGGTTTATGGAGAAGGAGGTGGTAGAGGCACACCGCTGCGGCCGGTGGAGGGAGGGCCGCGTCCGGTAGAAGGAGCGCCATGCCCGTGGTCATGGCCAAACCCACGGCCACGCCCCCCTATCGCGGGTGGAGGGAGGCGCAGGAGTCTTGCCCTTGTCGGGAGAGGAGCCGCGATCAGGGGAGGGACCACCGCTCGGGGCATGCCCGATGGTGAGGGCAGTGGAGGTGGCCTCTGGACGCCCGTCCAGCCGGGCGCTCTCATTGCAGGAGATCTCCTCCATGAGGAGGCGTGAACGGGCCTGCACGAAAGAGGGAAATGGCGACTACATCGGGAGCAGGGAAGCCATCACATGGAACTTGCGGTTGAGACAGCGGAGGAGCTACAAGGTGAGGGTTTGGTCAGAGATGCGTTCGCCAACGTCTCCCAGAGCGTCGGTGAGTGACATGAGCCACCGTGTTTACTCGATGACGGAGAGGTCGCCCTGGATGATGTTCCAGAATTCGGCATTGATGAAGATGGCGCACTGGGGTGGTTATCCATGAAGGGGAGGTAGAGTTGCGACCAGATGGCATGGACGAAGCTTGTCGGTGACGAAATGGCGTCCAGGAGCTTCTCGTCGACCATGCCATGGAGCCACAACGCTATGGTCAAGTCATTGTTGTGCCATTGGGCGCTCTGGGCGAACGGCTCGGTGGCGACATCCAGGTGGTGTTGCACCTCGTACTTGCAGGAGATCACATAGAAGAGATGATGCCAACTAGAGTAGTTACCCAACTCAAGTTGAAGTTTGGACGTGAAGAAGTGCGCGATGGAGGGTGGCAGGCCGACGAAGGAGGAAGGGCCGGCATCGGAGCCACTGAGGGCGAGCTCCGGGATGAGCATGTTGTTGGGTCCGCTGAGCGCGAGGGGGGGACGGGGACACTGCCCGTAGTCTAGAGGACACCCATGGCATACTAGGTCGCCATGCGGGGCGCGGTTGAGGATGAGGAAGGTGATGCCGCCTGCTCGGGGACGCTTGTCTTGCCCAGCTCGTCGGGTGTGCGGCGCGACAATGGTGCCGCGGCGGGCGAGACGGACCGAAGCGGGTCTGGCGGAGGCAAGGGGCGTCGCGGCGAAGGGGTCAAACGTCCGCGACTCGAGGTCTGCCGAGCGGGTGCGGCGGAGGAGGCGGTGCATGGTGGAAGCAGAGAGAAGAAGGATTAAAGAACCTTGCATCTGATACCAAGTTAGGTTGTGTAAATCTCACCCCGTGTGTATTGCTTGAGGACTTGTGTTTATATACACATTACAAGAGAGAGTATAGGGAGGTTAGAGGGAGAGATTACAACGACACGGAGGCCACTACGTGCATGGAGTTCGGGAGATCGTGTTGCATGGCTGGTGTTGATCCCGAGGACCAGGATGTGGTTGTTAGCCACTTTAGGATCGAAAGTAGGTCTAGGGGGGTGATTATACTACTTGACCAAATAAAAAAATCTACTTTTTCCCAATTTTAAATGTTGGCAGCTTTTAGCATTCATAGCAAGTCAAGCACACCTTACACATGCATGTCTACGAGGATAGCAGCGGAAAGTAAAGACAAGCATGAGTAGTAAAGGAAGGGTAGGAAGGTTAAACACAATTTGGAGACAAGAAGATTTTTCTCGTGGTTCCTATAGTGGTGCTATCGTACGTCCACGTTTATGGAGTCTTCAACCCACGAATGGTAATGGCCGTGAGAGTCCACGAAGGGTTCCAAGAAGCAACCTTGACTATACCATGATGGCCTACGTCCATGGAGGACTAGCATAACTCGGGGTAGATCTTCACAAAGTAGGCGATCTCCTTGCTCCTACAAACTTCTTGGTTCACTCCACAACACAAAGTAGGAGGCTCCCAAGCGACACCTAACCAATCTAGGAGGCACCACCCTCCAAAAGGTAATAGGATCGATAATGTCGATGAACTCCTTGCTCTTGTGCTTCAAGATGATAGACTCGTCAATACTCAATCACCCTCTCACAGATTTGGCTTTGGTGGAAGAGATTGATTGGGTAGAAAGCAACTTGGGGAGGCTAAAGATCAAGATTCATATGGTTGAAATGGAATGGCATGATCTCAACACATGAGTAGGTGTCTCTCTCTCAGAAAACAAGTTGGGATGAGTGGGGATCTGTTCTGAGTGCTTCTCTTGTGAGTGAGTGGTGGTAGAGGGATATATATAGGCATCTCCAAAAATCCAACCATTACACCTTAAGTGACCAACTCGGTGACACCAATGTGTGAATCTTGGTGGTACCGAGTTGCTCCAAAGGTAGCAACTTTCGAATCTCGGTGACATCTATATATAATTCCTAGTGGTACAGATCAGGTGTCCAATGGTCAGAAACCTCATCTCAATGACACCAATCGAAAAACTCAGAAATTCCGATTTTATGAATCAAGGCAACCGAAAGTTGGCAGCGTGAACTCGATGGCACCAATGCAGAATCGGTTGCACCGAATGGCTAGGTTTTGGCATGGGTCTATCTAGGGTTCGAATCTCTGTGAGACCGAATAAGAATTGTTGGTCTTACCGATTTGAGTGGTAGGGTTCTAGACAGAGTATTTGTGGAATAGTTGTGGGTGTTTTTGGTGACTATCACTTGTGCATGTTTGAGCATCTTGTTCACCAACAGTACCTTACCCCCTTTTAATAGTATTGGCTTTTCCTACAGACTCAAAGTGATTTCTCACAAAGTAAAATGTAGAGTCCTCTTCCTTGAAGCTTTGCCAATCCATTTCTTTGTATCTTGGGGTTTCTTCAAAATCCTTTTGACATCCCTATCATTGAACTTTTCCTGAAATATACTTAGTGGAAACATTAGTTCAATGATATATATGTTGTTATTAATTACCAAAACCACAAAGGGAGGAAATGTGCTTTCAGTCTCCCCCTTTTTGGTAATTGATGACAACATATAGATCAAAGCTTCGACATATGATATAATCAATTAATGTAATCATCGCTTTGAGAAGTATGTGATAAGTAAGAGCTCCCCCTAAATTTGTGCATTATTTTGAATTTGTGTTTGAATGCAAATGCATAATCAACTAGATACATGGGGCATTTCTTCCATGTCACATACATCTTGGTGGTGTGCAGGAATAATAAGAGTGAATATCATAGCACAACACAATCAAGCAAAGTGAATGATCATCTCATAAGCATCATAATGATATGAAATAGTAGCAACACATAAGTGTATGATCAAACACTGATAGAATTTAACACATCCAAACCAAAACATAGCAAATGTTTTTGAGAAAGCAATAAAAACCAACGCTCTCTCTCTCTCTCAGCCCCAATGATCTATACAACTTCTCCCCCTTTGGCAACAAGTTACCAAAAAGTTCAAAGGTATAGAGTTAATCGTTCTTCTGGGGCTGATCTCCTCTAGTAGCTGAAGTTGGAGTCAAGGTAAGGGCGTCGGCGAAGACCTCTGTTGATGCCATGGATGGAGTTGGTGTAGCAAATGAAGGAACTGGTGGATCTGAAGTGACTGTAGCTGGAGCAGATGAAGACGGTCTCATCTTTGGAGCTGGCACTGTGGGTGTCCTGGGCTGAGTCCTGAACTGAGCAGTTGTCCTGACAGGTACACTATCCTCCTCCTCCTCCTCATCATCAGTGGAGTGTGGGATAGGCACAACATCAACTTCCTGCTTGAGCTCCTTCACTATCACTGAGAGTGCATCCACCTTGTTGTTGGGAGTGTGAAATTTGTTGTCAACAATCCTCAAGAGGCTCTCTTGGTTCTTCAGGATGTTGGAAATGTCTTTCTGCATACTGAGCATAGAACTAACAAGAAGATCCATCTACCCACTCCTGGTCATGGGCGGCTATGCACTAGTGTCTTTGGCTGCCTCAGCACGTGCTTGTGCTGCAGCTGATGTGGGATCATCTTGGTCCATCACCACAATGTTGTCTTTGAACTCCGGCAGCAGTGGCAAATGAGGTATATCAAGAGCAAAAATGTGCTTCTTCAACTTGGAGTTGATGAGCATCTGGATGTATGGTGCATAGCAACACGAGCGCTTTTGGTCAGCAGCAACCCTCTTCACTGTCTCCACAATCAGATCCATCACTCTGAATTTCGTATGCTAGTCTATAAGAAGCAGTAAGTTGATGGAGTAGCCTCGGATCATCTTCTCATCTCCTAACTTAGGCATCAAAGTGTGCCTCGGAATGGTGTTGATAGTGCGAAGACCTGCCTGGAGGTAATAGATTGATCCTAGATTATGAGACTTCAGATGTGCAGCAGGGATTGCATTATACATGTCCTTCATGGCATTATGGCTTGCCTTGGGCTCAAAGTACACGTAGATATCTCCATATTCCACCTGTAGGACACCTAAGATGGCAGCCCACTCCTCAACAGTGGACTCATATCTGGCACCTTCAGTCATCCATACAATTCTACCATCTCCATAGAAATGAGCTGTAGAGTAGAATTGCATGATCATCTCGTCATTCCATGCAGTGAACTCTATGCCAAAAAACTTGTCTGCGCCAATGCAATGAAAGTTGTCTTGCACACTTGGGAAGTAGTCTTCATTCTCCTTGATGTAATTCCAATCCACATACCTCATATCACTTCTAGTTGGGCTCTTGTCAAGCAATACGGTCTGATAGAAATCTTGCTACTCTTTGGTGTAGAACCTGTAGTCAACAACAGTCTTTCTCCTTTGTGAGTATGGATTAGAAGATCTCCACTCTCTCAGACATGAATCCTTCTTCTTCTTCTTCATGTCCTCAGCAACCAAGTGACTAGCATTGTGCTCTGGAAGGTGTGGTCTCAGATTCATCAAAGCTGACATGGCATCCTCATCTAGATCTCTGGAGGTAGATCCCTTGTTCTTCTCAGAAGCTGGGATGTCTCTGGTAGTACTCTTGGGCTAAGGTGCAAAAGGATTCTTGGAACCAGTTGGCTTGCCCTTGGGTGCAGACTGTCTGGGCATAGCATCAGACAAAAGTTTCTTTTGCTTCTTCTTGGGAGGAGCCTTTGCAGTTGGCTCTTCCTCCTCCTCCTCAGCAGCAGTTGTCTCTTCTGGGTCCTCATACATGGAGGTATCCTTGCCAACAACATAAAAAATCCTCTTCCCGTCTTTCTTCTCACCAGCCTTCTTGGGCATTGACTTCCTGGGAGGCTCAACAGTCATGGTGCCTCTAAAGCTCTCAGGTGCTCTCATAGATTCATAGGGGGCATACTCTTTCCGGTCTGTCTTCTTAGAGGGCTTCTTGACAGACTTGTCTTGGTTGGACTTGGGAGGCACTTCATTAGGTATGAAGTCCTCATCTTCCTGATCAGAATTGCGCTTTATTCTTACCCTAGTTGCAACTCTAGGTAGATCAAGTGAGCTAGGCACATCATCTAAAGAGGATGTGCCCTTGTATGGACTAGTGCCAGAGCTCATGTCAACATTTTGTTCCTTCAAATTCTGACTATGCTCTAAAGCAGACATCTCTGACCCTGTGAAAAGAATATAGAGGATCAGAAGGGTTGAGTCATCACAAAATGCAGAAGTTTTCAAAGTTTGAACCAAAACAAACTCACAAGGTTTGCATTCTGCCAGATGAATATCGGTACAACCGAGGCAAAATTCCCGGGCCCATCGAGACAGACAACCTCCATTCCAGGTACTTGGCACCGCTTTCAGTCACACCAAAAGTTGGCACTCAGTTCCACCGAGGTGTTCTCAGTTGGTCAGAAAAAGTGAATCGGTGCTACCGATTCATACGCTTCGGTTCCATCGAGATTCAGGTTGCAGATGGCAAACCCTAGAAAATCTTCCGTTCGCTATTCTACGGGAATTATGTGTGGATGGATCAATCTCAAAGAGTGGCTTACCAATGGAAAAGTCCTAATGCGCAAGATTAGGAGATGGGAGAGCACGAGGGGGTCGAAATCGTACCCTAGCTTGGTGATGACTTCGCTACGACGACGACGAGGGTGGAGATTCCGTCGACGGCGTGGACTTCTAACAGCAGAGGCACCCAGGAAGACAATGGTGATGACTAGGGGCCTCTGTTCGGTAGCTTAGAGTTTTGAGGGGATGATGTTTGAGAGAATAATTTCAAAAGTCGGGTCCGCCTCTATATATACCCGTGGCTATCGGTGACACCGATTCTAACTTTTCGGTATCACCGAGTTCCTCAACTATCTATTGACAGGGAAACTCGGTGTAACCGAGAAGATGGAATCGATGGTACCGAGGTGAAAAATTAGATCAACCCTAGGCATTCGGTGAGACCAGGATTTCTGTATTGGTTTCACTGAGATGCACTTGGGAGGTTTTAGTGGTCAGTCCTTTGTCGATACAGAACTCCGAGTGCTCCTCACACAGAGAGATCGAAAAGTCCTTGTTCAAATTTTGTGATGCAGCATGAATAGAATTTGAGACGAGAAAGTATAGACAAAGAAATGCAGACCAACATGCTCACACAATAAGATGTCAAATGAAATCATGGCAAACATGCACATACATACTAGCATCTATCAAGCACTTTGGCGATGACGTAGTCATCTATATATGAGTATATTGACTTAGGAGCCAAGTAAGAATACTTGATCATAGGTCATACTCATCGTTTAAGCACGAGTGGGGTTACCACTTTTACATAAAGCATTTAATGTTGTCACATACTATGAGATGCTTTGACTCAAGTCTTAGAGTAAAGCTCCCCCTTGATGTGACATCCCCCAATAGGAGGGATAAACTAACCTTGTGTATTGTCGATGAAGACTTCATGTAGGTGAAGTAGTGGTGGATGCTCAATGTTCATGAAGATCACCATGAGTTGGGAGCATCCTTGTTGTTTCCTTACTCTTCTCACCTACATGGGTTAGTCCCAACACACAAGAGACAAATACAAGGATATCTATGGACATGGAGTGCAAAGCATACATAATGATGTCCATCAATTTTTTGATTACCTTGTCCCTTGCTTACCTTTGAGGGAATGTGTGACTCCCTGAACTATTGCATAATGTTGATGTTGATTGCAACTAGTTCTTGCCACTAATGAATATGAGTGAATTTCATTGGCGGAGTCACCCCTCAAGGACTTGTCTAGTTCTTCTTCTTGGGGACCCACATCAAGTTGATGGGGATCCTTGGTGTTGAAGTGGCACTTGTAGAAGTTGAGCTTGTAGTAGCCTTGGGAACCCACTTCACCAAAGCTCGGGATTCATCTTCATATGAGTCAATGTCCTCTTGAAGCTTGTTCTTGCCCTTGAGCTTGGGGTCTTGTGGTGGAAGGTCATCTTGAGCTTTTGTTCCCTTGGGGAGAGTATTTTCATACTTCTCCTTTTGAGGAACAAACTTGGGCTTGGGGTATTGACCTTATTCCCATTCAGCTCCATTAGCGTTGAAGTAGCCAATGCCATGGTTCTTCCGGTATCCTCCGTGCTATCGTACAATTTCCTCAAATTTCTTACATCCAGCAAGATTCTTGTAGATACCTTTCTCTATAATCCCTTTCAAAATTTCATTTTCTTGCTCAAGTGTAACTTGTCTAAGAGAAGTGTTAGTGGGATCAATAGAACTACTAGAAGCAATATCATTGGATTTATCATTTTTATTGCTACTAGTTGAAGAGCCTTTCTTGCCTTTGTTACTAGTTTTCTTAGCCTTAACTTGTGGAATGAAAGTAGACAAGAGAAGTCGTTTGGCTAGATAAGAGGAAGTCTTCTTTCGAAGATCGTTATTGATAGCTTTAAGGAACTCGTGCTTTTTCTCTAAACTGAGCTTCTCGAAGCGGAGCTTCTCATGTGTCCTTTCAAGCTCTCTATGATCTTGTAGAGTAGACTCATGAGCTAACTTAAGAGCGTTTAGTTCTTGAGTTAGTCATTCTATTTCCAACTTATCATCAACGCATGACTTATCTTGACTAGAGTGATTACTAGCAAGTTCATATTGACTAACATTACTAGATTTGTCAAATAGCAAGTCATCATCTACTAACAAGTCATCCTCATCACTATTGAAATCAAGATACTCGGGGTGTGATACATTGGGGCCTTTAGCCATGAAGCTGTTGGAAATATGCCCTAGAGGCAATAATAAATTGGTTATTATCATATTTCCTTGTTCATGATAATCGTTTATTATCCATGCTATAATTGTATTAATCGGAAACTCAGATACATGTGTGGATACATAGACAACACCATGTCCCTAGTATGCCTCTAATAGACTAGCTCGTTGATCAAAGATGGCTATGGTTTCCTAGTCATGGACATGAGATGTCATTTGATAGCGGGATCACATCATTAGGAGAATGATGTGATGGACAAGACCCAAACTACGAACGTAGCATACGATCGTGTCAGTTTATTGGTACTGTTTTCTGCATGTCAAGTATATGTTCCCATGACCATGAGATCATGCAACTCACTGACACCGGAGGAGTACCTTGTGTGTATCAAACGTTGCAACGTAACTGGGTGACTATAAAGGTGCTCTATAGGTATCTCCGAGGGTGTGTGTTGAGTTGGCATGGATCAAGACTGGGATTTGTTACTCCGTGTGACAAAGAGGTATCTCAGGGCCCACTCAGTAATGCAACATCACAACAAGCCTTGCAAGCAATGTACTAAGTTTTAGTCACAGGATCTTGTATTACGAAACGAGTAAAGAGACTTTCCAGAAACAAGGTTGAACTAGGTATGGAGATACTGATGATCGAATCTCGGGCAAGTAACATACCGAAGAACAAAGGGAGCATCATACGGGATTAACTAAATCCTTGGCATAGAGTTTCGACCGATAAAGATCTTCGTCGAATATGTAGGAACCAATATGGGCATCCAGGTCCCGCTATTGGTTATTGACCATAGAGGTGTCTCGGTCATGTCTACATAGTTCTCGAACCCGCAGGGTCTGCACACTTAAGGTTCGGTGATGTTTCGGTAGTATAGAGTTATGCATGGTGGTGACCGAAGGTTGTTTGGAGTCCCGGATGAGATCACGAAAGTCATGAGGAGCTCCGGAATGGTCTGGAGGTAAAGATTGATATATAGGAAGTCCTATTTTGGTCGTCGGAAAAGTTTCGGGCTTATCGGTAGTGTACCGGGAGTGCCGGTAGTGTACCGGGAGACCATCGGGAGGGGTATTTCGACCCAAGAGGCTACATGGGCTGTGGGATAGTAAATACCAGCCCTTAGTGGGCTGGTGGAAGTCCCACACAAGGCCCATGCGACTGGGAAGAAAAGCCCAAAGAGAAAAAGGTGGGAAAAGGCAAAAAGGGCAAAAATAACGAGGAATCCTAGTCCTACTAGGATTGGAGGAGGAATCCTCCTCTCCTCCTTGGTTCGGCCGACCCAAGGGCTGGATCCTTGGGAGACAAGCCTCCTCCTCTCTTCCTCTTATATATACTGGAGGTTTTAGGGTTTTTGGCACTAGTTTTTTTAGCCACGTGCTGCCCGTTCCTCTAGTGCATAGTTTCTCCTCTAGATCGGATTCCTACAGTGCTTAGGCGAAGCCCTGCCGGAATAGCTCCACCACCATCTCCGGAGCGCCGTCACGCTGCCAGAGAACTCTTCTACCTCTCCGCTCCCTCTTGCTGGATCAAGAAGGCGGAGATCGTCATCGAGCTGTACGTGTGCTGAACGCGGAGGTGCCATCCGTTCGGCGCTATATCGGAAGGACCGTGATCAAGATCGCGGGACGGATCATGACGAGATCGCGGGACGGATCGTGACAAGATCGCGGGACGGATCATGATGAGTTCACGGGACGGATCGTGATGAGTTCACGGGACGGATCATGACGAGATCGCGGGACGGATCGTGATGAGTTCGCGGGACGGATCGTGATGAGCTCGCGGGATGGATCGTGACGAGATCGCGGGACGGATCATGATGAGTTCACGGGACGGATCGTGATTGGATCGCGGGACGCTCGGCGATTTGGATCGCGAAGACGTTCGACTACACCAACCGCATTTCTTAACGCTTCCCGCTTAGCGATCTACAAGGGTACGTAGATCCACTCTCCCTCTCGTAGATGCTCATCACCATGGATAGATCTTGCGTGTGCGTAGGAAATTTTTTGTTTCCCATGCAACGTTCCCCAACAGTGGCATCATGAGCTAGGTCTATGTGTAGATGAGATCTCGAGTAGAACACAAAAGGTTTTTGTGCGTTGATGCTTAGATTCTTCCTCCCTTGGTCGGATTTTGGTTCAGCGGTATTGTGAGATGAAGCGGCCTGGACCAACATTACTCATACGCTTACGAGAGACCGGTTCCCTCGACCGCAACTTGTTGCATAGATGGCTTGCGGGTGCCAGTTTCTCTCACTTTAGTTGGATCAGATTCGACAAAGGTGGTCCTTGAGAAGGTTGAAAAGCAACTAGTGTATCACCGTTGTGGTTTTTGCATAGATGAGAATTGTTCTTGCTAGATACCCGTAGCAGCCACGTAAAACATGCAACAACAATTAGAGGATGTCTAACTTGTTTTTGCAGGGTATGTTGTGAATTTGGATCATGTATCACTCGAATGACTGGAGGGATGTCAATTTGAGTGGGAGTTCTTAAGTAATATGATTAATTGAACTCATTATCATGAACATAGTCAGTAGTGTCTTTGCAAACTGTGTTGTAGATTACTAGCTCACGCTTTAGCTCCCTTGAATTTTATATGTTCCTAGAGAAATAGAGTTGAAAGATGATGGTAGCAATATTGCGGACTGGGTCCGTGATTTGAGGATTGTCCTCGTTGCTGCACAGAAGGCTTATGTCCTTAATGCACCGCTTGGTGCGCCAACCCCTCTAGCGTTGTTTGTAGATGTTGTGAACATATGACAGGCACGTTCTGATGACTACTTGATAGTTTAGTGTGTCATGCAGTACAACTTAGAATTGAGGCTCCGAAATGTTTGGAACGTCACGGAACATATGAGATGTTCTAAGAGCTGAAATTAGGATCTCAGGCTCATGCCCGTGTTGCGAGATATGAGATCTCCAACAAGATTCTTTGCCTGCAAGATGAAGGAGAATAGCTCAATCGTTGAGCATGTGCTCAGATTGTCTGGGTGCTACAATCGCTTGAATCGAGGGGGAGTTGATCTTCCAGATAGGATAGTGATTGATATAGTTCTCCAAGTTACTGTCACTAAGCTACTAGAACTTGGTGATGAACTATAAAACGCCAGGGATAGAAATAATAATCCCTGAGCAGTTCGCGATGTTTGACACCGCGAAGGTAGAAATCGAGAAGGAGCGTCAAGTGTTGATGGGTAGTCAAAACCACTAGTTTCGAGAAGGACAAGAGCAAGGAGGGAAACTTCATGGATAGCAAGTCAGTTGCAGCTCCAGTGAAGCAACCCAAAGTCTAACCCAAACCCGAGACTAAGTGCTTCGATTATGAGGAGAACGGTCGCTGAAGCAGAACAACCCTAGATACTTGGTAGATAAGAATGCTGGCAAAGTCGACAGAAGTATATTTGATATACGTGTTATTGATGTGTACCTTGCTAGTACTCTTAGTAGCACCTGGGTATTGGATACCGGTTCGGTTGCTAAATGTTAGTAACTCGAAGTAAAAGCTACGGAATAAACAGATACTAGCTAAGTGTCAGGTGACGATGTGTGTTGGAAATGTTTCCAAGGTCGATGTGATCAACATTGCATGCTCTCTCTACCTTCGAGATTAGTGACGAACCTAAATAAATGTTATTTGGTGTTTTTGCGTTGAGCATGAACATGATTAGATCATGTTCATTGCAACACGGTTATTCATTAAGGTTAGAGAATAATGGTTATTCTATTTACATGAATAATACCTTCAATGGTCATGCACCCAGTAAGAATGGTTTGTTGAAACTTGATCGTAGTAATACACATGTTCATAACATTGATGCCAAAAAGATACAAAGTTAATAATAATAATAGTACCACATACTTGTGGCACTGCCGCTAAATGTCATATTGGTATAAAACGCATGAAGAAACTCCATGCGGATGGATCTTTGGACTCATTCGATTTCGAATCGGTTGAGGCATGCGAACCATGCCTCTTGGTCAAGATGACTAAGGACCCCGTTTTCTGTTTTGATGAAGCGGGCAAGTGATTTATTGGAACTGATACATGTTGATGTATGCAATCCAATGAGTCTTGTAGCATGCGGTGGATATCGTTATTTTCTTACCTTCACTGATGATTTGAGTAGATATAGTGTATATTTACTTAATGAAACACAAGTCTGAATCGTTTGAAAGGTTCAAGCAAATTCAGAGTGAAGTTTAAGATCATCGTGACAAGAAGATAAAAATGTTTGTGATATGATCGTGGAGGTGAATATCTGAGTTACGAGTTTGGCATACAACTTTAGACAATGTGAAAGTTGTTTCACAACTCACGCCACCTGGAACACCATAGTGTGATGGTGTGTCCGAATGTCATAGTCGTGCTCTATTGGATATGGTGCGTGCTATGATGTCTATTATCGTTTTGTTACTATAATTTTGGGGTTATGCATTGGAGACAACTACATTCACTTTGAATAGGGCACCTTCTAAATCCGTTGAGATGACACCGTGTGAATTATGGTTTGATAGAAACCTAAGCTATCATTTCTTAATGTTTGGGGCTGCGACGCTTGTGTGGAAAATGTTTTCACCTAATGAGCTCAAACCCAAAGCAGACAAATGCATCTTCATAGAATACCCTAAGAACAGTTGGGTGAACCTTCTATCTCAGATCCAAGCATAAAATGTTTATTGCTAAAACTGGGTCCTTTCTCGAGGAAAAGTTTTTGGTGAAAGAATTGAGTGGGAGAAAGATAGAACTTGATGAGGTTATTGAACCTCTGTTTCAACCAGAGAGTAGCGCAACGTAGGAAGTTGTTTCTTTGAAGCCTACGTTAGTTGAAGAGGAAGTTAATGATGATGATCATGAAGCTTCGGATCAAGTTACTATCGAACTTCGTAGGTCGACAAGGACGTGTACTGCTCCTGAGTGGTGCGGCAACCCTGTCTTAGAGGTCATGTTGTTGGACAACGATGAACCTATGAACTATGAAGAAGAGATGATGGGCTCGGATTCCGACAAATGGTTAGAGGCCATGAAATCCGAGAAAGGATCCATGTATGAAAAATAAGTATAGACTTTGGTAGACTTGCTCGTTGGATGGCAGGTCATTGAGTACAAATGGATGTTTAAAAGGAAGACATACGCTCATGGTGAATGCCACCATTTGTAAAGCTCGACTTGTTGCAAAGAAGTTTACGACAAGTTCAAGGAGTTGACTGTGATGAGACTTTCTCACTCGTAGCGATGCTAAAGTCTGTTGGAATTATGTTAGTAGTTGCTGCATTTTTCAATTATGAAATCTGGCAGATGGATATCAAAACATCATTTCCTTAACAGTTTACTTGAGGAAAGGTTGTATGTGATACAACGAGAAGGTTTTGTCAGTCCTAAGGATGCTAAAAGGTGTGCAAGCTTCAGTGATTCTTCTATGAACTGAAGCAAGCATCTCGGAGTTGGAATATACACTTTGATGAGGTGATCAAAGTTTTTAAATCTGTACAAAGTTTATGAGAAACTTGTATTTACGATAAAGTGAGTGGGAGCACTATAGAGGTTCTGATAAGCAAATGTGGTTGACATATTGTTGATCGGAAATGATGTAGAATTTTTGGAAAGCATAAATGGTTGTTTGAAAAGAGTTTTTCAAAGGAAGACCTGTATAAAGCTACCTAATTGTTAAACATCAAGATCTATAGAGATAGATCAAGATGCTTGATGAGACTTTCAATGAGTACATACCTTGAGAAGATTTTGAAAGAGTTCAAAATGGATCAGTCGGAGAAAGAGTTCTCGCCTGATTTGTAAGGTGTGAAGTTGAGTGAGACTCAAAGCTCGACAATGGAAGAAGAAAGAGAAAGGACAAACATCGTCCCCTATGCCTTAGCCATAGGCTCTGTATAGTATGCCATGCTGTGTACTGCACCTGTGTGTGCCTTGCCATGAGTCCGTCAAGGGGTATAAGAGTGATCCAGGAGTGGATCACTGGACAGCGGTCAATATTATCCTTAGTGACTAAAAGACTAAGGAAACGTTTCTCAATTATGGAGGTGATAAAGGGTTCATCATAAAGAGTTATGTCGATGCAAGCTTTAACACTAATCCGGATGACTCTTAGTAGCAATCCGGATACGTATAGTAGAGCAGCCATTTGGAATTGCTCTAAGTGGAGTGTGGTAGTAGTGTTTATGGTTTTACATAGAGATTTTCAAAGTACACACGGATCTGAATGTTGCAGACCCGTTGACTATAAGACCTCTCTCACATGCGAAGCATGATCGAACCCCAGAACTCATTGGGTGTTAGATTCATAACAATGCGAATCACATGGTGATGTGAACTAGACTATTGACTCTAGTGCAAGTGGGAGAATGTTGGAAATATGCCCTAGAGGCAATAATAAATTGGTTATTATCATATTTCCTTGTTCATGATAATCGTTTATTATCCATGCTATAATTGTATTAATCGGAAACTCAGATACATGTGTGGATACATAGGCAACACCATGTCCCTAGTATGCCTCTAATAGACTAGCTCGTTGATCAAAGATGGCTATGGTTTCCTAGTCATGGACATGAGATGTCATTTGATAGCGGGATCACATCATTAGGAGAATGATGTGATGGACATGACCCAAACTACGAACGTAGCATATGATCGTGTCAGTTTATTGCTACTGTTTTCTACATGTCAAGTATATGTTCCCATGACCATGAGATCATGCAACTCACTGACACCGGAGGAGTACCTTGTGTGTATCAAACATCGCAACATAACTGGGTGATTATAAAGGTGCTCTACAGGTATCTCCTAGGGTGTGTATTGAGTTGGCATGGATCAAGACTGGGATTTGTTACTCCGTGTGACGGAGAGGTATCTCAGGGCCCACTCGGTAATGCAACATCACAACAAGCCTTGCAAGCAATGTGACTAAGTGTTAGTCATGCGATCTTGTATTATGGAACAAGTAAAGAGACTTGCCGGAAATGAGGTTGAACTAGGTATGGAGATACCGACGATCGAATCTCGGGCAAGTAACATACCGAAGAACAAAGGGAGCATCATACGGGATTAACTGAATCCTTGACATAGAGGTTCGACCGATAAAGATACTCATAGAATATGTAGGAACCAATATGGGCATCCAGGTCCCGCTATTGGTTATTGACCGTAGAGGTGTCTCGGTCATGTCTACATAGTTCTCGAACCCGCAGGGTCTGCACACTTAAGGTTCGACGACGTTTCGGTAGTATAGAGTTATGCATGGTGGTGACTGAAGGTTGTTCGGAGTCCCGGATGAGATCCCGGACATCACGAGGAGCTCCGGAATGGTCCGGAGGTAAAGATTGATATATAGGAAGTCCTATTTTGGTCGCCGGAAAAGTTTCGGGCTTATCGGTAGTGTACCGGGAGTGCCCGTAGTGTACCGGGAGACCATCGGGAGGGGTATTTCGACCCAAGAGGCAACATGGGCTGTGGGAGAGTAAATACCTGCCCTGAGTGGGCTGGTGGAAGTCCCACACAAGGCCCATGCGGCTGGGAAGAAAATCCCAAAGAGAAAAATGTGGAAAAAGGCAAAAAAGGCAAAAATAAGGAGGAATCCTAGTCCTACTAGGATTAGAGGAGGAATCCTCCTCTCCTCCTTGGTTCGGCCGACCCAAGGGCTGGCTCCTTGGGAGCCAAGCCTCCTCCTCTCTTCCTCTTATATATACTGGAGGTTTTAGGGGTTTTGGCACTAGTTTTTTTAGCCACGTGCTGCCCGTTCCTCTAGTGCATAGTTTCTCCTCTAGATCGGATTTCTGTAGTGCTTAGGCGAAGCCCTGCCGGAATAGCTCCTCCACCATCTCCGAAGCGGTGTCACGCTGCCGGAGAACTCTTCTACCTCTCTGCTCCCTCTTACTGGATCAAGAAGGCGGAGATCGTCATCGAGTTGTAAGTGTGCTGAACGCGGAGGTGCCGTCCGTTCGGCGCTAGATCGGAAGGACCGTGATCAAGATCACGGGACGAATCGTGATGAGTTCGCGGGACGGATCATGATGAGTTCGCGGGACGGATCATGACGAGATCGCGGGACGGATCGTGATGAGTTCGCGGGACGGATCGTGAGGAGTTCGTGGGACGGATCGTGACGAGATCGCGGGACGGATCGTGATGAGTTCGCGGGACGGATCGTGATGAGTTCGCGGGACGGATCGTGAGGAGTTCGCGGGACGGATCGTGACGAGATCGCGGGACGGATCGTGATGATTTCACAGGACGGATCGTGATGAGTTCGTGGGACGGATCGTGACGAGATCGCGGGACGGATTGTGATGAGTTCGTGGGACGGATCGTGATTGGATCGCGGGACGGATCGTGATGAGATCGCGGGACGCTCGGCGATTTGGATCGCGAAGACGTTCGACTACACCAACCACGTTTCTTCATGCTTCCCGCTTAGTGATCTACAAGGGTACATAGATCCAGTCTCCCTCTCGTAGATGCTCATCACCATGGATAGATCTTGCATGTGTGTAGGAATTTTTTTGTTTCCCATGCAACGTTCCCCAACAGAAGCAACATCTACTCCCTTCATTTGGTAAATCGAATATGTCATAGGAGTCGGTTGTCACTAGTGCAAGTCCGGAAACACCTTCATTTTGACTATAGTCAGAGTTGGTGTGGTAGCTTCTATCGAAGTGGTTGTCGGAATCGGAGCCAGAAACCCATTCACCAACATGATCTTGATGTCTTCTTCTTGAGTAGCTCTTGGTGTACTTATCGTTCTTCTCCGAGTCCCTACTTCTCCTTGAGGGTCTTCGTTCATAACGATCATCTCTACTCCTTCTCTCTCTTTGAGGTGACTCATCTCTTGAGCTTCATCTTCTTGGTGACTCTTCTTTCCTTTTATAAGGAGCTGTGCACTCATTGGAGTAGTGTCTGGGATTCCCACAGTTGTATCTAGTCATGTCTTGACGAACGCTTCTCTTCATATCTTGAGTTGGAGCTTCGATCTTTGCCTCTATTCTTGTAGAACTTGTTGAACTTCTTGACCATGAGGCTTATCTCTTCATTTGTGACAAGGTTGTCTGTTGAAGTAGCGGGAGCATCACTTGTGTCTTTGTAATCATTGCTAGACTTGTTGTGAAGCTCTTCCTTGTCCTTGAGTGTCATTTCATGAGCAACAATCCTTCCAATCACTTCCGTAGGCTTGAGATCTTTGTAGGTGGGCGCCATTTGGATCAATGTGCATATGGTGTCATATCTATAATCCAAAGCTCGAAGTACCTTCTTGATGATGAATTTGTCGGTCACTTCTTCGCTTCCTAAGCCGACAATCTCATTGGTGATGAGAGCTAGCCTAGAGTACATCGCAGTGACTCCTTCACCATCCTTCATCTTGAACTTGTGAAGCTGACTTTGAAGAACATCCAGCTTGTATTCTCTCACATATTCGATACCTTAATGCATATCAACCAAAGTATCCCAAATCTCTTTTGCATTCTCAAGATGGCTCATTCCGTTGAATTCTTCGGGGCATAGGCAGTTGAAGAGAATGTCACATGCTTGAGAATTGTATTGCAACATCTTCAATTCATCTGCGGTCGCTTCACGATCCGGTTCCCTTCCATTCGCAAAGAATTCATCTTGCAATCCAACACGAACAACAGCCCAAACAGCGGGGTTCTGACCAAGTATATGAATTTTCATTGTGTGCTTCCAACTAGCAAAATTAGTGCCATCAAAGTACGGACCTCTATGGCGATAATTTCCCTCACTAGACGCCATACTCTCCTAGGTTGTGAAACCAATGCAATGGAGACCAAAGCTCTAATACCACTTGTAGGATCGAAAGTAGGTCTAAGGGGGGGGGTGATTAGACTACTTGACAAAATAAAAATCTAATCTTTCCCAATTTTAAATGTTGGCAGATTTTAGCATTCATAGCAAGTCAAGCACACCCTACACGTGCATGTCTATGAGTATAGCAGCGGAAAGTAAAGACAAACATGAGTAGTAAAGGAAGGGTAGGAAGATCAAACGCAATTTGGAGACACGAAGATTTTTCCCGTGGTTCCGATAGGTGGTGCTATCGTACGTCCATGTTTATGGAGTCTTCGACCCATGGAGGGTAACGGTCGTGAGAGTCCATGGAGGGCTCTACCCACGAAGGGTTCCATGAAGAAGAAACCTTGACTATACCATGATGGCTTACATCCACAGACGACTAGCCTAACTCGGGGTAGATTTTCATGAAGTTGGCGATCTCCTTGCCCTTACAAACTTCTTGGTTCACTCCACAACACGAAGTAGGAGGCTCCCAAGCGACACCTAACCAATCCAGGAGCACCACACTCCAAAAGGTAATAGGCTCGATAATGTCGATGAACTCCTTGCTCTTGTGCTTCAATATGATAGATTCCTCAACACTCAATCACTATCTCATAGATTTGGTTTTGGTGGAAGCGATTGATTGGGTGGAAAGCAATTTGGGGAGGCTAGAGATCAAGATTCATATGGTTGGAATGGAACGGCATGACCTCAATACATGAGTAGGTGGATCTCTCTCAGAAAATTAGTTGGGATGAGTGGGGATCTGTTCTGAGTGCTTCTCTTGCGAGTGAGTGGTGGTAGAGGGGTATATATAGGCATCTCCAAAAATCCAACCGTTACACCTTAGGTGACCAACTCGGTGACACCGATGTGTGAATCTCGGTGGTACCGGGTTGCTCCAAAGGTAGCAACTTTCGAATCTCGGTGAGACCGATATATAATTCTCGGTGGTACCGATCAGGTGTCCAACGGACAGAAACCTCATCTCGGTGACACCAATCCAAAAACTTAGAAATTCCGATTTTATAAATCGAGGCAATCGAAAGTTGGCAGCCTGAACTCGGTGGCACCGATTCGGAATCGGTTGCACCGAATTGCTAGGGTTTCACATGGCTCTGTCTAGGGTTTTAATCTCGGTGAGACCGAATAGGAATTGTTGGTCTTACCGATTTGAGTGGTAGGGTTCTAGACATAGTATTTGTGGAAGAGTTGTGGGTGTTTTTGGTGACTACCACTTGTGCACATTTGAGCATCTTGTTCACCAACAGTATCTTACCCCCTCTTAATAGTATTGGTTTCCTATGGACTCAAAGTGATTTCTCACAAAGTAAAATCTAGAGTCCTCTTCCCTGAAGCTTTTTGCCAATCCATTTCTTTGTATCTTGGGGTTTCTCCACAATCCTTTTGCCATCCCTATCATTGAACTTTTCCTAAAATATACTTAGTGGAAACATTAGTTCAGTGATATATATGTTGTTATTAATTACCAAAACCATCAAGGGAGCAAATGTGCTTTCAACCACCCGGTCGTGGCGATGCATGCGTCTTCCAACACCTAGGAGCTATTTATTCAAGGATCGTTATTGAGTATCGTGACTAATAAGAAGTATAGGTTAGACTAGGATATTATTCTATCTTGCCTTGTACTCCAAGTTGATCATTGTACTCATATATATATACATATATATACATATATATACATATATATACATATATATACATATATATATATATATATGTGTGTGTGTGTGTGTGTGTGTGTGTGTGTCCATGAGGCTCAAGCAATAAAAACAACTATTCCACCAATCCCTTTATTCCCTGCAACATGATATCTGCCGCAAGTTCCTAGACATAGCCGCCGCCCGTCGCTTCCGCCCTCGGGGCGATCGGACTCCATGACCGCCGCCGGGGGCTGCACCGCCTATTCCTAGGGTTCATCTGCCGGTCGTGTTGACCGGCTTCCTTAGATAGTCTTTTTTCGGATCTCTTGATCCGGGTTTTTCTCTCTTCCGTTGGTCGCCTTGATCAACATTTTATTTTTGGTTTTCCAACCTAAGGTCAGTTTGCGTTGCCCGCCGCCGCCGTCGACCACCGCTCCTCTACTTCGACATTAGCGTGACCAGTCCTCTACACCGACCTGGCGGCCCCGTGTGACGCGGCAGCCCCTCACCATCGTCGACCATGCGTTTGTTTGCCTCTCGTCCTACACCGGGCGTCGCCGCCCTTCTCCGACCAGGATTGCTCCATCACCACCCTCCTTCGCCGGGCGTGTACGGCCGCCCAGCTATCTCCTCATTGGCCCCGTAGTTGGATGTCGGGCATGCCGGCTTCAGCCGCCCCGGGCTCACCAGCATCGGCCGCCTCCCTCGTCGGCCGCGTCGAGCCGACTGCAGGCTCCGGCCATGACCGCCATCGTCGACTTCATCTCGGACGTCACCACCCAGCCTCCACCAAGCAACGTCCCTGACCTCGCATGCGATCGGATTGATCACCCGCTCGTCCGCGATCCACCACAGCTATGTCATGTCACCGATCTGGCCCGTCAGTTGTGCGTGCCTCCGCAGGTCCCGTAAATACTGTCCCGAGTAAAGCACGCTCCTCCACCGATCGAGCATCGGGCTACCACTGTGTCTCCCCATTGGGCCGCATCGCTGACACCCCGTGGTTCTCCCCGCGGATGCATCGACTCGCGAGTTGTCGCTAAATCGCCCCTTTGGGTCATAGTGTCACGACACGCGGTCCCCGCGACCTGCGAGCCACCGCTACACTGCCCCTTCGGGATGTAGTGTCCCGACACGCGGTCCAGGCCGCCACCCGAGGCCATCCCTGTGGCTACACCAACACGTGCACTGCCACACCGCCGGGCCATCACATCACGGCACGCGGTCTATGCCGCCGTCCGAGGCCATCCCTATGGCTGCACCGACCTGTTTAATGCTTGTCACTAGGGCCCGAGTGCCATGATATCAGATCTGAACATATTTTTTCATGAATATGAGAGTGTTTTAGATCTTATCTTGCAAGTTGTATGCACCTATTACGTGTCATGATCCACATACCCCAAGGTGACAATAATTGGGATTGTTTTCGGTGATTGTCGTAGTTGGAGGAGTTCATTTATTCACCATGTGTTAATGATTTGTTCTAGTTCTCTATTAATAGGAGGCATTAATATCCCTTAGTTTCCTTATGGACCCCACTGTCATGGGAGGGTAGGACAGATGTCATGCAAGTACTTATTGCAAGCACGTATGACTATATACGAAATACATGCCTACATTATATTGATGAATTGGAGCGAATTCTGTGTCGCTCTGGTGTGTAACTGTTACATGATGAACTTCATCCATATCTTTGTTGGAAATATGCCCTAGAGGCAATAAAAATTGGTTATTAGAGTATTTCCTTGTTCATGATAATTGTTTATTATCCATGCTAGAATTGTATTGATTGGAAACTCAAATACATGTATGGGTACATGGACAACACTGTGTCCCTAGTGACCTCTAATAGACTAGCTCATTGATCAAAGATGGTCAAGGTTTCCTATCCATAGACATGAGTTGTCATTTGATAATGAGATCACATCATTAGGAGAATGATGTGATGGACAAGACCCAAAATATGAATGTAGCATATGATCGTGTCAATTTATTGCTATTGTTTTCTACATGTCAAGTATCTGTTCCTATGACCATGAGATCATGCAACCCACTAACACCGGAGGAGTACCTTGTGTGTATCAAACTTCACAACGTAACTGGTTGAGTATAAAGGTGCTCTAAAGGTATCTACGAGGGTGTCTGTTGGGTTGGCATGGATCGAGCCTAGGATTTGTCACTCCGTATGACAAAGAGGTATCTCTGGGCCCACTCAGTAATACAACATCACAAGAAGATTGCAAGCAATGTGACTAAAGAGTTAGTCATGGGATCTTGTGTTACATAACGAGTAAAGATACTTGCCGATAACGAGATTGAACTAGGTATGGAGATACCGATGATCGAATCTTGGGCAAGTAACATACAAATGGACAAAGTGAACTGCATACGAGATTGTCTGAATTCTTGACATCATGGTTTGATCGATAAAGATTTTTGTAGAATATGTAGGAACCAATATGTGCATCCAGGTCCTGCTATTGGTTATTGACCATGGAGTTGTCTCGGTCATGTCTACATAGTTCTCGAACCCACGTGGTCTACACACTTAACATTCAGTGACGATTTGGTATTGTTGAGTTATGTATGTTGGTGACCGAAGGTTGTTCGGAGTCCCGGATGAGATCTCAATCGTCTCAAGGAGATCCAGAATGGTCCGGAGGTAAATATTTATATATGGGAAGTTATATTTTGGCTACCGGAAAATTTTGGGGTTTTTCTAGTATTGTACCGGGGAGCTTCCTGAAGGTTCCGAGAGGTTCCAGAGGATTCTGGAACGGTACCTGTTGCCCCTAGTACATGCACGGGATGTAAGGGAGCATCCAAGTCTTATTGGTCCAGACGCCAAGGGCCCATGTGGCTAAGGGGTAGGAAACCCTAAAGGGGAAGGCACCTAAGAGGTGCCTTGGGGAGGGAAGACTCCTCCCTCCTGGTCGCCGCCCACTTCCTTGGAGGAAGGGCTACGGCTGCACCCCATATACCCCCTCCTCCTACATATATAGAGTGAGAGGGAGGTAAGCAACACCCTAAGGCATAGGTGCAACCCTCCCTCTCTCCCTAGATCTGTTTCTCCATCGAAAACGCATCTCCAGCACCGCTTGGCGAAGCTCTGCTAAGGTTTCTCCACCACCACCACGTCATCGTGCTACCAGAGAACTCATATACCTCTCCACCCTTTCTTGCTGTATCAAGAAGGCGAAGACGTCATCGAGTTGTACGTGTGCTGAACACAGAGGTGTCGTCCATTCGGCGCTAGATTGGGACAGATCGTGATTGGATCGCGGGATGGATTGCTATTTGGATCGCGAAGACGTTCGACTACATCAATCGCCTTTCTTAACTCTTCCCAAGTGATCTACACGGGTATGTAGATCCACTCTCCCTCTTGTAGTTGTTGATCTCCATAGATAGATATTG
Organism: Hordeum marinum; assembly: GCA_022496015.1. Taxonomy (NCBI): domain Eukaryota; kingdom Viridiplantae; phylum Streptophyta; class Magnoliopsida; order Poales; family Poaceae; genus Hordeum; species Hordeum marinum. Next base: position 295,712,320 of record CM039673.1, on the reverse strand, counting down.
GGTGTTCGTAGGAATTTTTTTGTTTCCCATGCAACGTTCCCGAACGGTGGCATCATGAGCTAGGTCTACACGTAGATAACATGCACGAGTTGAACACAAAAGAGTTTGTGGGATTTGATGTTCAGATTGCTTACCTCCTTAGTCTTGTCTTGATTCGGCGGTATTGTGGGATGAAGCAACTCAGACCAACCTTACTCGTCCACGTACGAGAGACCGGTTCCATCGACTGACATGCAACTTGTTGCATAAAGATGGCTGGCGGGTGTCTGTCTCTCCCAATTTAGTTGAATCGGATTCGACAGAGGCAGTCCTTGTAGAAGGTTAAAAGACAAGTTGAATATCACCGTTATGGCTTTGCGTAGGTAAGAATCGTTCTTGCTAGATACCCATAGCAGCCACGTAAAACATGCAACAATAAATTAGAGGACGTCTAACTTGTTTTTGCAGGGTATGTTGTGATATGATATGGCCAAAGACATGATGAAATATATTGGATGTATGAGATGATCATGTTTTGTAATAGTTAATATTGACTTGCATTTCGATGCATATGGCAACCGGAATAAGCCATAGTCTGTCTTTAATTGTTGTATGACTTGCGTGTCAATAATTAAGCGCTATGTAATGCTTTACTTTATCGCTAAATGGTAGCAATAGTAGTATAAGCATGGTTGGCGCGACAATCCCGATCGCAACACAATGATGGAGATTATGGTGTCATGCTAGTGGCGATGGAGATCATGTTGGTGCTTTGGAGATGGAGATGAAAAGCAGAAGTTCATGGCCATATCATGTCACTTATGATTTGCATGTGATGTTAATCCTTTTATGCATATTATTTTGCTTAGGACGATGGTAGCACTATAAGGTTATCCCTCACTAAAATTTCAAGATAAAATTGTGTTCTCCCTGAGTGTGCACCATTGCAAAAGTTTGTCATTTCGAAGCACCACGTGATGATCGGGTGTGATAGACTCTACATTCACATACAACGGGTGCAAGCCAGTTTTGCACATGCGGAACACTCGGGTTAAACTTGATGAGCCTAGCATGTATAGACATGGCCTCAGAACACAAGAGTCCAAAAGGTCGAACATGAGTCATATAGTAGATATGATCAACATGGAGATATTCACCATTGAAACCACCTCATCTCACCTGATGATCGGACTTGGGTTGGTGAATTTGGATCATGTAGCACTCGGATGACCGGAGGGATGTCAATTTGAGTGGGAGTTCTTAAGTAATATGATTAATTAAACTCATTATCATGAACATAGTCTAAGTTGTCTTTGCGAATTATGTTCTAGATCAACAACTTGTGCTATAGCTCCCCTATATTTTGATACGTTCCTAGAGAAAAATAGAGTTAAAAGATGATGGTAGCAATAATGCGGATTGGGTCCGTGATATGAGGATTATCGTCATTGTTGCACAAAAGGCTTATGTACTTGATGCACCTCTTAGTGTGCCACCCCCTCAAGCATTGTCTGTAGATGTTGTGAACAGCTGAAAGGCACGTTCTGATGACTACTTGATAGTTCCGTGCGTCATGCATTACGACTTAGTATTGAGGCTCCAAAAATATTTTGAACCTCACGGAACATATGAGATGTTCTAAGAGCTGAAATTGGGACTTCAGGCTCGTGCCCATGTTCAGAGGTATGATACCTCCAACAAGATTCTTTGTATGAAAGAAGAAGGAGAATAGGTCAATCGGTGAGCATGTGCTCAGATTGTCTGGGTGCTATCGCTTGAATCAAGTGGGACTTGATCTTCTAGATAAGATAGTGATTGATATAGTTCTCCAAGTCACTCCCACAAAGCTGCTAGAGCTTCACGATGAACTATAAACATGCCAGGGATGGAAAAGATGACCTATGGGCTATTCATGATGTTCGGCACCGCGAAGGTAGAAATCAAGAAGGAGCATCAAATGTTGATGGTTAGTAAAACCACCAGTTTTGAGAAGGGCAAGGGCAATAAGGGAAATTTCATGAATGGCAAGTGAGTTGCTCCTCCAGTGAAGAAACCCAAGGTTGAACCCAAACCCAGAATAAGTGCTTGTATTATGAGGAGAACGGTCACTGAGGCTGAACTAACCTAGATACTTGGTAGATAAGAAGGTTGGCAACGTCAACAAAAGTATATTTGATATATGTGTTATTGATGTATACCTTACTAGTGCTCCTAGTAGCACATGGGTATTAGATACTGGTTTAGTTGCTAACATTGTTAACTCGAAATAAAAGCTGCGGAACAAACAGAGACTAGCTAAGGGCGAGGTGACGATGTGTGTTGGAAGTGTTTCCAATGTTGATGTGATCACCATCGCACGCTCCCTCTGCCTTCAGGATTAGTGTTGAACCTAAATAAATGTTATTTGGTGTTTGAGTTGAGCATGAACATGATTAAATCATGTTTATTGCGATATAGTTATTCATTTAAGTCAGAGAATATTGATTATTCTGTTTACATGAATAATACCTTCAATGGTCATGCACCCAATGTGAATGGTTTATTGAATCTTGATCATAGTGATACACATGTTCATAATATTGATGCCAAAAAGATGCAAAGTTAATAATGATAGTACCACATACTTGTGGCACTACCGCTAAGGTCATATATTGGTATAAAGTGCATGAAGAAACTCCACGCTGATGGATCTTTGGACTCACTTGATTTCGAATCGGTTGAGACATGCAAACCATGCCTCATGGGCAAGATGACTTAGACCCCGTTTTTGATATGATGAAGCAGGCAAGAGACTTATTGGAAAGTTTACATGTTGATATATGCGGTCCAATGAGTGTTAAGGCGTGCATTGGATATCGTTATTTTCTTACCTTCACTGATTATTTGAGTAGGTATGGGTATATTTACTTAATGAAACACAAGTCTGAAACATTTGAAAAGTTCAAGCAAATTTAGAGTCTATGATATGATCGCGGAGGTGAATATCTGAGTTTCGAGTTTGGTATGCAACTTAAGACAATGTGGAAATTGTTTCACAACTCACGCCACCTGGAACACCATAGTGTAATGGTGTGTCCGAACATCGTAATCATGCTCTATTGGATATGGTGCGTACTATGATGTCTCTTATCGTTTTGCAACTATCGTTTTGGGGTTATGCATTAGAGACAACTACATTCACTTTAAATAGGACACCATCTAAATTCGTTGAGATGACACTGTATGAATTATGGTTTATTAGAAACCTAAGCTGTCATTTCTTAGAGTATGGGAATGCAGCACTTATGTCTGATAAGCTCAAACCCAAAGGCAAAAAGTGCATATTCATAGGATACCCTAAGGAAACAGTTGGGTATGCCTTCAATCTCAGATCCGAGGGCAAATTGTTTGTTGCTAAAAATGGGTCCTTTCTCGAGAAAGAGTTTCTCTCGAAATAATTGAGTGGGAGGAAAGTAGAACTTGATGAGGTTGTTGAACCGTCGCTTCAGCTACAGAGTAGCACGACGCAGAAAGATGTTTCTGTGGCACCTACACCAAGTGAACAGGAAGCAAATGATGACGATCAAGTAACTACCAAGCCTTTTATGTCGACAAGGAATTGTGCCCCCCCTAAGTGGTATGGCAATCATGTCTTTGTGATGCCCTAGATTTGCAACTACAATAATCCATGTAATCAAGCTACAATAACATGTGGATTAGGCTAATCCATTTTGCTAATCCCGATATGGTCACTTTTGGAATCAGATGCAAATTCCATTTCTGTTGCAATTCAATTTCAATTGAAAAATGGTTTTGAAAGTTTTGCAAATCAGTAGATAAAAGTCATGAATATTTTCGAAATATTCAGTAGGATTTTATAAAATTTGGAAGCAACTTTTCATGAAGTATTTGGGTGCCTCTAAAGAAATTTAGTAGATGCCCAAAACTTTTATTTGAATTCCTTTTGTATTATAATGTTTTTCTATTATTTCAACGGCCTCCAAATTTATTGTAGCCATGCCAAATATTGCATTGCAATTAAAGGGCATGTTTACTTATTTTTGTAAAGGGTAATTTGTTACTAAATCTATTAGAAACAGAAAAGGTTTTAAAAGAAAATAAAAGGGGCAAAAGGTTTTAAGCTTTTAAAAAAAAGAAAGGCAGCCCACCTTCCCTCCCGGGCCAAGGCCTAGCCTAACCCACCTCCCCCACGGCCAAGCCGGCGCCTACAACCCCCACCAACCCCCACCGACACTCCCCCACTCGCCCACTCTCCCCCCCCCCCCCCCCCACCTCGCTCCTCCCCCTCCCCGATCCAGATCGAATAGAGGGTGAACCACGCCGCCGCCCGCCGGTGCCGTCGTCCCTCCTCACCATGCCATCGCGGGAGCTGCCCCACGACGCCTCCCCACGCGCCTCCTCTTCCCCGTCTCCTCCCCGCCGGCCTACCTCGCGCCTCGCCGCCCCTGCCCCCCTACAATGTTGGTGAGGCCGTGGCCTCCCCTCCCCTCTCCCTTTCCCCCTCCGGCTCCGGATCTCAACGCCTGCGCCGCACCGCTCCGGCCCGCGCCCGCCTCCGCGTTGTCGGGCCCCGCCCCTCCCAGCTCGTGCCTGCCTTGCTCACGCTGCGCTCGCCTTCACCGCACTCACCTGCTGCCCTTGGCCACAGCGTCGTGCGCGTCATGCTCCCCGTCGCCGGGCCGCTAGCCGCCCCCTACGCGCTCACGCACACGTCGCCGCGCCCCCAGCCGCTACCGACCACCGCTACCGGCCACCATCGGCCACCGCGGCCGTGCCGTGTGCGTGCGGTGTGTGTGCGTGCGGCTGTGCCCGTGTGTGTGTGGCTTGGCCCACTGCCACGTGGGGCCACCCTACACTCCCTATGACATGGGGGCCCTCCGCCCCCTAATGACGTTTTAAAAGAAGAAGAAATAAAAATAAATTAAATTTTTTTAACTAGTAAATTAGTTAATTAAATAGACAATTAGTTTAATTAATTAATTAACCAATTAGCTAATTAACTTAACTATGGTTAATTATATTAAACTACTTTCATAATTAATTAAAACTGTTAACAAATTTTGTTAATTAATTAACCTAATCACAGAATGACACATGGGTCCCACCCCCTTAATTAATTTTAATTAACACTGTGAGAATGACATGTGGGACCCACTGGTCATTTTGACCAGTCAAACTGACCAGTTGACTGCTGATGTCATGATGACATCATGTTGACGTCATAAATGCAATTATTGAATTTAAATAATCTGTTTTAATTTCTAAATATTAATAAAAACTTTGAAAATTAATAATAAATAATCCGTTTCATACATGAAAGTTGATCAGAAAAATCCTACGAATTGGAATACGCAGTCCATCCGTCTGTCACGTGCTCCTATCATAGCGAACATGAAACTTTTCCATTGAATTCATTTGTCCGGTAAAAGCAAGAGACTCGGGAAATATCGTCAGGTATTCTTCTGATCCGTCTGCGACGTGTAATACTACGTTAATGCATGCCTAGCTCTGCATATTGCCATGTCATGCATCGCGATGCATTTGTCTGCTTTATATTTATTGTTTCTCCCCCCTCTTCCTACCGATAGACCCTGAGACTGAGCTGCAGCCGGGTACGACTACACCATTGACGATCAGCCTTTTGCCGTAGAGCAGCAAGGCAAGCAACCCTCCTTGAGCATTCCGATATCGTCCATTTCTTTCCCTCTCATTCTTGCATTAGATTTTGCTACTTTGTTAGTTAGCTCCTATTCTGATGCATAGCCTATTTTTGATAAACTGCTACTATACCTGCAATCATATCAACTGCTTAGTATAGGTTGATCAATGAATCCCTTGTGATCCCCTTAGTCCCAGTTGCCCCTGCTTCTTCATCGACAACTCGAAGACTCGGTCAATCGACCGACGAGCCAGGCCCCTCACATCACCGCACACCCCTTAGTTGTACGACTCTACAGAGCTACTATCGAGTATCGAGGGTGACACCTCATGAAGTACTCATGACACTAACTCTACAGTGCAGCTAGTCGGTCGTGGTTATCGAGGGTGATTCCTCCTTCACCACTCCCGACGATGACTCTGTCATGCAACCCCTCAAGTGTGGGACCCTCGAGGGTGATTCCTCTAAGTCCACCTAGACGGTTTCATCGAGCGGGACCCTTTGAGGGTGATTCCTTAGGTTCTGTCTTGATGTTTTATACACATAGTTACTATGACCTGGTTACAGAAACATGTTGGTGATGGGTCGACCCTGAGGGATACCCACGGTTTGATGATGATAAGGCGTGCACGGGCAGGAGAGGCCCTTGCCACACATCCTCGAGACGGGGCAACGGGACCACACTTCATGGGTCATGCTTGCCCCGCATTAATAAAATGCTAATGGGTTGGGTATTCAATCTGAGTTGGTCGTTTGACCTTTTACGCATCAAACCTTCATGTGGGATAAGTTATGGGTACTCAGCGTCGTTGTATCAGCCGAAGGTCTTCGGACGTTAGCAATGGAGCGGCGCGCACCCGAGTCGCCTGGACGGTACAACTCTTGGACTAGAGTGTGCTAGGACTGACCTTGGCCGCATACGCATCATGCAGGAGTACAAATGGCAAGTGGGCCCATGACCCCTGTGTGCTTAGGATTTAGACCGACGGGCTGGCCTCTCTGTTGAGCCTAGGTGGGGCGACGACGTGTTGAAATCCCGAGGCCGGGCATTACCCAGGAAAGTCTGTCTGAACGGAGGTGATCAAGCGTGTTGGAAATGTGGTGCATCCCTGCAGGGATGAATTCATCTATTCGAATAGCCGTGTCCACGGTAATAGGATGCCTTGGAGTTGTACTTTGACCTTCTACAACTATAACCGTGACTCTGGATTAAAATGAAGGTTGCCTCCGGGATTGCTTCCTCGCAGGGAGTCGAGGAAGAATCTCTGGGCGTGGTTACTTAATAAAAATTTGCTACAATAATATTGCTATATATGAGATACCAGTCTACTCTCTTCTAATGTTGCAAGATGTTGAAGATGCTAGTCTTTGATAGGACTAGGCATTCCCCCTATTCTTGCTTTCTGCAGCCAGCCCAGATATAACCCCATTCCTTGATACTGATGCATCTTAGCATAGTTCTGATGCCAGTATTGCGAGTACTTTGGATGAGTACTCATTGCTGCTTTTATTTTTCTTTCCCCCTTGATACGATTGTTATGTCCAGACGATGGAGCCCTGGAGCCTACAACTACGTGCAGGTCGCCCCCGACCAGGAGTAGTTAAGTTGGCTGATGACTCACAAGTATAGGGGATCTATCGTAATCCTTTTGATAAGTAAGAGTGTCGAACCCAGCGAGGACCAGAAGGAAATGACAAGCGGTTCTCAGTAAGGTATTCTCTGCAAGCACAAAAATTATCGATAACAGATAGTTTCATGATAAGATAATTCGTAACGGGTAGCAAGTAACAATTGTAACAAAGGTGCATCAAGGTGGCCCAATCCTTTTTATAGCAAAGGACAAGCCTGGAAATATTCTTATATAAAGGAAGGTGCTCCCGAGGACACATGGGAATTATGTCAAGTTAGTTTTCATCATGCTCACTTGATTCGCGTTCGCTACTTTGATAATTTGATATGTGGGTGGACCGGTGCTTGGGTGCTGTCCTTACTTGGACAAGCCTCCCACTTATGATTAATCCCTCCCGCAAGCATCCACAACTACGAAAGAAGAATTAAGATAAATCTAACCATAGCATGAAACATGTGGATCCAAATCAGCCCCTTACGAAGCAACGCATACACTAGGGTTTAAGCTTCTGTCACTCTAGCAACCCATCATCTACTTATTACTTACCAATGCCTTCCTCTAGGCCCAAACAATGGTGAAGTGTTATGTAGTTGACATTCACATAAAACCACTAGAGGAGAGACAACACACATCTCATCAAAATATCGAACGAATACCAAATTCACATGATTACTTATAACAAGACTTATCCCATGTCCTCAGGAACAAACGTAACTACTCATAAAACATATTCATGTTCATAATTAGAGGAGTATAAGTGATGATTAAGGATCTGAACATATAATCTTCCACCAAGTAAACCACCTAGCATCAACTACAAGGAGTAATCAACACTACTAGCAACCCATAGGTACCAATCTGAGGTTTTGAGACAAAGATCAGATACAAGAGATGAACTAGGGTTTGGAGAGGAGATGGTGCTGATGAAGATGTTGATGGAGATTGACCCCCTCTCGTTGAGAGGATCGTTGGTGATGTTGAGACCTTCGATTTCCCCCTCCCAGAGGGAAGTTTCACCGGTAGGATCGCCCTGCCGGAGCTCTAGATTGGTTCTGCCCAAGTTCCGCCTCGAGACGGTGGCGCTTCGTCCCGAAAGGTCCCTTATGATTTTTTGCTCGACGAAACCCTCCATATAGTAGAAGATGGGCTCCGGAGGGCTGCCAGGTGGGCCACAAGCTCGGTAGCCGCGGCGCCAAGGGGGCGCGGCCAACAGGCTTGTGGCTCCCTGGTGGGCCTCCTGATGTATTTCTTTCGCCCAGTATTTTTTATATATTCCAAAATAACTCTCCATAGATTTTCAGGACTTTTTGTGTTGCGCAGAATAGGTATCTCAGATTTGCTCCTTTTCCAGTCCAGAATTCCAGCTGCCGGCATTCTCCCTCTTCATGTAGACGTTGTAAAATAATAGAGAAAATGCATAAGTATTGTACCAAAATGTGTAATAACAGCCCATAATGCAATAAATATCAATATAAAATCATGAGTCAAAATGGACGTATCATCTCCCCCAAGCTTAGACCTCGCTTGTCCTCAAGCGGAAGCCGAAATCAAAATATGCCCACATGTTTAGAGATAGAGGTGTCGATAAAATAAAATACGGGCATGAAGGCATCATGATCATCTTTAGAACAACAACATATATTGATATATAATTTCTTATGCCAAAGTAACAATTCATTCACAATGTCAAAGTATGAATCAAGAACTCTATTGAAAACTGACGAACTATGATCTCGGTCATTGAAGCAACTCCAATTTATCATAACGTGGGAAAGATTCATTATAAGAGCTTGTAAAGAAAACCTACATACTCAATCATCTTTTAGTCTTTCACAATTGCTAACACTCACGAGGTACCTATGAGTTCAAAGTTTCAATAGGACACAGAGAAATATAGGAGCTTATAGTGTTGCCTCCCAACTATTTACCTCAAGGGTAACGTCAACAGTAATAACTCATGCTCACCCACTTCCGAGTGGATATATGTGCCTAGATCATTCCCCAACATGTGGCACTTGCCAGAAGATAAAGACGAAAATAACGAAGGTGATTGAGATCACCACGACTCTTGCATAAAGGTAAGTACTAGAAAATAATAGTAACAGATAGGCCCTTCACAGAGGGAAGCAAAGGTTGTCTTCCACTTTTATAATTGGATGCACAATCTCTTAATGCAAAAGAACGTCACTTTATATTGCCCCTTGTGATAGAGAACTTTGTTATGCAGTTTGTCGCTTTTATGTCTTCCCTATCACAAGTTCGTATAAAGTTTATTTTCCTCACACTAATAGATCACACATATTTAGAGAGCAAATTTTATTGCTTGCACCGATGACAACTTACTTGAAGGATCTTATTCTATCCTTAGGTAGGTATGGTGGACTCTCATGGCAAAACTGGTTTAAGGGTGTTTGGATGCACAAGTAGTATCTCTACTTGGTGTGGAAGTTTTGGCTGATATGAGGTGGAATCAAGCGACACATGTTGAGGGATCTATAACAATATAACTTCTATTCAGAAATAAGCAAACATAAACCATTATGTTGTCTTCCTTGTCCAACATCAACTTCTTAACATATAATATTTTAATGAGTGCTCACAATCATAAAAGATGTCCAAGATAATATATTTATATGTGAACCTCTCTTTCTTTATCACTTCCTTTTAATTGCCCCAATGACCAACATCTATGTTTGTCAATCCACAACAGGTTTCAATCGACATACTTTTTATACGTGAAGTCATCACTCCCCATAAGATTTTCATATGTACTCTTTGCTTTTATTCTACACTTCTTTCTACTTCATCTTTCTCAAGATAAAAATCATACCAAGAAAGGCCCTCAACTCAAAAGCACTTTTCATTATATAACTCAAGGACTTGCTTACATAGGGGGAATCGTAAAGCAAAGACTCAAAACTAGATCACACGAAAACTTTATTCTACTATATCAAGATATATACAAAAGGACTAAACTAAGAAATGATGGTGAAAATAAAAATAAAAATTAAAACGAAAGATGTGATGGTGATACGATACCGGGGCACCTCCCCCAAGCTTGGCACAAGTAAAGGGGAGTGCCCATACCCATGTGTTTAGTTGTCTGGCTTCGGAGGTGATGATGTGGGAGTTGTTGATGGGGTTGGAAGCCTTTCTAGTTTCCTCCTAATCATAAAATTTTGTTCCCTCAAATCGTCCACTTCCTGCTCGAGCTTCAATAACCTTTGACATAATTCTTCATTGCTCTTCTGCAGGAAACGAGAAGGGATAAATAGAACCTTGGGTTTTCGCCTTATGTTTGGGAGGCTTGATTTCGTGAACTCCACGTGCATATCTCCTGGCTGAAGTAGGGAGGCCTCTTCTTCATCCGAGCTTTCTTCCTCGTACTTGCCTTCTTGTTCCTCCTCTGAGAACAATCCATAATGGTCCAAGTCTCCATAGAGCTTGGGATTGGCAAGATAATGCGATATGTAGCTCTCCCCATTAGAATCTTGGAACGACATATTGCTCTAAATCTGCTGCAAAAACAGCTCAAAAGAGAAAACGGGAGGTATTGTCGTGATACGAGAGTCAAAACCTTCGGGAGATTATATAATGAAATTTTACCAACCCGAAGGAGTATGCCACAAGAAAACGGAGTCCGGGTGGTGCACGAGGTGGCCACAAGCCCTAGGGGCGCGACCAGGGGGTGGTCGCGTTGAGCAGGCTTGTCGCCTCCTCGTGCACTATTCGGACTACTTTAATTTTTCCTAATTTTTTAAATATTCCAAAACAGATGAAAATTGCCATGGAAAAAGTTTTGGAGTCTTTTTGCTTACCGTACCATGTACCTATTCCTTTTCAGAGTCTAAAACATTCTGGTAAGTCTCCCTAATGTACTCCTCCGGAGTTATGGTATTGATGATATTGGTTTTAACATTTATGGGAGTACCTGAGATATAATGTTTGATTCTTTGACCGTTCACCACCTTCGGGTTTGTGCCTTCAGCGTTGTTAATCTTGATGGCACCGGAATGGTATACCTCTTCGATGACGTAAGGACCTTCTCATTTAGATAGAAGTTTTCCTGCAAAAAATATTAAACAAGAATTTTATAGCAAGACATGATCACCTACATTAAATTCACACTTTTGTATCCTTCTATCATGCCATCTCTTAATCTTTTCTTTAAACAACTTAACATTCTCATAGGCTTGGGTTCTCCATTCATCATGTGAGCTAATGTCAAATAACCTCTTCTCACCAACAAGTTTGAAATCATAATTGAGCTCTTTGATTGCACAATAAGCCTTATGTTCTAGCTCTAGAGGTAAGTGACATGCTTTACCATAAACCATCATATATGGAGACATACCCATAGGATTTTTGTAAGCAGTTCTATAAGCCCACAATGCATCGTCGAGTTTCTTAGACCAATTCTTCCTAGATCTATTAATAGTATTTTGCAAAATCAATTTAATATCTCTATTGCTCAAGTCTACTTGACCACTAGATTGAGGATAATAAGGAGATGCAATTATATGATTAACATCATATTTAGCGAGCAATTTATGGAAAGCGCCATGAATAAAATGTGAACCACCATCAGTCATCAAATATCTAGGGACTCCAAATCTAGGGAAAATAACTTCTTTAAGGATTTTAATGGAAGTGTTATGATCAGCACTACTAGTTGGAATATCTTCTACCCACTTAGTGACACAATCAACATCAACTAGAATATGAGTATACCCATTAGATTGTGGAAAAGGCCCCATATAATCAAAGCCCCAAACATCAAATGGTTCGATAACAAGCGAGTAATTCATAGGCATTTCCTGACGTCTACTAATATTACCAATTCTTTGACATTCATCATAGGATAAGACAAACTTACGAGCATCCTTGAAGAGAGTAGGCCAATAAAACCTAGATTGTAGTACCTTGTGTGCAGTTCTATCTCTAGCATGATGTCCTCCATAGGCTTCGGAGTGACACTTGCGTAAGATCTGTTCCTGTTCATGCTCAGGTACACAACGTCTAATAATACCATCTACTCCTTTATAAAGATGTGGGTCATCCAAAAAGTAATGCCTTAAATCATAGAAGAACTTTTTCTTTTGTTGGTATGTGAAACTAGGAGGTATAAATTTAGCAATAATGTAATTGGCGTAATCAGCATACCAAGGAGCATTATGTGATGTATTCACGACAGCTAATTGTTCATCAGGAAAGCTATCATCAATAGGTAGTGGGTCATCAAGAATATTTTCTAACCTAGACAGGTTATCTGCCACAGGGTTATCAGCACCCTTTCTATCAATGATATGCAAATCAAATTCTTGTAGCAGAAGGACCCACCTAATACATCTAGGTTTAGCATCTTTCTTCTCCGTAAGGTATTTAATAGCAGCACGATCAGTGTGAACAGTTACTTTGGAATTAACAATATAAGGTCTAAACTTATCACAAGCAAACACAACTGCTAGAAATTCCTTCTCGGTAGTAGCACAGTTTCTTTGAGCACCGTCTAGAGTTTTACTAGCATAATGGATAACATTTAATTTCTTATCGATTCTTTGTCCTAGTACAGCACCAACAACATAATCACTAGCATCACACATAATTTGAAAAGGTAGGTTCCAGTCGGGTGGTTGAACAACATGTGCGGTAATCAAGCCATTCTCAAGAATTTCAAATGCTTCTACCCAATCATCATAAAAAACAAACGGAACATATTTTTGCAGAAGGTTTGTGAGAGGCCTAGAAATCATAGAGAAATCTTTGATAAACCTCCTATAGAAACTAGCATGACCAAGGAAACTTCAATACCTCTTTAGCTTTATCAACTTCAATACCTTTGATATCCGCAGGGCACTGCATTTTTTCAATAGCATCAACTTTAGCTTTATCAACTTCAATACCTCTTTCGGAGATCTTGTTCCCCAAGACAATACCTTCATTAACCATAAAGTGGCACTTTTCCCAATTCAAGAAAAGATTAGTTTATTCACATTTCTGCAAAACTCGATCAAGGTTGCTCAAACAATCATCAAATGAAGTTCCGTAAACGGAAAAAATCATCTATGAAAACCTCAGGAATCTTTTCACAAAAGTCAGAGAATATAGCCATCATACATCTTTGAAAGGTAGCAGGTGCATTGCATAAACCAAAAGTCATACGTCTATAAGCAAAGGTACCAAAAGGGCAAGTAAAAGTGGTTTTTTCTTGATCCTGGCTTGATACAGGTATTTGAGAGAAACCAGAGTAACCATCCAGAAAGCAAATGAGTATGTTTGGATAATCTTTCTAGCATTTGATCAATAAAAGGTAAAGGGTAATGATATTTCTTAGTAGCTTTATTTAATTTCCTAAAATCAATTACCATTCTATAACCTGTAACAATTCTTTGCAGGATCAATTCATTTTTATCATTAGGAACAATGGTAATACCTCCCTTCTTAGGGACACAATGGACGGGACTAACCCATCTACTATCAGCAACAGGATAAATTATACCTGCCTCCAGAAGCTTTAGTACTTCTTTTCTTACCACTTCTTTCATCTTAGGGTTCAATCGTCGTTGGTGATCAATAACTAGTTTGGCATCAGGCTCCATATTAATTTTATGCTGGCATAGAGTGGGGCTAATGCCCTTAAGATCATCAAGAGTATAGCCAATAGCAGCACGATGCTTCCTCAGAGTTTTCAATAATCTCTTTTCTTCATGCTCTGAAAGGTTAGCACTAATAATAACATGATATATCTCCTTTTCATCAAGATAAGCATATTTCAACTTATCGGGTAATTGCTTGAGCTCAAACACTGGATCACCCTTGGGTGGAGGACGATCCCCGTATTTCAACAGGTAAGTTATGTTTCAAAATAGGCCGTTGCTCAAAGAAAATGTCATCTATTTCATTCCTCTCATTTATATACATATCAATTTCATGGTCTAGCAAATATTGTTCTAAGGGATCAGTAGGAGGCACAACAATAGAAGCGAGACCAATAATTTCATCTTTACTAGGAAATTCCTTGTCATGGTCTACGAAAGGTTTATGAAATTTAGAGAAACTAAACTCATGAGACACATCCCCAAAGCTCACAATAACTATTTCCTTCTCACAATCAATCTTAGTATTAACAGTATTCAAGAAGGGTTTGCCGAATATAATGGGACAAAAATTATCTTATGGGGAACCAAGAACAAGAAAATCAGTAGGATACTTTACTTTCCCACACAAGACTTCAACATCTCTAACAATCCTCATTGGTTTAATAGTGTCTCTATTAGCAAGCTTAATAGTAACATCAATATCCTCTAGTTCAACTGGTGTAATATCATGCATGATTTTTTTGTATAAGGAATAGGGAATTGCACTTACGCTAGCACCCATATCACATAAGCCATGATAAGAATGATCTCCAATTTTAACAGAAACAACAGGCGAGCCAACAACTGGTCTATGTTTATGCTTAGTATCGGGTCTAGCAATTCTAGCAGCTTCATCACAGAAATGAATAACATGTCCATCAATATTATCAACCAAGAGATCTTTAACCATAGCAATACTAGGTTCAACTTTAATTTGTTCAAGGGGTGTAGGTGTTCTAATACAACTCTTACGAACCACAGTTGAAGCTTTAGCATGTTCCTTTATCCTAACAGGAAAAAGTGGTTTCTCAATGTAAGTAGTAGGAATAATAGGATCAACATTGTAAGTAATAATTTTCTCTTCAACTTTAATAGGTTCCACTACTTTCACTTCAATGGGAGGATTATATTTAAACCACTTCTCCTTAGGGAGATCAACATGAGTAGAGAAATATTCATAGAAAGAAGTTACTATCTCAGAGTCAAGTCCATATTTAGTGCTAAATTCATGAAAAGCATCGGTGTCCATGAAGGACTTAACACAATCAAACTTAAGATTTATACCTGACTCCTTACCTTCGTCGAGTTCCCAATCTACAGAGTTGCATTTAATTCTTTCCAATAAATTCCATTTGAATTCAATATCTTTCTTCATAAAAGAACAAGCACAAGAAGTATCGAGCATGGATTGATCATTACGAGAATGCCGAGCATAAAAATTATGAATAACAATTTCTCTCGAGAGCTCGTGATTGGGGCATGAATATAACATTGACTTAAGCCTCCCCCAAGCTTGAGCAATTATTTCTCCTTCATGAGGCCAAAAATTATAAATATAATTCCGATCACGATGAACTAGATGCATAGGATAGAACTTGTGATGAAATTCCATTTTCAACCGGTTGTTGCTCCATGACCCAATATAATCACATAGCCTATACCATGTCAATGCCTTCTCCTTCAAAGATAAAGGAAAGACCTTCTTCTTGACGTGATCCTCAGGCAGACCTGCAAGCTTAAATAATCCACAAACTTCATCCACATGGATTAGATGCAAATCAGGATGTTGTGTTCCATCTTCTGCATAAGGATTAACTAGCAGTTTCTCTATCATACCCGAAGGAATTTCATAATAAATATTTTCAGTAGGTTCAGTAGGTTGAGTGACAACTCTTTGTGTTCCCGGTCGAGGTGAAGATACCCCGAACAAGCCCCTCAAAGTATTACTTTCCATAGTAACAAAAGACACTAATTCAGCACACTATATAAATTTTTCCTTACCAAGTTCCACTCACCAAAGGCGCTTCACTCCTCGGCTATGGCGCCAGAAAAGAGTCTTGATGACCCACAATTATAGGGGATCTATCGTAGTCCTTTCGATAAGTAAGAGTGTTGAACCCAACGAGGAGCAGAAGGAAATGACAAGCGGTTCTGATTAAGGTATTCTCTGCAAGCACTGAATATATCAGTAACAGATAGTTTCGTGATAAGATAATTCGTAATGGGTAGCAAGTACCAATTGTAACAAAGGTCCAACAAGGTGGCCCAATCCTTTTTATTGCAAAGGGCAAGCTTAGACAAATTCTTACATAAAGCAAGTCGCTCCTGAGGACACATGGGAATTTATGTCAAGTTAGTTTTCATCATGCTCACTTGATTCGTGTTCGCTACTTTGATAATTTCATATGTCGGTGGACCGGTGCTTGGGTGATGTACTTACTTGTACAAGCCTCCCACTTATGATTAACCCCTCCCTCAAGCATCCACAACTACGAAAGAAGAATTAAGATAAATCTAACCATAGCATGAAACATGTGGATCCAAATCAGCCCCTTACGAAGCAACGCATAAACTAGGGTTTAGGCTTCTGTCACTCTAGTAACCCATCATCTACTTATTACTTACCAATGCCTTCCTCTAGGCCCAAACAATGGTGAAGTGTTATGTAGTCGACGTTCACATAACACCACTAGAAGAGAGACAGCATACATCTCATCAAAATATCGAACGAATACCAAATTCACATGATTACTTATAACTAGACTTATCCCATGTCCTTAGGAACAAACGTAACTACTCAAAAAACATATTCATGTTTATAATCAGAGGAGTATAAGTGATGATCAAGGATCTGAACATATAATCTTCCACCAAGTAAACCAACTAGCATCAACTACAAGGAGTAATCAACACTACTAGCAACCCACAGGTACCAATCAGCCCGTGACGAAGCAACACATAAACTAGGGTTTAAGCTTCTGTCATTCTAGCAACCCATCATCTACTTATTACTTCCCAATGCCTTCCTCTAGGCCCAAACAATGGTGAAGTGTTATGTAGTCGAAGTTCACATAACACCACTAGAGGAGGGACAACATAAATCTCATCAAAATATCGAACGAATACCAAATTCACATGATTACTTATAACAAGACTTATCCCATGTCCTCAGGAACAAACGTAACTACTCACAAAAACATATTCATGTTCATTATCAGCGGAGTATAAGTGATGATCAAGGATCTGAACATATAATCTTCCACCAAGTAAACCAACTAGCATCAACTACAAGGAGTAATCAACACTACTAGCAACCCACAGGTACCAATCTGAGTTTTTGAGACAAAGATTGGATACAAGAGATGAACTAGGGTTTGGAGAGGAGATGGTGCTGATGAAGATGTTGATGAATATTGACCCCCTCTCGATGAGAGGATCGTTGGTGATGATGAGGGCTTCGATTTCCCCCTCCCGAAGGGAAGTTTCACCGGCAGGATCGCCCTGCCGAAGCTCTAGATTGGTTCTGCCCAAGTTCCGCCTTGAGACGGCGGCGCTTCATCACGAAAGGTCTCTTATGATGTTTCCTCGACGAAACCCTTCATATAGCAGAAGATGGGCACCGAAGGGCTGCCAGGTGGGCCACAAGATCGCTAGCCGCGGCCACGGGGCGCGGCCATCAGTCTTGTGGCTCCCTGGTGGGCCTCCTGATGTATTTCTTTCGCCCCGTATTTTTTATATATTCCAAAATAATTCTCCTAAGATTTTCAGGATAGATTTCTAGCTGTCGGCATTCTCCCTGTTCATGTAGACCTTGTAAAATAAGAGAGAAAAGGCATACGTATTGTACCAAAATGTGTAATAACTGCCCATAATGCAATAAATATCAATATAAAATCATGATGCAAAATGGATGTATCATTGGCTCCCAGGCAGGAGGCCTCCCCTCTTTCGATCCGCTGCTTATGTTTGTGCTAGCCTTCTTAAGGCGAAACTTGTTTAAATTATGTCTATACTCAGATATTATTTGCTTCCTCTAACCCGTGCTTGTCGAGCTTTGTATTCGAGCTCTCGAGGCCCCTGGCTTGTAATATGAAGTTGTATGACTTTAATTTGTGTCTAGAGTTGTGTTGTGACATTGATTAGTGAGTCCCTAATCTTGGTCGTATGCATTGTGTGTGTGTTTAGCGTACGGTCAAAATTGGGGGCATCACAAGTTGGTATCAGAGCCGACTGCCTGTAGGCAGCCCCCTTTCAACCTCCTTGGCCGAAGTTGAGTCTAGTACTTGAAAAACTTTTACTAACATTGTTGTGTGGCTTACGGGCCCACATCTCAATCGGGTGGTATTAGGATCTTTTATTCCTCGTCTATACTTTGGGTTCTGATCTCTCTTCTCTTTCGGGTTAAAGATTTTGCTAACTCTAACTCTAGGTTCTCGTAACTACTTCCCTAAAGAGCCCCTCATTCTAGACGATGACTTGACTCGTCAGAAGACTTCGAAGATATTCTCTGATGTTCTACCGAGAACTTGTGTTCCTCGCTTTTGTGATTACCTTCCACCGTCAACCCCTATGGATGATTATATACATTTGTCCCTCTTACTTTCGTATCCAGTTGCTCTTGTTATTACAAGGGACATCAAATTTTCTTACTGGGGATTCGTTCGTCCTTGGTTGTCATGGGTTTTGCAAGTCCTTCAAATTGTTATTCGATCTTTCGAAATCTGGAATAGCATATTGCTCTTGACCTTTCTCACCTTCTTACATTGTGGTTAATTCCATATGTCTAGCAATATCCATTAAAATCCTCTGCGATTATCCTTTGAACTTATTGATTCAACTTGTGTGTGAATGCACACAATCCTCACTTGATACTCATAAATTATCTGTTCGGCTCAGACTTCTTTCCAATCAAGAGCTGGTTCTCGTTAAATCAACTTTGGTTGATTGTCCATCTAAGTCCTTTCAACTTATTTTTTTTGACCGGAGCATCTAATTCTGATACACCAGATTGGGAACTTAATTCCCTTGGTTATTTAAGCATCAAATTATTGGATGTTCTATAACCTGATGCTTTGCATTCTTCCCCCTCTAATTGAGTATCGATACTCACATCAGATACTTTGTGGACCGCCAGACCCATTGTTGGGTTATGATCCGATAGTGTCATTCACATTCAAAATTATTGTGATGTTCTTCCCGTGATACATGATGCCATTGGTAAACTGTGCCTTCTCCCTCTTATAAGTTGTATCCTATACTTTTGTTAGCCATACTTTGTTGTCAAGCATGTGTTAATTACTCTTGAAGCTTGTGGTATATGTTCCTAAGATGCCCCGATGGGTTGGACCTATGCCTTCCTTAATTCGTGTGAACCTGACAGTTTTCACGAGTCATACTTTTCTGGTGTTCTTCTAGATAATCTTTTGAAACTATAACTTCACCAAAGGCGAGGTGTAAATGGAAGGCGATGCATTAATGAAGTGGGAGTCGACCTTGAACCTTGTGTTCATGCCCATGGAAACTATGTTGATCTTATCACACAAGCTTCTCCTTTCAAATAACCATTCATTGTATGATTTGATCTTGTATCTTTGATCTTGTCCTTTGCAATCGTGGTTCTGACCATGTTGTTCTACCTCGATTTCATTCTTAGACAAGTTAAAGTATTTGTCTTCCACAGATCAATACACTAGTCTAACCTTGATTCTGATCTACCTCCGAGTTTTATCATTGGTATCTCGATAATATCACAGAGCTATGTAAATTTTTATGACCTCCTCATCAACTATGATATTTTACTGATTCCATTTTCCTCGTGTTCTGAGTTGTTGGACAACCAAGGACAATGATATATGCATCGGGTACACATTGCAATTCAACAACTCCTAGTAATCTTCTTTGATTATGAATTGTACTCGATCATGTCATTCCAAGTTGTTAGATGGTGAAGCCTGACTATATGCCGAAATGCATTAAACACATCACCTCTTGAAGGGATTGAAAACATTCCAATTGTCCAGTATTTCCAAGATGTCTTTCCAGAAGAACTTCCAGGGATTCCCCCTGTAAGAGTTGTCGAGTTTGTCATCGACTTAGTGCCATGCACCACCCCTATTGCTAAGCGTCCATATAAGATGCCTCCACATGAACTCCTTGAGCTGAAACAAGAAACCGATGATTCGCTTCGTCAAAGGTTCATTCGCCCAAGTTCCTCTGCTTGGGGAGCACCTTCCCTCTTTGTGAAGAAGAAAGATGGTACGAATCGATTGGTCTAGAATTACTGTCCCATCAACCAAACAACGATTCAGAATAAATATCCGCTTCCTCGGATCAACGACCTTTACGATTAACTTTCTGGTTCATCAGTGTTTTTGAAACTCAACTTGAGGTTGGGTTACCATCAGATCCGGGTTCGTGAAGAGGATATTCCCAAGACTGCATTTGTTACTCGCTATGGTTCATATGAGTACACTGTCATGTCCTTCGGCTTAACCGATGCTCCAGCAACCTTCTCTTTCCTGATGAACTATATATTCATGGATTACCTCGATAAATTCATCGTGGTTTATCTGGATGATATCCTAGTTTACTCTGAGAATAAAGAAGAACATGTTAAACATCTTCGTCTTATATTGGAGAGGCTTCGAGAGCATCAACTTTATGCAAAGTATTCAAAGTGTGAGTTCTGGATGGAAAAAGTAACCTACCTTGGTCATGTGATTTCCAAGGATGGTATTGCAGTCAACCCTGAACGAGTTCAGGCTATTCTTGACTGGACTCCCCCGAAGAATGTCAAGCAAGTGAGAAGTTTTCTCGGACTTGTCAGCTATTGTCGTCGATTCGTCAAGAACTTCTCCAAGATTGCCAAGCCCTTAACCAATCTGCTTCACAAAGGTGTTAAATATGAGTGGACAAAAAAATGTCAGGAGAGCTTTCAGGCACTTAAAGACAAACTGACGTATGCTCTAGTGCTTGCTCCTTCGGATACTCAGAAGGACTTTGTCATCTATTGTGATGTTTCACGTCAAGGGATGGGCTGTGTCATGATGCAAGAATGCAGAGTAGTTGCTTATGCATCTCGTCAATTGCGTCCTCATGAAGGGAACTACCCAGTTCATGATCTTAAACTTACCGCAAGAATTCATGCATTGAAAGAGTGGCGACAGTACCTTATTGGTAATCGTTGTGAGATCTACACCGATCATCAAAGTCTAAAGTCCCTGTTTACTCAGCCGGATTTGAATCTCCGTCAACAGAGATGGATGGAGCGCATAGCAAATTACAACTTGGGAATTTCTTATACACCCGGCAAGGCTAATGTAATGGTTGATGCTTTGAGCCGCAAGTCATACTGCAATCACCTCCAGGTTCACAAGGTTCACCCCCTTCTTCAAGAATAATTCCGCAAGCTGAACCTCCATATTATTCCTCAGGGTTATCTTGTCCCCCATCCCTTGGAGTTTCGCAAGATGAACCTTCGTGTTGTTTCCCAGGGTTCTCTTAATACCCTAGTTGCTAAACCAGGTCTTGTGGACGTCATCAAGTGGATCCAGAGGTGTGACAATGAAGTCAGGAGGATTAAACTCGATCTCATAGAAGGAAATCCCTCATCCTTCACTGTTGCTGAGGATGGCGCTCTGTACTTCAAAGGCCGCCTAGTGGTACCGAGTAAGGAGGAAAACAATGATATGACTCAGGAGGCCATGAAGGAAGCACATGACACTCTGTTGTCTATTCATCCTGGTAGTACCAAGATGTACCAAGACATTCATCAAAGATTCTGGTGGTCTCACATGAAGCAAGACATTGCATGCTATGTCTCAGAATGTGACATTTGCCGTCGGATCAAAGCAGAACATCAAAAGCCTGCTGGAACTCTACAACCCATTTCTATTCCTGAATGAAAATGGGATCATGTTGAATGGAATTCATTACTGGTTTTCCCAGGTCGCATAAAGGTAATGATGATATTATTGTCGTCATTGACCGACTTTCCAAAGTTTCACATTTTCTAGCCGTCAAAGAAACGATCACTGCTAGTCAGCTGGCAACTCTCTACCTGTCCAGAGTTCTTTCACTCCACGGTATTCCATTGGTGATTAGTTCAGACCGTGGCAGCTTATTCACTTTAAGATTTTGGGCAAGTTTCCATGAAGCTATGGGAACACATTTTTCATTCAGCACTGCTTTTCACCCTCAATCCCACGGACAAGTTGAAAGAGTTAATCAGATTCTCGAAGACATGCTTCGACCTTGTGTCATTTATTTCGGCAAGAAATGGGAGGAATCTCTCCCATATGTTGAGTTCTCCTACAACAATAGCTATCAAGCTAGTCTGAAGATGGCTCCCTTTGAAGTGTGATATGAACGTAAGTGTCGAACTCCTCTGAATTGGTTAGAAACTAGGGAACATACACTTATCGGTCCGGATATTATCCGACATGCCGAAGATCAAGTCTGCATTATTCATGCAAATCTGAAGGCTGCTTAGTCTCGTCAGAAGAGTCAGTATGACCGTCATCATAGAGATATTATCTATCAACCTGGCGAAAATACTTATCTTCGAGTCACGCCAATGAGAGGTGCACACCACTTTGGGATGAAGGGCAAGCTGGCTCCTCGTTATATTGGTCCTTTTACTATTCTCGAAAGGCGTGGTAAAGTGGCATATCAACTGGAACTACTGTCAAACCTTTCTTAGGTTCATGATGTGTTCCATGTGTCACAGCTTCGTCGTTGTTTCAAGGCTCCTATCCGAGCAGCGGATCATGATATGTTGGAGTTGCAACAAGACCTTTCTTACGTAGAGCAACCAGTCCGCATTCTTGGTAAAATTGAACGTCGAACTCGTTAGAAGGTTTCCAAGTTCTTCAAAGTGCAGTGGGCAAATCATTCTGAAGACGAAGCCACCTGGGAACGCGAAGATCATCTCCGTGCAGAATACCCTGGGCTCTTTCCTTCTACTTCTTAAATCTTGGGACAAGAATTCCTTTTAGTAGGGGAGAGTTGTGATGCCCGGGATTTACAGCTACACTAATCTGTGTAATCAAGCTACAGTAACCTATGGATTAGGCTAATCCATTTTGCTAATCCTGATGTGGTCACTTTTGGAATCAGATGCAAATTCCATTTCTATTGCACTTCAATTTCAATTGAAAAATGGGTTTGAAAGTTTTGCAAATCAGTAGATAAAAGTCATGAATATTTTCCAAATATTCAGTAGGCTTTTATAAAATTTGGAAGTAACTTTTTATGAAGTATTTGGGTGCCTCTAAAGCAATTTAGTAGATGCCCAAAACTTTTATTTAAATGTCTTTTATATTATAATGTTTTTCTATTATTTTCAAAGGCCTCCAAATCTATTGTGGCCATGCCAAATATTGCATTGCAATTAAAGGGCATGTTCAATTATTTTTATAAAGGGTAATTTGTTTCTAAATCTATTAAAAACATAAAAGGTTTTAAAAGAAAAGAAAAGGGGCAAAAGGGTTTAAGCTTTTAAAAAAGGAAAGGCAGCCCTCTTCCCTCCTCGGCCGAGGCCGAGCCTAACCCCCCTCCCCCCATAGCCCAGCCGGTGCCTACAACCCCCACCGACACTCCCCCACTTGCCCACTCTCCGCCACCTCGCTCCTCCTCGTCCCCGATCCAGATCAGATCGAGGGTGAACCGCGCCGCCGCCTGCCGGTGAAGTCTCGCCCCACCACATCGTCGTGGGAGCTGCCCCATGGCGCCTCCCCACGCGCCTCCTCTTCCCCATCTCCTCCCCGCCGGCCTACCTCGCGCCTTGCCGCCCCTGCCCCCCTACAACGTTGGTGAGGATGTGGCCTCCTCTCCCCTCTCCCTTTCCCCCTCCGGCTCTGGCTCTGGATCTCAACGCCGGCGCCACCCCACTCCAGCTCGCGCCTGCCTCAGCGTCGTTGGGCCCCGCCCCTCTTTGCCCGCGCCCGACTTGCTCACGCTGCGCTCGCCATCGCCGCACTCACCCGCCACCCCTGGCCACTGCGACGTGCGCGTTGCGCTCCCCGCCGGCGGGCCACTAGCCCCCCCCACGCACTCCCACGCATGTTGTCATGCCCCCCAGCCGCTACCGACCACCGCCACCGACCTCAATCGTCCACAGCGGCCGTGCCATGTGCGTGCGGTGTGTGTGCATGCGGTTGTGCCTGCGTGTGTGTGGCTTGGCCCATTGCCACATGGGGCCACCCCTCCACTCCCTATGGCATGGGGCCCACCGGCCCCTAATGACGTTTAAAAAAGAAGAAATAAAAATAAATTAAAAATGTTTAATTAGTAAATTAATAAATAATTAGATAATTAGTTTAATGTCATGCCCCCCAGCCGCTATCGACCACCGCCACCAGCCTCAATCGTCCACAGCGGCCGTGCCGTGTGTGTGCGGTGTGTGTGCTTGTGGTTGTGCCCGCATGTGTGTGGCTTGGCCACTGCCACATGGGGCCACCCCTTCACTCCCTATGGCATGGGGGCCCACCGCCCCCTAATGACGTTTAAAAAAAGAAGAAATAAAAATAAATTAAAAATGTTTAATTAGTAAATTAATAATTAATTAGAGAATTAGTTTAATTAATTAATTCACTTAACTAGGTTAATTATATCAATTAACCACTCTCATAATTAATTAAAACTATTAACAAATTCTGTTAATTAATTAACCTAATCACATAATGACAAGTGGGTCCCACCCCCTTTAAATAATTTGTTTTAATTAAATTTAAACTTAATTAACACGGTGAGAATGACATGTGGGACCCTGATGTCATGATGACATCATGTTGATGTCATAAATGCAATTATTGAATTTAAATAATTTGTTTAAATTTCTGAATATTAATAAAAACTTTAAAAATTAATATTAAATAATCCATAAGTGAGATGTAAAAAATTTATACATGAAAGTTGATCAGAAAAATCCTACGAATTGTTATTCGTAGTATGTTCGTCTGTCACGTGCTCATATCATAGCGAACATGAAACTTTTCCATCGAATTCATTTGTACGGTAAAAGCGAGGGACTCGGGAAATATCGTCAGGTATTCTTCCGATCCATCCGCGACGTGTAATACTGTGTTAGTGCATGCCTAGCTCTGCATATTGCCATGTCATGCATCATGATGCATTTGTCTGCTTTATATTTATTGTTTCTCCCCCTCTTCTTATCGGTAGACCCCAAGACTGACGTTGCTGCCGGGTACGACTACATAGTTGACGATCAGCCTTTTGCCGTAGAGCAACAAAGCAAGCAACCCCCTTGAGCATTTTGATATCGCCCATTTCTTTCCCTCTCATTCTTGCATTAGATTTTGCTACTTTATTAGTGAGCTCCTATTCTGATGCATGTGTGTTTTTGATAAACTGCTAATATACCTGCAATCATATCAACTGCTTAGTATAGGTTGATCAATGAATCCCCTGTGACCCCCTTAGTCCCAGTTGCCCCTGCTTCTTCATTGATGACTCAAAGACTTGAAGACTCGGTTAATCGACCGATGAGCCAGGCCCCTCACATCACCGCACACCCCTTAGTTGTATGACTCTACAGAGTTACTGTCGAGTGCCGAGGGTGACACCTCATGAAGTACTCATGATGCTAACTCTGTAGTGCAGCTAGTCGGTCATGGTTATCAAGGGTGATTCCTCCTTCACCACTCCCAATGATGACTCTATCGTGCAACCCATCAAGTGTGGGACCCTCGAGGGTGATTCCTCTAAGTCTACTTTGACTATTTCATCGAGCGGGACCCTTTGAGGGTGATTCCTCAGGTTCTGTCTTGATGTTTTATACACACAGTTACTATGACCTAGTTACAAAAACATGTTGGTGATGGGTCGACCCTGAGGGGTACCCATGTTTTGATGATGATGAGGCATGGACGGGCAGGAGAGGCCCTTGACACTCATCCTCAAGACGAGGTGACGGGACCGCACTTCATGGGTCATGCTTGCCCGCATTAATAAAATGCTAATGGGTTGGGTATTTGATCTGAGTTGGTCGTTTGAGCTTTTACGCACCAAACCTTCACGTGGGAGAAGTTGTGGGTACTAAGTGTCGTTGTATCAGCCGAAGCTCTTCGGACGTCAACAATGGAGCGGTGCGCGCCCGAGTGGCCTGGACGGTACAACTCTTGGACTAGAGTGTGCTAGGGATGACCTTGGCTGTGTCCGCATCATGCAGGAGCACAAAGGGAAAGTGGGCCCATGACCCCTATGTGCTTAGGATTTAGACCGGAGGGCTGGCCTCTCTGTTGAGCATAGGTGGGGCGACGACGTGTTGAAATCCTGAGGCCGGGCATTACCCAGGAAAGTGTGTCCGGACGGAGGTGATCAAGCGTGTTGGAAATGCGGTGCACCCCTGCAGGGATGAATTCATCTATTCGAATAGTCGTGTCCACGGTAACAGGACGACTTGGAGTTGTACTTTAACCTTCTACAACTATAACTATGACTTTAAATTGAAATGAAGGTTGGCCCCGGGATTGCTTCCTCGCAGGGAGTCGAGGAAGAATCTCTGGGCGTGGTTTACTCTCTTCTAATGTTGCAAGATGCTGAAGATGCTAGTATTCAATAGGACTAGGCCTCCCCCTATTCTTGCTTTCTGCAGTCAACCCAGATATAACCCCATTCCTTGATACTGATGCATACTTAGCATAGTTCTGATGTCAGTCTTGCGAGTACTTTGGATGAGTACTCATCGCTGCTTTTCTTTCTCTTTCCCCCTCGATACGATTGCTGCATTCAGACGACGGAGCCCGGGAGATTGAGTACGTCGGAGACGACTCCTACACCATCACAGGAGCCTACTACTACGTGGAGGCCGCCCCCGACCAGGAGTAGTTAGGTTGGCTCGCAGGCAGGAGGCCTCACCTCTTTCGATCCGTTGCTTATGTTTGTGCTAGCCTTCTTAAGGAAAAACTTGTTTAACTTATGTCTGTATTCAGATATTATTTGCTTCCGCTGACTCGTGCTTGTCGAGCTTTGTATTCAAGCCCTCGAGACCCCTAGCTTGTAATATGAAGTTGTATGACTTTAATTTGTGTCTAGAGTTGTGTTGTGATATTGATAGTGAGTCCCTAATCTTGGTCGTACGCGTTGCGTGTATGTTTAGCATACGATCGAAATTGGGGCGTCATAGTCTTAGAGGTCATGTTGTTGGACAACAATGAACCTATGAGCTATGAAGAAGCGATGGTGGGCTCAGATTCCAACAAATGGCTAGGAGCCATGAAATCCGAGAAAGGATCCATGTATGAAAACCAAGTATGGACTTTGGTAGACTTGCCTGATGAACGGCAGGCTGTTGAGTACAAATGGGCCTTTAAGAAGAAGATAGAAGCTGATGGGTAAATTTCACCCTTTATGAAGCTCGACTTGTCACAAAGAAGTTTCCGATAAGTTCATGGAGTTGACTATGATGAGACTTTTCAACCCGTAGTGATGCTAAAGTCTATTGGAATTATGTTAGCAATTGCTGCATTTTTCGATTATGAAATCTAGCAGATGGATGTCAAACAGAGTTTCCTTAACAGTTTCCGTGAGGAAAGGTTGGATGTGATACAACCAGAAGGTTTTGTCGGTCCTAAGGATGCTAAAAGGTATGCAAGCTCTGGTGATCCTTCAATGGACTGGAGCAAGCATCTCGGAGTTGGAATATACACTTTGATGAGGTAATCAAAGCTTTTGGGTTTATACAAAGTTTATAAGAAACTTGTATTTACAAGAAAGTGAGTGGTAGCACTATAGAATTTCTGATAAGTATATGTGGATGACATATTGTTGATCGAAAATAATGTAGAATTTCTGGAAAGCATAAAGGGTTGTTTGAAAGGAGATTTTGAAAGGAAGACCTGGATAAAGCTACTTAAATATTGGGCATCAAGATCTATAGAGATAGATCCAGACGCGTGATAAGACTTTCAATGAGTACATCCCTTGACAAGATTTTGAAAGAGTTCGAATGGATTAGTTAAAGAAGGAGTCTTGCCTGATTTGTAAGGTGTGAAGTTGAGTAAGACTCAAAGCTCAACCACGATAGAAGAAAGAGAAAGGACGAAGGTCGTCCCCAATGCCTTAGACGTAGGCTCTATATAGTATGCCATGCTATGTACCACACCTGGTGTGTGCCTTGCCATGAGTTAGTCAAGGGGTACGGTCAAAATTATCCTTAGTAACTAGAGTGCTAAGGAAATGTTTCTCGATTATGGAGGTGATAAAGTGTTTGTCATAAAGCGTTACATCGATGCAAGCTTTGACACCAATCCGGATGACTTTGAGTAGCAATCCGGATACGTATAGTGAAGCAGTCATTTGGAATAGCTCCAAGTGAAGTGTGGTAACAACATCTACATTATGAAATAGAAATTTGCAAAGTACACACGGATTTGAATGTCGCAGACCTGTTGACTAAACCTCTTCCACGAGCAAAACATGATCAGCACCAGAACCGTATGGGTGTTAGATTCATTACAATGTAAATCACATAGTGATGTGAGCTAGGTTATCGACTCTAGTGCAAGTGGGAGACTGTTGGAAATATGCCCTAGAGGCAATAAAAAATTGGTTATTATCATATTTCCTTTTTCATTGTAATTGTTTGTTATCCATGCTAGAATTGTATTGATTGGAAACTCAAATACATGTGTGGGTACATAGACAACACTGTGTCCCTAGTGAACCTCTAATAGACTAGCTCGTTGATCAAAGATGGTCAAGGTTTCCAGGCCATAGACATGAGTTGTCATTTAATAACGAGATCACATCGTTAGGAGAATGATGTGATGGACAAGACCCAACCTACGAACGTAGCATATGATCGTGTCAGCTTATTGCTTATTTTTTCTAGATGTCAAGTATATGTTCCTATGACCATGAGATCATGCAACTCACTGACACCGGAGGAGTACCTTGTGTATATCAAACGTCACAACGTAACTGGGTGACTATGAAGGTGCTCTGCAGGTATCTCTAAGGGTGTCTATTGGGTCGGCATGGATCGAGACTAGGATTTTTCACTCCGTATGATGGAGAGGTATCTGTGGGCCCACTCGGTAATACAACATCACAAGAAGCTTGCTAGCAATGTGACTAAGGAGTTAGTCACGAGATCTTGTGTTACAGAACGAGTAAAGAGACTTCCCGGTAACGATATTGAACTAGGTATGGAGATACCGACAGTCGAATCTCGGGCAAGTAACATATAGATGGACAAAGGGAACTGCATACGGGATTGTCTAAATCCTTGAAATCATGGTTCGACCAATAAAGACCTTCGTAGAATATGTAGGAACCAATACGGGCATCCAGTTCCTGCTATCAGTTATTGACTGTGGAGTTGTCTCGGTCATGTCTACATAGTTCTCGTACTCGCAGGGTCTGCACACTTAACGTTCGGTGACGATTTGGTATTGTTGAGTTATGTATGTTGGTGACCAAAGGTTATTCGGAGTCCCAGATGAGATCTCGGACATCACGAGGAGCTCCGAAATGTTCTAGAGGTAAATATTTATATATGGAAAGTCATATTTTGGCTACCGGAAAAGTTTCGGCTTTTTCCGGTATTGTACCGGGAAGCTTCCGGAAGGTTCCGAAAAGTTCCGGTGGGTTCAGAGGAGTACGGAAGGGTCCCTTCAGCCCCTAGGACATGAATCATCTATAAGGGGGCATCCAAGCCTTGTTGGGCCAGCCCCAAGGGCTCATGCGGCTAGGGCGTTGGAAACCCTAAAGGGGAAGGCACCTAGGAGGTGCCTTGGGGAGGGAGGACTCCTCCCTCCTGGCCGCCGCCCACTTCCTAGGAGGAAGGGATAGGGATGCACCCAATCTTCCCCTCATCCTATATATAGAGAGAGGGATAGGAAGGGAAGCAACACCCTAAGTCATAGGTGCAACCCTCCCTCTCTCCCTAGATTTATTTCTCCACTGAAAACGCATCTCTAGCAGCGCTTGGCGAAGCTCTGCTGAGATTGCTCCACCACCACTGCCACCACGTCGTCGTGCTACCGGAGAACTCATATACCTCTCCACCCTTGCTTGCTGGATCAATAAAGCGGATATTTCATCGAGTTGTATGTGTGCTGAACGCGGAGGCGCCGCCCGTTCGGCGCTAGATCGGGACGGGTCGTGATTGTGTTTCTTAATGCTTCCTGCTTAGAGATCTACAAGGGTATGTAGATCCACTCTCCCTCTCATAGTTGTTGATCTCCATATCAAGATCTTGGGTGTTCGTAGGAAATTTTTTGTTTACCATGCAACGTTCCCCAATAATATTTCCATTATTGATCCATGGCCTACAATTTTCATATGTCGAATCTTGCTAAGTTACTATTGCCATTGCTACTATTTTGGTCACTACAAAACTACTACTACTATTGTTACTGTTACTACTGTCATTCTATTTTGCTACTAAACTTTTTCTACAGAAGGATACTCCTAGTGTGGTTGAATTGAAAACTCAACTTCTAAGACTAATAAATATTATTTGGCTCCCGATGTATCGAATCAATAAAATACTTCCCTCGAAGACTGTTACGACCCACTATACTTGTGGGTTATCAAGATTGTTTTCTAGCACCGTTGCCAGGGAGCATAGCTCTATTTATTGTGTTCACCAATGATATCTTATTATCACTATGAAGAATCTGAAATATGCTAAAACCAAGATCGTTCCGTCTCATACGAGAGCAGGTAAGGAATTGTCATCTAGCTCTGCTTTTGATTCACCTATTGTTTTGAATCAACTTATGACACCACCACTTGATACTCGTTTTGATATATCGCAATTACTTGATGATGCTATTTCTATGCTTGATAAAAATAAATCTGTGCCACTGAATGAATTACTTGATGCTCATCTTGCTAAAGCTAGAGAACTTGAAAATTCTAAATTTGACGAAGATTATGAATCATCTATTACTCCTAGATCTCCTTATAGATATGAATTGACTGATGTACCTGAGGGTTATGTTATGAATGGGGATATAGCTAGTGACTTTCTTGCTTGTAATGATAGATATGATGTGAAGAAACTACTATGCAAACTAAAAGAAAAATCTATGATGGAGAAAATGAAACATTATCCTAAATTTGCTACTTCTCATATATGTGTTACTGATAAGGACTATGAATTCTTTGTTGATCCTGAGTTAATCGCTATAGTAGAATATGATCTTTTCCATGGTTATGACACTGAGACTATTGTGGGACACCTTACTAAACTGAATGATATTGCCACTTTGTTTCCTAATGAGGAAAAGATGTGTTACTATTATATCCTTAAGCTTTTTTCCTTTCTTGCTAAAAGGTGATGCTAAGAAATGGTTCCTCGGTCTTACTCCCGGTTGTGTGCGTAGCCCCCAGGATATGATATATTACTTCTCTGAAAAATATTTTCCTGCTAAAAAAACAAGCTGCCTTACATGAAATATTTAACTTTGTGCAAATTGAAGAAGAGAATCTCCCTAAATCTTGGGGGAGGCTTCTCCAATTACTTAGATATTTTCCTAATCATTCTCTTAAGAAAAATGAAATACTTGATATCTTTTATAATGGACTAACCGATTCTTCTAGGGATTTTCTAGATAGTTGTGCTAGTTGTGTTTTCAGGGAAAGAATTGTTGGACAAGCTGAAGAATTATTGAATAACATATTGCAAAATCCTAATGATTGGACACTTCACGAACCACCGCCGGAACATATTCAAAAGAAGGGTATTCTCTTCCTCAATCCTAAAGATATGCAAGAAGCCAAGAGGTCTATGAAACAAAAAGGTATTAAAACTAAAGATGTCAAGAATTTACCACCTATCGAAGAAATACATGGACTTGACACCCCGACGCAGGTAGTAGAGGTAACTTCTATCTCTAACTTTAATGAAAGTGATATACCATATACTAAAGACTCCTAGTCAATGTATGGATGAATTTGACAATTGCATTATTAAGCAAGAACATTTCAATAATTATGTCAAAGATCAATTAATACGCAATGCCATGATGATAGATCGCTTAAGTGGCGTGATTTATAGAATGTCTAATGATGTTAAAGGTCGAGGTAAACATGTTTACATGGTTCACACTCAACTAGACCAAGTTGCTAAGTCACAAAATGATTTGCTTGCTAAAATGAATGATAACATGTATGATGATCTTGTTGGAGTAATGACTAGAGGAGGAAGAATGACTCAGGAACCTCTTTATCCTGACGGTCATCCTAAAAGAATAGAACAAGATTCTCAGAAAATTAATGATCATGCACCTAGTCCAACTAAAAAGAAAAAGAGAAAGAAAAATGATAGGACTATGCATGCTTCTAGTGAACCTGCTATAGAAAAACTTGTTGAGAATCATAATGTTTCTATCTCTAATACTCAAACATAGTTTGGTAGTGAGCATTCTCCTAGTGATAATGATATTGATAATAATGATGTTAATGTAGATGCTCCACCAGATAGTAATAAAGAACCTGACAATGATGTGGAAATAGAACATGTTGAAAACCTTGATAACCCACATCCTAAAAATAAACGCTATGAAAAGAAAGACTTTGTTGCTAGAAAACATGGTGAAGAAACAGAGCCATGGGTCTAGAAACCCATGCCATTCCCTCGTAAGCCTTCTAATTGTAAGGACGAGGAGGAGTTTGAACGCTTTGCTGAAATGATTAAACCCGTCTTTTTGCGCACTCGCTTAATTGATATATTAAAGATGTCTCAATATGCAAAATATATGAAGGACATTATTACCAAAAAAACAAAGATGCATGAAACTGAAATTGCCACCATGCTTGCTAATTGTTATTTTGATGGTGGAGTGCCTAAGAAGTTGGGAGATCCGTGTATACCCACAATACCTTGCTCTATTAAACAAAATTATGCTAAAACTACTTTATGTGATCCAGGAGCCATTGTTAGTGTTATGCTTTTATCTCTATATAAAAGACTTGATTTGAATAAGCTCACACCTACTGAGATATGTTTACAAATGGCTGATAGATCCATTGCTTTACCTATTGGATCCAAGGATGTTCATGTTGTGGTTGCAAATGTGACTATCTTAATAGACATTATTTTTCTTGATATGCCCAAGGACGACAACATGTCGATAATCCTTGGTAGACCCTTTTAAAATTCTTTAGCGGCTGTTATTGATTGCAACAAAAGCAAGGTTACTTTTCATGTCAATGGTAAAGAACATACGATGCACTTTACGAAGAAGCAATTTTTGGTGAATAATATTAATGCCATTGGCCAATTGCCATAGTCACTATTGGAGGGTTTAAATTTCCTCTCCCTACTATCAAGAAGAAATATGTTATTCTTATTGTTGGGGATATGAAAATCCTCATTGAGGTAACATAGTGTTATACGAAAATTCTTCGGCTTCATGTCAATCAGAAACGATTATTAATAGGACTTGATCAACCTTATTAATGGATCTTTTTTGAAAGACATGGAGTTGATGAATTTAGTAAACACAACTCTCTGTATCATTAGCTTACTCTCTGTTATTTTCAGTTAAGTAAATTAAAATGTCATTAGTTCCCTGTTTTCTGATTTTCCCATACAATATAAATGAACCAAAAATAAAAAATCTCAAATTGCCACAAAATTTTACCATGATTTTTTCTGGAATATTAAAAAATTGGTGCTGAAAATACAGCAGGGGGTGTACCTGTGGGCCACAAGCCAACAGGGCACGCCCACCCCCTAGGCGTGCCCTGTTAGCTCGTAGGTCCCATAGGATCCCCTGCCTTATATCTTCATCGCATATCATCTCTTACCTCGAGCAAAAATTCATACACACACACACTCTCTCGTGTTCTTGCTCCTGAAACTGAAATTTTCGATCTCTTTGCTAGAAACTCCGTTTCCAAAACTGTTTTGAGGAATTTCTCCTTGGTATGTGACTCCTCCATTCCTCCAATTAGTTTTTTTACTTTAGTGGTTTGTATTTTGCATATTTTTCTGCACTTGGTGCTACTGAAAATGAGCTTGCATGTTGGATTCCTTGAATTCTAAGTAGTATGAATGCTTGATATGGCCTCTAGGTACCTATATGAGTAGTTGCTACCAATCTTGCAAAGTTTTATTGATATAATTTTGTGGTCCAAAAATTTCGGAAATTTGTCACATGGAAAATGAAATTCCTTGAGGGGTGCTTGTCCTCAAGCAATCCAGTTGATAAACTGAAAGTGATAAAGAAAAACATTTACAAACTCTGATTGATCTTGGTGTTGTAAATATGTCTAACTTATGTTCAGATTTTCAGTGAAGATTATAAACTAACCACACTCACAATAACATTTAGGTCTCACATTTACTCATCTCAATGGCATAACCAGCTAGCGAGCAATAATAACAAGTCTTGGATGAGAACAATTTATCAAAACAATCATGATACAATTTGACATAATGGTATCTTGCTAGCCATTTCTGAGACCGCAAAACATAAATGCAGAGCACCTCTGGAGAACAAGGACTAACTAAACATTGTAATTAACGGTGAGAGAGATCCAGTCATGCTCACACTCAATATCAATTAATAGCAAGGCATACAAATGACAATGGTGCTCTCTAACTAGTGCCTTTTATAAGAGGATGATGACTCAACAATAAAGTAAATAGATAAGCCCTTCGGAGAGGGAAGCATTGATTTGCAGAGGTGCCAGAGCTCAAGCTTTTAAAATAGAGATAGGTAATGATTTTGGAGCGGTATGATTTCGTTGCTCACATAACGAACAAGAGGTTTTCAATATCTTCCATGCTAGATACATTATAGGCGGTTCCCAAACAAAATGGTAAAGTTTTTAGTCCCCCTCCATCAATCAGTCACACTCCACGGCGGGACGAATTCACAGGTACCGTCCATACAAACATATTCCTGGGGGAGTTTTATTTAATTATATTTTGCTTTTTATTTCGAGCATGGAACTGGTCATCCCGATTACGAACCACTTTCACGTGAATGATAGTGAATCAACACATATCGTGAGAATAACCCACCTAGCATGGAAGATACTGACAGCCCCCAGTCGCCACATGAGCAATTTGGGCATACAAAACAGAAAGTTTATTTCAAGCTTTAAAGTTTAGCACATGTAAATTTACTTGGAATGGCAGGTAAATACCACATATAGGTAGATATGGTGGACTCATATGGAACAACTTTGGGTTTATTGAGATGGATGCACAAGAAGTATTCCCACTTAGTACAAGTGAAGGTTGGCAAAAGACTGGGGAGCGACCAACTAGAGAGCGACACAATCATCAACATGCGTTGAGATTAACCAACATTGAATGCAAGCATGAGTAGGACATAATTCACTATGAACATAAATATCGTGGAGGCTATGTTGATTTGTTTCAAGTACATGCGTAAACATGTGTCAAGTCAATCCACTTGAATCATCCAGAGGAGGATACCATTCTATCATACTACATCACAACCATTTTAATGCGCATGTTGGCACTCAAGACGAACCATTATCCACTCTTAGATAATTAAGCATGGCATGAATAACTATAATCTCTAATTGTCATTGCAAACATGTTCAACCCATAATGAGATGAATTCCGAACGATGAGCTAATCATATTTACAAAAACAAGATAGGTTGAGTTCATACTAGCTTTTTCTCCATCTCAGTTAGTTCACCATATATCGTCATTATTGCCTTTCACTTGCACGACCGAACGATGTGAATAATAATAAGAGTGCACGTGCATTGGACTAAGCTGGAATCTGCAAACAATAAACCAAAGGACAAGACAAGGCAATATGGGCTCTTTGTAAGATAAACAATAGTGCATATGAGAGCCACTCAACACGTCATCGTGGTCTTCTCCTTACGACCCAAACAAAAGAAAGGAAAAATATTTACACGGGAAAGCTCCCAACAAGCAAAAAGAAGAATGAGAAATCTTTTTGGGTTTTCTCTTTAATGCTACAACTAAGCAACTAGGAAATAAAGCTAGAACTAATTTTTTGTATTTTTCTCAAAGTTCACTAAACACTCAAGAAGAAAGGAAAACAATAATATAAACTACCATGGATAGTACAATGAAAAAGTATGAACACCAACAACTGAAATAAGTGTGTGAACATGAATGTAATGTCGGTGAGAAATATGTATTCCCCCAAGCTTAGGCTTTTGGCCTAAGTTGGTCTAGGGACATGGTTGGCCTGGATAATATCCGAAGTCAAAGTTGGGGTTGTGTTGGGCTTCGGCGGCTACCGCCTGTACCACTGCAGCGTGAAGGCGAGCAGTTTCTGCATTTTTCTCATACTCGTTTGCCTCCTCTCTGGTTATAAAATATCTCTGCTTCTCCTGAAAGTTAAAGAAGGCAGGAGCAAGAAGGCTAACATGGACAACACGTTGCCTGTCAAAAATTAGGCGGTACTAGAGGGATTGTTCGTTTCTTTCAAGAAACCGATGGCGCACCAAAGCCTCATAATCAAGGAAAGCAGGGGTAACTCAATGTCATTCCCTCTTATGGGTACCCCAAGATACTTAGCTACACGGGTGGCATAAATTCCACCAAAGAAATCTCCATCCTTAGCATTATGATGTAAGCTCCTAGCAATAATAGCCCCCAAGTTATGTCGTCTATCTACCATTACCGCACTCTTAAGAATACTCAGATCAGGCGAGCAAAGGTGACTATGCTCAAGTTTACCATTAATACATCTACCTATGAAGAGAGCAAAATAGTGTATAGCCGAAAAGTGAATGCTCCCCAAAGTAGCTTGTGTAATGATTCTAGTTTCTCCCATTGTGATGCTAGCAAGGAAATCATTATATTCATTTTTATGAGGATCGCTATGACTACCCCACTGTGGAATTTTGCATGCATCATTAAAATCTTCTAGGTCCATGGTATAGGTCTTATCATAAAGATCAAATAGAACAGAATGAGAATTACGCTTAGATGAAAATTCAAACCTCCGCACGAAAGAGTCAGTGAGTTGATAATATTGCTTGCATCGATCTGAAATGAAATCCTCAAGGCCGGCATTCCTTATGTACGCATAAAACTCTTCCTTAAATCTGGCGTTTTCCATGTGATCCGATGGCCATTCACAAGGCAGTACTCGAGCTTCCCTGGGTAGTTCAAAATCGGGCTCACGTAGCGCGAGTCTCGGGGCTTTCTTGCTCGAGGAACCACCTTGGTACATTCTCCTCAACATAATTTCTTTCTCTGAAAAATTTCTAAAAATTTTATTGAGTGAAAATAAAGGTGCACAAAACTCAACAAAACTCATAGCAACTACTGCCTCAAGTGCCTAGAGACCATATCATGTATCAAAACTACTTGGGACCATAAAAATTTGGCATGCAAGCTCAAGAACAATGTCACCACAGCAGCAAAAATTTGCAATATATAAGGCACTAGAATAAAAGCTAATTGGACCATTCGAGGAGTCACATACCGGTGAGCAATCCCCTAAAACAATTTTGCAAATGGAGCTTTGAGCAAGGAGATCGAAAATGGCAGCAAGATGAGCTAGAACATGGGTTTGA
The DNA here is from genome assembly GCA_022496015.1 of Hordeum marinum. Lineage (NCBI taxonomy): Eukaryota > Viridiplantae > Streptophyta > Magnoliopsida > Poales > Poaceae > Hordeum > Hordeum marinum. Next base: position 295,674,888 of record CM039673.1, on the reverse strand, counting down.
GCAATGGTGGGATTTTTTCTAGGGGAAGATGAAGTGAATGGGTGCTGCAATAAGTGGAGGGGGGCCATGTGGGACCCACAAGCTCGCTAGGCGTGGCCAAGGGTGGTCACGCCCTGCAAGCTTGTGGCCCACTAGTGCAGCCCCCTGATGCATTCTCAATGCCAAAAATTCTTAAATAATCCAGAAAAAACCATACTAAATTTTCAGGGGATTCTGGGAACTTTTATTTTCAGGTCATTTTTGTATTGCATGGAAAACTCAGAAAACAGAAAATAATAGCATTTTTACTTAATTTCATCTAGGTAACAAAAAGTAAAAGTTAGGTGCAGGAAGTTGTGCTTTCTAAATTCATCCATCTCATGCTCCTCAAAAGGAATCCATCAATAAGGTTGATCAAGTCTTATTAACAAACTTCTTTCAAATGACATGAAACCGAAGAATTTTCGAATAACACTAAGTTACCTCAATGGGGATATGCATTGCCCCAACAATAAGTATATCATATTTCTTCTTGACAGTAGGAAGAGGGAACTCAAAGTCTCCAATAATAATTGTTGGAATTTTTTCAATAGAGTTGATACTATGAACTTGAGGTTGTTTCTTCGGAAAGTGTACCGTATGCTCATTACCATTAATATAAAAAGTGATATTGCCCTTGTTGCAATCAATAACAGCCCCTGCAGTATTTAAGAAGGGTCTACCAAGGATGATCGACATAGTGTCGTCCTCGGGAATATCAAAAATAACAAAGTCCGTCAAGATAGTCACATTTGCAACTACGACAGGTACATCCTCACAAATACCGATAGGTAGAGCATTTGATTTATCAGCCATTTGCAAAGAGATTTTAGTAGGTGTCAACTTATTCAAATCAATTCTATAGTATAAAGAGAAAGGCATAACACTAATACCAGCTCCAAGATCACATAAAGCAGTTTTAACATAATTTCCTTTAATAGAGCATGGTATAGTAGGTACTCCGAGATCTCCTAGTTTCTTAGGTATTCCACCTTTAAAAGTATAATTAGCAAGCATAGTGGAAATCTCAGCTTCCGGTATCTTTGTTTTGTTTGTCACAATATCTTTCATATACTTAGCATAAGGAGACATTTTCAAAATATCAGTCAAGCGCATACGTAAAAACACAGGTCTAAGCATTTCAGCAAAGCGCTCAAAGTCCTTATCATCCTTTTTCTTGGATGGTTTAGGAGGAAAGGGCATGGGTTTCTGAACCCATGGTTCTCTTTCTCTACCATGTTTCCTAGCAATAATGTCTCTTTTATCATATCTTTTATTCTTAGGTTCTGGGTTATGAAGATCAGCAGCAGGTTCAATCTCCACATCATTACCATTACTAGGTTGAGCATCAGCATGAACATCATTATTAATGTGATCACTAGGCTCATGTTCATCACCAGATTGTGTCTCAGCATCAGAAATAGAAATATCATTTGGACTCTCAGATGTATCTATAATAGGTTCACTAGCAGCATGCAAAGTACTATCGTCATTCTTTTTCCTACTCCTACTGGAAGGAATAGGTGCATCAGTATTAGCTCTGTGAGAATCTTGCTCAATTCTCCTAGGATGGCCCTCAGGATACAAAGGTTCCCGAGTCATTCCACCACCTCTAGTCACAACTTTAACAGAATGATCATTGTCTTTACTATTCATCTCATTAAGCAAATCATTTTGAGCCTTAAGTACTTGTTCTACTTGAGTGGTTACCATAGAAGCATGTTTAATAATAAGCTTAAGATCATTGACAATTCTACTCAAATAATCACCCAAGCGATCAAGCATATAAGCATTATGTTTTAATTGTCTACAAACATAGGCATTGAAATTTTCTTGCTTCATAATAAAATTATCAAATTCATCCAAGCATTGGCTAGCAGGCTTATTATAAGGGATATCTCCTTCATCAAATCTTCTGAGAGAATTTACCTCTACTACCTATGTCAGGTTATCCAGACCATGTATTTCTTCAACAGGTGGTAGATTCTTAACATCTTCAGCTTTAATACCCTTATCTTTCATAGATTGATTTGCCTCTTGCATATCTTCAGGACTGAGGAATAGAATACCACTTTTCTTTGGAGTTGGCTTTGGAGGTGGTTCAGGAATAGTCCAATCATTATCATTGCTCAATATATTATTCAATACTAATTCAGCTTGTTCAACAGTTCGTTCCCTGAAAACACAACCAGCACAACTATCTAGGTAGTCCCTAGAAGCATCGGTTAGTCCATTATAAAAGATATCAAGTATTTCATTTTTCTTAAGAGGATGATCACGCAAAGCATTAAGTAATTGGAGAAGCCTCCCCCAATCTTGTGGGAGACTCTCTTCTTCAATTTGCACAAATTTAAATATTTCCTGCAAGGCAGCTTGTTATGGGCCGGAAAATATTTTTCAGAGATGTAATAAACCATGTCCTGGGGACTACACACACAATCAGGAGCAAGAGAATTAAACCATTTCTTAGCATCACCCTTTAATGAGAAAGTAAACAACTTAATAATTTAGTAATAGCGAATTTTTTCCTCATGAGTAAATAGGGTGGCTATATCATTCAATTTGGTAAGATGTGCCACAACGGTTTCAGATTCATAACCATGGAAAGGATCAGATTCAACCAAAGTAATTAACTCAGGATCGACAGAGAATTCATAATCCTTATTAGTAACAAAGATGGGTGAAGTAGCAAACTTAGGATCATATTGCATTCTAGCATTCAGAGATTTTTCCTTCCACTTGCGAAGCAATTTCTTAAGATCATCTCTATCCTGACAAGCAAGAAAGTCCCTAGCTACCTCTCCTTCCATAACATATCCTTCAGGTATATCAGGCAATTCATATCTAGGAGAGCTAGGTCTAGCAGGTGAATCATAGTGTTCAGTTTCAATAATCTCATCACATTCTGAAATATTGTCAGTTTCAGCATTAGCTCTAGCAATTTGTTCATCAAGAAATTCACCCAGTGGCACAGTATCATCAAGCAAATTATCATAAGCATCATGCATAGCAAAGTAGCATCATCAATTACTTGCGACATATCAGAAATACTAGCAGGTGGTGGTGTCGCAAACTTACTCATAACAGAAGGTGAATCAAGTGCAGAGCTAGATGGCAGTTCCTTACCTCCCCTCGTAGTAGAGGGATAGATCTTGGTTTTTGGATCTTTCAGATTCTTCATAGTGATCAACAGATATATATCCCAAGTGACTCCGAGAACAAAGCTATGCTCTCCGGCAACGGCGCCAGAAAAAGGTCTTGATAACCCACAAGTATAGGGGATCGCAACAGTTTTCGAGGGTAGAGTATTCAACCCAAATTTATTGATTGGACACAAGGTGAGACAAAGAATATTATTGAGTATTAGCAGCTGAGTTGTCAATTCAACCACCTGAAATACTTAATATCTGCAGCAAAGTATTCAGTAGCAAAGTGATATGGTAGTAACGGTAACGGTGGCAAAGTGATAGCATCAGTTTGTAGTGATTGTAACAGTAGCAACGGAAAAGTAACTGAGCGAAGATCAATATATGGAAAGCTCGTAGGCAATGTATCAGTGATGGATAATTATGTCGGACGGCATTCATCATGCAACAGTTATAACATAGGGTGACACAGAACTAGCTCCAATTCATCAATGTAAAGTAGGCATGTATTCTGTATATAGTCATATGTGCTTATGGAAAAGAACTTGCATGACATCTTTTGTCCTACCCTCCCGTGGCAGCGGGGTCCTATTGGAAACTAAGGGATATTAATGCCTCCTTTTAATAGAGAACCAAACCAAAGCATTAGCACTTTAGTGAATACATGAACTCCTCAGACTACGGTAATCATCGGAAAGAATCTCAGTTATTGTCACCCTGGGGGATACGGATCATAACTCATAATAGGTGTCTACAACTTGCAAGATAGGATCAAGAACACACATATATTCATGAAAACATAATAGGTTCAGATCTGAAATCATGGCACTCGGGCCCTAGTGACAAGCATTAAGCATAGCAAAGTCATAGCAACATCAATCTCAGAACATAGTGGATACTAGGGATCAAACCCTAACCAAACTAACTCGATTACATGATAAATCTCATCCAACCAATCACCCTCCAGCAAGCCTATGATGAGATTACTCACGAACGGTGGGGAGCATCATGGAATTGGTGATGAAGGATGGTTGGTGATGACGAAGGCGTTGATTTCCCCCTCCGGAGCCCAAAACGGACTCCAGATCTGGTCTCCCGAGGAAGAACTAGCGATGGCGGCGGCTCCGTATCATGAAACGCGATGAACTCTTCTCTCTGATTATTTTTCTTGACAAATAGGGTTATATGGAGTTGGAGAGGAGGTCGGAGGAGCCACGGGGGCTCCACAAGCCTGCTCGGTGCGGCCAGGGGGTGGCTGCGGCTAGCAAGCTTGTGGCCTGCTGGTGGCCCCCCTCTGGTTAATTCTTGCGCCAGTATTTTTTATTAATTCCAAAAATATTCTCCATAAATTTTTAGGACAATCCGAGAACTATTATTTCTGCACAAAAATATTACCAAGGCAATTCTGCTGAAAACAGCGTCAGTCCGGGTTAGTTCCATTCAAATCATGCAAATTAGAGTCCAAAACAAGGGCAAAAGAGTTTGGAAAAGTGGATACGTTGGAGGCGTATCAAGGGGTTCTTCAAGCCAGAGTTCTAAAGGAGTTATTTGGAAGACCGAGGACCAAGACATCAACATCATTCACAACACGGAGGTTATGCCGTGGGAATGGCCACATACACCTTCCATGAGTGAAGCGGGTTTCCACCAAGAGTTTATGCAATTCATTGAAAATACCAGCGTCACCAACTTCCTCGCACATGAGTGTGATCAATACTACCTCCTTACAAATTCCTTTGTGCAAAATTTCTATTTCCATAATAGGCATGATGCTCCCCTGGTGCGCTTTGATTTATAGGCAGAACATTATGAATTACCACTCTCTGAATTCTACGAAATATGCTTGAATCCCTCTAAAGGGGGAATACGTGAGCCTAAACCTGAGGAGTCTGAGGACTTCCTCCTCACCTTAAATGTGGGAGAAACTAGGGGCGTATCAAAAGCCAGGGCCACCAGTTTATATTTTTCTGTTGTGCATCACTTCGCTTCATTCATAGGGAAATGTTTAGCTTCTATGACTAAGGGTGGTGGTCTCAGTGCCCCCACCCTTGCTATCCTATGTCATGCACTGTATGGGGATAAAACTTATAGAGTAGGAGCTATTGTCGCACACCGCTTGCATGCTAACCGGGCTAAGGGCAAGATTCATGGTGGTATTTATGCCACCCGCTTAGTGAAGCGCTTTAATGTTAACATACGCCCCACTGATTATTTATTTCCTAAAAGTTATCTTGATCACCAGTCTATGATAGAGCACTAGTTTATTGATGAACATAAGCCTCCGCGACACATTCGCTATAATATAGTATACAGTGAGAAGACTCGTGATGTTATTATCTTGCCTACACCTTCTTTGTTTGATTATCATGCCACGAACGGATATATTGTCATGCCAGAAGATATAATCGTTTACCGAAACGAGTTGGCCGAGGTAGAGGCCGAAGCCCAGGTGTGGGACGGTCAAGTGTCTTAGCCTCAATACTTTCCCGGATCCGATGGCTACTACCAATGGTGATTATCAAGCTAGGCCAAAAGCCTAAGCTTGGGGGAGTACACATTTCTCATGGACATTATATTCATGTTCACGCACTTCATATCAATTGTCGGTGTTCATCCTCATTCAGTGTATATACATGTTAGATTTACTTTTTCCGATTTCTTCTTATGTGTTTGAAAAACTTTGAAAATCCAAAATATTTGTCGTTTATTTTTTGTTTTTCTTTCTCGTTTAATTAGTTGTAGTATTAAAACAAAACCCAAAAAGTTTTCCTTTGCTTGTTGGGAGCTTTCCCATGTAAATAGTTCTTCTCGTCTCTGTTTTTCCCTTGTTTGTTTGCTTCCTTCAAAAAAACAAAAACTCCAAAAATATTTCAGTGTGTTCCTCTGAATTTCTTCTCTTTTCGTTGAGTCGGTTGAAGTAGAAGACCACGATGAAATCCTGAGTGGCTCTCATATGCATTAATGTTCATCTAACAAAAAGAGCCAATATTACCTTGTCTTCTCCTTTGTTTAAATGTTTGAAGATTCTAGCTTAGTTACGAGACACTTGCACTATTATTATTATTATCACATCATTCGGTCGTGCAAGTGAAAGGCAATAATGATGATATTTGATGAAGTGATCGTGGTAAAGAAAGCTGGTATGAATTGTTCTTGTTCTCCATAGTTGTAAATAGTATTAGCTCGTTCGATCTCGGTTCAACACATTATGAGTAAACATGTTTATGATGTTAATTAGATATTATAATTGCTCATGTCATGCTTACATAGCTAGGAGTGAATAATGATATTTGTTATGTGTCAACATGCATTAAAATGGTTGTGATGTGGTATGGTAGTATGGTATCCTCCCATGAGTAATTTGAGCGGCTTCACTTGGCCCATGTGAAAACATGTAATTCATTCAAAACCAATGCAACCTTCATGATGATTAAATTCAGAGTGTCCATATCCTAGTCATGCTAGTGTTCAATGTTAATTATTCACAATGCATGATTATGACCGTTTTCTCACTCTAGCTGGTCGCTTCTCAATCTATTGCTAGCCTTCACCTGTACTAAACGGGAATGCTGCTTTTGCATTGAAAATCCTTAAACCCAAAGGTGTTACACATGAGTCCACCATATCTACCTATATACGGTATTACCCTGCAAGTAAATTTGCATGTGCCACCTCTAAACAATCAAATAAGCATTCGTTTTGTGTGCTCGTACCTCTCATTGAGCGAGGAGGCGGTCAATATCTTCCATGCTAAGCGGGTTATTCTAAAGATGGGAATTTATTCGCCTGCCATTGCACGAGAGCAGTTGGTAAAAAGGATGCCTAGTCCTACATAATCAAAAATAATTAAACAAAACTCCTGAGACAGTTGATATGTTGGCAGGCGCCCGTGGATTCGGTCAGCCATGGGACACAGGCTGGTCAACAACAACAACAACAACAGCAACAGCAACAGCAACAGCAGCAGCAGCAGCAGCAACAACAACAACAACAACAACAACAACAACAACAACAACCACCCTAGCAACAGTGATGACCCACAAGTATAGCGGCTCTATGCAGTCCTTTCGATGAGTAAGAGTGTCGAACCCAACATGGAGTGGAAGGAAATGACAAGCAGTTTTCAGTAAGGTATTCTCTACAAGCACTGAAATTATCGGTAACAGATAGTTTTGTGATAAGATAATTTGTAACGAGTAACAAGTAACAACTATAGCAAAGTTGCAGCAAGGTAGCCCAATCCTTTTTCTAGAAAAGGACAGGCATGGACAAACTCTTATATTAAGCAAAGCGCTCCCCAGGACACATGGGAATTTCCGTCAAGCTAGTTTTCATCATGTTCATTTGATTCGCATTTGCTACTTTGATAATTTGATATGTGGGTGGAATGGTGCTCGGGTGTTGCCCTTACTTGGACATACCTCCCACTTATGATTAACCTCTCTTGCAAGCATCCGCAACTACGAAAGAAGAATTAAGATAAATCTAACCATAGCATGATACATATGGATCCAAATCAGCCCCTTACGAAGCAACACATAAACTAGAGTTTAAGCTTCTGTCACTCTACCAACCCATCATCTACTTATTACTTCCCAATGCCTTCCCCTAGGCCCAAATAATGGTGAAGTATTATGTAGTCGACGTTCACATAACACCACTAGAGGAGAGACAACATACATCTCATCAAAATATTGAACGAATACCAAATTCACATGATTACTTATAACAAGACTTATCCCATGTCCTCAGGAACAAACGTAACTACAACAAATCATGTTCATGTTCATAATCATAGGAGTATTAATTATCGTAAAGGATCTGAACATATGATCTTCCACAAAGTAAACCAACTAGCATCAACTACAATGAGTGATCAACACTACTAGCAACCCACAGGTACCAATCTGAGGTTTGAGACAAAGATCGGATACAAGAGATGAACTAGGGTTTGGAGAGGAGATGGTGCTGGTGAAGATGTTGATGGAGATTGAGCCCCTCTCGATGAGAGAATCTTTGGTGATGACGATGGCTTCGATTTCCCCCACCGATAGGGAAATTTCCCCGACAGAACAGCTTCGATGGAGCTCTAGATTGGTTCTGCTCAAGTTCCGCTTCGAGACGGCGAGGCTTCATACCAAAAGTTCTCTTCTAATTTTTTCCAAGTCAAAATCCTTCACATAGCAGAAGATGGGCGTCGAGGACCTGCCAGGTGGGTCACAAGCCACCTAGACGCGGCTAGGGGGGTGGTCGCGCCTGGCAGGCTTGTGACCTCCTGGTGTGGCCCCTCTGGTATTTGTTTCGCCCAAAATTTTTTATATATTCCAAAATAATTCTCCATAAATTTTCAGGACCTTTGGAGTTGTGCAGAATAGGTCTCCCAGATTTGCTCCTTTTCTAGTCCAGAATTCCAACTGTCGGCATTCTCCCTCTTCATGTAAACCTTGTAAAATAGGAGAGAAAAGGCATAATTATTGTACCATAACATTTAATAACAGCCCATAATGCGTAAATAACAATAGAAAAGCATGATGCAAAATGGATGTATCAACTCCCCCAAGCTTAGACCTCGCTAGTCCTCAAGCGAAAGCCGAGATAATAAATATGGTCACATGTTTAGAGATAGAGGTGTTGATAAAATAAAATATGGACATGAGGGCATCATGATCATCTTTAGAACAGAAATACATATTGATATATAATTTCTTATACTGGAGTAACAATTCATTCACAGGGTAAAGTATGAACCAAGAACTCTATTGACAATCAACAAACTATGCTCTCAGTCATTGAAACAATTAGCAATTTATCATAACATCGGAAAGAGTCGGCATAAGAGCTTGTAAAGAAAATCCACATACTCAATCATCTTTTGGTCTTTCATAATTGCTAACACTCACGCGGTACTCATGAGGTCAAAGCTTTAATTGAACACAGAGAAAGATAGGGGCTTATAGTTTTGCCTCCCAACTATTCACCTCAAGGGTGATGTCAACAATAATAGCTCATGGTAACATACCTCTGAGAGGATATGTGTGTTTAGATCATTCCCCAACACATAATGCTTGCTAAGCGCAAAATATAGGAAATGCTCAAGACCACCGTGACTCTTGCATAAGGGTAAGTACTTGTAAAGTAAAAGTAACAGATAGGCCCTTCGCAGAGGAAAGCAGAGGTTGTCATGCGCTTTTTGTTTTTTGGATGCACAAACCCTTAATGCAAAGGAACATCGCATTGTATTTCCCTTTGTGATAGCAACCTTTATTATGCAATCCGTCGCTTTTATTTCTTTACCATCACAAGTTCGTACAATGCTTATTTCCCTTACAATAAAAGATCATACATATTTAGGAGCAATTCTTATTTCTTTTTGTGCCAATGACAACTTACTTGAAGGATCTTACTCTATCCATTGGTAGGTATGGTGGACTCTCACGGCAAAACTGGGTTGAGGGTGTTTGGATGCACAAGTAGTATCTCTACTTGGTGCGGAAGTTTTGGCTAGTGTGAGGTGGAAGCAAGCACTATATGTTGGAGGATCTATAACCATATAAATTCTATTCGGAAATAAGCAAACATAACCCATTATGTTGTCTTCCTTGTCCAACATCAACTTCTTAACATAAAATATTTTAATGAGTGCTCACAATCATAAAAGATGTCCAAGATAATATATTTATATGTGAACCTCTCTTTCTTCATTACTTTCTTTTAATTGCCCCAATGACCAATCGCTATATTTGTCAACTCCCAATAAATTTCAATCGACATACTTCTTGTATGTGAAGTCATCACTCCCCATAAGATCATCATATATAATCTTTGATTTTACTCTATTCTTGTTTTATTTCTTATTTATTTTTCTCAAGATTATGGCAAACAAGCAAAGCTCTCACATCAAAACTACTTTTCATTATATAACTCTCACACTTGCTTACATAAGAGGAAAATAAAGCAAAACTCAAAGCTATATCATGCTAAATTTTTATTCTGCTAGATCAAGATAAAACCAAAAGGATTGAACTAAGAAAAACAAGATTAGGAAAAAGGTGTGATGACGATACAATACCGAGGCACCTCCCCCAAGCTTGGCACAAGACAAGGGGAGTGCCCATACCCATGTACTTAGTTGTCCTTCTTCGGAGGTGATGGTGGTGGAGTTGTTGATGAGGTTCGAAGCTTGTCTTCCGTCTTCCAAGGCATAGGCTCGCCATCCTAAAATGATGAACGAGTCTTCGGAATCCTCAAATCTGCAGCCAAACTCATTCTATTAAATTAGTATTCATACTCACAGTTTTGGTTTTGCGGATCATAGATCTGGGCTTGGAGATGCTTGATTTTCTCGTAAAGCTTGAAGATGTGCTCCTTGATGTCCTTGGTGTCTAGCTTGTGTTTATGGGTAAACTTCAAGATCATCATATGATTGGCATTGAGTCCACATTCCACCATCCATTGGCACTTGAAGACTTGCTGCTCCATAGCTTCGAGCCTTGTTTCCATGCTTCCGGACTTCTTTGGCCCCTCAACGTCATGGATGTCCAGCACCCCCTCAGACATCTCAATGGTTTGAGGGTATCGCAGCACCTCCGCAAGATAGGGGTTGATGACCTTCTCGAAGAACTTGTCCTTCGGGGCACTTGGAGACGCCATGACTATCTAAATCGGTAGCAGAAACAGCTCAAAACGAAAACAGGAGGTATTGTCGTGATACGAAAGTCAAAACCTTCGGGAGATTATATAATGAATTTTTGCCAACCCAAAGGAGTATACCACAAGAAAACGGAGTCCGGAGGGTGCACGGGGTGGTGACAAGCCACCTAGGCGCGGCCAGGGGGTGGCCATGCCTGGCAGGCTTGTCACCTCCTCATGCACTTTTCGGACTGCTTTAAATTTTCCTAATTTATTATATATTCCAAAACTGAGAAAAATGTTGTTGGGAAAGGTTTGGAGTCGGTTTACTTACCGTACCACATACCTATTCCTTTTCGGGGTCTGAAACGTTTCGATAAGTCTCCCTAATATACTCCTTTGGAGTTTTGGTATTGATAATATAGGGTTCAACATTTATGGGAATACCTGAGATATAATGTTTGATTCTTTGCCCGTTTACCACCTTAGGATTTGTGCCCTCGGCATTGTTGATCTTGATGGCATCGGAACGATATACTTCCTCGACAATGTAAGGCCCTTCCCCTTTAGAGAGAAGTTTTCCTGCAAAAAATCTTAAATGAGAATTGTATAGCAAGACATGGTCATCTACATTGAATTCGCGCTTTTGTATCCTTTTATCATGCCATCTCTTAACTTTTTCTTTAAACAACTTGGCATTCTCATAGGCCTGGGTCCTCCATTCATCGAGTGAGCTAATGTCAAATAACTTCTTATCACCAGCAAGTTTGAAATCATAATTGAGCTCTTTGATTGCCCAATAATCTTTGTGCTCTAGCTCTAGAGGTAAGTGTCATGCTTAACCATAAACCATTTTATATGGAGACATACTCATAGGGTTTGTCTAAGTAGTTCTATAAGCCCATAATGCATCGTCAAGTTTCTTAGACCAATTCTTTCTAGATCTATTAACAGTCTTTTGCAAGATCAATTTAATTTCTCTATTGCTTAATTCTACTTGACCACTAGACTCAGGATGATAAGGAGATGCAATTATATGATTAACATCATACTTAGCAAGCAACTTATGGAATGCACCATGAATAAAGTGGGAACCACCATTAGTCATTAAATATCTAGGGACTCCAAATCTAGGGAAAATAACTTCCTTCAACATTTTAATAGAGGTGTTATGATCAGCACTACTAGTTGGAATAGCTTCTACCCACTTAGTAACATAATCAATAACAACTGGAATATAAGTATATCCGTTGGACTTCGAAAAAGGTCCCATATAATCAAAACCCCAAACATCAAATGGTTTAACAACAAGAGAATAATTCATAGGCATTTCCTGACATCTACTAATATTGCCAATTCTTTGACATTCATCACATGACAAGACAAACTTACGAGCATCCTTGAAGAGAGTAGGCCAATAAAACCGAGATTGTAATACCTTGCATGCAGTTCTATGTCCAGCGCGGTGTCCTCCGTAGGCCTCGGAGTGACACTTGTGTAGGATCTATTCATGTTGATGCTCAGGTACACAACATCTAATAATACCATCTACTCATTCTTTATAAAGGTGTGGATCATCCCAAAAGTAATGTCTTAATCCATATAAGAACTTTTTCATTTGTTGGTATGTGAAACTAGGCGGTATAAATTTAGCAACAATGTAATTAGCATAATGAGCATACCATGGAGCATTACACAAAGCATTTATGATAGATAGTTGTTCATCAGGAAAGCTATCATCAATAGGAAGTGGGTCATCAAGAACATTTTCTAACCTAGACAAGTTATCCGCTACGGGGTTATCAGCACCCTTTATATCAACAATATGCAAATCAAATTCTTGTAGCAGAAGAACCCATCTGATAAGTCTAGGTTTAGCATCTTTCTTTTCCATAAGATATTTAATAGTAGCATGACCAGTGTGAACAGTTACTTTGGAGTCAACCATATAAGGTCTGAACTTATCACAAGCAAACACAACTGCTAAAGAATTCCTTTTCGGTGGTAGCATAGTTTCTTTGGGCGATGTATAGAGTTTTACTAGCATAATGGATAACATTTAATTTCTTATCAACTCTTTGTCCTAGAACATCCCCAACGGCATAATCGCTAGCATCACACATAATTTCAAAGGATAGGTTCCAATCAGGTGGTTGAACAACAGGTGCAGAAATCAAGGCATTCTTAAGAATTTCAAATGCTTCTACACAATCATCATCAAAAACAAATGGAACATCTTTTTGCAAAAGATTAGTGAGAGTCCTAGAAATCTTAGAGAAGCCTTTAATAAAGCTCCTATAGAAACCAGCATGACCAAGGAAACTCCTTGTGCCTCTAATATCCGTTGGACACGGCATTTTTTCAATAGCATCAACTTTGGCTTTGTCAACTTCAATACCTCTTTCGAAGATTTTGTGTCCCAAGAAAATACCTTCATTCACCATAAAGTGGCATTTCTCCCAATTCAAGACAAGATTAGTTTCTTCACATCTCTTCAAAACTTGATCAAGGTTGCTCAAACAATCATCAAAAGAAGTTCCGTAAATGGAAAAATCATCCATGAAAACCTCAACAATCTTTTCACAAAAATCAGATAATATAGCGGTCATACATCTTTGAAAGGTAGCAGGTGCATTGCATAAACCAAAAGGCATACGTCTATAAGCAAAGGTACCAAAAGGGCAAGTAAAAGTGGTCTTCTCTAGGTCCTCTTTTGACACAGGTATTTGAGAGAAGCCGGAATAACCATCTACAAAGACAAAATGTGTGTGTTTAGATAGTCTTTCTAGCATTTGATCAATAAAAGGTAGAGGGTAATGATCTTTCCTAGTAGCTTTATTCAATTTCCTAAAATCAATTACCGTTCTATACCCTGTAACAATTCTTTGAGGGATCAATTCATTTTTATCATTAGGAACTACGGTAATACCTCCTTTCTTAGGGACACAATGAACAGGACTAACCCATCGACTATCAGCAATAGGATAAATAATACCTGCCTCCAGAAGCATTAATATTTCATTTCTTACAACTTGTTTCATTTTAGGATTTAACCGTCGTTGGTGATCAACAACGGGTTTGGCATCAGGCTCCATATTAATTTTATGTTGGCATAGATGGGACTAATGCCCTTAAGATCATCAAAAGTATATCCAATAGCAGCACGATGCTTCTTCAAAGTTTTCAATAATCTCATTTCTTCATGCTCTAAAAGGTTAGCACTAATAATAACAGGATATATTTTGTTTTCATCCAAATAAACATATTTCAGAGTATCCGATAATTGTTTAATCTCAAACACGGGTCCGCCCTTGGGTGGAGGAGGATCCCCAAGTATTTCAACGGGCAAGTTATGTTTCAAAATAGGATGTTGGTCAAAGAAAATCTTGTCTATTTCATTCCTTTCATTCAGATGCATATCATTTTCATGGTCTAGCAAGATATTGTTCTAAAGGATCGGTAGGAGGCACAAAAATAGAAGCAAGACCAATAATTTCATCCTTACTAGGCAATTCTTTATCATGGGGTTGTCTATGAAATTTAAGGAAATTAAACTCATGAGACGTGTCCCCAAAACTTACAGTAATAGTTTCCTTCTCACAATCTATTCTGGCATTAACAGTATTCAAGAAAGGTCTACCAAATATAATGGGACAAAAATCATCTTGTGGGGAACCAAGTGCAAGAAAATCAGTAGGATATTTTATTTTCCCACACAAGACTTCAACATCTCTAACAATCCCAACTGGTGTTATAGTATTTCTATTAGCAAGCTTAATGATAACATCAATTTCCTCTAACTCAGCTGGTGCAATATCATTCATAATTTATTTATACAAGGTAAAGGGAACTGCATTCACACTAGTGCCCATATCACATAAGCCATGATAACAATGATCTCCTATTTTAACAGAAACAACAGGCATGCCAACAATAGGTCTATATTTATCTTTAGCATCAGGTGTAGCAATTCTAGCAGCTTCATCACAAAATTGAATAACATGCCCATCAATATTATCAACCAAGAGATCTTTAACCATAGCAACACTAGGCACAACCTTAATTTGTTCAGGGGTGTAGGTGTTCTAACATAGCTCTTGCAAACCACAGTTGACGCCTTAGCATGTTCCTTTATTCTAACAGGAAAAGGTGGTTTCTCAATATAAGCAGCAAGATTAACAGGATCAACAGTATAAGTAATAGTTTCTTCTATAACTTTAATAGGTTCAACTACTTTCACTTCAATGGGAGGATGATATTTAAGCCACTTGTCCTTAGGGAGGTCAACATGAGCAGCAAAAGTTCATAGAAAGAAGATACTATCTCAGAGTCAAGTCTGAAAGCATTGGTGTCTACAAAGGGTTTAACATAATCAGACTCAAGGTTTATACCTGACTCCTTACCTTCGTCGAGTTCCCAATCTTCAGAGTTGTGTTTAATTCTTTCCAATAAATCCCATTTGAAGTCAATATCTTTCTTCATATAGGAACCATCACAAGAAGTATCGAGCATGGATTGATCGTTACGAGAAAGCCGAGCATAAAAATTCTAAATAATAATTTCTCTCGAGAGCTCATGATTGGGGCATGAATATAACATTGACTTAAGCCTCCCCCAAGCTTGAGCGATTCTTTCTCCTTTATGAGGCTAAAAATTACAGATATATTTCCAATCACGATGAACTAGATGCATAGGATAGAACTTTTTATGAAATTCCATTTTCAATCGGTTGTAGCTCCATGATCCAGTATCATCACATAGCCTATACCATGTCACTACTTTCTCCTTCAAAGATAAAGGAAAGACCTTCTTCTTGACGTGATCCTCAGTTAGTCCTAAAAGCTTAATTAATCCACAAAATTCACCCACATAGATCAAATGGGAGCAAGCATCTCGGAGTTGGAATATACGCTTTGATGAGGTGATCAAAGTCTTTGAGTCTATACAAAGTTTATTAGAAACTTGTATTTACAATAAAGTGAGTGGGAGCATTATAGAGTTTCTGATAAGCATATGTGTATGACATGTTGTTGATCAGAAATGATGTAGAATTTCTGGAAAGCATAAAGGGTTGTTTGAAAAGAGTTTTTCAATGGAAGACCTGGATAAAGCTACCTAATTGTTGAGCATCAAGATCTATAGAGATAGATCAAAATGCTTGATGAGACTTTCGAGTACATACCTTGACAAGATTTTGAAAGAGTTCAAAATGGATTAGTCAGAGAAAATGTTCTTGCCTAATTTGTAAGGCGTGAAGTTGAGTAAGACTCGAAGCTCGACCACGGCAGAAGAAAGAGAAAGGACGAAGGTTGTCCACTATACTTAGGCTCTATATAGTATGCCATGCTGTGTACTACACCTGTGTGTGCCTTGCCATGAGTCCGTCAAGGGGTACAAGAGTGATCCAGGAGTGCATCACTGGACAACAGTCAAGATTATCCTTAGTAACTAAAAGACTAAGGTAATGTTTCTCGATTATGGAGGTGATAAAGAGTTCGTCGTAAAGAGTTACGTCGATGCAAGCTTTAACACCAATCCGGATGACTCGTAGTAGCAATCTGGATACGTATAGTGGAGCAGCCATTTGGAATAGTACCAAGTGGAGTGTGGTAGCAGTGTTTACGGTTTGACATATAAATCTCCGAGGTGTCTCCGAGGGTGTCTATTGGGTTGGCATGAATCAACACTAGGATTTGTTACTCCGTGTGACGGAGAGGTATCTCAGGGCCCACTCGATAATACAACATCACAACAAGCCTTGCAAGCAATGTGACTAAAGTGTTAGCCACGGGATCTTGTATTATGGAATGAGTAAAGAGACTTGTTGGTAACGAGGTTGAACTAGGTATACAGATACCGACGATCGAATCTCGAGCAAGTAACACACTGAAGAACAAAGGGAACAACATACGGGATTAACTGAATCCTTGACATAGAGGTTCGACCGATAAAGATCTTCGTAGAATATGTAGGAACCAATATGGGCATCCAGGTCCTGCTATTGGTTATTGACCGTAGAGGTGTCTCGGTCATGTCTACATAGTTCTCGAACCCGCAGGGTCTGCACACTTAAGGTTCAGTGATGTTTTGGTAGTATAGAGTTATGTATGGTGGTGAGCTAAGGTTGTTCGGAGTCCGGGATGAGATCCCGGACGTCACGAGGAGCTCCGGAATCATCTGGAGGTAAACATTGATATATGGGATAATAGTGTTTGGTCTCCGAAAGGGTTCCGGAATTCATCGGAAATAGTTTCGGATTTTCCCGAAATGTTCAGGGTATAAGGACACTTTATTTGGGCCAAGGGTTAAAGCCCATGAGGCTTTAGGAAGGTGCAAAAGATGTTTTGTGGAGGCCAGGGGCCAGACGCCAGGGACCCTGGCGTCTGGGGCTAGAGGCCGAGGACCTTGGTGACTGGTCCTGGAGTCCGAGAAGGACTCTTGCCTTGCGAGCAAACCGACCTTGAGGAGGATTTTTCTCCAAGTTTCGACCCCAAGGCTCAGCATATAAATAAAGGGGTGAGGCTAGCACTTGGAACACATCAAGAAACCCTAAGCCGCGTGTTGCCTCTCCTCTAGTTCGTAGTTTCTCCTCTAGATCGGTTTCAGCGATGCTTAGGCGAAGCCCTGCTGGAATTGCTCCACCACCATCGCCGCAACGCTGTCGCGCTACCAGAGAACTCGTCTACCTCTCCGCTCCCTCTTGCGGGATCAAGAAGGCGGAGATCTTCATCGAGTTGAACATGTGCTGAACGCGGAGGTGCCGTCCGTTCGGCACTAGATCGGAAGGACCGTGATCAAGATCGTGAGACGATTCGTGATTGGATCGTGGGACGGATCGTGATGAGATCCCGGGACGGATCATGATTGGATCATGGGATGGATCGTGATGGGATCGCGGGACGCTCAGCGATTTGGATCGCGAAGACGTTCGACTACATCAACTGCGTTTCTTAACGTTTCCCTCTTAGCGATCTACAAAGGTATGTAGATCCACTCTCCCTCCCATAGATGCTCATCACCATGGATAGATCTTGCGTGTGCATGGGAAATTTTTTGTTTCCCATGCAACGTTCCCCAACAGTGGTATCATAGCTAGGTCTATGTGTAGATGAGATCTCGAGTAGAACACAAAGAGTTTGTGGATGTTGATGCTTAGATTGATTCCTCCCTTGGTCGTGTTTTGGTCCAGAGGTATTGTGGGATGAAGCGGACCGGACCAACCTTACTCGTATTCTTATGAGAGACCGGTTCCATCGACTGACGTGTAACTTCGTTGCACAAAGATGGCTGGCGGGTGTCTGTTTCTCCTACTTTAGTTGGATCGGATTCGACAAAGGCGGTCCTTGAGAAGGTTGAAAAGAAATTTATGTATCACCATTGTGGTTTTGCGTAGGTGAGAATTGTTCTTGCTAGATACCCGTAGCAGCCACGTAAAACTTGCAACAACAATTAGAGGACGTCTAACTTGTTTTTGCAGGGTATGATGTGATGTGATATGGCCAATTACATGATGAGATATATGTGATGTATGAGATGATCATGTTTTGTATAGAGTATCACAACTTGCATGTCGATGAGTACGGCAACCGGCAGGAGCCATGGGGTTGTATTTAATTATTGTATGACATGCGTGTCAATCATTAATCGCTATGTAATGCTTTACTTTATCGCTAAACGGTAGCCATAGTAGTATGAGCATGGTGGGCGCGACAACCCCGATGGTGACACGATGATGGAGATCATGTCGGTGCTTTCAAGATGGAGATCAAAAGCACAAGTTCATGGCCATATCATGTCACTTATGTTTTGCATGTGATGTTAATTCTTTTATGCACCTTGTTTTGCTTAGGACGACGGTAGCATTATAATGTGATCCCTCACTTAAATTTCAAGATCAATTGTGTTCTCCCCGAGTGTGCACCATTGCGAAAGTTCGTCGTGTCGAGACACCACGTGATGATCGGGGGTGATAGACTCTACGTTCACATAAAACGGGTGCAAGCCAGTGTTGCACATGCCGAACACTCAGGTTAAACTTGACGAGCCTAGCATGTACAGACATGGCCTTGGAATACAAGAGACCGAAAGGTCGAACATGAGTCATATAGTAGATATGATCAACATGATGATGTTCACCATTGAAACCACCTCAACTCACGTGATGATCAGACTTGAGTTGGTGAATTTGGATCATGTATCACTCGAATGACCAGAGGGATGTCAATTTGAGTGGGAGTTCTTAAGTAATATGATTAATTGAACTCATTAACATGAACATAGTCAGTAGTGTCTTTGCAAAGTATGTTGTAGCTCACATTGTAGCTCCCTTGAATTTTTATATGTTCCTAGAAAAATAGAGTTGAAAGATGATGGTAGCAATATTGCGGACAGGGTCCGTGATCTGAGGATTGTCCTCATTGCTGCACAGAAGGCTTATGTCCTTAATGCACCGCTCGGTATGCCACCCCCTCTAGCGTCATCCGTAGATGTTGTGAACATCTGACAGGCACGTTCCGATGACTACTTGATAGTTTAGTGTGTCATGCATTATGGCTTAGAATTGAGGCTCCAAAACATGTTGATCGTCACGGAACATATGAGATGGTCTAAGAGCTGAAATTGGGATCTCAGGCTCGTGCCCGTGTTGTGAGATATGAGATCTCCAACAAAATTCTTTACCTGCAAGATGAAGGAGAATAGCTCAATCATTGAGCATGTGCTCAGATTGTTTGGGTGCTACAATCGCTTGAATCGAGTGGGAGTTGATCTTCCAGGTAAGATAGTGATTGATATAGTTCTCTAAGTCACTATCACTAAGCTACTAGAACTTCGTGATGAACTATAATTATGCCAGGGATGGAAATGAT
This sequence comes from Hordeum marinum, assembly GCA_022496015.1. Lineage (NCBI taxonomy): Eukaryota > Viridiplantae > Streptophyta > Magnoliopsida > Poales > Poaceae > Hordeum > Hordeum marinum. The sequence goes on along the minus strand of CM039673.1, from coordinate 295,655,228 downwards.
GACCCCTGAGCTGTTCGTGATGTTTGACACCGCGAAGGTAGAAATCAAGAAGGAGCATCAAGTGTTGATGGTTAGTAAAACCACTAGTTTCAAGAAGGGAAAGGGCAAGGAGGGAAACTTCATGGATGGCAAGTCGGTTGCTGCTCCAGTGAAGCAACCCAAAGTTGAACCCAAACCCGAAACTAAGTGCTTCTATTATGAGGAGATCAGTCGTTGAAGCGGAACAACCCTAGATACTTGGTAGATAAGAAGGATGGCAACGTAGACACAAGTATATTTGATATACGTGTTATTGATGTGTACCTTGCTAGTACTCCTAGTAGCACCTTGGTATTGGATACTGGTTCGGTTGCTAAATGTTAGTAACTCGAAGTAAAAGCTACGGAATAAACGGAGACTAGCTAAGGTTGAGGTGACGATGTGTGTTAGAAATGTTTCCAAGGTTGATGTGATCAACATCGCACGCTCTCTCTACCTTAGGGATTAGTGACAAACCTAAATGTTGTTTGGTGTTTGCGTTAAGCATGAACATGATTAGATCGTGTTTATTGCAACACAGTTATTCATTTAAGTTAGAGAATAATGGTTATTCTATTTACATGAATAATACCTTCAATGGTCATGCACCCAGTGAGAATGGTTTGTTGAATCTTGATCGTAGTAATGCACATGTTCATAACATTGATGCCAAAAGATACAAAGTTAATAATGATAGTACCACATACTTGTGGCACTGTCGCTAAATGTCATATTGGTATAAATCGCATGAAGAAACTCCACGTTGATGGATCTTTGGACTCATTCGATTTCGAATCGGTTGAGACATGCGAACCATGCATCTTAGGCAAGATGACTAAGGACCCCGTTTTCCGGTCTGATGGAGCGGGCAAGTGATTTATTAGAAATGATACATGTTGATGTATGCAATCCAATGAGTCTTGTAGCGTGTGGTGGATATCGTTATTTTCTTACCTTCACTGATGATTTGAGTAGATAATAGTGTATATTTACTTAATGAAATACAAGTCTGGATCGTTTGAAAAGTTCAAGCAAATTCAGAGTGAAGTTTAAGATCATCATGACGAGAAGATAAGATATCTACGATATGATCATGGAGGTGGATATCTGAGTTATGAGTTTGGTATACAACTTAAGACAATGTGAAAGTTGTTAAACAACTCACGCCACCTGGAACACCATAGTGTGATGGTGTGTCCGAACGTCAAAGTCGTGCTCTATTGGATATGGTGCGAATTATGATGTCTCTTATCGTTTTACCACTATCATTTTGGGGTTATGCATTAGAGACAACTACATTCACTTTAAATAGGGTACCATCTAAATCCGTTGAGATGACACCATATGGTTTGGCAGAAACCTAAGCTGTTATTTCTTAATGTTTGGGGCTACGACACTTATGTGAAAAGGGTTTTCACCTAATGAGCTCGAACCCAAAGCGGACAAATGCATCTTCATAGAATACCCTAAGAACAGTTGGGTATACCTTCTATCTCATATCCAAGTGTAAAGTGTTTGTTGCTAAAAATGGGTCCTTTCTCGAGAAAGAGTTTCTCTCGAAAGAATTGAGTAGGAGGAAGATAGAACTTGATGAGGTTGTTGAACCTTTGTTTCAACCAGAGAGTAGCGCTGTGCAGAAAATTGTTTATGTGGAGCATACATTAGTTGAAGAGGAAATTAATGATGATGATCATGAAGCTTCGGATCAAGTTACTATCAATCCTCGTAGGTTGACAAGGACGCGTACTGCTCCTAAGTGGTACGGCAACCCTGTCTTAGAGGTCATGTTGTTGCACAACGATGAGCCTACGAGCTATGGAGAAGCGATGATGGGCCCAAATTCCGACAAATGGAGAGGCCATGAAATCCGAGAAAGGATCCATGTATGAAAACCAAGTACAGACTTTGGTAGACTTGCTCATTGGACGGCAGGCTGTCGAGTACAAATGGATCTTTAAGATGAAGACAGACGTTGATGGTAAATGTCACCATTTATAAAGCTCGACTTGTCGGAAAGAAGTTTCCGCCAAGTTCAAGGAGTTGACTACGATGAGACTTTTTCACCCGTAGAGATGCTAAAGTCTGTTGGAATTATGTTAGCAGTTGCTGCATTTTTCAATTATGAAATCTGGCATATGGATGTCAAAACATCGTTTCCTTAACGGTTTACTTAAGGAAAGGTTGTATGTGATACAACCAGAAGGTTTTGTCAGTCCTAAGGATGCTAAAAGGTGTGCAAGCTCCAGCAGTCCTTCTATGGGCTGGAGCAAGCATCTCGGAGTTGGAATATACGCTTTGATGAGGTGATCAAAGTTTTTGAGTCTATACAAAGTTTATTAGAAACTTGTATTTACAATAAAGTAAGTGGGAGCACTATAGAGTTTCTGATAAGCATATGTGGATGACATGTTGTTGATCAGAAATGATGTAGAATTTCTGGAAAGCATAAAGGGTTGTTTGAAAAGAGTTTTTCAAAGGAAGACCTGGATAAATCTACCTAATTGTTGAGCATCAAGATCTATAGACATAGATCAAAATGCTTGATGCGACTTTCAATGAGTACATACCTTGACAAGATTTTGAAAGAGTTCAAAATGGATCAGTCACAGAAAGAGTTCTTGCCTGATTTATAAGGTGTGAAGTTGAGTAAGACTCAAAGCTCGACCACGGCAGAAGAAAGAGAAAGGACGAAGGTCGTCCACTATACTTTAGCCATAGGCTCTATATAGTATGCCAGGCTGTGTACCGCACCTGTGTGTGCCTTGCCATGAGTCTGGCAAGGGGTACAAGAGTGATCCAGGAGTGCATCACTGGACAACGGTCAAGATTATCCTTAGTAACTAAAAGACTAAGGAATTGTTTCTAGATTATGGAGGTGATAAAGAGTTTGTCATAAAGAGTTACGTCGATGCAAGCTTTAACACCAATCCGGATGACTCTTAGTAGCAATCCGGATACGTATAGTGGAGCAGCAATTTGGAATAGCTCCAAGTGGAGTGTGGTAGCAGTGTATATAGTATGACATAGAGATTTGCAAAGTACACACGGATCTGAATGACGCGGGCCCGTTGAGTAAAAGACCTCTCTCACATGCAAAGCATGATCGAGCCCCAGAACTCATTGGGTGTTAGATTCATAACAATGTGAATCACATGGTGATGTGAACTAGATTATTGACTCTAGTGCAAGTGGGAGACTGTTGGAAATATGCCCTAGAGGCAATAATAAACTAGTTATTATCATATTTTCTTGTTCATGATAATCGTTTATTATCCATGCTATAATTGTATTGATTGGAAACTAAATACATGTGTGGGTATATAGACAACACTGTGTCCCTAGTATGCCTCTAGTAAACTAGCTCGTTGATCGAAGATGGTCAAGGTTTCCTAGCCATTGACATGAGATGACATTTGATAACGGGATCACATCATTAGGAGAATGATGCAATGGACAAGACCCAAACTATAAATGTAGCAAATGATCGTGTCAGTTTATTGCTACAGTTTTCTGCATGTCAAGTATCTGTTCCTATGACCATGAGATCATGCAACTCACTAACACCGGAGGAGTACCTTGTGTGTATCAAACGTCGCAATGTAACTGGGTGACTATAAAGGTGCTCTACAGGTATCTCCGAGGGTGTCTGTTGGGTTGGCATGGATCAAGACTGGGATTTGTTAATCCGTGTGACGGAGAGGTATCTCAGCGCCCACTCGATAATACAACATCACAACAAGCCTTGCAAGCAATGTGACTAAAGTGTTAGCCACGGGATCTTGTATTACGGAATGAGTAAAGATACTTGTTGGTAACGAGGTTGAACTAGGTATACAGATACCGACGATCGAATCCCGGGCAAGTAACATACCGAAGAACAAAGGGAACAGCATACGGGATTAAATGAATCCTTGACATAGAGGTTCGACCGATAAAGATCTTCATAGACTATGTAGGAACCAATATGGGCATCCAGGTCCCGCTATTGCTTATTAACCGTAGACTTGTCTTGGTCATGTCTACATAGTTCTCGAACCCACAGGGTCTGCACACTTAAGGTTTAGTGACGTTTTGGTAGTATAAAGTTATGTATGGTGGTGACCGAAGGTTGTTCGGAGTCCTGGATGAGATCCCAGATGTCACGAGGAGCTCCGGATTGGTCCGGAGGTAAAGATTGATATATGGGATAATAGTGTTTGGTCTCCGGAAGGGTTCCGGAATTCACCGGAAATAGTTTCGGATGTTTCCCGAAATGTTCGAGGTACAAGGACACTTTATTTGGGCCAAGGGGTAAAGCCCATGAGGCTTTAGGAAGGTGCAAAAGATGTTTTGCAGAGGCTAGGGGCCAGATGCCAGGGACCCTGGCGTCTGGTGCCAGATGCTGAGGACCTTGGCGTCTGGTCCTGGAGTTCGAGAAGGACTCTTGCCTTGCAGTCAAACTGACCTTGAGGAGGATTTTTCTCCAAGTTTCGAACCCAAGGCTCAGCATATAAATAAAGGGGCAGGGCTAGCACTTGGAACACATCAAGAAACCCTAAGCCACGTGCTGCCTCTCCTCTAGTTCGTAGTTTCTCCTCTAGATCGGTTTCAGCGGTGCTTAGGCAAAGCCCTACTGGAATTTCTCCACCACCATCGCCGCAACGTCGTCGCGCTGCCAGAGAACTCGTCTACCTCTCCGCTCCCTCTTGCTGGATGAAGAAGGCGGAGATCTTCATCGAGCTGTACGTGTGCTGAACGCGGAGGTGCCGTCCGTTTGGCGCTAGATCGGAAGGACCGTGATCAAGATCGCGAGACGATTCGTGATAGGATCGCGGGATGGATCGTGATGAGATCATAGAACGGATCGTGATTGGATCGCGGGACGGATCGTGATGGGATCGCGGGACGCTCGGCGATTTGGATCGCGAAGATGTTCAACTACATCAACCGCGTTTCTTAACGCTTCCCGCTTAGCGATCTACAAGGGTATGTAGATCCACTCTGCCTCTCGTAGATGCTCATCACCATGGATAGATCTTGCATGTGCGTAGGAAAATTTTTGTTTCCCATGCAACGTTCCCAACACTTACTTGGACAAACCTCCCACTTATGATTAAACTCTCTCACAAGCATCCACAACTAAGAAATAATAATTAAGATAAATCTAACCATAGAATGAAACATCTGGATCCAAATCATCCCCTTACGAAGCAACACATAAAGTAGGGTTTAAGCTTCTGTCACTCTAGCAACCCATCATCTACTTATTACTTTCCAATTCCTATAGAACTTGCCTTTTAGCTTTTGTGGCACCCTCTTGTCACAGAGAATACAAGAAGCTTAGTGCCACTTCATCCATTCGGCTTTAATTCGATGGTTCACATCGTCATCCATATCCCCATCCTTGTGCAACATTGACCCCAAAAATTGAAAGGTGTCTTTCTGTGGCACCGTCTGCCCATCAAGGCTAACATCCTCCTCCTCCTCATGCCCGGTAGTACAAAAAGCGCACCTCATGTACTCAGTTTTAGTCCTATTGAGTCTAAAACCTTTCAATTCCAGGGTTTGCCTCCATAAATCCAACTTCCAGTTGACACCCGTCCGACTATCATCGACTAGCACCACATCGTCCACAAAGATCATACACCATGGGATATCTCCTTGTATATCCCTTGTGACCTCATCCATCACCAAGGCAAAAAGATAAGGGATCAAAGCTGACCTATGATGCAGTCCTATCTTAATCGGGAAGTCATCAGTGTCGCCATCACTTGTTTGAACACTTGTCACAACATTATCATACATTTCCTTGTTGATGCTAGTCATCAACTGCTAAGGCCAATAAATATTATTTGGCTCCCCTTGTGTCGAATCAACAAATTTGGGTAAATACTTCCATCGAAGACTGTTATGATCCCCTATATTGGGGGTTATCAATGTTGCCTCGCTCTGAATGTGTGGCACCAACGGAAAAGTGAGGACGGAAGGGTACTGAAATTTCTGAAGGAACTGCATTCTGCATTTGAGGTCACTAGTGCATCTGCCTAAGTTGCCTACACTAGAACAGGCCATTGCAGCCATGGGACGTGAAGAAACAAAAATCTAAAATGGACTGAGAAAGTGGAGGTGGTACCTAAACCAGCTTACTATGTGTCAAATAGGCAAGATACAAGGGGTTGTTACAACTGTAGAATAAACGAATATCTAAGTCAGAATTGTTTTTCTCCAAGACGTGGTCATGGAAGAGTGTACGACAGAGGAAATTGCAAGGGAGTTACAGGCAGGAATGCAGGGAATTCCAACAACTTCAGTTATCAAAGGAGTGCTAGAGAAAACATATCAAACATGGATGGAGGGCAAGAACTATCTAGTTCAGGCCAGAATGAAGTGAAGAAGCAAGAGCAGCAGACTGATGCAAACTTTGGGCATTTTGCCCACTTTGTCTACACCGATGAAGGTAAGACTGAAACTACCTCTATACCTATGCACAGATTAAAAATCAAAATGGATATTAGATTCTAGAGCATCCAAACATGTTGCTAGTAAGCTTGGGGAATTTTAATCGTATAGCCCATCTATGCATCAAGAAACAATTCAATCGGTCGATGGTACAACTCGGCCAGTCAAAGAAACTGGAGTAGTTCAATGTACAACAAATATTATGCTACCATCAATGTTATACGTACTAGCATTTCCTGTGAATTTACTCTCTCTAAGTGCATTGGTTGATCAAATAGATTGTCCTGTAATCAACTAATCATTGAAAAATATGTATTCCTTATCCAGGAGAGGCTGAGTGGAAGTAAGACTGGGACCGGAACTAGACGTAGAGGCATGTGGTACATGGACTGCGATGAATCTGGCATTCAGGAAGGTTCAGCACTAGCTACAACACTCATGGAGAAGAAGAAAATTTCCATGACGCATCATTGTAGAATGGGACATGTAGCGTTTGATAAAATTAGTAGAGCTTTTCCAAATGTAATGAGTGGAAATGATAATAATAATCTTAAGTGTGAGGTCTGTGAATACGCTGAACACACTAGAACCATCTATGTGAGTAAGGGGCTCAAAAGTTTATCCCCTTTATGCTTGTGCACTCTTATGTGTGGACATGTCCTATTTCCTATATTAGTGGGATGAAGTATTTTTGTGACATTCATTGACTATTACTCATGAATGACTTGGGTGTATCTTATGGGCCATAAGGATGAAGTGTTATCTTCTTTTCAGAATTTATCTACATATGTTGACTGGATTCAAGGTGCAGGTCCAAATGCTCAGATCTGATAATGGGATGGAATACATCAACAAGGAGTTTGGGAGGTCCCTATCTGATCACGGTATTCTACATCACACATCATGTCCAGACACTCCGCCTCAAAATGGAGAGGCGGAGAGGAAAAGTCACCCCATCTTAGAAGTGGCTCGATCATTGATGTATACCATGAATGTTCCAAAATTTCTCAAGAGTGAGGTAGTGATGATTGCTAAGTTTCTTATAAATTGCATGCCTTCAAGAATATTAAATATGAAATTTCCTTGTAAATTATTGATAGGTGAGAACAAATTCATGGTACCTCCCAAGTTGTTTGGATGTACTTGTTTTGTTCAAGATCCAAGGCCCTCGCTGAGAAAACTTGACCTTAGAGATACTAAATGCATCTTCATTGGTTGTCATGCTCGACAACGAGGATATAAATATTGGAGTCCCTCTAAGCGGTGCACATTTGTAAGTCTTGATGTTACTTTCTAGGCTTAACCAATGATATGTCTCCATCGTATCTACTTTTCCCAACACTTATGCTCTTGTTTTGGACTCTAATTTGCATGATTTGAATGAAACTAACCTGGGCAGAGGTTGTTTTAAGTAGAACTACCATGATGTTGTTTTCGTGCAGAAATAAAAGTTCTCGGAATTGGATGAAACTTAATGGGGAGTTTTTATGGAATATATAAAAAATATCGGGACCACAATCGACCGGAGAGGATACACCCAGTGCCACAAGCTCAGGGGCACGCCATAAGGGCTTGTGGGCCCCCATGTGAACGTCTTGACCTAAATCCAACTCCATATATATCGTCTTCTCGAGGAAAAATCAGCAGAAAGTTTTATCGCATTTTATGATACTGAGTCATCGCCACCTCCTGTCCTTCATTGGGAGTTGGAGTCCGTTCATGGCTCCGGAGAGAGGGATTCGTCGCCATCGTCATCAACAACCCTTCTCCATCAACAATTTTATGATGCTCACAACCATGTGTGAGTAATTCCATTATTGGCATACTAGAGGTAGATGGGTTGGATGAGATTCTTATGAAATCGAGTTAGCTTTATAAGGGATCGATCCCTAGTATCCATTATGTTCTGAGATTGATGTTGCTATGAGTTTACTATGCTTAATGCTTGTCACTAGGGCCCGAGGGCCATGATTTCGGATCTTGACCTATTATGTTTGCATGAATATATTTGATCTCTTAATCTTACGTGAAAATTGTATCCACCCATTATTATTCTGAGCCTTAGACCCCTGATACATCTCCGACCTATCTATAATTTTTTTATTGTTTGATGCTACTATATTATCAATCTTGTATGCTTTATATGCCATTTTGTATATTTTTATGGACTAACCTATTAACTCATGCATAGTGCTAGTTCATGTTTTCTACATGTTTTTGGTTTTCTAGGAAATCATACCAGACGAAGTCCAAACACGATGAAACTCTATGACAAAAAAAATTGGAAAAAAAGAGACCCTAGAAAGTTCGAGAGACCAAACGATGCACGAGGGAGCGACAAGGCACGGGGCACCCCCAGGTGCCTTGTGCCTCCCCCCCCCCCCCGTGGCTCCTTCAAACCTAATTCCAGCACTATAAATTCCCATGTATCCATAAACCCTCAGGTGAGATCCCGGAAGAATTTTATAAGGGGATTGACAACCCTCTTGCTTTCACTAGGTGCAAGTATTTTCTTTGTGTGTGTGCATGTACTGCTCACCTTTGTCTGTGTGCTGTCTCCTATTGGTTCGATAAACCTTGGTTCTTAACTGATGGAAATACTATGTGCTACTATACTAGATCACTCTTCCTCTTCGAGCAAATCCCAACGCCTATCACAACTAGCAACCCCAAGGTGACCATGAATTGGGATATCGACGGGGAGGACGCTACCGTGAGGAGTTCATGTATTCACTATGTGTTAATGCTTTGGTCTGTTTCTTTTTTAAAAGGAGAACCTTAATTACCTTTGGTTTCCATAAAGACCCCGCTGCCATGGGAAGGTATGGCAAAAGATGTCATGTAAATTCTTATTACAAGCATGTATGACTATATATAGAATACATGCCTAGATATGATTGATGAATTGGAGCTAGTTTTGTGTCACTCTAGGTTGTCACTAATACATATTGAATCTCATCCAAATATCCATCGATACTCCATGCCTACGCTTTTACACTATTGCTCTTGCTTAAGTTACTACTATTACTTTGTCTGCTACAAAACTGCTATCACTATTACGCTACGGTTACCCTATTATTGTTGCTACTTCTATCCAAACTATCATATTATCATGCTACTAATAAATTGCTGCAATGAAGTGATTCTCATGTGTGGTTGAATTGACAACTCAACTGCTCAGGCTTATAGATATTCTTTGGCTCCCCTTGTGTCGAATCAATAAATTTGGGTGAAATACTATCCTCGAAGACTGTTGCGATCCCCTATACTTGTGGGTCATCAACCAACCACTTAATCTTGTTGTTCAAGAGGGGGAGAGTGCAAGCAGTAATGGAAGTGATGGGAGTAGTTCTAGCAGCAGCAACTCTTCTAATGGACAACAACAACAACCTCTGATTGTTGGATCTATACCAATAGTTCTACAAGAATTGTCGCATGTTAGAAGTTGTCCAAAGCTGAATGTAGAAGAAAGTTCGGTTGGCAATAAATCAGGAGATATGACGGAGTCATTGGACTTGTTGATTGCTTTAAGGAAGGGATAAGAGAAGCTACGTCAAAACAAAGTGATGGATATGTCCTAGTGCATAGCATGAGTGTGTCTCATATGAAGAATTATGTCCTTCATACATCGCGCTTGTGGTATCTCTCCAATCCATTTCAATGCCAATAGATTAAAGGGCGGCCAAGCAAGATCAGAAGTGGTTTGCAGCTATGAAAGAAGAATTGGAAACACTTTGGAAGAACAATACTTGTGAATTGGCTACTCTTCCTACAGGAAAGAAGGCAGTCAGTTGTAAATGGGTCTATACATTAAAACAAAGTCCTGAAGGAAAGATAGAAAGGCACAAAGCAAGACAGGTGGCTAAAGGGTACAACCAAACATATGGGATTGACTATGATGAAACTTTGCACCGGTGGCGAAGATGAACACGGTAAGGGTCCTAATCTGATCCACAACAAACTTTGGATGGTCATTACATCAGTTAGATATTAATATGTGTTCCAACATGGCGATCTACAAGAAGTATACATGGATATTCCCCTCGGCCTAGCTTCAGATGAAACCGAAGGTAAAGTGTGCAAGCTAAAGAAGTCGCTCTGTAGGTTGAAACAATCTCCGAAGCTTGGTTTGATCGGTTTAGAAGAGTTCTGTGTGAAATGGGATATGGACAATGTAATGGCGAAAACATTCTATTCTATAGACACTCAAATAAGAAGATCACAATTCTAAGCAGTCTATGTGGATGATATTATAATCACAAGAGGTGAAATAGTGGAAATAAATGTCGGCCCAGTGGGAACTAGGGTCCCACTGTCCGTCTGCCTCTAGCCCAGGAGGCAACATTTGGGCCGGCCCTTGAGAAACGGACCTGCCCCGGCCACTCCAAAAGAATCCGCCTCACAAGGGGTAAGCCTCGCGAGGCCCCTCACTGCCAGGCTAAGCCTAGCCCAAGAGACCAAGCTCCAGATCGCCTCCGTCGGGAGGCCTCCTCAGGGAGCCCCTCCTCCCCCCCCCCCTCTTGGGAGGTCCTCCTCGGGAGGTCTCCCTTGCGAGAGCCGCCCCCTCACAAGGGTTGTCCCCTCACGAGGCCCCCCTTGGGAGGTCTCCCTCACGAGGGCTGCCCCCTCATAAGGGTTGTCCCCTCACGAGGCCCCCTCGTGAGGCCCCACTCGCGAACCGGGTCATACGGCACCAGCCGCGGGGCCCCATGCCCATCATGTGGATGACGTCTCGCTGTCAGGATAAGGACAGCAGGGCATGACCAAAGCCAGCTTCCATTTTCGTGATAAGGGAGCAGCGGCGTGTGCCTCTCCCAAAAGTAGGTCTCAAAGCATTTCCTATTTTGTGTAAGGAGAACAGGATGAATTGGCATGACAGTTTAGAGGTCATCACCGAGCCCACAAGTGCGTCACAAAGACCATTTTAGTAGGCGGAGACCACCTTTAGTCAGGATAAGTCTGAGTCCTTGTCCCCTTTGAATTACCACTCTGTGGGTACCCTTTCCCGCTCATATTTTGGGGGATGAGGACCAAGGCACTACAAAGGGGATGGGAGGGCATCTTTGTAAGGGGATCGAGTCATTCTCTCCCCCCAACAACTCGTGTACCTCAAGCACAGCTCTTCCCCATGGAGCAATCCAACACAAGCAGGAGTAGGTATTACACCGCATGGTGGCTCGAACCTGGGTAGCTCGTGTGTCCCTGTCATGCCTGACGAGCAACAGCGAGCTCGTCGTTGATCTTGCTAAGTTCACCGTCGAGTCGTAGGTAGCCAAGCTAAGCCCCAAGTGTTCGAACCTTATTCTAGGAGAAGTTCTTGGACCTAGATCCTGGACTCCAACATTTGGCGCGCCTGGTAGGGCGGAGCTTGCCGTCTTCGCGACTTCGACCCCGACGTCAACATCGGCATGGATGCAGCCTCCGCTCATCGGGAGCGTGCCGCGTGCCGAGCTGCCGCCCGGGTCCACGCGGTGCCCGCCGCCCGTGGTGCCACGGACGGCACCTTCGTGTCGCCACCAAGCCCGGCGGGGAGCACGTGGCCTCCTCCGTCCGCCCGCCGGCGGACAAGCAGGCGCATGGCCGCTCCACCACCGCCTCCTCGTCCGCGAGTTGTGGCCCTCCCGCTCCGTGTGCAGCATTGTTCATGGCGCGGGAGCAACTGCGTTGTCGCCCCATGAGGGACGACCGCGACGCATGGCTAAAGCACGTCACCGAGCTCGTCTCCGCCGCACGCGGTGGTCGGGCGCCTCTCTCCTCGCCCGCTTCACCTCCATGTGCCGAGCGACCCAGACACACTACTTCTCCTCCTCCTCTAGTCCAGGGCACAGCTGGGTGGCGCAGCGCGGTGTACACCTCGGAGCTAACCCACGGTTCATCCGCTCCAGGCGGCATCGGCGACCAATGCTTAATCATCCATCACGTTCGCCGCGGCTTCGCCGCGGTTGGGCACGGCGGCTGCGCAACTCCAACCAGGGGCGTTGTCGCCAGTGGGGGCTCCCAAAAGTCCCGCGGGGTGGATTGTGTCCTCGGTGGGGCCGAGACCCCTCTGTCCAGCCACCACCTCGAGTGCTTCTCGCGTATGGTGAACGCGACTCTCCGGGCGCCCAAGTCCGTCGGTCGCCTCAAGTGGTCCGAGTCCCCCGTTGCCTTCGACGCCAGAGATCACCGCAAGTCCACCAGGACCATCAGGTGCACGGACTTCGCGGCAGAGTGGACGGACCCATGCCAGGGCAGGCCTCGCGAGGAGCCGCTCTTTCCCGAGGAGGACACCTCCAAAGGCTAGAGGGTGCACTTCGATGGGGCCTTCACGCGCCAGGGCGCGGGGGCTGGTGTGGTTCTCACTACGCCCATAGGAGACAAGCTTTACTATGCAGTACAACTCTGTTTTAGGTGCACCGACAAGATCTCCAACAACATCGCTGAATACGAGGGACTCGTCACTGGGCTCAAGGTCGCCATTGCTCTCGGAGTCAGGCGCATCATCATCAAGGGTGGCTCGCAGCTCCATGTCAACTTATCCAACAAGAAGTACAAGACGGAGGATGAACAGCCCGTGGCTTACTAAGTTGCACACGCTCCGGAGCTCTCTCTCTCTCTCTCTCTCTCTCTCTACCAGCGCTGGCGGTTGCTCCTACCCACTCTTGTGGAAGCCCCAACTCAGCTGGTGCTTGCTCCTACCCACTCTCATGGAAGCCCCAACTCGGCCGGCGCATGCCCCATGCTCACGCTGGCGGTTGCTCCTACCCACTCTCATGGAAGCCCTAGCTCGGCTGGCGCATGCCCCATGCTTAGCGCTGGTGGCTGCTCCTACCCACTCTCGTGGAAGCCCCAGCTCGGCTGGCGGATGCCCCATGCTCAACGCTGGTTGCTGCTCCTACCAACTCTCGTGGAAGCCCCGGCTCGCCTAGTGGATGCCCCATGCTCAGCGCTGTCGGCTGCTCCTACCCACTCTCGTGGAAGCCCCATCTCGTCTGGCGGATGCCCCATGCTTAGCGCTGGAGGCTGCTCCTACCCACTCTCGTGGAAGCCCCAGCTCGCCTGGCGGATGCCCCATGCTCAGCATGGGCGGCTGCTCCTAGCCACTCTCGTGGAAGCCCCAGCTCGGATGGCAGATGCCCCATGCTCAACACCGGTTGTTGCTCCTACCCACTCTCGTGGAAGCACCAACTCGGTCGGTGGATGCCCCATGCTTAGCACCGGCAGGTGCTCCTACCCACTCTTATGGAAGCCCTAGCTCGCCTGGCAGATGCCCCATGCTCAACGCTGGCGGCAGCTCCTACCCACTCTCGTGGAATCCCCAGCTCGGCTCGCGGATGCTCCATGCTTAGTGCTGGCGGCTGCTCCTACCCACTCTTGTGGAAGCCCCAGCTCGGCTGGCAGCTGCTCCTACCCACTCTCATGGATGCCCCATCTCGGCTGGCGGATGCCCCATGCTCAGCGTTGGCGGCTGCTCCTACCCAGTCCCGTGGAAGCCCCAGCTCAGATGGCGGATGCCCCATGCTCAGCGATGGCGGCTTATCCTAGCCACTCTCGTGGAAGCCCCAGCTCGGATGGCGGATTCCCCATCCTCGGCGCTGGCGGCTGCTCCTACCCACTCTCGTGGAAGCCCTAGATTGGCTGGCAGATGCCCCATGCTAAGTGCCAATTGCTGCTCCTACCCACTCTCGTGGAAGCCCCATCTTGGCTGGCGGATGCCCCATGCTTAGCGTCGGTTTCTGCTCCTACCCACTCTCGTGGAAGCACTAGCTCAGCTGGCGGATGCCCCATGCACAGCGCTGGCGACTGCTCCTACCCACTCTCGTGGAAGCCCCAGCTCGTTTGGCGAATGCCCCATGCTCAGCGTTGGCGGTTGCTCCTACCCACTCTCGTGGAAGCCCCGACACGGCTGGTGGATGCCCCATTCTCAGCGTTGGCGGCTGCTCGTATCCATTCTTGTGGAAGCCCCGGCTCGGCTAGCGGATGCCCCATCCTCAGCGCTGGCGGATGCTCCTACCCACTATAATTGAAGCCCTATGCTCAACGCTAGCGGGTGCCCCATGCTCAGTGTTGGCGTCCTACTTGCCTAAGGGGGCCCCCAGCCGCCACATCCTCAAGCTAACTCGTGTCGAACACGACAGCATATATCTTTCTGTTATGTGATGAACCTGCTTCATGCATCAGTAAAGCTTATTTCCTTTGGGATTTTGTGTGCTTACAGCTGAGTATGCCTTGGGAGGGGCACGCATTCGTGATCTTCCCTATGCCTGTCATGCGAGCGGGGGCTGGGCACGGTGTCTGTGCTTGGGTCGGTCCCAGCAGCGCTGCAAAATCCAAGCGACTGAGCTCTCGCTCACGGGTGTGCTCTCGTGTACGTCACCTCACCGGGTCCTTAGTGCTCTTGTCCCCTCGCGCAACATCCGCATGCGACCCCGCGCGTGCGTCCCGCTGCATTACTCTTGGCAGTTTCCCTGGTGCAGGATCTCGAAGGCCTCAGGAGCCCCACCTCTGGAGGCCTCACAAACAGTGTCCCGCGGGCAGAAGGCCTCGCGAGGGACCGTGCCTCATGAGTCGCTCCTTGCGGAGTACTCTCTCCAAGCCGCACACCTCAAAGGAGGTAAGTATAAAACACCCCTTGGGTTTTCTCCCTCTCGTTTCCCTCTCGAGGCATCCTAATTTCTTTGGCACAAGCCGCCTACGAGTCAAGGGGGGGCCTGAGCATCACGCCTCAGGGGCTCCTACCAGCCATAAGAACCCCACACCCTCTAGCCTTGCAGAGCGCACTCTCTAGGTATACTAGCGACGGTTGTAGCCCGCCTCGGGGGCTGGATCCCAGTGATATAGGGAACAAAGGCACCTAAAAAGCAAAGAAAAGCCTCGGGAGGAAAATGAAAACGCATAAAAGATCAAGTACTTAATACAAAAGTGTCATACGAGTGTTTTCACCACCCCCCACGGGGTCGTATCTACTTTATTATAGTAATGAGCTAAGGAGAGTCTAGGCGCGCGAGGATCCACTATCGTCGCTCTCGTCATCGCCGCGAGGGGGCTCGATACCGTCGTCGTTGTGATCCCTCTCAGGCTCCTCAAGGCCTTCGCGGAGCTCCGCGAGGATGGGGGTCACCTCCCGCTCGAAATCAAAGCAACTGTCGAGGCAGAGAAGGTTGTTGAAGAGCAGTGTCATCACCTGGGTCAACAGGTCATGGCACGCCTCCTCGACGGTGGAGTCCACATCCAGCAGCTACTTCTTGAGGTCCTTGACCTCGGCCTGGGGCTTTCCCCGTAGGGCTGTGAGGCCCTTCTGCTCGTCGAGAGTGGCCTATGCGGCCACCAACTCGTGCTCCTTCGCCAATAGGCGCTCCCTCTCTACCTCCCGCACAGACGCAGAACACGTGAACTCGTGCTCCCGGGTCTCGAGGTTCGCCTCGCGGGTGGCGACCGCCCCCGGGTGCCTCCGGACCTCCTCCCGCATTTTGAGCGGGTGCTCGCGTAAAGCAGCTTGCTCCTGGAACGCCTTCTTGTGGGCATCAGGCCCGCTCCCGGTGCCGCTTGGCCTCCTGGGCATCATCGAAGGCCTTCACGAGGGAGGCCTGGGCATCTTTGGCGAGCTACTCGTGCTGCGCTTGGGCCTCCTCGCCCCGCTAGCAGTGGAGCTTCGTCGCCTCCCGAAGCTAGCTCCACCCCCTCGGCCAGGAGCTGCCACTCCTCCGGGCAGAGCTTCGCCTCCGCGCGCCCCTCAGGGAGTGCCTCCTGACCCTCGGTAGCCTCGCCCTCGCCCTCGAGCCAAAGCTCGCCCTCCTCGTTGGCTCCCGCCGGGTTCGCCGCCAGTTATGTTGACACGGCGGGCAAGACGGCCTTGAGAGGAGTGGAAGGTCCTTTAACCCAGCTCTTCTTCTTGTTGGCCTTATCCTTCTCATCGGTGGCCAACTCGGGATTCCTACGTGGGGAGAGACTCATCAGAGCCACGTGTCGCCTCTAGGCCCTGCAACTCGAGGGCCCCTGTCCCTAACGGGTGGAACATGCATGTCGCAGGCCCCGGGGGCTACTATCGGCCCAGTGGGAACCAGGGTCCCATTGTTCATGTGCCTTCGGCCTAGGAGGCGACATTTGGGCCGGCCCATGAGAGACGGACCTGCCCCGGACGCTTCGAAAGAAGTCGCCTCATGAGGCCCCTCACAGCCAAGCTAAGCCTAGTCCAGGCCCAAGCTCAGGAGGCCCCCTCGGGACCCCCCCCCCCTCGGGAGGTCCCCCTCATGAGGGACGCCCCCTCACGAGGCCCCCTCTTGAGGCCTCACTCGCGAACCGGGGCGTACGGCACCAGCCGCAAGGCTACACGCCCATCACGTGGATGATGTCCCGCTGTCAGGATAAGGACGGTAGGGCATGACCGAAGCCAGCTCCCATTTGGTGATAAAGGAGCAGCAGCGTTTGCCTCCCCCAAAAGCAGGTCCCAAAGCATTTCCTCTTTGGTGTAAGAAGATCAGGACTGATCGATGCGACGGGTCAGAGGTCATCATCGAGCCCACAAGCATGTCATGAAGACCACTTTAGCAGGCGGAGACCACCTTTAGTCACGATAAGTCTGAGTACATGTCCCGCTTCGAATTGCCGCTCTGTGGGCACCCTTTCCCGTTCATATTTTGAAGGATGAGGACCAAGCACTACAAAGGGGACGGGAGGGCATCTTTGTAAGGGGATCGAGTCATTCTCTCCCCCAACACCTCGTGTACCTCGAGCACAGCTCTTCCCCATGGAGCAATGCAACACAAGCAGGAGTAGGGTATTACACCGCATGGTGGCCCGAACCTGCGTAACTCGCGTGTCCCTGTCGTGTCCGACGAGCAGCAGCGAGCTCGTCGTCGATCTCTCTAAGTTCACTGTCGAGTCGTAGGTAGCAAAGCCAAGCCCCCCCCCCCCCCCAGTGTTTTAGGAGAAGTTCTTGGAACCGGATCCCACACTCCGACAATAACAAGGGTGAAGATTTGTTTAAGCAAAGCATTTGAAGTAAAAGATCTTAGTAAACTTAGATACTTTCTTGGAATAGAGGTGGCAAGATCAAAGAAGGGAATAGTTCTATCATAACGCAAGTGTATCTTAGACCTCGGTGATATGGGGAGGATGGAGTGTCGAGTAGCTTCAACAGCCATTGATCGGAGTCACAAAATAATAGCTCAACTCGGTGAACTTGTAGACAAGGAGAGATAGCGGGATGGTTATTGTACTTATGGCACACGAGACTTGATATAGCATATGCAATTAGCATAGTAAGTAGATACGTGCACGAACCAAGACGTGGACATATGGATGTTGTTCATCGAATCCTAAGATATTTAAAAGAAACTCCAAAAAAGGGCTATGTTTTAAAGCAAATGGTCATCTAACAGTCGAACGTTATAGTGATGTTGATTAGGCAAGTTGTTCAGGTGATAGAAAGTCAACTTTAAATTATTGTGTATTTGTTGGAGGTAACTTGGTAGCATGGAGAAGCAAAAAAATGACTAGTGGTATCAAAGTCAACTGCAGAAGAAGCAGAGTATGGAGCCATGTCTCTAGGATTAAGTGAGATGCTATGGGTAAGAAAGAAACTTTTTGAGTGAGCTGAAGTTGTTAAAGGCAGGACAATTAAACGTATGGTGTGATAACAAGCCAGCAATTTGCATAGCAAATAATTCGGTTCAGCTTGACAGAACAAATAACAAGTTAGTAGTTTGCATAGCAAATAATCCGATTCAGCATGATAGAACAAAACACATTGAGATCTGACAAATTCTTTATTAAAGAGAAGTTGGATGGGATCATCAAGATCAACTAGGTGTTGTCTCATGAAGGGTTTAGCTGCCAAGGATTGTAATCGAGCTTGTGTAAAGATGGCAGTTATAGATATCTATCGCTCATCTTGGGAACGCTAACTAGACATGTGCTACATCTTCTCGTCCATGTGGTCCACGTGTTTTAGTGATGGACAGAGTATATAACGTGAGAGAGAGGAACCTGAGGGAGGTGGGCTCTCTCTTGTAACCATAGGACGTTATAGCCACTCCTTCCTTCCATTCTACTTCCTCTGTTTCTGAATATAAGTCCTTTTAAAGATTTTACTATAACTACATATAAATATATATAGACATATTTCATTCATTTTGTTTTATATATAGTTGAATCTATTATAAATGAACCTCCAAAAAAACTTATACAGTGTTTAGGAACAGAGGAGTAGTGGTTAGCCACCCCTTTCTTTCTACACTACACTATAAAAAACTGCAGGCAAAAATAATCTTATAGTCCCTTCCTGAATATAAGTCTGTTCAGATATTTCAATACAAACTACATACTTCCTCCGTTCCTAAATATAAAACCTTGTAAAGATTCTACTAGGAACTACATACGCATGTATATAGACACGTTTTAGAATGTAGATTCACTCATTTTACTCTGTATATAATCGATAGTGGAATCTTTAAAAGATCTTATATTTAGCAACAGAGGGAGTACAAAGTAGGCTTATATCCAGAAACAGATGGAATACAAACTACGGCTGTTAACAGAGTTTTACAACCAGCTGGTAACACACAGTTTTCAGCCTCGTGCACAGCCGTTAGATCAAACTGGATCAACGAGTACCGTAATGACTTGAACGTATGTTCCTACAAAGCCACGTGTTCCCATCACTGTCCATTCTTCTCCACCGTTTCTCATTATCCTCACGCGAAGCAGTGTGCAAATTAGGTTACTTCATTTCCAAGACAACCAGCATCTTGGAAAGCAGTGGAATCCGGCATTACTTACTTATTAGCTAAATACGGCATACAATATGTCAACGAACAGGCAGAGTTACAACTAATGCCACAGAAAGCCATCAGAGTTGGAGATTATTCACAAGTTGCTCTCACCCAAATCCAAATCAAAGTTTGGTCACAGAGCACTTGACATAACTCCAGTCATAGTAAAATCCATGGAGACAGCAAAGGGCTACATTGGTTGACAGCCTCCACCCAAACCCACCTAAACCCTCCTGCGGGTACGCCTGTCACTAGCCTCAACGCTTTCAACGGGATTTGCATCTTCATTGATACAAACTCCCCTTTTCCGGTTAACAGATGCAGGATCATCATCCACTACCGCGACGGTTGCTAACAAATCAGACAGCAATGATGGGCAAGTCTCCTCCAAGTAATTAAACCCTTCTGTCTCCATCACAGCTGCACAACAAAACCAAACAGCTCAAGGTGACAACTCCACCAGGTAAAATAAAATACATAGCTCCTTATAACAAAACAAATGTTTTACAAGGATTCTAAATGGCGAAAATTCCATTGGGCACCAAACAGCAGGGGAAGTCCCAACGATATTCGTAGCTAAAATTTCCATTAGAAGGCATCTTATATTTGCAAAAGGCAAAGCTAATACCACGAACCCAGCATTGGGAGATTACTAATTGCAACTGAAGGTACTAAACGAGCATCAGCTGCTCAAAATTAACATAAAGGGCACTTGGCAAATGGATGGGGATAACAGCACTATGCTGTTCCAGGCTTGCATTCTCCCCCTTCACTGAATAAGGTAATGCTCCCATTTATTCTCTTGAAATAGGTAAAATATACTCCCTCCGTCCAAAAATACTTGTCCTGAAAATGAATAAAATGGATGTATCTATAACTAAAATAAGTCTAAATACATCCATTTCTAGGACAAGTATTTCCGGAGGGAGGGAGTACATTATAAGGAGCAATGTTGGAAACGGTCAGTTAGAATCTGACTTGCTTTTTTTCCAGTTTCCTTTTTGAAACCAGCGACAGCTTCCTCTCTGTTACTAAAGAATACAGTTCCAGAACTAGATAGGAAATGAGACATTCTTGTCCAACCCTACCGTTTACAAGAATGTCATCTGATAAAGATTTCAAGTTAGAAGCCATCATTTTCATGCACAAAGACAATGATATTATCATCACCCATGGTTTTGATAGCAAAAGCATCTGAAATAGTAACCTGTTCATGCTACTGTTTCAGGAAATCATCATCAACAAAGAAAAATGAGGAAGAAAATACATATTACAGCAGGTAGAAAAATTAATTATCATCCAGCAAGCATTCAAAGAGACCAGCCAAATGGCGACCAGTGGGGGATACTGGAAGAGTAAACAGTGATGACTGACAGAAAGATAAGGATGGAAATTCTTATGTTCAAATTTGAAATGTGGGCATAAGCGAGCATTATTGGTTGCTAGTAATGGACTACCTCAATGTCATGCAAATGAGGCCAAGTGCCTCATGCACCCACCCACCCACCGAGGGACTGACACATTAAAACCAATAAGCCCGAGAGAAGGGGCGAGCGCTCGGCGTGTCCACGTAGGATTACAGTGTTTAGCAACGGAGAATAAACGCGTGCGGGTCTGCTTGTTTCCCTGCTTGCTGATTTGGCACGCGACACTTCCCTACCCGTCAATCTGGTGGAGATATAGGGCTGGTATGCATGTGGGCCATTTGTTTAGTTGGTCCCATACGTAATAGGCGTTTGATTGCTGCATGAGGATTTGGGATTAGATTGGGTTGGGTTGGAAAAAGAAGGAAGCTTAGGAGCTAAGAAAGGAATCTTCTTCTGAACGCACACAACCCAAACCCTCACACCGCCGCCACGCTCGCGTTCCTCTTTCCCAACCTTGCGCTACTGTGGCGCACCGCCACTACATCTCCTTGGCGGCACACGACGGGAAGAGCTTCAGCCACTGCTCATTTCACCCTTGCGACCCTGCCTCACCCTTTGGAGCTGTTGCAACTTGCAACTGGATGACCGTGAGAGGCCGTCATCCTGCACTATAAGGCAATGTCTAGGCCGGTGAGGGTATCATCCTTGGCGTGGGAGGAGCTTGGGCTGCCAAGACAGCCATCCGCGGCTCGAAGGGGGCAGATGAGGAGCCAAGGGCTGATGGCAACCATGGAAGGTGGGGCGGTGGAAGAATAAGTTGTGGGTGATTCTGGTGAGATGTGGCTCGAGCGGATGCCAGCGATGCGACAATGAGAAGATCCTCTGAGCGAAGCCTTCTCCCTCTCGTTTGGCCCCTCGATTTTTGGTTCTCATGGTCCCTGTTTCTCTATTCATCTTTCGATTATATTCCACGCGAACGTTTTGTCTCATTTTTGGTGCTCGGTCCATAGAAAATAACGAATAGCAACCTAGCAGAGTGAAGTGCGAGAAAGATCTCCGAACAAGGTATCAGCTGTTTTATTTTGTTTTCAGCTCATGTGGTGATTCTTCGATGGGTTGCCCCCATGCCCGTACATCTCAAACTGAATTTACAGGTGATCGATCCGTGGAGATGAAGTGTTTATCAAATTGCTTGCAAGGGTGATCAGGATTTTACAGGTCGCAATTTGCTTATTGTCATAATATTTAAAATCTGTTGATCTTCTAAAATGTTATTTGTTATTCCTTTCAGCTATGAAGTAGTCACTTTTGATGTGTTTTCGACATTACGAGCCTATTACCTTTGATGTGTTTGTATTAGAATGAAACAGACTTGCAATTTCAGTTTGCATCTACAGTTTATCAAAGCTAGTGCTTCATTTAATACATGTCAGCTTGGAATGATATGCCCTTTATAGCCCCTCTAATGCTTATGGTTTTGAAGTACACGTCGCTTCACAGTTATTAATGTATGATTCATATAGAACTTGATGAATTGCAGAGTTATACTTCCATGATTTCATAAGATTTTGAAATTAAAAGTTTGCCTTCTATTTGATGAACATGTTCTCTTAGAAAATCGACAGCTGAAGGTGATCAACAGCTACAAATTTCTTCTAGCTCCATAATGCTAGGTTGCGGTTCAAGCCTTCCAAGGTTTTCGCTACTGCTCCCATCTTCAGTGCTAAGGTGATATCTCAAACTACTAAATACGAAAATTATGTTTCATTTTCACCAAGATTAGATTATCTTAATAGCATGAAGTGTTATCATTTGAATAGGAGAACAGATGTCAGGTATTGCTACGGCGTACATCTTAATTTCTGTTTTCATCAATCCAGCTGTTATTGTTATCTCTTTGTAGCTTCATATATATATGAGTGTTGACATTGTCATCCTACTGAGTGAATAGAAAATGGTAGGTCAGTAGAAACTTAACTTGTGACCGGGTGCCTTCAGAAGTTCTTCTCCTTGTAGTAAATGTTTATGGGACTGTTTTAGATGTGGCAGAAATATATCGGTGAAAGTAGCGGATGTTTTGCATTGCCTTTAAACCGTAGCCTCATACAGAAAAATAGCCGCATACAGAAAATAGTCCCATTGTCACACTGCGATAACTATAAACTCCACACATATGATTTACATGCTAAAAGTGTTGGTACCATGTGAAAAACATCATAGATTGACGTGTGCATTTGCTGTTTTCTGCTATGAACACTTGAGTGTCTTGCAGCTGCTAGCCATGGCTAAAGTGGGATTGCTTTTACCACTATAATATGAAATGTTATCTTGTGTGAGCCTTCGCATCTTCTTCCTACTAAAACTGATATATGTTCCAATGTATTGGACAATGGGAGCAAGCAGCAGTACCAGATGGTGATGGTGCCATGGTGGTAGTTATGTTTCCGTTTTTTCTACATTTTGAGGCATGTGTTGATGATAAGATTGGCAGGCCTCCACATGTGTATTAATTTTTTTGACATTCCAGATTCATGAAGCTGTTATATCAAGGGTCTGATTTGCTGTTGAAATCTCTGAAGAATTCTATGGAAGGTTTGTTATATCGCTTCCAATTCATATTCGCAGTTTAGTCTTTCCCAACAGTGATAATTTTCTGAAATTATTTTGGGCTACTTTGGTGGTGAGACTAAGGCAGTATTCCATTTTCACAAAGCAAAGCCAGCACTACCTGTTTCTGAACTGCAACGGGGAGGGGCAAGGGGGATATATATTGATTTAGGAAGCAGAACTTCCATGGCTTACCCAGAAGGATTTCCTGCATGAGTTGATTTTATTTACATATAGCTTGTGTAAACAAATCAGTCTAAGATCCCACATAGTGAACTTCAGGCCTTGTAATGCTTTTATGTCACATGTAGCTTCCTCCACGTTAGCTTCCCTTTTGGATTACATCTTACCCTCAAGTAATGGATCGTCTCACTCAATTATGCCCTAGGAGTGACTCATCAGGTGTGCTACTACCTATAATATATATGAGTTTCTGTAATATACTATATGTAAGGGTAACCCGATGACCTGATCTGTGTTCATTGGCTCAACAATCTCAGCTACTGACACATCATAATTTCCATGTACTGTCTCCATTTCTTTTAGCTCTGCATATTAGATTTGTCTGAAGTCCAACTTTGTAGAGATTGACCAAATATATATTAAAAAATATCAACATCTATAATACCAAATAAATATAGTATGAAAATATATTTCATGATGGATCTAATGATATTGCTTTTGTAGTGTGAATGTCAATAATTTGTTGTATAAACTTGGTCAAACTTTGGAGAGTTTGACTTCAGACAAATCTAATATGTACAGTAAAAAGAAACGGAGGGAATATCTAACATACTCTCAATTGCTGACATGATCTCGCATGCTAACACAAGCTGATGTTTATATATCCATGCCTGACGTTTTGTATGGCTGTACACTAACTAATCATATGCTTAACTTCACTGCCTTAATGATGCATATGAATGCCCACATGTTCCGCCACACACCAAACAAGTCAACTAAATGGGCGCGAGCAAGCAGAGCACCGCACATGAACATCCCAGGAGGCGGGTGTGTGCGAGCATTTGACTTACAGAACTCAAAGCTATGGGTTTTCGGCATTAGTGGTTTGAATTGTAAGATCTCTGAAATTTTCAAAGCAACTGCTACTTAAAGAAAGAGGTGTTATATAGATTCATCAATCTTGATACATAACTGCAAGTCCTTGAGAAAAATGTCAACTCTATAAGAAAATGAAAAATAAAAACAAAACGAGTGTTTTACCAATCCTAATGTAATCTCAACAATCTAACATCATCATACAGGACTGTTGAGCATTTGAGTTTGTTTTTCAATCATAGTATGGTCACCATTTTGCTAGTGAACACATGTATATAGTGCAACTTGCAGCAAGAAAAATGTGCCCATACCCAAAATTTGTGTGGTATTGAAGGCTCATGAAATATTGCAGTTAACATGAACCAAATGGTTATAATATGTCACAGATATTCTAGCGCCATTCTAACTGATGTTTCCAAATACCCAAAAAGGGCAGCCACTTTATCCTACAATAGCAATAGAAGGAAATACTCTTTGTGTTAGAATGTATATCTAGTAATGTACTCGTGAACTTCTAAAGTACTACAATACTGCACAGATACCGATAAACAGAACACACACACGCTGTCTTCTATCAACAAAATGATGCAAATATATTCTAGAGAATAAAGGCATACCTCCCAGATTTTGTCGAACTGCGGTGAACTTTAGACAGGCAGACTTGAGCTGAGCACAGTGGTGCTGTTCAGCTAGGGCTAAGGTTGTCGCTACTGTTTCAGAAGTGAGCTCATCACATAACTTTGCCTCACATAGGATTCGTAGCCGGTCCAATCCATATCTATCAGCTGCTGCCAACAGATGTTGGGTTACCGCAGTAGATGTCCACATTGAGAAAGATCCAGCTACTTCATGAATACTAGGAAGCTCATCAGAATATATGAAATTCACCATTGCCTGCGTTGGAAGGGAAGTTGTAATATTACCATAAGGGGGTCTTTCACTAAAATTAATAATTTTGCAAGGATTTCCTTCTTTTTCCAAAGGTTGAATGTTAGGCAAGCCAGCAAAAGTTTACTACTCCAAAATGGACCCAGATTGGTTCTAACACAAACAATTGAACTACATTGTTCATATTAGACAAGATCAAACATGCTTACTTGATGTCTTTACGATGATGAACTTTATTTATTCTGCTGGGAATTAAATTACAAGTGCACAGAGCATGTGTGTTAATCAACAGAGAGCAGAGAAAAAACACTCACAAATGAGTAAAATAGATTCTAAAAATGTAAATTATGACTGAAAACATCTAAAAAGGAGGCACTAGGATTCCCTAACAAAAACATACTGAAAATCGGTGCAGTCTGCATGTAACAATTACCTTGAAGACGATAGGTTCAACATCCTCCACAACAACTCTGTCCAAGTCAGGTTTACCAATAGGTCCAAAGAATTGGGCTTTAAACACAGGGGAGCGAGCGGCAAGAATCCATTTATGTGCCTGGACTTTCTCATCACCTACTTCAAAAGTTATGTCACAGCCAATGTGGAGTTCGAGGAGTTCCTTGAAGTAACGACCAATATCAGATGGGGGCACATTAATCTGGATATTCTTCGGTGTTTCAAGACGGTTCTTGACGACACCTACTGTGCAGTTCATTACTAGGCAATCATCCTTTAAAAAATCTGATGCTTCTAACTGTGTCCTTCTGTAGAATCTCTTGTAACCCCTGAAAAGAATAAATCACCTTTAATTGCCACTACAAAATGAAAAAGAGGAATGCAGGTACACAGAAAAAGAGGAGATGCCAAGGAGGGGAGCGCACATTATGATCAGTGAGGGAGGAGGATGAGAAGTAACAGATAAAAAATAAGGGCCTGTTTGGTTCTCGACTTAGTTTGCCAGAGATGCTAGCCACACCTGTGGCGCGCCGTAGAATCTGTGGCGGGCAAAACAAGCGCCGCACCTTGGGCAAAAATTTCTACTGGAGATGCTCCTATAGACTGTGGCGAGCCAAACATGAGTAGAGAACCAAACAAATGCCCAGAGAACTGTGGCACGCCACACCTGTGGCGTGGCAAGCTATGGCTGGCAACCAAACAGCCTCTAAACCTCATTCATTTGAAAGGAAACGCCATTTGACCATTTCGTACATAAGAATATGGCAATACGAAACAGAATGCCAGTCCCTTCAAACCATCAATTCTTGGTTTCTTATTCCAGGAATTATGCAATATCTAATGACCAATATATTAGTCTCAGCAATATTTGTTTTGCTATGATTTAATTTAAGCTGTGGCATTGAAGATAACATTGTAAGGTTTTTTGCCTACAGGAACCGCCTAGAACTAGAGATAAAATCTCAGCTGACAGAAACAGTAGTGGCATCCGTTAAATAAATCTCAGGGGACAAGGCAAATGCAATTCGAAGCAATTTAGGTGGCAAAGTGAGAGTAGATGGTGAGGGAAATGTCGTTAGTTACCACATAGATCCTCTGTACTTGAGGGTGTATGGTCCGGCCTGCATGGACCGGTCAAAATGGGAGTGGACCTTGTGGCGGGCGCGGCCGGACTGGTCGAGGAGGGTGAGCTCGAAGAGGGCGCGGACGTCGGTACCCTCGGAGGCGAGGGCCACGAACACGGAGACGTAGTTCGCGTTGTCCTCTTGGTTCTTCCCGTCAGGGTAGAGGTAGACGGCCCAGTCGTAGCCGCCGACGGCGAAGGTGTCACTGGAGAGGTGCCGGCCGGGGCCGATGCCCTTGGCGAGGGAGAATCCCTTGACGGTGTACTGGTGAGAACCCCGCACGGTCTCTGTGACCGACCGCGACCACGACGGCCGCGGCACCGCCATCGCACAAACCCTAGGTGCGCGGGATTAGGTTAATCTGGGCGGGCGGGCGGGCGCCCGCGGGGGTGGGGGGGAGGAGGAGGAGGAGGGGGGCGCGAAGGAGGATTATTACGGTTGGTATCGGCGGTGGGCTGCGGCGACCCGGAGGAGAGAGGAGAGGAGGAGCCGAGGTGCGCCGCGCCGCACCACCTGATTCCTGGGAGAAGCCCCGTCGATGACGAGGACGAGGACGAGGGAAATGAAGGTGCGACGGATAGCTAGGCTGGTATATAGTGATACAACTCTCGAACGCGAAGTTTTAGTGCTCGGGCACCTTGGTGCCCTTTTTTTGAAAAAATCGAAAAGCATATTTAAATGTTTTAAAAAAATCAAAAATAATTATGTGGAAACTTCTATGTATTCATTACGAATCCGTGAAATTTCGTTTTGAAAAAATATGTAATTTGTAAGCTGTACAAAAATAACAAAATTCCGGTCCAATAACAGAAAAAACCATTTAAAAATACATATTTGTCATTTTTTATGCCACGTGTGAAAGTAAAATGATTTGAAATTTTCCAGATACATATATACATGTGTGTGTGTGTACAAAAAGTTTCAGTTTTTTTTATGTTGTAAAAAAATGAATTTTTGAAACGGTCACCATGGTGCCCATCCACCATTGCTAATTTTCGCACAACTCTTACATTACTCGCCATTTCTTTTTTTTCTTTAACTGTCATGCTTTTGTCTAGGACTAGCAAAACGGTTGATACTTGCATTTTCCTAGATTTACTTCAGACCGTTTCGAGGGTATGGGTTCGGTGAGAGGAGACATTACCATCGACTATGAATATGTTTATCATGACTTTGTCAGTCTTAAATGATGTGTCGGTTCAGTCTCTCAGAGTTGCTCATAACAATATGGTGTGCGTGTGTGTATTTATAGAGATGAATATATGAATGTATGTGTTTGTATTATGCTAAAAAATAGTTTGTGCATTGACACTGAAGAAAAAAAAAATCACATGCTCACTAACCAATAAGCATCCCTCCCTTCCGACCTTCACATCCTTTATTTTAGTACAAGATCATGATGGCCGCGCTTTGTTGTGTCCGTCTATTTTTATAATAAAAGGATAGGTGATTTCAAAAATATATAGCACTGTAAAATGTAAGTTACATAAGAAAATTTAGAAGATACGGTGTGTCAAGTGAATATAGGTATTCATTCATAATAAATACAATTATCTTTATAGAATGGTTCGAGATGAAATGAGAACATGCAAAATGTGTCACAAGAAAGCTTTTAAATCTAAGTCGATACAACATAGTGATGAGGACATGACTATCTTAGATATGATCACAGATATTGCATATGTATATTTATTTGAGGGGATTACTGCTAAAAGTTATGCAATAATTTATTTATAATATACATAACAAAAGTACTTCATCGCTTTTTATTTCATGCCTAATTGCAGAACTATCGGACACTTGTACAATCCACATATGAAGATAAGGAAAAAAGAGATGTTTAGGTGATCTTCAAGAATTTCTCTCACATCACTTTTAGTCCAAGACAAGATAGAGTCCAAGTCTCTCACGTTTTGGACTCGGATTCGGACTGCACATACATACATGTTTCAAAACGCCAAGAACTTTTTCATCCGAACTCCGAATTGGGTGTTTTTTTTGTTATAAGTTGATTTCATATGCTTTCCAGCCCAATTGGATTCGCCTTCAAATTCGTCCAAAGCGTGGAGATATTGACGAAACAATCTGATGTTCCAGTAGAATCCGAGTCAAACTACAGTCTAAAGGTGTCGCATCACCTTCACTTAGGCTCATGGGCCTTATATGACCTAGGGTTAGTTTTAGGCTGCCTTGGGACATCCTCCGACCTCCTTGGCCGCCACCCTTTGCTCCTATATAAGTAGAATAAACTAGTAGTTTTTTCTTTGGGTTTGGTTAGTTAAAAGTTAGCCATTGCAACTTTGTGTACTTCGTTTGTGTCCAACGACCAGACTAAGACCGCTTTCGGAACTTCACTTTTATCAATATTTCATCTATAGTTGCAATATTCAGTTTGCTTTTATCATAGTCTTGCTTATTCTTCGATTGCTTGCAGGAATAGAACTTCGTGGTCAGGTTGATTGTGCCCCGACATGGTCAATAACCTCATGGAGTTGGTTTTAGCGATTGCTAAGGCGCAACGTCGTACGTTGTAGTCATATCGTCAAAGGCATCTCCACCAAATCAATAGTTATCATCTCATCGAAAGATCGGGACCCTCGCCTCTGTCAAGTGGTATCAGTTTTCAGGTTGCTCGGTAAGAATTTCCGGTTATCCCTAGATTAGAATTATTTTTCTTACCTATTGTCCAAAAAAAGGCAGAAAAAAGTTAGATCTACTAATCATTTGTCCCAAGTCAGTCTGAGCCTTTGCAATTTTTCTTTTCAGTACTTACATAGTTGAATTATCGGTTGCATTGTCGTGTCGAGTTGTTGGTCTTAGTGTCTAGTTCCTTTAAAGTTTTGATTCTGTTCACACTTGTCATGTCACCATTGCATCATCATCCATTCTGCTTTCGCCCACCACCATCCATCTTTGAGGTTGTTCGCATCTACACTTGATCCAATCTGCATCTTATCTGGTTTGTTTTGGAAAGAAGAAGGAAAAGGAGAAAAAAAAAGAAAAAAAAAGGTGAGAGATAAACAGAGAAAGAAAAACTGCAAAAGGGTGAGAAAAAAAGAGAAAAGAAAAAAACAAATTTCGGATCTACCTAGACTCAATCTCGTATCTAAATTCATATTGAACTCTGTTTGTTTGCGCGGTGTTTGATAAAACAGGCATATCTTCCTCATAAGTATGTTTTGGCTCCACGGATACTCAAATTGAAACTAACGACGAGCCGCATCTGAATAGTTCATCAAGCTAGTTCATTCTTGTCACTCCCAAGTCAGCTTCTAAATAGGACTTTTTGCCCTTCAAAGGTCGCGAACATAGTTTGTAATTAATTTTCACGTTCGCAACCGATTTTTTTGACTCCTCGTACAAACTCAAAATTGAGTGATTCTCTTCGCATCGGAAAGTTTGAGTCAGTAGCATTCTTGAGAAAAAATATCAGAAATTTGACATAATATTTTCCAAAGGAAAGCTGCAGTGAGAGTTTTGATATATCCTACTTTGCAGTCATTTGTCATTATTATCTTTACTGCCATTGTGATCTTCACTTATATTTTTATATCCAAAGCTACTTTCTATCATCCATTGAAGCTATTTGTGTTTTGTCGTGACTCTATTAGCGTTCTAGGCTCGAGTCTCTAGTACGGCCTAGCCTAAGACTAGCACAGTACCGTCGTTGAGCGTTTATTCAACATTGCATTTCTGCATTGATCATTGCTAATCTTTTGCTATCATATATTAAGCCTTCCAAGATCCACATATTTCTACATCGTGTATACATACGTTTCACCTGGTAATTGCTTTACTCAATCTTTGGAGATATTGACACCATCGATTGTCGGTCACCACCTGGTGCATGGTAAGAATTTGTAAGACATTGATATTTGTTTTACTGTGAGCGTTTTACCATCATATATTAGTAGTTCATAGGAACAATATTATTGGATTTTGTTTCTTGTTTCTACCATGACAGGATCCTGAGTTGTCAGTTTGTGGGCTTCGTTGATCATGGGAGACGTGCCACCACCTAAGCAAATGCCACAATCGTCACGAGAAGTGCAAAGACATCCCAATACACATGACCAGGTTAATGTTTCGATACCATCATTTAATGGTTGTTTTAGACCTACTTTATATATTGAATGGGAGTTTGCAATGAATGGTATATTTTCTTCCCATAATTTTGCTGAACATAAAAAACTTAAGGTTGCGGTTGGTACATTCACTGGTTATGCCTCGGTTTGGTGGAGCAAATATTGTCGGTTACACCCTAATTATATACCTACTACTCGGGATGATTTGGAACTTTCCATGAGACACACATTCATTTTTGCTTATTACACTCGTGACATGATTAGAAAGTTAGAACATTTAAAACAAGGTAGTGACATCGTAACGAAATATTATGTAACATCCCAAACTTTGGAATGTTATAATAATATTTAGAATGATTGTTTGTTTGCTTGAGTGATTGAAAGTGAGTGAAATTTGAAACTTTTTGAAACTTTTGAAAGTTTAATGAGAGGGAATGAAATGACTCTCCCAAAACTTTCACTCTGCATTTTGATCACCGGGAATTCAAATTCATTTCATCACAAAACCCCAGAGTGAAGATGACATGACTTCTTCCATTTAAAGAAATGAAAAAGGGATTTGAAAATGGTTTGAATTCCCATTTGAAAATATTTCAAATTCAGGAAACTTTAGGCAACTCAATGATTTTCATAAGAGAGGATAATATGACTTCTTCAAATGTGTGAAATATGAGTTGGAAGTTTAATTATTTGAAGTTGAAAACTATTTGATAAAAGTCTCATATGGAGTATCACCTTCATTTTGAATTCCCTATTTAAAATTTCATGCATCCAAACCCCTTGCAAAGATATTTGAGAGGAGTAATATGACACTCCAAAGCCAGGGGGTAATTTGTGAAGTTTTTGAATCATCAAACCCAAAAAAGTTATTTGAAAAATATTTGCAAAAGTAAATAAAGCCAATTAAGGCATTTTCTGAAAAATGATTTTTTTTAAAGTATTCAAATGCCAGAATAAAAATGTCCATTAAATGTCATTTATTATTCTGTTAATTTTGATATACAATTTGAATATATTTGGAAATGAATCAATGGCATTAAAGTAGTTTTACTGCACTGTTTTTGAAAAATAGGAAAAATCCTTAAAGGCTTTTAAATCTCGCCGGCCCACTTCCCTTATTAGCCACCCCGAATCCCCTAGATTGCGGTCAACCGACGCGCTAACAGCTCTCCCGCCCTCGCTGACCAGCGGAGCCCACCCCTGACCGAAAATCCCGTCGGTCACCTCCTTCCTTTCTCCTCCCCGAGCAAACCTCGCCGGATCTCCTCGCCGTGATCCTCTCCCCTGCCTCTTCTCGAGCACCTGAGCCGCCTATAAATAGCGCCTGCCACCCTTCTTCCCATTCCCCCTCGTTGCCTGTCACCCCACGGCCTCCCGACGCCGGAATCGCTCGCCGGAGCTTTCGGTTGCCGCCGCGCCATTGCCATCGCCTAGCTCCATTCCGACCTCCCCGTCGTCTCCCGAGCGCACCACCGAGCCCCTCTCGCTCGCCCGCACCTCCCCATCCCCTGCCCGAGCCCCGGAGACCCCCAGAGCCGCCACATCGTCGACCTCGCCGGAGTCCGAACCGCCCCGAGCTCGCGTCGCTCGTCGCCGTCGCCCCGAGGTCCCTCCGACGCCACTATCGCCTTCGCCGTGCTCCCCTGCGTCGAACGGAGCCGACGCAGTCGCGGGAGACCCCTTGGAGCCGATGCACGCTTCGATCCCGAGCCGCCGCCGTCAACGACGACCTCGCCGGACTTCACCCCGTCGCGGTGAGCCCCTCTCTCTCCTCCCCCGTCCGATCTCGAATCAATGGCACAGATTAGAATAGCCGTACCCCTTCGATATTAGTTAAGTGAACCGGCTGGGTTTTTTTTCAGTTTAAATTTAGCCGAAGCGTTTTCTTTAAGTTGCGGCCGATCGCTCGAAACACTAGATCACCCGCACCCGCAACCAATCAGGAAACGACACGTGTACCCCCTGTCCGTTAGAAACCTTTTTTTTCTTTTTCTGCTTTAATTTCAAAAACAGAATAGTTTCAGATTTGTTTTGCTTATATCTTTTATGTTTTTAACTATTTTAAATTGATTCTTTTTGCATTAGGTCACAATTTTATTCTAGTTTCCGTAGATACCATATTTGACCATGTTTGAATATTTAAATTTTAATTTAAACAGATTTGATTTAAATTTTGTTTTTTGAATAACTTGAGTTTTATAATATATTTTTGATTGATTCTTTTTGCTACTTGTCACTAGTGATCTTAGTTATCATTAGGTAAAGTTTGAGAATTTTTAGAATAAAATTGATTAGGGTTTTAACTAAAAAAAGAATCTGATTAGTTCCTATTAGTTTAATTAGTTTGAATTACTTTATTTTATTTAGAAAATCTGAATATGATTTATATTATGTTTTAGATTTCATTTAGCTTTAGTAGTTTACTTGTTGTTAACAAAGATAATTTGTTTAGTTTATAAATTATTATTGTAGGAACCTACACTCTTTTTTTTCAAATAGGTATAGTTTAGTAAAAGCAAATTTGTTAGTAACAATTCTTTTAACTAAAGTTTTAAGTAATTAGATTATGTTTTCTAATAAAATTTGTAGTAATTCCTTTCTGTTAAGAAATGTTTTGTTAATAAAAATTGTTTAGTTTTACTCTATTATTATAGGAAACTATATTCTTCATCATTAAGTAATGTTTTATAAAACAACTTAATTTTAGTAGAGATTATTTTCACAAAGTTTTAAATGATATAATTCTGTTTTGTAATAAAGATTTTTATTAATTACTTTCTGTTAACTTAGTTGTTTCATAAATTGTTTTCTCTTAGTTTATGGTTGTGTTTGATGTTAAGTTTATTAGGCAAACACTTATGTTGTTTAAGATGTTGTTTTCATAGTTTTAGTTGTCTTTCAAAAGTAATTCATTTTGCTAGCAAAATATTTACTAAAATCCTTTTATTATATTTTACTTTGTTTTGGGTTTTGTGTTACTTTTGAATTTGTTGGAGTTTTGTGTTTCAACTTTGTCTTAAGTATTTCTTTCGTCAACCTTGTTGCTTTTGTTCTTGTGTTATCTTGTGATTGTTAGAATTGATTGCTAGTACGATTGCTTATGTATGCAATGTTTGTTATATAGATTTTCATCAGAGAGTGACGAATAGTCTATCAAGTTATTTCTGAGAGCAATCTTTATCTTCATCTATAGTACAGGCAAGTTCACTTTGACCATCTATTTCATACCTATGTTTTTATTGCATGTAGTGACATCATTCAACACATCCCTCCCGTAGTGTTATTGAAATTCTTGTAGTTGAGTAGAATGCATGAGGTAGGAACCCACCACTGGTTACTAAAGCCCCGGGAACGTTAGTTACTTTTATGCTATGCTAAAGTAGACGGGGTTTGGTATGAGTGTTCGTGAGTGGTGTGAAGAAGGACTCTACGTCAAGACGACAACTTCATGAAGACATCTTCAAGTCCTGCATCTTCAAGACCTCAAGACTTCGAGACTCGAGAAGACAAGTTTTCAATACACACTACTGGATGAGGGATGGTTGGAACGGCACCCTGGAGAAACCAGCGGATTTGCCTAGGTGTTGCTGGAGAAGTGCCAGTATTCACGCGGAAAGCCTCACCTAGACTCAAAGAGAAGGATGAATACTTCATGCCCGGAAGCTTACCTGTGTAGCCATAAGTCATTATGGGCTCTGGCTTGGTTGATCTTTGTTGTGACTCTGCTGGGCAGTGCTACGAGATGTAGTCGACGTTAGGATTGGATGGGCACTGTCGGACAGTCAGGGAAGCACTCTGAAAGACCATGTTTCTTTTATCCTGTTCTCAAACACCAGGCAGTGCGAGGACTTACACGGAGGGAAAGAATCTTGTGGGTAAAGTACACAACACTCTGCAGAGTTAAACCTAATCGATTAGTCGTGTCCCCGGTTACGGACAATTTGAGCTTCTAGACTTGGATCTATCTCTAAACTCTCAACACTGGACTGATAACTTAATTGTGGGCAACTTAAGATACTTGTGGGCATTGAGACATTGGTTGGCGGAACCATGTCATGATAGGTAATTCCATAGTGAAAATTCCTGATATTCCTTTTGTTGTAGGAAAATAAAATCAGCTTTTACGCAAAAACTTAGACACAGAGCCACAAAGCCTTTGCATATAGAATAGTCTTTATTCTTCTGTTCTATTATGGTGATCTTGCCAGTACATTCAATGTACTGACCTATGTGGCTGCAATGTATCATGTTGCAGATACTCTTCTACGACGGGTAAGAGTACGATTCAGGGTTACGGTCTGCACTCAACTTGCCATTGGTGTTATTGGGACTCCACTCCCGTTGACTGTATCCGCTGCTATTTTAAGGTATATATCAGTTTTACGTTAATTACATGTGATTGCACTTTGATATATACATTGATGTACTGTGTGTGCCAGCATACTGATCCAGGGATGGCACAGAAAACACAGAGGCTTGACTCGTTTTGAGTCGGGTCGCTACATATTATGATGATTTACAAATGACCTTGTTGCATTCCTTGTTAGAAGAAAGTGAAGAAGATTTTATAGATAGATTTTGGGGAGGATTAAACCGTGATATTCAGGAGATACTAATTCATGAATATCAAAACCTCCAAGGGAGCATATGTGCTTTCAATCTCCCCCTTTTTGGTAATTGATGACAATATACAATCAAAGCTTCAAATTAAGATATGTGGAGATGTATCAAAAGCTTTGAGGGTCACATGACTAAGACAAGCTCCCCCTAAATGTGTGCAATCCTTTATAGGATAGTTGCTTTGAAATGCATGAAAACACACATAGTAGAGAGGACATGATGAATCATGTGTACCTTGGATATATGCATCAAACATATGTGAAATGGTGTCTCCATGTCCAAGATTCACTCTTGCAAACAATATGTACAAGAAGCAAGAGATCATCTTGACCAAGGATATGATGCATATACTTAACTTGAAGTTCTTGAGCATTTTAATAGTAGAAACACACTTGAGAAAACAGTGTTAGATAACACAAGAATATTTCTATCATAAAGATGCAAAGAGCTTCAATAGTACCAAGACATGGAAGACGTATTGAAAATACCATTTCTTAAGATTGATATGTCTCCAAGAGCATTTAGAACTTTCTCCCCTAGGTATGGATTTGTAAGTCTTCCTCTCCCCCTGAATCTTAGCTTTTAGATATTGGGAGTAGGTAGGGTGAGACAGGTCTAACACAAATAGGCAATGAAATCTAAATCACACTTTCTCTCTCCTTTAATGATGTAGTGTTTCTCCCCCTTTGGGTGATCTTGATATTTCTCCCCCTTTGGGTAAGCATAAGCTTTGATATATCTCCCCCTTTGGCATTAATTCCCAAAAAGGGACAAAGGGTAAGGGTTCCTTGAGAGTAAGGGTCATAGAGAACTTGACTAATATCAAATGTCAGAGACTTCGAGGCAAAACTTGTCGGTAGAACCGAAAATGGAGATCTTATGTCTTGGAGTAAAGCTTTTCAAGGATATGATTACATACCTTTGAATGATGTAGATGACATGGCATCTAGGTGGACTTGTTGTGGACCCTCAAAGTTGATGAAGATCATCTTGAGTTGGGAGCTATCCTTGATTGGTTTGGTTCACTTTCCACCTACATGGGTTAGTCATGCAAGGAAGAACATGGTATATCAATGACAAGAGTGAAATTGTTCAACATGTAGTTGTCAAGTATATGGTTTGTGTTGTCTTCCTCTTCCATCACAAAAAGAGGTTGTTGATACTTGGTCATGACAAGATTGCTTTTGATGTGAGTTGATGGCAATCTTGTGGAGTGTAGTTCATTCAAGTACCTACCAAAGATTAGATGCGATACAAGGGAGCAAAGATTTCCAAGATATGAAGAATCATCATGTCAATGGTATCAAGGAATAGTCAAGTAAGCTCATGCCCTTGCATGCACCAGAGTGAGTCTTGCTCATGTTTGAAGCATCAATGATGTTCAACTCACACCTAAAGCGACAAAAACTTTCTCATCAAGTGGCTTAGTAAAAATATCGACCAATTGTTTGTTAGTACAAAAATGCTTGAGATTGATATCTCCTTTGCCAACATGATCACAAATGGATTATATGAGTAATCTTAATAGCACTCTCATTGTCACATAGCAATGGAACATGTCTCACATGTAATCCATAATCCTTAAAAGTTTGAGTCATCCATAGCAATTGCGCACAACATGATCCGACGGCAATGTATTCTGCTTCAGTGGTAGATAGAGACACCGGGTTTTGTTTCTTGGATGACCAAACACAAGAGATCTCCCAAGAAATCGACAAGTACCCAAGGTGGATTTTCTATCACCCTTATCTCCGGCATAATCCGAGTCGGAATAGCCAACAAGGTTAAAAGACGATCCCATGGCATACCAAATGGCAAATTTGGAGTATGTATCAAGTATCTCACAAATCTTTTCATGGACTTAAGATGACACTCTTTATGAGCAGCTTGATGTCGAGCACACATGCACACACTAATCATGATATCCTGGCGGGAGGCACATAGATATAACAATGAACCAATCATTGATCGATAAACCTTTTGATCAATCGGTTTGTCCTCCTTGGTGAGGCCAACATGTCCACTAGTAGGCATAGGAGTTTTCATACCTTTACACTCTTGCATGTTGAACTTCTTGATCAAGTCCTTGGTATACTTGGTTTGAGAGATGAATGTTCCTTCTCTTGTTTGCTTGATTTGGAAACCAAGGAAAAAAATTCAGGTCACACATCATAGATGAAAGTGCATTATATCGACTAGAGGGGGGTGAATAGGCGATTTTTACAAATTCATCACTTGAGGAATTTCAACTTGAGGAATTTGAAATGTGATGAATAACTAGCGAAGGAATAAGTACGCAAGTGTATGAGAAACATAGCAATAGCATGGTCATCATGATGAAATACAACATGCACATATTACAGGTAGCGTGATATAGGATAAGTAGGTGAGGAACAAGGTAACTTGAAGAATTTGAGGTCAGGAAATTGTGAAAGTCTTCAACCAAACGGTAATGATCAATTTCATCAACACGTATATGAGGGAATGAAAGGGTTGAGGAAATAGAACCAGGTAGCTCGATGAAGACAATGGTTTGATGACCCAGTTCCAACTGTTGTGACAGTCGTACATCTGGTTTGGAGCGGCCTGGTATTTAAACCAGAGGACACACAGTCCTTATAGTATTATCCTTGAGCTAAGGTCACAAAGTCCTCGTCCAACACTCGTGGTAAGTCTTGAGGGTAGACTTCTGAAACCCTCACAAACTAGTCACCTGGTGATCCACAATTGACTGTTGGATGCTCTAGACCAAGGCCACTCCGTGATCCCCAATTGACTGCAGGATGCACTAGACCATGACGCCTAACCGTCTAGAAGATACATAGTCTTCAAAGGTAACAAGCGTCGGTTCCACACAAGAACAACCTCTTCAGGGATGCTCAATCACTTTGGGTTTGGTGGTTTGGATTTGGTTTTTTCCTCACTGATGATTTTCTCTCAAAGTCTTCGGAGGATGGGTTTCTCTCAAATGACAAGTGCCAGTTCTCTCTCGGAGCAGCGGTTGTGGGGGTGTCTATTTATAGCCAGGGTGCAACCTAACATGATAAGACATAAATGCCCCCAATGATATGACCATTATGTGGATAAGATGATTGGGGACAGCTGGCGCTAAGCACAACAACGGTCGGAATTTTGAACTATGAAAGTCCTCAGGCTTATCATGTTCCTCACTTGTAGGCAATTTGCACTGGCAAAATCCTAACTCCTCAGTCAGACCAATTTCCTCAGAGACCAGAAGAACTTCGTCTCTGTCACTGAAGAACTTGACTAAACTGTAAGAGATTTCCAAAAGGCTTCACTCGAAGGATTGAATAGGTTTAGGATTTTGGAGTTGATGATTAGTTGGAAATTTTCCTTAGTATTACCCCGGACCCCTTTAACAGTACGGTGTTTCCTATGACTCAAAGAAAGGAAATGAAACTACGAAAACAAAAGTCTTCACGCTTCATAGTCCTCGTTCATATCTTTAAGGTCACACCAACTTATTCATTTTCAAAGTCTTCAGGGAATACCAAAGTCTTTAGTTGAAGACATACATTTTTAGGGGTCGATAATCTCCGAATAAATCAAACTCCTCATCGACTTATAGAGCCTGTGTACACTCACAAACACATTAGATCCTTAACCTATAAGTCTTCAATACACCAAAATCACTAAGGGGCACTAGATGCACTTACAATCCCCCCCTTTTTGGTGATTGATGACAAATACGTTAAGTTTTCAATGGGGATAGAAATATGGAATGTAAGTACTGATTTTGAGGAATTTGATTGCAAGATATAGAAGAACTCCCCCTGAAGATGTGCATATTTGAGGAATTTGCTTTGGACTGCAAATGCACATGGCAGGTTGAAAACATGGAGAACTCCCCCTATATCTTGTAATTCATACACGCATTTAAGATATGATATGAAGAATTTGAAATGCATGATGAAAAATGGTGTCTGACGAAATTCAGCATGCATGCATTAAGGTACTTGAGGAAATAAGCATGCAGAAAGCAGTTCAAAAAGAGTCAGACCACCATCGGACTTAAGTTTACAACTCAACCAACAAAAGCTTCAGAAGAGCGAGAGTTGTAACTTAAACAAAAACAATCGATATATGGAGACCTGCTTGAAGACTAACGCAAATTTTCTCCCCCTTTGTCATTGAAGACCAGAAGGGACGAAAAAGTGAGGACTAACGCCCTTGAAGAATTTCATCTTGAAGGTGATGCAGGAGCGCCAACGTTGTCGGGGTCGTTTGTTGATGCAGGGCCCGCCGCGGTGTCATCAATATCCTCAGCCTCATCCACCTCGCGCGATGAAGAATATGAGCTTGTAACCAGCTGAGGAACTTTAACTTTCTTGAATTTCTTCTGTGGTGGACGAGCCCAGTCAAGATTCTCCTCAAGGTTCATCTCCTTTAGTTCTTCAGGAGTCTTAAGGTGAGACAGAATGGCCCAAGTGCGGTTGAAGACTTCATGAAGGTAGTATTGGTTCTTCCTTATAGTGTTGTGTGTGATAGTCATGTCTCAAAGAAGTGAACCAAACTGGCGCTTGACCCACTTGTGGTTGTGATCTACCTTCTGATGAAGACTTATAAGAAGTTCATGATCAGTCATCACATGAGGGGCAGACTCTTGAGGCTTTTGCGCTGAGGCTTTTGCAACAGAGTCTTGGGTAGCAGTGTCATCATTGGTGGAGTAAGATGCAGCTTTGCAAAACCGGCCACCCAATGGATGAATACCTTCATCATTGACATCTTTGGATTTTCCTTCAACTGGAGCAATTGTGTGCTTGAGGACTTTAATCGGAGGCAGAAAGCCGAAGTGATTTCGGAAGTCAACCTTGAAGGGAATTGAAGACCTTGATCTGATGAATTTCATGATCCAGGGGGCATAAGGCTTCAATGCAAATGGGGCTAATGCTGCATTGGCAAAAGTCCTCATGAAGAAATCGTGGTAGTTGATGGGAATCCCATGAATGATGTTGAGTAACATGTTCTTCATGATTCCCTCCACTTCTTCTTCTTTAGAGTTGTGGCCCTTCTGAGGACTAAGGGTGTTGGTCAGAATGCGATAGACTATCCTGGGCACATAGAGCAAATCCTTCACAAGGAAGGTGGTCCTTTGAGGTTTTCCAGGAGCCAATGGCTTCATCAGCACTTGCATCATGTGGTTAGGCAGAGCAGGTTCATCAAATAGGCATCGTGCTTCTTCTGAAGGAATTGGAACTGGGACCGATCAAAGCAATTCAGATGCTGGTGCAGTGTAGTGAGTAGATCTAGTCATCCAGTCCAAGACCCAAGAGTTGATGTCAGAAGCAGCACCTGTGATGTGCAAGGTGGCACAAAATTGAAGAACCAACTCTTCATTCCAACCACAGATATCCACACAGAACGGAAGAAGTCCAGCATCATGAAGAACTGCGAGCACCGGTGTGAAAGATGGGATAGTTTACATATCCGCATGAGGAATTTGATGATGCTCGAAGACTTTCTTCTTGTCA
Organism: Hordeum marinum; assembly: GCA_022496015.1. Taxonomy (NCBI): domain Eukaryota; kingdom Viridiplantae; phylum Streptophyta; class Magnoliopsida; order Poales; family Poaceae; genus Hordeum; species Hordeum marinum. The sequence continues at coordinate 295,614,325 of CM039673.1, read as the reverse complement.
AACAGTAGTGATGCATAGTAGTTGATCTGTGTGGTTGTCTAGAATCTGGTGCGTCCGGCTCTTGCAGAGTCATATGGGTTTGGTCCAGTGAAGAAGATGTGCTCGTTGAAGAAATTGGTCTCGATGAATTTGGGGCACTTTGAGCCTTTGAATGGCATCTTGGGCTTCGGCTGAAGGTTTGGCTTGAAGCGGCCCACAATTTCTTTAGGCATTGGGGGAATTTCTTCAGACTGAGGAATTTGCTTTGCAGTTTCTTTAGTGGCGGTTGGAGCAACAACTTCCTCAGCTGATGCAGCTGGAATATCTTCAGTGACAGTTGCAGCCAAGTCATCAGATCATGTATGTATTTCTTCAGTCTGGTCTGGAGACTAAGGAATCTGTGACAGAGGAGTGGTCATTGGTGAATTTATGTGTGCGGATCCCCAATATTCATCATTGATCAAAGGTGTAGTGTTTCCAATATCCACATCCTCTTCCATTTCTTCAACACCGGCCTCATCAACAGTTGACTGCGGCTGGGGCGATGATACCACTAGAGTTGAAGCATTTGATTCCACTTCAATTTCTTCATCAATCTGCTCTGAGGAAGCAACAGACTGATCCTTTTCATCTTCTTCATAATTTGGGATTACATAGTCAACACCAAATGGTACTAACTCGTAGGCTGGCACGGAGCTGATGGGACATGCATCAATCGGTTCAGTTGAAGAACTTGGCAGTGTCTTCAATTTCTCCATTGCCGAGGAATCTGAAGTTGATGCTTTTCTCTTCAGTGCCTTCTTCTTCGCAGCCATGGTTTTCTTCACTTTTGATGTAGAAGGAAGGTTGTTGTTCTTCACCCTTGAGGATTTTACAGTTTCTGCAAAGGATGAAGCTGGAGCATTTTCTTCAAGCATGACTGGTGCAACCGCCCTTGTGGTCTCAATTTCATCAGGCACATCTGAAGTTTCAACTGTCCTGTCAATTTCTTCAGGCACAACAGTGGAGGTTGCCCTGGCAGGTTCTTTAGCAGTGTGAATGTCTTCACCTACGGGAGCAGTTTCTTCAGCAGGCTGAGTAGATTCTTCAGCCTGAGGAATTTGAGGTTGCGATCGAGCTGCAACCCTCTTGTTGTGGTCCTTGATGGCTTTATCAACCACATTGACGAAACAAACTTTGGCGCCTTGCCAATCAACATAGTATCTGTTGAAGTTATCACTAAGCTCTTTGATCTCAGACTGCATTTTCACCAGTTCCTCAGGAGAAAGCTTCAGAACATTGTTCTTCAAGAAGTGCTCTTTCTTGTACTGAGATTTCTTGCTTTGTCTGGCCTTCTCATACTTCCACTTTTCTTCAGCTATGAAAGTAGTGAGGACATGATCTGGACCAGGAGGCAGCTTCAAATCATCAATTGGAGTGTTGGGATCCTTGTGCCAGATATCAATGAAGTTCAACACCATTTTTGGATCCAGCCATAGAGGAATTTGAGATCCCTTTGCTTGAGTCACTCGTTCTTGTTTGTTTCTAATGATTGACGCCAGTTCCTCATCATCAGCTTCATTATCTGAAGAATCTGATGGTATTTTGAATACCACCTTCTTCTGTTGAGGACTTGGTCAAGTGCCTCGTCCAGCAGCAGCTTTCATTTTCATCAGAGAAGGACTGGTTGAGGACTGTGCTTGGGCTGATGAACTTGCAGAGACCCCTGAAGCAATTGAGAAGCCCTCGGTCCTTTGACATGTTGCAAGGTGCACATGTGTTGAGGACTTTGTGGTAGCAGCTGATGATTGTGTAGGTACTGAAGGCATTGCAGAGGCCTTTGAAGACTTTGCTTGAGGATTCTGTAGTGAGGATTTTGAAGTTGAAGACTTTGACTTCACTATAGACTTCTTCACCATTGATTTCTTCGGAGCACTAGCAGAGGCTCCAACAGAGGCAGCAGCAGTAGAGTCTTCATTGAATTTCCTCATAGCTTCTTTTGCCTTCTTTGCCAGCTTGGCTTGTTGTCTTTCCCATTCTTGTGGAAAGTCATCACCAGTTTTGAGACTAGTGGGATCAACAATTTGGTTTGGAGCCAAGGGTGACCTATTGCAAGGGGGTTTAACAATGAATTTCTTCATGTATTTTGGAGTGACATAGTGATATTCTTTCCATTCCCGTGCCCATCTCCTCTCAATTTTCTGTATGCGGATCTTTCGCTGCTTTGTAGTTTCCTTGCTATGAGTTTCTTTATCTGGAGTGCAATATTCCTCATACAGTTCATCGGGTACCTCAAAAGCAGTTTGTACTTCAGGTTTCTTTCCACCTTTCTGTGGCTTTTTCCCATCAGCCATTTTCTTCGGTTGAGTATTTTGAACTTTTGAGGATTCTGAGGAAGTTTGCAAATTATCTTCAAGAAACGCTACAAATGAGTTAAGTTGATGAGAACCTAGTGATTCATCAGTAGACATTTTGTACCTCTGAACAGAGTATGGGCGCGAGGAATTTGAAGAGGTCATATGTGTTCTCAGAATTTTTCAAAATACATCAAGTTGAGGAATTTTGACCATAGATGTCTTGAGGAATTTCACTAAGTGTTCTTGTCTTAGGTTCAAGAGTTGTGTAAATTTTGAGGATTCACACAATTGAGGAATCTTGAAGAAATCATAACTTAGGAAAAACGTCAAGGGTATGAACATGTAAGGTGCTTTGGAATATGATTCTTGAAGAATAAACACCTTTGAGGAAATTGTGGAAAACTTGAAGATCAAACAAAGGCAGTAAAATTAGATTTTATTTAACCTGATGAAGAACACGACGAATAGTGAGATGAAATCGGGGAAGTTCGTCCGTCCAGATCTCCCAAGTCGTAGCTTGGCCGAGGGAGATAGCTACGACGACGGCAGAGTGAAGATTTCCGCTGCCGATTTGAGTACGACGAGGAGGAGGTCGAGGCAATGAAGCTCTTCCACACTAGCGGCAATGATTTTAGTTGCGGTGCTAGGTTTGAGCTCAGGAGAGAGTAGGAGTGAGGAGTAACCGAGCACAGTGAAAGGGAAGTTGTATTTATAGCGAAGGTGAAAACCAATCTGCCCGATGATTTTAGACCAGATTGCCCCTGACCCTTGCTCTCCACGCGACATGTGTCACCCATGTTTTGAGTAGTGGAGATAGTGGGGGATCGTGGGTTATCCAGTCATGGGAATTGGAACGGTTTGAGCGGGAAGCGCCGAAAATTTTGATAGTGAAAATTTTAGAGTTTTCGTTCGCAAATTCTTCAACTGTCAAGGACACAGTGAAGACTTTGAATGAGTTTCAAAGTAGAACGCATATGAAGAATTTATGAATAGACTGGGTTGAGTTTAGCATAGAAGGGGAATGGGTCCGATCACATTCACTTAGATGAGAATCAACTTGAAGAATTAGCAATAAGTGACTGTTGTTGAGGACATTGAAAATTCATATATATATATATAGTCCCTAAAGAACATCAGTTTCATAGTTTGAAGAATTTGATAAGTTGAGGAATTTGCAAAGTTGAGGAATTTGAAAATTTGAAGAATTTGCAAAAATGATGAAAAACTCAACTTTGAAGAATTTCAACTATGGTTGGTGGCGTGACCCATCGTATAAGAATGATGATTTCAGACACCTCGTACAATTGTCGTAGGGTTCTAAGAATCAAATTCTTCATTATTTTCTTCACACTTAGAGGGTTATTCTTCATTGATTGAAGAAAAACGTTACTTAGTGTATTGCACATCTAAGTCATCAATTTTGCATAAGTGTTAGGATGTGTGTCTTTTTCAAAGAACATTCAAAAATTCTAAGATATTTAGCTCACACCGCAACTTGCAAAATCTCTTTTCATCCAAGGTCTTTGTGAAGACATCGGCCAGTTGTTCTTCAGTGGGGATGTGGTCGATGGAGATGTCGCCCTCGAGTACATGATCTCGAAGAAAATGATGACAAATCTAGATGTGCTTGGTCTTGGAATGCTGAACTCGGTTGTAAGCAATCCTGATAGCACTCTCGTTGTCACAGTAGAGAGGCAAATTCTTCACCTTGATGCCATAGTCCTTGAGGGTTTGCTTCATCCACAGCAACTGAGCACAACACGAACCAGCAACAATGTACTCAGCTTCAGCAGTAGATAGTGACACGTAGTTCTGCTTCTTCGAGGACCAGCAGACTAAGGATCGTCCGAGTAAATGACATGTGCTTGAGGTTGACTTGCGATCCACACGATCTCCAGCATAGTCAGCATCAGAGTATCCGACGAGGTGAAGGTTTGAACCCTTGGGATACCATAATCCAAGCTTTGGTGTGTGAGGTAAGTATTGAAGAATATGTTTCATAGCCTTATGGTGTGATTCCTTTGGTGTTGCTTGGAATCGGGCGATATACCTTATGATCGAAATCTTTACCATTTTCGTCAGTGCAGAGGTGGCCTTTTGAAGGCATTGGAGTTTTGACACCTTTGCAATCTTGCATGTCGAATTTCCTCAGAACATCCTTGAGGTATTTCTCTTTAGAGATGAAGATGACATTGTCTTGCCAACGAATTTGAAGACCTAAGAAGAATTTCAATTCTCCCATCATAAACATTTGATATTCTTCACTCATCATATAGGCAAATTCATCACTGTAATGTTTGTCAGTACAGCCAAAGATAATATCGTCTACATATATTTGGCATATGAACAGTTCATTATCATAGGATTTAGTGAAAAGAGTTGAGTCGAGTGAGCCAGGTTTGAAGCCTTTTTTCATGAGGATTTCCTTTAGAGTGTCGTACTGCGCCCGAGGGGCTTGCTTGAGGCCATAGAGGGCCTTGTTGAGTCTGAAGACTTTGTCAGGATGCTTAGGGCCTTCAAAACCTGGGGGTTGAGCAACATATACTTCTTCCTCAAGCTTACCATTGAGTAATGCACTTTTCACATCCATTTTATATAAGATGATATCATGATGGTTATCATAAGCAAGCAATATGCAAATAGCTTCAAGTCTAGCAACACGTGCAAAAGTTTCATCATAGTCAATTCCTTCAACCCGTGTGTAGACTTGAGCTACCAGACGAGCCTTATTCCTTACCACAAGGCCATTTTCATCTTGCTTGTTACGGTAGATCCACTTGGTACCTATGATGTTGTGCTTGCGAGGATCTGGCCGCTTGATAAGTTCCCACACATTGTTGAGCTTGAATTGATGTAATTCCTCTTGCATAGCTTGAATCCACTCAGGCTCCTTGAATGATTCATTAAGTTTGGTGGGCTCTATGATAGAGGCAAAAGCAATTTGCCCACAAAAGTTAGTCAAATGTGAAGCTCCTGAGCGGGTAAGGGGACCTGGTGCATTGATTTCGTTGATGATTTTGTCAATCTGCACTTTATTTGCAACTCTTGGATGAGCAGGTTGACGTGGCTGAGGATTTTCTTCAGCACCATTTTCTTCAGGTGTATCAGCATGAATGTATTCATTGGTTGGAATGACTTCTTTAGTGGGTATGACATCTTCAGTAGCCTTCAACTTAATGGACTCCTCGGGGGACTGTTCATCTAGCACAGAAGGCAAGTGCTCACTTTGCGAGCCGTCAGTTTCATCGAACCGCACATCTACAGTTTCAACAACCTTTTGGTGGTAGGTGTTGAAGACTCTGTAGGTGTGCGAGTCCTTTCTGTAACCAAGCATAAAACCTTCATGTGCTTTCGGTGCAAATTTAGAACTATGGTGAGGATCTCTAATCTAGCATTTTGCACCGAAGACTTTGAGATAACTTACATTGGGTTTCTTGCCAGTCATGAGTTCATATGAAGTCTTCTTAAAGAATTTGTGAAGATATACCCTATTGATGATGTGGCAAGATGTATCAATTGCCTCAGGCCAGAAGCGACTAGGAGTCTTGTATTCATCAAGCATGGTGCAAGCCATCTCAACAAGAGTCATGTTCTTGGGCTCCATGACACCGTTCTACTAAGGAGTATATGGGGCATATAGCTCATGAGTAATACCAAGTTCATCAAGATTGGTGTTCTTGAACTCAGTACCATTATCACTCCTGATATGCTTGATCTTGACACCGAAGTTAGTTGAGGCCCTTGAAGGAAATCGTCTGAAGACATCCTGCACTTCATACTTGTACAGAATAATATGCACCCAAGTGTAACGAGAGTAATCATCAACAATGACAAAGCCATACAAACTTGAAGAATTTGTTAGTGTGGAATAATGAGTGGGGCCAAAGAGGTCCATGTGAAGCAATTTAAAGGGTCGAGTCGTGGTCATGATTGTCTTCGAGGGATGCTTGGATCTGGTCATCTTCCCAGACTCACAAGCACCACAGAGGTGGTCCTTGAGGAATTTGACACCTTCAATGCTAATGACGTGCTTTTTCTTCATGAGCGTGTGCAAGCTCCTCATACCAGCATGTCCAAGTCATCGATGCCACAGCCAACCTTCTGAGGACTTTGCAAGGAGGCACGTGGCAAGCTGAGGACCTGTAGAGAAATCAACACTATACAAGTCTCCTCTCCTAAAGCCTTCGAAGACTTTGGAATTGTCAGTTTCTATGATGACAACACAACGATATTTTCCAAATACGATCACCATATCAAGATCGCAAAGCATTGATACAGACATAAGGTTGAACCCGAGGGATTCAACAAGCATCACCTTATCCATGTGTCGGTACTTTGAGATTGCAACCTTACCTATACCCAATACCTTACTTTTTCCTTTGTCAGCGTAGGTGATATGCTTTAGATGAGATGGAGAAAGTGGCAAATTCATCAATAGATTCTTGTCACCAGTCATGTGGTTTGTGCATCCACTATCGAGGACCCACTCAGTAGCTTTTGGAGGTTCATCCTACAGATGAATTAGTACAACTTACGAACTCATATGCTTCAGAGTGAGGAATATGACATCAAATTCATCAGGCAGAATTTCATCACACAATATAGTGAGTAAAGCAGTGTGAGGATGTGAGAAATGAGGAATTCATTTCTACATGATTATCTTGCGTCCTTTCAAGCATTTCCTTAGGTCGCCAGAAAATTCATTAGATGTTGAAGTTTATTTAGAGACCTAACCCTGCATAAGAGATTAGTTCAATTTCTTCACCACCCACATCTGGAGGGGTGGCAAAGAGTTCATCATTCTGCGAGCACCATATGAGAAGGGAAGCATTGAAGCTAGTGCGCTTCGTTTCACAGGATGAGGGTGAGAGTACTCATATGAATAAGCAGAGAAATTCTTTGAGGACTTATGAACATAATGATTTGAAGAATAATGCACATATTTAGAACTCTTAGACTTTCCGTGTGAAATAGATGCGTTAGCATGAGCATGATATTTTTGACCATCTGAGGAATTTGGTCCAAGTGAAGACTTTGGTCCATATGAGGAATTTGATCTGGGGTTCCTGTTCTTCATGAGTAGTGTTGTGAGGACATTCACTTGAAGATTTTGTAAGCAGCTCTTGGGAACCCAGATTTTCTCCATAGGTGAACCGTTCCTGCAGTTAGTTCCAACAAATCTGGCAAATACTTCACCTTTCTAATTTTGAAGATTTTGTAGTTGGAGACAAGTGACTCATCAAAGGAATATGAAGTTTCACAAGTAAAGCCAGATAAAGTGGATGGATCTACAAGAGGTCCTTTCGCAACAACCCATGAGGTTTTGGGGTACTGCTCAGGTGTCTAGTAGGATCCATTAGCATTGAGTTTCCTCTCAAATGCAATACCCTCTTTCCTAGGGTTCCTGTTCAGAATCTGCTTTTTGAGGACATCACAAAGGGTTTGATGCCCTTTGAGACTTTTGTACATGCCTGTCACATACCTTCAACCCTGCATTTTCGTCAGTGATACTTGTGGTATCCTCAGATGAGGAATTTGTGACCACGGGAATAGTTGAAGAATTTGCAGCAATAGAAGCATTTGAACATTCAGGTGAAGAATTAGCAGTTTCACATTCGGTGCATTTCAAACAAGGTGGAACAAATTCTTCCTGAGCGGTACTGATCTGTTGAGCCAGTAAGGAATCGTTTTCCCTTTGGATATCCTCATGAGACACTCTTAGTTTCTCAAGATCTTGCTTTCTTTGAAGAAATTCGTAGGAAAGCTTCTCATGATCATCTAAGAGAGCATTATGATGACTCTGAAGGTTAACATACTTTGTCTGAAGACTTTTGAGATCGTCATACAGAGTTTGAGTTCGATCCACTTCCTAATTCAATAGATCATCTCTTTTGTCTAGCATTTTCTAAAGCTTTTCAAGTGCTCTTTTTTGCCTAGTGGCAATATTAGCAAGTTTGGCATAGCTAGGTTTCACATATTCATCACATTCACCATCACTTTATTCAGAGGAGGAGTGATGCTTATGTACCTTGGAACCTTTAGCCATGAAGCAATAGGTGGGAGCATAATCATCATTGTTGACGTCAAAGTCATTGGAGTAGTCATTTTCTTCATTGTTGAAGAACTTGCTGACGAAAGCAGTAGCGAGAGCAAGGCTAGCGAGACCATATTCAGATTCCACCTCAGATTCTTCCTCTTCTTCATATTCTTCAGATTCTTCTTCTGAGTCTATTTCCTTGACAATGAAAGTTCGAGCCTTTCTAGAACCATTATTCTTGCGAGTTGAGGACTTTGCGGATGAAGACTTTGCACATGAGGACTTTGAAGATTTCTTATTTTTCTTCGAGTCATTAGAATTGTCGTCCTTGTACTTCTTCTTCTTCTTCTTTGATTCTTTTTCCCAGAGAGGACATTCGGAAATAAAATGACCATATTTCTTGCATTTGTGATAAGTTCTCTTCTTGTAGTCACTTGAGGAATATGATTTCCTCAAGCCACCTTTTGATGACTTTCCAAATCCGCCTCTCTTGAGAACTTCTGGAATTTCGTCACGAGCATTGCTAGCTCTTGACTCAGTTCTTCAGGATCACCAAGGCTACTATCAGAATCTTCGCTTTCGGATGAGAAATTGCTTTTGCCTTCAGAGCACGAGATCTTCCATAGCTTGGCCCGTAGAGGTCTCTCTTCTCAGCTTGTTGGAATTCATGAGTATCGAGTCTCTCAAGAATATCAGCAGGATCAAGTGACTTGTGGTCTCCACGCTCTTGAATCATCAAAGACAGAGTATCGAATGAGGAATCAAGAGATCTCAGTAGTTTCTTCACCACTTCATGGTCGGTGATGTCAGTGGCACCAAGTGCTTGAAGCTCGTTGGAGATATCAATGAGACGATCAAAAGTTTGCTGAACATTCTCATTGTCGAGTCTTTTGAAGCGGTTGAAGAGATTGCGAAGAACATCAACACGAGACTCACGTTGAGTGGAAACACCTTCGTTTACTTTGGAAAGTGTCGTGGGAATGATCCTGACAATAGATGGTAGGGGTATGAATGGAGAGGGCAGAGTCCTAGCTACGACGAGGGTGTACACACAGATGTATGAGTTTAGGCCCCTCTCGTGGAGGTAACAGCCCTATGTCTCAGTGCTCGGGAGCTTTATGTCGAGTGGAATGTAGAGATTACAATAGTTTTCTTAACCCTTGTGCAGGAGGGGAGGGGCGACTTATATAGAGTTCGCTGCCCCTCATAATGTCCCCGCATCAATGGGTCTGGTCGTGGGGTGTAAAGTATGCCGTTACAGGTAACGTACGTAGTAAAAGCTATTAAGGGTCATTAAGCCAGCGTCTGCCCGTTGGGCTCTTGTTGATGGCTCCTGGTATTTTGGCGTCGAGTGAAGCAAGGTCCGTCGAGTGACACGTGACTGCCGAGTGAGAGCGGGAGTCTCCGAGTGGATTACTGTCGAGTGACTTTGAACGTCTCCAGGGATCCACTCGGAAGTTCATGCTTGATCTTCAAGTCCTCCCATGTGGTGTCCTTAGGTAGGGTATGTGGGCCTTGCCTAGGACCCTACCCCAGGTACATATCCTCCTCATTAGCCCCCGAATGGATCGGGGTTTGAGTGGTGGAAGGAGGTATCAACGTAGATCTTGAGTTAGTGTATCAAATCCTCCGAATGATATTTGGGATTTCCATGGAACTTGCGTCGATTGAACTCTGAGCATTAGCGTTCATTCAGGATCGACATGCAAAATCTTCCGAATGATATTCGGGTCTTCAACGAAATTTACGTCGATTGAATTCTTCTCCGCTCGCCTGGATCCATTCAGTCTTAAAAATGTCCGAGTGAATCGAGCGCATCTTGGTGAGGTGACGGATCAGTCTGACGGGCCCGGATTCTCGAGGATACGAAAATTTGGGAAGCGCGCGCATGCGCGGAGATGACGCCACGATCAGGGCAAGTGGAGGCACGACGCCTCGATTCTCGTGCCGGTCATCTCGCCACGCACTGGGCGCCGTCAGTGGTTGGCGTGTGCGGTTATCTCGCAGGCCCGCCGGTCAGTGAGATACTCGGCAGCATATAAAGCATTCTGAGCCGCGGAGTGCACAGTACCTTTCGCTGATTCTCTCTCTCTTCCTCCGCCTCCTCTGCTCCCTAACACAGCACACCGCTCTCCTCCGACCAGAGCCGCTGCTCCGATGACGAAGAACGCGACGGAGAAGCTGGAGCGCGCAAAGAAGGGGACGTCAAAGCTCAATGGCAAGAAGCCCTCGACCGCTCGGTTCACCGCGCCCGCGGGGTGGATGCATGGGGATTTTATCCCCTCTGTTGTCACCCGCGCCGACCTCGAGGGCCTCGTCTCTGATGGGCTGGTGGCGGATGGCTCCTGGAGGTTGCCGAGGGAGGAGCGCGAGCCAGAGCCGCGCGACGGAGAGCGGGTTCTTCTCCTCTCCCATGTAGAAAGAGGTTTCTCCATGCCACCCCACCCATTCTTTCGGGGATTTCTGAATTTCTTTGGTGCGTAGTTGCATCACTTTCCGCCGGACACCATGGCATACTTGTCTGCATTCATCACCTTGTGCGAGTGTTTCCTGGGGTGCTCTCCCCATTGGGGGTTGTTTAAGCATCTCTTCACGATCAGATCGCAGACTGTGAAGAAAATCCTTGCCGCCGACGGGAAGACTCACGTGCTCCAGTTGTGTGGAGGCTTAGGGATCCAGAAAAGGCAACGTAGTTCCTTTCCTGCCATTACTCTTCCCGAGTCTATCCGAGGCTGGCAGTCGACCTAGTTCTACTACAAAGATGTAGCGCCATCCAACATGTCGACTGGTCTTCCCCCGTTTTCACCTGACCAACCCGCTACCCCAAGTCCATGAAGGTGACCGACGAGGAGCATGTCCAAGTAGGTATCCTAGTCGAGGCAGTGGTTCAACTGATCCGGGGCGGGGTGACAGGCATGGATCTGCTTGAAATGTTCCTCGGTCAACGTATACAGCCAGTCCAGGCCAGAGACCACACCATGTGACACTACTCAGGCCTGGGAGACTCGACCAGGACGCATCCAGAAGAAGTTACATAGGAGACTGTCAAGCAGTGGCTTCGGAGCATCACTGGGGCTTGTGACAACCCCTTAGGAGCCAAGAGGATCCGACCTTACTCGGCTGAAAACCCACCGAAGAACCTGGTGAGATGTGTGATGTCGACTGATACATTTATACTGTCGAGTGATGTATTGACTTGTGGTCTGACTCTGTTGTTTGAATTATGCAGGAATGGACGAACCATGTGCATGACGGCGTGGTGAGCGAGGGCGGCAGCGTGGACGGCGACAGACTTTCCGACTCTGAGGATGAATATGAAGATTCCGGCAAAGAGGAAGGAGTCGAGTCGCCCCCTCATCACGAAGGCCGCACTAAGGCCCTCCATGACCCGGCAACTGCTGAGGACAAGGACCCGGGCCCAAGCGAGAAGAACCCAAAGTAGAGCCACCCATCAACTGTCGAGTCAAACGAAAGACTGGACAAGCAGCCCAAGCAAGCCACCTCCAAGCCCCGCAAAGCACTGCCCCGTATGAGGGTGGCCGTACCTATCGTCTCCACGTAAGTGTTCATTTCTGAATTGTTCCGTCAACTGAAGTCTTGAGTTATATCTGAGTGAAAGCTGTCTAATCCATCAGAGCTGCAACATCTGTGACCTCGCCTCGTCGAGATGAAGAGGACGCAATGGATGTTGATACCATTGACGCTGCCACTTCTCATAGAGGTAAGAAAGTTGTTAGTTTTTCCGAATATGACTCGACACATGCAGATGTTGATGTTGTCGATTTTTGGAGAGGTCATTCAAGTGGAGGACGACGGGGGACTGCTGGATACTTCGCGCGCTCGCACCCGAAGGGCATCATCGTCGTAAGCACCTCAGCGCTCAACTGCGGAGTCTTCCCAGAGGAGAGGTGACTCGATGCGACCCAGGGTTGAGCCTGCAATGCCTTCGTCGCATGCTACTGTTGGAAATATGCCCTAGAGGCAATAATAAATTAGTTATTATCATATTTCCTTGTTCATGATAATCGTTTATTATCCATGCTATAATTGTATTGATCGGAGACTTAAATGCATGTGTGGATACATAGACAAAACCATGTCCCTAGTGTGCCTCTAATGGACTAGCTCGTTGATCAAAGGATTGTTAAGGTTTCCTAGCCATGGACATGAGATGTCATTTGATAACGGGATCACATCATTAGGAGAATGATGTGATGGATAAGACCCAAACTACAAACATAGCATATGATCGTGTCAGTTTATTGCTACTGTTTTCTGCATGTCAAGTATATGTTCCTATGACCATGAGATCATGCAACTCACGGATATCGGAGGAGTGCCTTGTGTGTATCAAACGTCGCAACGTAACTGGGTGACTATAAAAGTGCTCTACAGGTATCTCCGATGGTGTGTGTTGAGTTGGCATGGATCGAGACTGGGATTTGTTACTCCGTGTGACGGAGAGGTATCTCGGGGCCCACTCGATAATGCAACATTACAATAAGCCTTGCAAGCAATGTGACTAATTGTTAGTTGCGGGATCTTGTATTACGGAACGATTAAAGAGACTTGCCGGTAACGAGGTTGAACTAGGTATGGAGATACCGACGATCGAATCTCGGGCAAGTAACATACCGAAGAACAAAGGGAACTTTATACGGGATTAACTGAATCCTTGACATAGAGGTTCGACCGATAAAGATCTTCATAGAATATGTAGGAACCAATGTGGACGTCCAGGTCCCGCCATTGGTTATTGACCGTAGAGGTGTCTCGGTCATGTCTACATAGTTCTCGAACCCGCAGGGTCTGCACACTTAAGGTCGGTGACGTTTCGGTAGTGTAGAGTTATGTATGGTGGTGACCGAAGGTTTTTCGGAGTCCCGGATGAGATACCGGACGTCACGAGGAGCTCCGGAATGGTCCGGAGGTAAAGATTCATATATAGGAAGTCCCAGTTTGGTTTCCGGAAAAGTTTCGGGCTCATCAGTAGTGTATCGGGAGTGCCGGTAGTGTACCGGGAGTGCCGGTAGTGTACCGGGAGACCTCCGGGAGGGGTACTTCGACCCCAAGAGGTCCATGGGCTGTGGGAGAGTATTAACCAGCCATTAGTGGGCTGGTAAAACAGCCACAAAGGCCCATGGCGCAGGAGAGAAAGTCCTAAAGCAAAAGGTGGAAAATCAGCCAATAGGAGGCAATCCTACTCCAACTAGGATTGGAGGTGAAGTAGGATTGCTTCCCACCTCCTATTTTGGCCGAACCAAAGGCCTTGGCTGCCTCTCCTCTCCTCTCCTCCTATATATACTAGTGGATTGGGTGGTTTTTTGGACAGAATTTCCGGCCACGTGCTACCCGTTTCACCGGTGCATAGTTTCTCCTCTAGATCGGTTTTCCGCAGCGCTTAGGCGAAGCCTTGCCGGAATCACTCCACCACCATCACCAGAGCGCCGTCATGCTGCCGGTGAACTCTCTCTCCTCTCCACCTCCTCTTGCTGGATCAATACGGTGGAGATCTTCATCAAGCTGCACGTGTGCTGAACACGGAGGTGCCGTCCGTTTGGCGCTAGATCGGAAGGACCGTGATCGAGATCGCGAGACGGTTCGTGATGAGATCGCGAAACGGATCGTGATGAGTTCGTAGGACAGATCATGATCAAGATCGCGGGACGGATCGTGATGAGTTCACGGGACGGATCGTGATTGGATCGCGGGACGGATCGTGATGAGATCGCGGGACGCTCGGCGATTTGGATCGCGAAGATGTTCGACTACACCAACCGCGTTTCTTAAACGCTTCCCTCTTAGCAATCTACAAGGGTATGTAGATCCACTCTCCCTCTCGTAGATGCTCATCACCATGGATAGGTTTGCGTGTGCGTAGGAAATTTTTTGTTTCCCATGCGACGTTCCCCAACAGTGGCATCATGAGCTAGGTTGATGGTTCGATGAGATCTCGAGTAGAACACAAAAGGTTTGTGGGCGTTGATGCTTAGATTGCTTCCTCCCTTGGTCGGATTTTGGTTCAGCGGGATTGTGAGATGAAGCGGCCCGGACCAACATTACTCATACGCTTACGAGAGACCGGTTCCCTCAACGCAACTTGTTGCCTAGATGGCTTGCGGGTGACAGTTTCTCTCACTTTAGTTGGATCGGATCCGACAAAGGCGGTCCTTAAGAAGGTTGAAAAGCAATCTATGTATCACCATTGTGGTTTATGCATAGGTGAGAATTGTTCTTGCTAGATACCCGTAGCAGCCACGTAAAACATGCAACAACAATTAGAGGACGTCTAACTTGTTTTTGCAGGGTATGTTGTGATATGATATGGCCAATTACATGATGTGATATATGTGATGTATGAGATGATCATGTGATGTATAGATTATCACGACTTGCATGTCGATGAATACGACAACCGGCAGGAGCCATAGGGTTGTCTTTAATTATTGTATGACCTGCGTGTCAATCATTAAGCGCTATGTAATGCTTTACTTTATCGCTACGGTAGCAATAGTAGTAGAAGCATGCAGGGCGTGACAACCCCAATGGCAACACATTGATGGAGATCAAGATGATGGAGATCATGGTGTCATGCCGATGACGATGGAGATCATGCCGGTGCTTTCATGATGGCGATCAAAAGCACAAGATCATGGCCATATCATGTCACTTATGATTTGCATGTGATGTTAATCCTTTTATGCACCTTGTTTTGCTTAGGACGACAGTAGCATTATAAGGTGATCCCTCACGTAATTTCAAGATAAATTGTGTTCTCCCCGAGTGTGCACCGTTGCGAAAGTTTGTCGTGTTGAGACACCACGTGATGATCGGGTGTGATAGACTCTACGTTCACATACAACGGGTGCAAGCCAGTGTTGCACACGCAGAACACTCGGGTTAAACTTGATGAGCCTAGCATGTACAGACATGGCCTCGGAACACGAGAGACTGAAAGGTCGAACATGAGTCATATTGTAGATATGATCAACATAATGATGTTCACCATTGCAGCCACCTCAACTCACGTGATGATCGGACTTGAGTTGGTGAATTTGGATCATGTATCACTCGAATGATCGGAGGGATGTCAATTTGAGTGGGAGTTCTTAAGTAATATGATTAATTGAACTCATTATCATGAACATAGTCAAAGTGTCTTTGCAAATTATGTTGTATATTACTAGCTCACACTGTAGCTCCCTTGTAGTTTTATATGTTCCTAGAGAAATAGTATTGAAAGATGATGGTAGCAATATTGCGGACTGGGTCTGTGATCTTAGGATTGTCCTCTTTGCTGCACAGAAGGCTTATGTCCTTAATGCACGGCTCGGTGCGCCGACCCCCTCTAGCGTCGTCTGTAGATGTTGTGAACATCTGACAGGCACGTTCCGATGACTACTTGATAGTTTAGTGCGTCATGCATTATGGCTTAGAATTGAGGCTCCAAAATGTTTTGAACGTCACGGAACATATGAGATGTTCTAGGAGCTGAGATTGTGATCTCAGGCTCGTGCCCGTGTTGCGAGATATGTGATCTCCAACAAGATTCTTTGCCTGTAAGATGAAGGAGAATAGCTCAACCGTTGAGCATGTACTCAGATTGTCTGGGTACTACAATCGCTTGAATCAAGTGGGATTTGATCTTCCAGATAAGATAGTGATTGATATAGTTCTCCAAGTCACTGTCACTAAGCTACTAGAACTTGGTGATGAACTATAAATTGTCAGGGATAGAAATAATGATTCCTGAGCTGTTCGCGATGTTTGACACCGCGAAGGTAGAAATCAAGAAGGAGCGTCAAGTGTTGATGGTTAATCAAACCACTAGTTTCGAGAAGGGCAAGAGCAAGGAGGGAAACTTCATGGATAGCAAGTCAGTTGCTGCTCTAGTGAAGCAACCCGAAGTTGAACTCAAACCCGAGACTAAGTGCTTCTGTTATGAGGTGAGCGGTCGCTAAAGCGGAACAACCCTAGATACTTGGTAGATAAGAAGGCTGGCAAAATCGACAGAAGTATATTTGATATACGAGTTATTGATGTGTACCTTGCTAGTACTCCTAGTAGCACCTAGGTATTGGATACCGGTTCGGTTGCTAAATGTTAGTACCTCAAAATAAAAGCTACGGAATAAACGGAGAACTAGCTAAGGGTGAGGTGACGATGTGTGTTGGAATTGTTTCCGAGGTTGATGTGATCAACATTGCACACTCTCTCTACCTTCAGGATTAGTGGCGAACCTAAATAAATGTTATTTGGTGTTTTGCGTTGAGCATGAACATGATTAGATCACGTTTATTTCAATACGGTTATTCATTTAAGTTAGGGAATAATGGTTATTCTGTTTACATGTATAATACCTTCAATGGTCATGCACCCAGTGAGAATGGTTTGTTGAAATCTTGATCGTAGTAATACACATGTTCATAACATTGATGTCAAAAGATACAAAGTTAATAATGATAGTACCACATACTTGTGGCACTGCCGCAAAATGTCATATTGGTATAAAGCGCATGAAGAAACTCCATGCTGATGGATCTTTGGACTCATTCGATTTCGAATCGGTTGAGACATGCGAACCATGCCTCTTGGGCAAGATGATTGAAGGACCCCGTTGGATGGAGCGGGCAAGTGATTCATTGGAAATGATACATTTTGATGTATGCAATCTAGTGAGTCTTGTAGCGTGCAGTGGATATCGTTATTTTCTTACCTTCACTGATGATTTGAGTAGATATAGTGTATATATACTTAATGAAACACAAGTCTGAATCGTTTGAAAGGTTCAAGAAAATTCAGAGTGAAGTTTAAGATCATCGTGACAAGAAGATAAAAATGACTGCGATATGATCGTGGAGGTGAATATCCGAGTTACGAGTTTGGCATACAACTTAAGACAATGTGAAATTTGTTTCACAACTAATGCCACCTAGAACACCATAGTGTGATGGTGTGTCCGAACATCATAGTCATGCTCTATTGGATATGGTGCGTGTTGTGATGTCTCTTATCGTTTTACTACTATAATTTTGGGGTTATGCATTAGAGACAACTACATTCACTTTAAATAGGGCACCATCTAAATCCGTTGAGATGACACCGTGTGAATTATGGTTTGATAGAAACCTAAGCTATCATTTCTTAATGTTTGGGGCTGCGATGCTTGTGTGGAAAATGTTTTCACCTAATGAGGTCGAACCCAAGGCGGACAAATGCATCTTCATAGAAACCCTAAGATAAGTTGGGTGAACCTTCAATCTCAGATCCTAGTGCAAAGTGTTTGTTGCTTAAATGGATCCTTTCTCGAGGAAATGTTTCTCGTAAAAGAATTGAGTGGGAGGAAGATAGAACTTGATGAGGTTGTTAAACCTTTGTTCAACCAGAGAGTAGCGCAGCGCAGAAAGATGTTTCTGTGAAGCCTACGTTAGTTGAAGAGGAAGTTAATGATGATGATCATGAAGCTTCAGGATCAAGTTACTATCAAACTTCGTAGGTCGACAAGGATGTGTACTGCTCCTAAGTGGTATGACAACTCTGTCTTGGAGATCATGTTGTTGGACAACGATGAACCTACGAGCTATGGAGAAGCGTTGATAGGCCCGGATTCCGACAAATGGTTGGAGGCCATGAAATCCGAGATAGGATCCATGTATGAAAACCATGTGTAGACTTTGGTAGACTTGCTCGTTGGACGGCAGGTCGTTGAGTACAAATGTATCTTTAAAATGAAGACAGACACTGATGGTGAATGTCACTATTTGTAAAGCTCGACTTGTTGCAAAGATGTTTGTGACAAGTTCAAGGAGTTGACTACGATGAGACTTTCTCACTCGTAGTGGTGCTAAAGTCTGTTGGAATTATGTTAGCAGTTGTTGTGTTTTCAATTATGAAATCTGGCAGATGGATGTCAAAACATCGTTTCCTTAACGGTTTACTCGAGGAAAGGTTGTATGTGATACAACCAGAAGGTTTTGTCAGGCCTAAGGATGCTAAAAGGTGTGCAAGCTTCGGTGATCCTTCCATGGACTGAAGCAAGCATATCGGAGTTGGAATATATGCTTTGATGAGGTGATCAAAGTTTTGATGGTTATACAAAGTTTACGAGAAACTTGTATTTGCAATAAAGTGAGTGGGAGCACTATAGAATTTCTGATATGTATATGTGGATGACATATTGTTGTTCAGAAATAATGTAGAGTTTCTTGAAAGCATAAAATGGTTATTTGGAAAGTGATTTTCAAAGGAAGACCTGGATAAAGCTACCAAATTGTTGAGCATCAAGATCTATAGAGATAGATCAAGATGACTTGATGAGACTTTCAATGAGTACATACCTTGACAAAGATTTTGAAAGAGTTCAAAATGGATCAGTCAGAGAAAGAGTTCTCGCCTGATTTGTAAGGTGTGAAGTTGAGTGAGACTCAAAGCTCGACCACGGCAGAAGGAAGAGAAAGGACGAACGTCGTCCCCTATGCCTTAGCCATAGGCTCTGTATAGTATGTCATGCTGTGTACCGCACCTGTGTGTGCCTTGCCATGAGTCTGTCAAGGGGTACAAGTGTGGTCCAGGAGTGGATCACTTGACAGCGGTCGGAATTATCCTTAGTAACCAGAGGACTAAGGAAATGTTTCTTGATTATGGAGGTGACAAAGAGTTCATCGTAAAGAGTTACGTCGATGCAAGCTTTAACACCTATCCGGATGACTAGTAGTAGTAATCTGGATACGTATAGTGGAGCAGCCATTTGGAAATAGTACCAAGTGGAGTGTGGTAGCAGTGTTTACGGTTTGACATAGAGATTTGCAAAGTACACACGGATCTGAATATCGCAGACCCGTTGACTATAAGACCTCTCTCACATGCAAAGCATGATCGAGCCCCAGAACTCATTGGGTGTTAGATTCATAACAATGCGAATCACATGGTGATGTGAACTAGATTATTGACTCTAGTGCAAGTGGGAGACTGTTGGAAATATGCCCTAGAGGCAATAATAAATTAGTTATTATCATATTTCCTTGTTCATGATAATCGTTTATTATCCATGCTATAATTGTATTGATCGGAGACTTAAATGCATGTGTGGATACATAGACAAAACCATGTCCCTAGTATGCCTCTAATGGACTAGCTCGTTGATCAAAGGATGGTTAAGGTTTCCTAGCCATGGACATGAGATGTCATTTGATAACGGGATCACATCATTAGGAGAATGACGTGATGGATAAGACCCAAACTACAAACATAGCATATGATCGTGTCGGTTTATTGCTACTGTTTTCTGCATGTCAAGTATATGTTCCTATGACCATGAGATCATGCAACTCACGGATATCGGAGGAGTGCCTTGTGTGTATCAAACGTCGCAACGTAACTGGGTGACTATAAAGGTGCTCTACTGGTATCTCCGATGGTGTCTGTTGAGTTGGCATGGATCGAGACTGGGATTTGTTACTCCGTGTGTCGGAGAGGTATCTCGGGGCCCACTTGGTAATGCAACATCACAATAAGCCTTGCAAGCAATGTGACTAATTGTTAGTTGCGGGATCTTGTATTACGGAACGAGTAAAGAGACTTGCCGGTAACGAGGTTGAACTAGGTATGGAGATACCGACGATCGAATCTCGGGCAAGTAACATACCGAAGAACAAAGGGAACTTTATACGGGATTAACTGAATCCTTGACATAGAGGTTCGACCGATAAAGATCTTCATAGAATATGTAGGAACCAATGTGGACGTCTAGATCCCGCCATTGGTTATTGACCGTAGAGGTGTCTCGGTCATGTCTACATAGTTCTCGAACCCGCAGGGTCTGCACACTTAAGGTTCGGTGACGTTTCGGTAGTGTAGAGTTATGTATGGTGGTGACCGAAGTTTGTTCGGAGTCCTGGATGAGATCCAGGACATCACGAGGAGCTCCGGAATGGTCTAGAGGTAAAGATTCATATATAGGAAGTCCCAGTTTGGTTTCCGGAAAAGTTTCGGGCTCAGCGTAGTGTACCGGGAGTGCCGGTAGTGTACCGGGAGACCTCCGAGAGGGGTACTTCGACCCCAAGAGGTCCATGGGCTGTGGGAGAGTATTAACCATCCCTTAGTGGGCTGGGAAAACAGCCACAAAGGCCCATGGCGCAGGAGAGAAAGTCCTAAAGCAAAAGGTGGAAAATCAGCCAATAGGAGGCAATCCTACTCCAACTAGGATTGGAGGTGAAGTAGGATTGCTTCCCACCTCCTATTTCGGCCGACCCAAAGGCCTTGGCTGCCTCTCCTCTCCTCTCCTCCTATATATACTAGTGGATTGGGTGGTTTTTTTGGACAGAATTTCTGGCCACGTGCTATCCGTTTCACCGGTGCACAGTTTCTCCTCTAGATCGGTTTTCCGCAGCGCTTAGGCGAAGCCCTGCCGGAATCACTCCACCACCATCACCGGAGCGCCGTCATGCTGCCGGTGAACTCTCTCTCCTCTCCACCTCCTCTTGCTGGATCGATACGGTGGAGATCATCATCAAGCTACACGTGTGCTGAACGCGGAGGTGCCGTCCGTTCGGCGCTAGATCGGAAGGACCGTGATCGAGATCGCGAGACGGTTCGTGATGAGATCGCGAAACGGATCGTGATGAGTTCGCGGGACAGATCGTGATCAAGATCGCGGGACGGATCGTGATGAGTTCACGGGACGGATCGTGATTGGATCGCGGGACGGATCGTGATGAGATCGCGGGACGCTCGGCGATTTGGATCGCGAAGATGTTCGACTACACCAACCGCGTTTCTTAAATGCTTCCCGCTTAGCGATCTACAAGGGTATGTAGATCCACTCTCCCTCTCGTAGATGCTCATCACCATGGATAGGTTTGCGTGTGCGTAGGAATTTTTTTTGTTTCCCATGCGACGTTCCCCAACAGCTCCTCCAACCGTCTCGACCGTTGTGACGTTGGCTCCGACCGGACCTCTTCAAGCTGCCCCAGCTTCTCTAGCGACTGCGCTGAAGCCACCTACGCCGGCCTTCCCTTTGCATCGCACCTCGGAAGACCAAACCGGAGCTGCAAAGGAAGCCATGATCCAGACGGAGCAGCTCATGCTGAGGACCAAGGAGGCGTACGAGGCCAGCAAACTGGCTTTTGATGTCAGTGCAGCCCTCCGCACCAATGTCCGAGTAAGTTCGACTGTAAGTCCATTGTTGATTGAATTATTCTTTACTTGGCTACCGAACACCCATTGGGTGATTGCCGTAGAATGTTTGAACTTCCTCTAGTCGAATATATCTGATCGTAGTCGAGTAGGACTAGGATTGGTAGTACATGCAGTATTGTTGTCTCTCGACATGTCGAGTGTGTTTTCTGACGAGTTACTCGATGGATCGAGAGTTAACCGTCTCAGTGGAGGCGCTCTTAGCACACCCACTGGGTATAGTCCCCGAGACCGCTGTCGATTGCTTGCATCGACAGGGGTCTTAGAGTCTATTGTATACAGGATACACTTCACCTTGAATCACACCATTCCGCATCTTCCTTGCAGGTTTCATGGATATTAATTACAAACCATGATATGACGCTACATAAGGATAGGCTGCACTCCATAGAGTAGGGTGGGTGCGTCACTCGACGGGTTGAGTGTCACGACATGGCTGACCTTGTCGAGTGTGTTTTCTGACGAGTTACTCGACGAATTGAGAGTTAACCATCTTAGTGGGGGCGCTCTTAGCGCACCCACTGGGTGTAGTTCTCGAGACCTCTGTCGAGTGCTTGTGTTGGTAGGGGTCTTAATAGAGATAGCTTTCTGTTTGAATTTGTTTATGGCATGCGGAGCGCCAGAGCCACTCGATGTGTCGAGTGGACTTTCTTTTTGAATTCTTCCAACATGGGCATTTGCTGGTCTTAATAACTCAGTCGACTGTCCAAGAACTCCTTGCTGATTGAACTCCTGTCTTTTGTTGGTTCCAAACGGCTTGCGAACTTGGGACGCAGTACAAGGAGATGGAGGAGGAGAAGAACCAATTGCAGGTGGACTTGGCGGTTGCCAACAACGCCCTGGAATGAGCACGTGCTGAACTGAAGTCTCTGGGAGGTATTAAGTGCCGACTGTCAGCATTCCCATCTTCCCCTTTTCATGTTTTGAACCGAGTGCTCTCGCTCGAACAGACGTGCGCAATGAAAACCGTCGACTCCAAGCGCGACTCAACAATGTTGTTTCTTTAGATTCCATGAAGAGGGCACTGGAGGAGAAGGACAAAGCACTTGCTGACGCCCAACAAGTCGCCAAGGACAATACTGAAGTTGCAGAGCGAAGTTGGCCGCCGTCCAGAAACTGGAAGAGGAGAATGCCAAGCTGAAGCAGGAGCATGCGGATCTTGTCAAGAAGGCCGAGCAACTAACCAAGAGGAGCAATGGCCTGGAGAGGCATCTGGGTGAATTCTCAAGGAAGATGTATCTTCTACTCGACGGTGAGTATTTCTTGTCGACTGACATTTGCAATAAATTTTTGAGGGTTGCAGCTCACCGATTCCCCTTCTTCAATCAGAATTCTGCCAGGACTTTGAAAAGGAAATAGAGGAGATTGAGCCCATGCTTGACCCCACCAAGTTGCCAGTTGCTGATGCGGTGGCGATGAACATGCTGCGGCTTAACTTTCGGCTCCAGGGTGCCCAGGCCTATATTGCTCGACTGAAATATGTCATGGAAAGAATCGACAAGGAGCTATGGCCTGAGGACACTCTTCAGCTCGACCTCAACTCCATGATGGCTTGCCTGAACGAACTTCCCAGTCGAGTGCAAGCTTGGAAAAATATTGCTGCTCGTTGCAGGGCCGACATGGCGTTGTCTCTGGTCAGGGTCCATTGTAGGGACGTGAGGGAGGAGAAGCTGAAGGAGCTCCAAGAGGTAAACACGAAGAAACTCCAGTTCAAGGACTTCATGGAAACCTTCATCAAGGCAGCCACCAGAATCGCCGACGGCATCGACCTTGATACTTTTGTCGAGCCTGCCAGTCCGTCGCCTGCCTAGAAACTTGAGTCTTTGGAAAAAACAATTAAATTTGCCTCAGTATGCCGAGTGGAACTTATCCCTTAAAACTTTATTCAGGCCTTAGGCCTGAGCACATTTGCTTGTGCACAAGACATTTATTCGTGGTTTTATCCTTTGGATTTTGCTCGCGCTTTGGCTTTCAATCGTCTGTTCAACCGCTTTAGTTTTTTACTTATGCGAAATGTATTCGCAGCTAAGCCCCCGAGCGTGAGGATCACTCATCACTCGGAGTATTTTGAACTTAGGCGAATGTCGATTCGCATCTATGCTATCGAGTGAATGGATTACCATCGCCTCGATGAGGTTTTTAACTTAGGTGAATTGTATTCGCAGCTAAGCCCCCCCGAGCGTGAGGATCGCTCATCACTCAGAGTATTTTGAACTTAGGCGAATGTCGATTCGCATCTAAGCTGTTGAGTGAATGGATTACTATCCAGTCGACGAGGTTTTTAACTTAGGCGAATTGTATTTGCAGCTAAGCCCCCCGAGCATGAGGATCGCTCATCACTCGGAGTATTTTGAACTTAGGCGAATGTCGATTCGCATCTAAGCTGTCGAGTGAATGGATTACTATCCAGTCGACGAGGTTTTTAACTTAGGCGAATTGTATTCGTAGCTAAGCCCCCCGAGCGTGAGGATCGCTCATCACTCGGAGTATTTCGAACTTAGGCGAATGTCGATTCACATCTAAGCTGTCGAGTGAATGGATTACCATCGTCTCGACAAGTTTTTTAACTTAGGCGGATTGTATTCGTAGATAAGCCCCCGAGCGTGAGGATCGCTCATCACTCGGAGTATTTTGAACTTAGGCGAATGTCGATTCGCATCTAAGCTATCGAATGAATGGATTACCATCGTCTCGACGAGTTATTTTATTATTATTTTGAACCTAAGCGAAGACGGATTCACGGATAGGCCATCGAGTGAATGGACTGCTATCCACCCGACATGGTTTTTTAACTTAGGCGAAACATGTTTCGCAGCTAAGCCCCCGAGTGCGAGGATTGCTCGTCGCTCGGAGTATCCCCAAGTAAATAACCACACAGTTGGAATTGACGAGGTATTAATTGCAGAGGCACAAATTGCATTGATGAAGAACTCTTATTACATCAGAAAACTAATGTCTCAAGTGCAAAAACATCGAAGCAGGTCTGCATTCCAAGCTCGTGGCCCATCCGTCTGCTTCATAAGACTATATAAGTGATAAGCTCCATTGTTTAGCACCTTGGTGACTACAAAAGGGCCTTCCCATGCAGGGGCTAGCTTGTGAGGTCGGTGCTGATTCACTCAGAGCACCAAATCTCCTTCATGGAACGCTCGGCTTCTGACATTCCTTGCGTGGAAGCACTGCAAGTCTTGCTGATAGGCTGTGGTCCGGATCAGAGCCATCTCACGCTCTTCTTCCAGAAGATCTACCCCATCTTGCCTGGCTTGCTCGGCTTCAGCTTCAGAATATAGCTCCACTCGAGGAGAATTGTGGGCCAAGTCACTCAGCAGTATAGCTTCAGCGCCATAGACAAGGAAGAAAGGATTTCATCCAGTTGACCGATTAGGTGTTGTTCTCAACCCCCACAAAACAGACGGCAGCTCAGTTACCCACGCACCAGCGACATGATCCAAATTGCGCATGAGACGAGGCTTCAGACCTTGCAGAATGAGACCGTTAGCCCGCTCAACTTGCCCATTGGTTTGAGGATGTGCAACGGAAGCGTAATCCACTCGGGTGCCTTGGGAGTTACAGAATCTCCTGAATTCTTCCGAGTCAAAATTAGTGCCATTGTCCGTGATGATGCTGTGGGGAATGCCGAACCGGATAATGATCTCCCTCATGAACGTGACCCCCGTGTGGGAATTCAGCTTCTTGATGGGCTTTGGCTTCAATCCACTTGGTGAACTTGTCGACTGCTACCAACAGGTGGGTGAATCCTCCTTTTCCGGGTCAGAAAAGGCCAACCATGTCGAGCCCCCAAACCGCAAACGGCCAGGCGAGTGGAATTGTCTTCAAAGCAGACGCTGGCTTGTGTGACAGGTTTGCATAGAACTGACAGCCTTCGCAATGGTCAACAATGTCCTTAGCCATTTCATTAGCCCGTGGCCAATAAAACCCCGCTCGGTATGCTTTAGCGATGATCGCCCTTGAAGACGCATGGTGTCCGCAAGTTCCCGAGTGGATTTCATCTAGAATCATTCGACCTTCCTCAGGTGAAATGCAGCGCTGGGTGACACCAGACACACTTTCTCTGAAAAGCTGATCACCCATCACAGTGAAAGCTTTGGACCTGCGCACAATCTGTCGAGCCTCTGCTTCATCTTCAGGAAGCTCCTGTCTGAGGATATAGGCTATGTACGGTACAGTCTAGTCGGGAATGATAACTAGCACCTCCATGACCAGGTCAATCACAGCAGGAACATCGACTTCAGTCGAGTTAGAGGAGCTTAAGGTTTGCGGGGGCTCTTCAGTGAAGGGATCCTCTTGAATCAAAGGAGTGTGCAAATGCTCCAGGAACACTCCGCTGGGGACAGACCGTCGAGTGGAAACAATCTTGGATAGCTCATCAACTGCCTGATTTTTTAGTGGAGGAACGTGGTGAAGTTCCAGACCTTCAAATTTCTTCTCCAGCTTCCGGACTACATTGTAGTATCCAGTCATAGCAGGGTTTCTAACATCCCACTCTTTCATCACTTGATTCACCACCAAATCTGAGTCGCCATAAACCATCAAGCGCTTGACGTCGAGCGAAATAGCCATGCGCAACCCGTACAAAAGTGCTTCATACTCTGCTTCATTATTGGAGGAATCAAAGTGAATTTGCAAGACATAGCTAAGCTTGTCGCCTCTGGGGGATATGAGAACGACGCCAGCACCGGACCCATTCAACATTTTGGAGCCGTCGAAGAACATTGTCCAATGCGCCGAGTGAACTTGGATAGGATGTTGTTGTTTGATCCACTCGGCCATGAAATCTGCCAATGCTTGGGACTTGATTGCCTTCTTGGCCTCGAATCTGATGTCGAAGTGTCCCAGCTCAATTGCCCATTTAGCCACTCGACCTGATGCGTCGCGATTATTGAAAATCTCTGATAAAGGTGCATCACTAACGACTGAGATCGAATGGTCTTGGAAATAATGTGCCACCTTCTTCGCTGATAAGTAAATACCATACACCAGCTTCTGATAATGAGGATATGTCTGCTTTGAGGGGGACAAAACTTTCGAGACATAATAGACTGGCTGCTGAACCTTATAGGCTTTGCCTTCCTCTTCTCGCTCGACAGTCAGCACTATACTAACGACCTGATTTGTGGCCGCGATGTACATGAGCAAGGGCTCTTTGCTGGCAGGAGCGGCAAGCACCGACTGGGTGGACAGCAGGGCTATGAGCTCAACAAACGCTGCTTCGGCTTTAGGAGTCCAGTCGAATGTGTCTGATTTCTTCATCAACCGATACAAGGGCAGAGCCTTCTCACCAAGACGAGAAATGAATCGACTCAATGCCGCCAAGCAACCTGTGAGCTTCTGAACATCATGCACTCGCACAGGAGTCTTCATACGGGTAATGGCGCTGATCTTCTCGGTATTGACATCAATTCCTTGTTCGGAAACGAGAAAACCGAGTAACTTGCCGCCAGGGACACCGAAGGTACATTTTGCCGGATTCAGCTTTATGTCGAATCGCCTCAGATTGGCGAATGTCTTAGCCAAGTCAGCCAGCAGGTCGGAACCTTTGCGGGACTTGACCACCATATCGTCCATGTACGCCTCGACATTCTGAGGGATCTGGTCGAGTAAACATTTCTGAATCATGCGCATAAAAGTAGCGCCGGCATTCTTGAGACCAAAAGGCATGGTGATGTAGCAGAAACACCCAAACGGGGTGATGAAGGCTGTTTTTATTTCATCTGGGCCAAACAGACGGATCTAATGGTACCCAGAATAGGCATCCAAAAACGATAATCGCTCGCACCCCGCTGTCAAGTCAACAATCTGATCTACACGGGGGAGCAGAAAATGGTCTTTCTGACACACCTTATTAAGATGTTTGAAGTCAATGCACATGCGCAACGACTTATCTTTCTTGGGCACCATCACAACATTCAAGAGCCACTCGGAGTGGTAAATCTCCCGATGAACTTGGCTTGCAAGAGACGGGCCACTTCTTCTCCGATTGCCTTGCGCTTCTCAGCCGCGGATCGACGCAAATGCTCCCTAACGGGCTTGGCCTTCGGATCCACTCGCAGACGGTGCTCATCTAGCTCCCTGGGAATTCTCGGCATGTCAGCAGGCTGCCATGCAAAGATATCCCAGTTCTCACGGAGGAACTGGATGAGCTCGGCTTCCTATTTGCTATCGAGTGTTGTCGAGATATTTGTCGGGGCAACAGTTGGATTCGTCGGGTGAATGTGCACCTTCTTCACTTCTCCTGCCGACTGAAATGCCAACTCGGAAGCCGGTTTTTTTGCGCGGAGCAAATCAGCAGGGTCAGTGGTTTTCTTGTACTCCTCCAGCTCGACCATGGCCATCTGTTGATCGGCGATTGGACCCTTGCTGGAGACACTCTTCGGCCCGCTATCTATTGCCAGTGACCGTGATCATGCCCTTAGGCCCCGGCATTTTCAGCTTGAGTTACACGTAACATGGTCAGACCATGAAACATGCATAAGCGGGTCGACCCAAAATGGCATGGTAAGCGCTCTTGAAATCCACGACTTCAAACATCAACTTTTCTTTTTGGAAATTTTTGCTATCTCCGAATGCCACATCCAATGCTATCTGGCCGAGTGACTTGGTCTTGTTTCCTGGGATGACTCCATGGAAATGCATGCTACTTTCGCTGAGACGGGACATAGGAATGCCCATTCCCTTCAGGGTATCTGCATACAGAATGTTCAGGCCTCTGCCGCCGTCCATGAGGACCTTTCTGAGTCGAGTCCCCTGCACCACCGGATCAACTACTAGAGCCTGTCGACCGGGTGTGGCCACACGGGCAGGATGGTCAGTCTGGTCGAATGTGACAGCATACTGAGACCATTTGAGGTAGGTGGGGGTGTCTGGCACAACCATATTGATCTCTCTATTTATGACTTTCAGACGACTCTTGCTCTCGACGTCAACAAAGATCACCAGGGTAGCAGTGACATCCGAGAATGTTTCCTTCTCTTCATCTTCATCTTCTTTTTCAGGAGATTTCCCACTCGACTAGTCTCCCTTGAACTGTTGGATGAGGGTCCGACACTGTCGAGTGGTGTGCTTGGGCAAAATCAGGTTGCCTTCTGCATCTTTCTTCGTGTGAATCACACACAACTGATCCAAGATATCGGTTCCTGGCTGACCCTTCCCCTTCTTGGGGGCATATTGAGCTTTGGCCTTACCCTTGTTCTTCGACTGAGTCGCTAGTGCTGCTGCCTCTGCCGGAACTGGATCTTCAGCCTTCCGCTTTTGTTTCCTATTGTTACCGCCGCCAGACTCGTTGGCGACCGCTTTTCCTTTACCGCTACAGAGGTGGTGTTCTTCCTCGCCATTGGCATAGCAAGTGGCAATTTCCATCATCTTGCCGAGTGAAATGTCACCAGTGCGCCCAAACTTCAAATACAACTCTGTGTATCTCACACCAGCCTTGAAGCCACAAAAAGCCTGGTGTTCCGACACATATTCCACCGTATGATGCAGGGTGGACCATCGCTGAATATAGTCTCTTAAGGTTTCACTGGGCTTCTGGACGTAGTGCTGTAAGTCGACCAGACCTGTGGGGCGCTTGCAAGTGCCCTCGAAGGTCTGGACAAACACTCGGGCAAGATCTTCCCAACAATGAATGCTGGAAGGAGCCAAATGATTCAACCAAGCTCGAGCTGGTCCATCCAACATAAGAGGCAGGTGCTTCATTGCGACATTGTCATTCCTGCCGCCAATCTGCGCAGCCACTCATTAATCATCAAGCCAAGTCTCTGGTTTCGTTTCACCAGAAAACTTTCCGATCCCCGCCGCCATTCTGAAGTTGGGGGTAATCTCCATAGAGTGTATAGCTCTGCTAAAACACTCTGGACCGGACACTGCAGCTGAGCTACCACTCGGGATATCTCTATCGTGTCCTTCTCTGTAGGCTCTGCTCTTGTCGATCCGTTTTTGAAGAAGGTATGCACGGGCACACGCCCCGCTCATCACCGAAGGAGTGCCTGTCATCCTGGCGCTGGGGCGCGTATGGACCACTCCGCGGAGGAGTGGGCACTCGACGGTGGTCTTCGTGGTGGTGCTGATATCTGTCTTGCCCTTCACGATAACTGCCGCCTTGACGACGTAAGGGTGACCCAGGATCATGTGCCGACTGAACGGTCTCTTCCTTGGGGCGAATTGCTGTGTATCTTGTGATGATACTGAGAAACTGCTGAATTCTGGCGTTGTACTGCATCTAACAGTGCTCTGATCTGCAACAGCCCTTGACCAGCCTCTGACCGGCAAGGCTGAATGGAATCTGCTATCCTAGCAGCAACAACAACATTAAACACGGGAGTTCGGTATACCTCGACGCCATCGTGAGATCCAGTCGGGAACAACTGTCACTGACGTCGATTGGGGTGCGTCAGGCATGGACGGGCACGCTCGTCGATCTCTGCCTGGAGCTCTTCTAGACGAACGCGCGCGGCCTCCAAAGCCTGGGCCTCGGCGGTCGCGTTGACGATGGGGGTAAGAAGGATCTTCTCATCGCGATGCGACTGCACGTTCGACGGGCCACCAGCCTCGTGCTCGCCACGACCAAAACTAGGCGGTGAGCTCTGATGAGAGCCCGCCATCAAGACCTCCGCCGCGGGATCATAGCTCTCGCACTCGAAAGGCACGTCGGACGGATCGGAATCCGACTCGAACACGCCATGAAGGGACTCGGCAGGTTCGAGTGCTGCAACCTGGGAAGAAGCTTGACGCGCCGCTGCGTGTTCGACCCACCGCTGGAGTCGTGAGCGCCCAGGCCGCTTGTGACCACGAATAGCGAGAGGAGCCAATGCGTAAGGGGTCGATGGCTGACGCAGCAACACGCCGCACGGACTCGCATGGAAATGCGCAGCCCCGCGGACCGGGAGCGCCTCGGCATCGAGAGGCGCCTCCTGAAGCCATGCCGAATCGTCGGCGATGAAAGTGAGCGCTCCGAAACGGATCTCGTGGCCCAGCGCAAAAACACCGCCGGAAGACATGTTGAAAGATGAAAAACGCAACCTTGCCGGAAGTCGCTTAGATGCCTGCCCCACGGTGGCTCCAACTGTCGTGGGAACGAGCCTAACAGTAGATGGTAGGGATATGAATGGAGAGGGCAGAGTCCTAGCTACGGCGAGGGTGTACACACAGATGTATGAGTTCAGGCCCCTCTCGTGGAGGTAACAGCCCTACGTCTCAGTGCTCGGGAGCTTTATGTTGAGTGGAATGTAGAGATTACAATAGTTTTCTTAACCCTTGTGCAGGAGGGGAGGGGCGGCTTTTATAGAGTTCGCTGCCCCTCATAATGGCCCCGCATCAATGGGTCTGGTCGTGGGGTGTAAAGTCTGCCGTTACAGGTAACGTACGTAGTAAAAGCTATTAAGGGTCATTAAGCCAGCATCTGCCCATTGGGCTCTTGATGATGGCTCCTGGTCTTCTGGCATCGAGTGAAGCGAGGTCCGTCGAGTGACACGCGACTGCCGAGTGAGAGCGGGAGTCTCCGAGTGGATTACTGTTGAGTGACTTTGAACGTCTCCAGGGATCCACTCGGAAGTTCATGCTTGATCTTCAAGTCCTCCCATGTGTGTCCTTAGGTAGGGTATGTGGGCTTTGCCTAGGACCCTACCCCAGGTACATATCCTCTTTAGAAAACCTATCCTAGATAAGCTTAGCAGACTCCAAAGCATTCACTCTGCCATACTCACCTTTGCTCAGATGACCACAGATGATATTCTTCGCTTAAGAGTCGAGTTGCTTGAATTTCTTCGTATCAACAGCAGTAATAGTCGGAGAAGTGCGGGGAATACCATTTTCCACAACGTACCAGAGATCGTTGTCAATTGCTTCAAGATGCATGCACATCTTGTTCTTCTAGTAGGGGTAATCCGTCCCATCGAAGGTAGGACAACCTATAGAAACCTTGATCATACCTGTAGTCGACATAACTAGAACTCCAGGCGGTTAAACCAAAATCACACAGAACAAGGGAGTACCTTGCTCTGATACCAATTGAAAGTGCGTTATATCGACTAGAGGGGGGGGGGGGGTGAATAGGCGATTTTTACAAATTCATCATTTGAGGAATTTCAATTTGAGGAATTTGAAATGTGATGAATAACTACCAGTGGAATAAGTACTCAAGTGTATGAGAAACATAGCAATAGCATGGTCATCGTGATGAAATACAACATGTACATATTACAGGTAGCGTGATACAGGATAAGCAGGTGAGGAACAAGGTAACTTGAAGAATTTGAGGTGAGGAAATTGTGAAAGTCTTCAGTCAAATTCTTCAAACAGTAATGATCAATTTCATCAACAAGTATATGAGGAAATGAAAGGGTTGAGGAAATAGAACCAGGTAGCTTGATGAAGACAATGGTTTGATGACCCGGTTCTAACTGTTGTGACAGGCGTACGTCTGGTTTGGAGCGGCCTGTTATTTAAACCAGAGGACACATAGTCCTTACCGTATTCTCCTTGAGCTAAGGTCACAAAGTCCTCGTCCAACACTCGTGGTAAGTCTTCAGGGTAGACTTCCGAAACCCTCACGAACTGGTCACCTGGCGATCCACAATTGACTGCTAGATGCTCTAGACCAAGGTCACTCCATGATCCCCAATTGACTGCAGGATGCACTAGACCATGACGCCTAACCGTTTGGAAGATACACAATCTTCAAAGGTAACAAGCGTCGGTTCCACACAGGAACAATCTCTTAAGTTATTCTCAATCACTTTCGGTTTGGTGGTTTGGATTTGGGGTTTTCCTCACTAATGATTTTCTCTCAAAGTCTTCGGAGGATGGGTTGCTCTCAAATGACAAGTGTCAGTTCTCTCTCGGAGCAGCCAACCAACTAGTGGTTATGGGGGTTGGCTATTTATAGCCAGGGTGCAACCTGACATGATAAGACATAAATGCCCCCAATGATATGACCGTTATGTGGATAAGATGATTGGGGACAGTTGACGGTAAGCACAACAATGGTCGGAATTTTGAACTATGGAAGTCCTCAGGCCTATCATGTTCCTCACTTGTAGGCAATTCGCACTGGCGAAATCCTAACTCCTCAGTCAGATCAATTTCCTCAGAGACCATAAGAACTTCATCTCTGTCACTGAAGAACTTGATTGAATTGTAAGAGATCTCCAAAAGGCTTCACTCGAAGGATTGGATAGGTTGAGGATTTTGGAGTTGAGCATGAGTTGGAAATTTTCCTTAGTATTACCTCGGCCCCCTTTAGCAGTACAGTGTTTCCTATGACTCAAAGAAAGGAAATGAAACTACGAAAACAAAAGTCTTCACGCTTTATAGTCCTCGTTCATATCTTCAAGGTCACACCAACTTCTTCATTTTCAAAGTCTTCAGGGAATACCAAAGTCTTCAGCAAAGTCTTCACCAAAGTCTTCAGTTGAAGACATACATTTTTAGGGGTCGATAATCTCCGAATATATCAAACTCCTCATCGACTTATAGAGCCTATTTACACTCACAAACACATTAGTTCCTTAACCTATAAGTCTTCAATACACCAAAATCACTAAGGGGCACTAGATGCACTTACAATAGACATCTCATATTTCTTAGACATCAACCTTCCAAATTTGTCACTAAAATGTGGGTTGGTAGATCCAAAGATAATATCACCCAAATAAATTTGGGCCATTTGCATTTCTATTCCTAACTCGAACCACCTACTCATATATGCCCCTAATTTCAAAGCCTGCTGAAATTTGCCCCTCCGTCGTTAGGTGCCCTTACAGAAATGCCCTTCTACTCTGTTACTGTCCGGTCAAAGAGCTTTGACCGTCCTGAAAAAATAAAATAAAAATCTAAAAAATCTAAAATTTCATGAGATCGAAAATGCTCATGTATGCAAGGTGCGTGCAAATTTTCGTCCTATTTGGACATTCCAGGAGCTCGTGGTGAGGAAAACAGTTAATCTGTATTCTTGTGAACAGTAAATTTGAACTAAAATAGCAAGAAAATTCAAAAAAAATATTTTTTTGGTATCAAAGAGGCTTTAGTGCACAAGGTGCTTGCAAGTTTCTTTGTGATCAAATGACATGCGAGGAGCTCTAGCAAAAGAAATAGTCATTTTTTCCAAAGTTTTTTCCCGAGCCAAATTTTGTTTTTTTCTCCATGAGCTCCTACAGTGTTAGACACAACAAAAATTTGCACACAACTTGCAGACCCGAGCCTCTTTGATGCCAAGATTTTTCATATTTTCTTGCAATTTTTTTGAATTTAATGTTCACAAGCGTACATATTTACTGTTTTTTCTTTGCCACGATCTCCTGGAATGTCCAAACAGCACAAAAATTTGCACGCATCTTTTGAACCTGAATATATTTGATCCCACAAAATTTCAGATTTTTTAGATATTTTTTGCTATTTTTTCAAGACGGTCAAAGACCTTTGACCGGCTTTGACCGGACGGTAACGACGCAGAAGGGCATTTCTGTAAGGGAAACTAACGGCGGAGGGGCAAATTTGAGCAGGCTTTGAAATTAGGGGCAAATATGAGTAGTGGGTTCTAGTTAGGGACACAGATGTAAAAGACCCAATAAATTTTGCACACAAATAATTCACGTTAACTCTTTTTGTGAACAAGGTTGCATCAATTTTACCAATTTCAAAACCCTTTTCAAGAAGAAACTTTGTTAACCATTTGTACCAAGCTTGTGGGGCTTGCTTAAGACCATAGAGAGCTTTACGAAGTTTATAAACATGATTAGGTTTATTAAGATTCACGAATCCGGGAGTTTGTTTAACATAAACTTCCTCCACAATTTCTCCGTTTAGAAATGCACTTTTGATATCCATTTGGTAAAGAGTAATATCATGGTGATTAGCATAGGAAAGAAGTATACGCATAGATTCAAGTCTAGCAACGGGGGCATAGGTCTCACCATAGTCCATATCTTTGACTTGAGTGTAACCTTATGCTACGAGACGTGCCTTGTTGCGTACAACTTGACCATGATCATCTTTCTTGTTTTCCGAAACACCCATTTTTTCCAATGATGTTGTGCTCATCCTTGGGCTTCTTCACTAGTGTCCACACTTATTCCTCTCGAAGTTGTGTAGCTCTTCGTGCATGGCATTCACCCAATCCGGGTCTTCAAGTGCTTATTCAACCTTCATAGGCTCATTACTAGAGATTAATGAGTAGTGCTCACAGAAGTTAGCTAAACGAGTTTTAGAGCGAGTGATTCTCCCAGTTTGTATGTCGTCGAATATTTGCTCTAAGAGATGATTCTTGTTCACTCTTGCTCGAACTTTTGATAGAATTTTCTTGTTGGATGGTGGAGCTTCCTCCTCCTCATCTTCTTCTTCATTGTTGTTGAGGGTGTCGTTCCCTTGTAGGGGTGGTGAAGGAGGTTGTGGTGGATCATCTTGATGTACTTCTTCTTCCTCTTCATCTTGACGTGTACCGCTTGTGGAGGCCTCCATGTCATTTTTTGGTTCGCCTTGACGTGAAGTAGGAGCTTCCACTTGTGTCGATGAAGTGATTTACTTCACCTCCATTGGACGAATCTTGCCGATGGACAAGTCTTGAATATATTATGAAGGTTCCTTATCTCCTACATCATTTGGCAATTGTTCGACTTGTGAACCATTAGACTCATCTACCGTCTCTTCAACTTTTCGAGTGAAGTTGTAGATATGGTAAGTTTGAGAGTTTGATCTATAACTGAGTACGAAACCTTCATGAGATTTAGGAGTAAATTTAGAATGACTATGCTTATCAATAATGTAGCATTTTGAGTTGAATACTCGAAAGTATCTATTGGGGATATACCCCACGGGTATGACTTGCCTCAGTTGTAACCCGAATTTTACTAAGGCGGACCATAAGGAGGATGCTCATAAGAGGTGCAAGGCCCAGGGGGGTGCTCATCTCCAAGGACGGCCCAATAACATCATTTGGGGAACCGACTTAAGCATGAAGACGTAAGGATTTCTCTTTTCCTTGATGAGCAAGGAAAGGTAGGAATTAGATTAGGTCACAAATTGTATTGCGACCCGGACTCTATTGTAAACTCCGGACGTCTACCTGTATATAAAGGGACCCCCCTGAGTTAGAAAGATCAAGTAAAAAGAAACAAACTCTTGAGAGCTCGGTTAGCGATTCTACATCCTTGTAATCGAGATCATCATCAATATACACAAAATAGGACATAGGCTATTACCTCCATCGAAGGGGCCGAACCTGGGTAAACTCATCTCTCATTCCTGATCAACCCCTTTGAGTCGCCACCAAGCGGCCATGACCTCACACTTAAGTTCTCCTACGAGGACAAATGTCGTGACAAAACTATGACAATTGGTGCCCACCGTGGGGCCTTCGCCCGGTGGAGTTGAGTTCTCAAAGGATCCCTCCCAGAATTAGAGGGATACGCGGTTGGTCATATGATCAAGAGTCGCCGCGGTAAGCCCTACATCGACGATTTAGGCTAGGGCCCCGAGGCCGTCTCAATTGAGTACATGCACCAGGTCCCCTTCGGCAAGATCCACGTCTTCATCGGCAAGATCGGTGCGCTAGGGCCCGAGCCGAACACCTCCACCGACATCATCAAGCCGGCTTGGCACGCGTGACCCGGCCGGTGTTTCACCGACCGGTGTCACGTCTTTGTTGGTTTCACACAAGGGGTCTGCCTTTGAGATGACGCGCCAAACAACGAAGACACCTTCATCAACTCAGATGGTGACTCCTCGATGGGAGATACCAACTCAATCCGTCCACTCTTTGATGGTGGGTTTGGGGGTAGTCCTAGAGAGGAGGCCAATAGGGAGTCCTGTGAGTTACCACATGAAGTCGTCGTGTTCATGGTAGGCACAATGGCGACTCATACTTCGGCAATGGCAGGGGTGACCGCCGGAACAGATCCAACTATAGGAGTCTCCAAGATCAGCAAGACACTGACTCGAACTATGCCAGACTTGATGGTGGAGATGACCAAACTCATGGACACACCAGTCACCATGGAGAATCAAGCGGAGCACAACACTGCATTGACGACACTTCGCGGATAGATGACCAAGATTCAGGAGGAAATTGATGCTGAAAATATTCGCTTGACAGAGCTTCGAGCTAATATCCAGGGCGAAACCGAACACTTGAAGGCAGAAGCATGGTGGCTTGGTCTTTGCCAAGACGCCTCCAACATAGTCCATCTGCGAAGGCATTCGAGGCGGCTTCCTCCTGATATGCAACCTTTGCATTTATTCACCACGCCTCAATACACGCCGATGGCGGGTCAACCATGCTCAAATCAGCCGGGTGAACCATCCTACCAGACGCCGGCTCTAACATTGCCCCAGTGTTTCCAAACGCCCCCAAGGTACTTGTCTAACCCGCTGGATAACATGCTAGCGGCGAACCAGAACCTCGAGGCACTTCCATCCAAGGAGACTCCCCGATTGAGATGGAGGCCCAAAACGCCTAATAATCCCCAAGTGCAAGGAATCATCGTAGCAATTTCCAAAGGTGGAAGTGATAAGTGCGGAGTGTCGAACCACAAGGAGGTAAAGGTAAGATAATTATTCTCTCAAGTCCTATCTGTCACTGATATGACTCTACGTACACTGAACGTTTGCTTCCATCTAGAAACGAGAAATAAAACTACGTTGTGGGTATGAAGAGGATAGCTTTACATGATATCGGAGAACTAAAATATAAAAATAGGTGATGTTATCATAAAGTTAGAATATATTAGAATATGTTACAAATAGCGAGTGTGGAATAATGATGGGTCGGTGTGCAAAATTATCCTAGGCATTTGTTAACAAGATCGGAAATCATTATTGCAATTTTATATGAGGGAGAGGCATAAGCTAACATACTTTATTTACTTGGATCATATGCACTTTTGATTCTAACTATAGCAAGCATCCACAACTACTAAAGATCATTAAGGTAAAACCCAACCATAGTATTAAAGCACCAAGCCCCCTTTATCCCATATGCAACAACCCCCTTACTCGGGTTTATGCTTCTGTCACTCAAGCAACCCACTATATGCGAATCATGAATGTATAGCAACACCCTACAGCGAGAATACTTCACATGTCCGCGGCACGGAAGGCACCATAGGACAGCACCAAAATAAACATACAACTCAAACCAATCTAGATCATCAATCAACCCAAAGGACAAAAGAAATCTACTCAAAACATCATAGGATGGCAACACATCATTGGCTCATAATATGTGGCATAAAGCACCATGTTCAATTAGGGGATTACAGCGGGGTGCGGGAGAGTGGACCGCTAAAAGGAGATGAGGATGGTGATGAAGAAGGTGATGTTGATGAAGATGATCACCGCGGTGATGGTTCCCCGGTGGCACTCTGGCACCACCGGGAGAGAGGGGGAGAATGTGTCCCCCTTGTGCTTCCTCCTCCACGGCCTCCCCCCTCAGTGGGGAGAGGTTCTCCCTCTGGTCCTTGGACTCCATGGTGTTGATGGACCCTCTGGGATGATGAAGATGGCCTCCGGTGATGGTGACCCCCTCCGACAGGGTGCCAGAGAGGGCCAATATTGGTTTTTCGTGGCTCTGGAGGTTTGCGCCGGCGGAACTCCCGATCTAGGTTTCTTTTCGAAGGTTTCCATATTTATAGGAATTTTTGGTGTCTATCTTGCGTCAAGGGGGGGGGGCACGAGGAAGTCACAAGCCTGCCAGGCACGGCCACCCCCTGGCCGCGCCTGGGTGGCTTGTAGCCTCCTCATGGCTCTTTTGCACCAACTCCAATGCTTTGGGGGGGGGGTCTCTTTTGGTCCATAAAAAATTAGACTAAATTTTCAGCCCATTCCGAGAACTTTTATTTCTGCACAAAAACGACACCATGGTAGTTCTGCTGAAAACAACATCAGTCCGGGTTAGTTATAATAAAATCATACCAAAACCATAAAGAATTATTGTAAACATGGCATGAATACTTCATAAATTATAGATACATTGGAGACGTATCAGCATCCTGATACGTCCATTTTGCATCATGCTTGTATATTGATATTTATTGCATTATGGACTGTTACTGCACATTTTGGCACAATACTTATGCCTTTTCTCTCTTATTTTACAAGGTTTACATGAAGAGGGAGAATGCCGACAGTTGGAGTTCTGGACTAGAAAAGGAGAAATCTGAGATACCTATTCTGCACAACTCCCAAAGTCCTGAAAATCTAGAGAGAATTATTTTGGAATATACAAAAATATTGGGTGAAAGAAATACATTAGGGGTCCCACCAGGCAGCCACAAGCCTGGGGGCACGCCCTACCCCTCTAGGCGCGCCCCTGAGGCTTGTGGCCCACTTGGTAGCCCTCCGATGCCCATCTTCTGCTATATGGAGGGTTTCGACCTAGAAAAAATCATAACAGAGCCGGGACGGAGCGTCGCCGTCTTGAGGCAGAACTTGGACAAAACCAATCTAGAGCTCCGGCAGGGATGTTCTGCCGAGGAAACTTCCCTCCGGGAGGGGGAAATCGAAGCCATCGTCATCACCAACGATCCTCTCATTGAGAGGGAGTCAATCTCCATCAACATCTTCACCGGCACCATCTCCTCTCCAAACCCTAGTTCATCTCTTGTATCCGATCTTTGTCTCAAAACCTCAGATTGGTACCTGTGGGTTGCTAGTAGTGTTGATTACTCCTTGTAGTTGATGCTAGTTGGTTTACTTGGTGGAAGATCATATGTTCAGATCCTTGATCATCATTAATATTCCTCTAATTATGAACATGGATATGCTTTGTGAGTAGTTATGTTTGTTCCTGAGGACATGGGATAAGTCTTGTTATAAGTAATCATGTGAATTTGGTATTCGTTCGATATTTTGATGAAATGTATGTTATCTCTCCTCTAGTGGTGTCATGTGAACATCGACTACATGACACTTCACCATTGTTTGGGCCTAGAGGAAGGCATTGGGAAGTAATAAGTAGATGATGGGTTGCTAAAGTGACAGAAGCTTAAACCCTAGTTTATGCGTTGCTTCATAAGGGCTGAATTGGATCCACATGTTTCATGCTATGGTTAGATTTATCTTAATTCTTCTTTCGTAGTTGCAGATGCTTGCGAGAGGGGTTAATAATAAGTGGGAGGTTTGTCCAAGTAAGAGCAGCAACCAAGCACCGATCCACCCACATATCAAATTATCAAAGTAACGAACGCGAATCATATGAGCATGATGAAAACTAGCTTGACAGAAATTCCCATTTGTCCTCGGCAGTGCCTTGCTTTATATAAGAGTTTGTCCAGGCTTGTCCTATGCTATAAAAAGGATTGGGCCACCTTACTTGTGACGCCCCCCAACTTCGACCGTACGCTAAACATACACGCAATGCGTACGACCGAGATCAGGGACTCACTAATTAATAACACAACACAACTCTAGACACAAATTAAAGTCATACAGCTTCATATTACAAGCCAGGGGCCTCGAGGGCTCGAATACAAAGCTCGACAAGCACGAGTCAGCGGAAGCAAATAATATCTGAGTACAGACATAAGTTAGACAAGTCTTGCCTTAAGAAGGCTAGGACAAACATAACAACGAATCGAACGAGGCGAGGCCTCCTGCCTGGGAACCTCCTATCCTACTGCTGGTCGGGGGCCGCCTCCACGTAGTAGTAGGCTCCTGCGGTGTTGTAGTAGTCGTCTCCGGCATACTCCATCTCCTCGGCTCCATCGTCTGAACGCAGAATCGCAACGAGGGAGAAAGAGAAAGCAAAGCAGCGGTGAGTACTCATCCAAAGTACTCGCAAGACTGACATCAGAACTATGCTAGCTATGCATCATTATCAAGGGGTGGGGTTATATCTGGACTGATTGCAGAAAGCAAGAATAGGGGGGAAGGCCTAGTCCTATCGAAGACTAGCATCTTCAACATCTTGCAGCATGAGAAGAGAGTAGACTGGTATCTCATATATAGCCCAGTTATTGTAGCAATTTTATCAAGTAACCACGTCTAGAGATTCTTCCTCGACTCCCTGCGAGGAAGCAATCCCGGGGCCACGAAACATTTAAAATACAGCACAATTTTAGTTGTATAAGGTCAAGGTACAACTCCAAGTCGTCCTATTACCGTGGACACGGCTATTCGAATAGATGGTTCTTCCCTGTAGGGGTGCACCGCATTTCCAACACACTTGAACACCTCCGGCCGGGCACACTTTCCGGGGTAATGCCCGGCCTCGGGATCCAAAACGTCGTCGCCCCACCTAGACTCAATGAAGAGGCCAGCCCGCCGGTCTACTCCTAAGCATGCAGGTTCGTGGGCCCACTTGCCCTTGCACTCCTGCACGATGCGAACGCGGCCAGAAGCAGACCTAGTACACTCAGTCCGGGAGCTGTACGTTCCAGCCCAATCCGGCGCGCGCCGCTCCATTGCTGACGTCCGAAGAGCTTCGGCTGATACAACGATGCTGAGCACCCATAACTTCTCCCACGTGAAGGTTTAGTATGTAAAAAGGTCACCAACCAACTCGGATCAAATACCCAACCCATTATCATTTTAATCAGTGCGGGGCAAGCTCGAACCATATTGCAGGCCGTCGCCCCGCCAAGAACACTCGGGTGCCTTACCGGCGCAACCCACCAAGTGCTCGGATGCCTTGCGGCGCATCCCACCAAATCTTTATCACACGGGTACCCTTGGGGCCGACCCATCTCAGGACTGTCGGGAACTCAGGTCCACCTCAACAGGGTGGTACCGCCTATCCCTTCAGTCCCGCCATGTTAGTACAGGGCCAAGTCAATAGTAACTGTGTGGATATAACGCCAAGACGGGAATTGAGGAATCACCCTCAATGGTCCCCGCTCGATGTAACCGTCAAGGTGGACTATAGAGGAATCACCCTCGAAAGTCCCACACTTGAGGGATTGCACGACAGAGGCTTTGTCGGGAATGGGGGAAGGAGGAATCACCCTCGATAACCACGACCGACAAGCTACGCTACAGGACTAGCATCAGGAGTACTTCACGAGGTGTCACCCTCGGTACTCGATAGTAGTACTGCAGAGTCATACTATTTAGGGGAGTGCGGTGAGGTGAGTGGCCTGGCTTGTCAGTCAGTTGACCGAGTCTTCGAGTCGTCGAGTCGTTGATGAGGAAGCAGGGGCAACCGGGGCTAAGGGGTCACCGGGGTCCTCTAACCAACCTATACTAAGCAGTTGATATGATTGCAGGTATAGTAACAGTTTAACCAAAACATGCTATGCATCAGAATAGGAGCTAACTAATACAGTAGCAAAATTCTAATGCAAGAATAAGAGGGAGAAGAATGGGTGATATCGGAATGCTCAAGGGGGTTTGCTTGCCGTGCTGCTCTGTGGCAAAAGGCTGATCGTCAGGGGCGTAGTCATACTCGGCAGCAGCGTCAGTCTCGGGGTCTATCGGAGAGAAGAGGGGGAAGAAACAATAAATATAAAGCAAACATATGCATCACGATGCATGACATGGCAATATGCAGAGCTAGGTATGCACTAACGTAGTACTACGCGTTGCAGACGTAGCGGGAGAATACCTGACGATATTTCCCGGGTGTGAGTATTTATCGGACAGTTGAACCGGAGGGGAAAGTTCCATGTTCAACATGCTAGGAGCATGTGATAGATGAATAAATGGCATATTTGGATTCGTGGGATTTTTCTGATCAACTTTCATATATAAATTATTTTCATCTGAGTTATGGTTTAAAAGATATGATTTTCTACAGTTTTAATAGTTTCCTGAAATTATTTTAATTAATTAAATCAACATTATCCAGAACAGTACACTGCTGATGTCATCATGACATCAGAGTGACATCAGCAACCGTTTACTATTTAAACCTGACATTGGGGGCCCACCTGTCATAGACTAGGGACTAATTCAGGGTTTTAATTTAAACTAAACAGATTAATTAAAAGTGGGGCCTACTTGTCAGTTAGACATTAACTTAATTAAACTTTTATTTTAATTAACCTAACTATTTATTAAACAACGGACAGGGGTGGCCCACCTGTCATACTAACAGGGGGATGGGCCCCCACTTTGCAGTGACTGGGGCCAGCCCAGTCAGCCAGTTGACCAGGTCAACTGGTCAACTGGGACCACGGGAGCCCACTGGCAGTGACCCAAGGGTGGCCCGAGGTGTGCCACGTCGACGGTGGCCGGCGGCCGTCGCTGGAGACACTCCGGCGAGCACCCGAAGCCATGGCGAGGCTCGGGTTTCGCGTAGGGGGGCCAAATCGAGTGCCGCCGGTCGCGTTCGAACGAGGGGAGGGAACCACGTCGATCTGCGACGGCGGCGCGGTCGGGGGTGGGCCGTAGCGACGGCCACGAGCTCGCCGGCGGGCGGTGGCGTTCAGTGGTCGTGCGTGCGTGCATTTCAGGGGCTAAGCAGCACGGGGTTGTCGCGGGATGGAGCCTACGGCGCACGCAGCGTCGAATGGTACCGGCGGCCAGACCAAAAGGCCACCGGAACCGCGTCGGCGGGTTCGGTTGCTTGTTGGGGAGGGCCCTAGTGGCAGCTAACGGCGGCGAGAGCGAGGGGGGGGGGGAAGGAAGTGGAGGCTCACCGGGGGTTGTCGTCGTTCGAAATGGGCTCGGGGAGGCTCGACGACGCCGGAATCGAAGACGGCGAGAGGCGGTGATCCGAGGGGGACGACGGGCAATGACGGCGAAGCAGGGGCTCCCGGGCTCGGGCGCGTGGTCGAGGAGGTCAAGGGGAGCGAGGCGAAGCTCGTGGGGGTGGTGGCAGGGTGCGGGAGGTACGGTAGCCGCGGCTAGCCGGCGGCCATGGCAACGGTGTCACGGGCGCGAGAGGGGAAGAGAGCGCGGGGAGGGGTAGCAGGTGAGATCCGGGGGCTAGGGTTTGCGGGGGAGCAGGTG
Source organism: Hordeum marinum (assembly GCA_022496015.1). Lineage (NCBI taxonomy): Eukaryota > Viridiplantae > Streptophyta > Magnoliopsida > Poales > Poaceae > Hordeum > Hordeum marinum. Next base: position 295,570,882 of record CM039673.1, on the reverse strand, counting down.
GGGGTGGCGTGGTGGCGGTCTTATCCCCGCACCGTCGCCGGCGAGCGGGTGCGGCGGCGACGCGCGCGCCCGGCGCTCTATAGCGACCGCGCGGTCGCTACAGAGGAAGGGGACGACGGGGGGGGGGGGGTGTTGCGGGCTGGGCCGCGCTGTGCCTTGGCCCAGTTGGGGCCAGTGGCCTTCTCCCCCCTTTTCTTTTCTTTTTTCCTTTTCCTTTTCTTTTTCTTTTTCTTTCTGTTTTCTTTTATTATTCTTTTTATCCAGCACTTGCATTAGTAAAAAGTGGAACATGGCACAAAAAATTAGCATGCATTATTTTGATAGGCCATGCCAAGTTTGAACATTTTTGGAAACTGCCTTAAGTTTAATAATTGTTTTAATTGTTTTTAGAAACATTTTCAGCTTCTATTTTTATTAGTGGGGGCCACACCACACATTTGATGATGTGATCCTTCTAAGCATCATTTGTTTTGGAATATCCCACATCTTTGGAACATTTTTATTTTGCTGTTTGCCAACTTATTTTATCACAATAAAATTTAAATGACTCTGAAGTAGGAATTTGAATTGAGATTTGAACTTCAACTTGACCACATTCTATCAAGCAAAAAGATTTGTAGCTGATCATGGCCATCACTGTAGCTTAATTACAATGATCACTGTAGTAGAATTCCAGGGTGTCACAATTCTCCCCTACTAACAAGAATTCTCGTCCCGAGAATTAAGTAGTAGAAGGAAAGAGCCCGGGGTATTCTGCACGAAGATGATCTTCGCGTTCCCAAGTGGCCTCATCTTCAGAATGATTATCCCACTGCACTTTGAAGAACTTGGTAACCTTCTGGCGAGTCCGACGTTCGGTTTCATCAAGAATGCGGACTGGTTGTTCTTCATAGGAAAGGTCTTGTTGCAGTTCAAGCATATCATGGTCCACTGCTCGGATAGGATCCTTGAAGCAGCGATGAAGTTGTGACACATGGAACACATCATGAACCTGAGAAAGGTTTGGCGGTAATTCCAGTTGATATGCCACTTTTCCACGCCTTTCGAGAATCTTGAAAGGTCCAATATATCGAGGGGCTAGCTTGCCCTTGATCCCGAAATGGTGTGTACCTCTCATTGGCGTGACTCGAAGATAAGCCTTGTCGCCAGGTTGATAGACCATATCTTTGTGATGACGGTCATACTGACTTTTCTGACGAGACAGAGCAACCTTCAGGTTTGCGTGAATAATGCGAACTTGATCTTCGGCATGTTGGACAATATCCGGACCGATAAGTGTACGTTCCCTAGCTTCTGACCAATTCAGAGGGGTCCGACACCTACGTCCATATAATACCTCAAAAGGAGCCATCTTCAGACTAGCTTGATAGCTATTGTTGTAGGAGAACTCGGCATATGGGAGAGATTCCTCCCATTTCTTGCCAAAGGAAATGACACAAGCCCGAAGCATGTCTTCGAGAATCTGATTGACTCTTTCAACTTGCCCCTGGGATTGAGGGTGAAAAGCGGTGCTGAAGGACAGATGAGTCCCCATAGCTTCCTGGAAACTTGCCCAGAATCTTGAGGTGAATAAACTGCCACTGTCTGAACTAATCACCAATGGGATATCGTGGAGTGAAACAACTCTGGACATGTAGAGATCTGCCAGCTGACTAGCAGTAATAGTTTCCTTGACAGCCAGAAAATGTGCGACTTTGGTCAGTCGGTCAATGACGACAAGAATAGCATCATTACCCTTCTGCGACCTGGGAAAACCCGTGACGAAGTCCATTTCAACATGATCCCATTTCCATTCAGGAATAGAAATCGGTTGCAGAGTTCCAGCAGACTTCTGATGTTCCGCTTTGATACGACGGCAAATGTCGCACTCTGAAACATAGCGAGCAATGTCTTGTTTCATATTTGACCACCAGAATCTTTGACGGATGTCTCGGTACATCTTGGTGCTACCCGGATGAATAGACAACGGGGTATCATGAGCTTCTTTCAGTATCCTATCAGTCATATTCAAATTTTCCCTTTTTGTTGGAACGAACAAGCGTCCCTTGAAATACACGGAACCATCAACAACAATGGTGAAACATGAGGGTTTACCTTTCGACAGATAGAATTTAATCCTTTCAACTTCACTCTCATAGCCCTGCATCCTTTTGATACTACCCATAATATCTGGTTCAACGACCAGGTTACTCAAAGATCCCTGGTTAACAACCCGAAGGTTCATCTTGCGGTTCTCCGGTGGAGGGGGAACGAGATAACCCTGAGGAACAATATGGAGGTTCAGCTTGCGAAATTCTTCTTGAAGAAGAGGATGAACCTTGTGAACCTGAAGGTTATTGCAGTAAGACTTGCGGCTCAACGCAGCAGCCATTACATTAGCCTTGCCAGGTGTATAAGAAATTCCCACGTTGTAATATGCTATGCGCTCCATCCATCTCTGCTGACGGAGATTCAAATCTGGCTGAGTAAACAAGTACTTCAGACTTTGGTGATCGGTGTAGATCTCACATCGATTACCAACAAGGTATTGCCTCTACTCTTTTAGTGCGTGTATTACTGCAGCAAGTTCAAGGTCATGAACTGGGTAGTTCTCTTCATGAGGACGCAATTGACGAGAGGCATAAGCAACCACCTTGCGCTCTTGCATTAGGACACAACCTATTCCCTGACGCGAAGCGTCACAATAAATTACAAAGTCCTTACGAGTATCCGGAGGAGCAAGCAGTGGAGCAGATGTCAGTTTGTCTTTAAGTGCCTGAAAGCTCTCCTGACATTTTTCTGTCCACTTAAACTTAACACCTTTGTGAAGCAGATTGGTTAAAGGCCTTGCAATCTTGGAGAAGTTCTCGACGAATCGACGGCAATAGCTGGCGAGTCCGAGGAAACTTCTAACTTGCTTGATATTCTTCGGGGGAGTCCAGTCAAGAATAGCCTGAACTCGTTCAGGGTTGACCGCAATACCATCCTTGGAGATCACATGACCAAGGTAGGTTACTTCGTCCATCCAGAACTCACACTTGGAATACTTGGCATATAGCTGATGTTCCCGAAGTCTTTCCAATACAAGGTGAAGGTGTTCAACATGTTCTTCTTTATTTTTGGGAAATAGCAGAATATCATCCAGATAAACCACGACGAATTTGTCGAGGTAGTCCATGAAGATATAATTCATTAAATGAGAGAAGGTTGCTGGAGAATTGGTTAGACCGAAGGACATGACGGTATACTCGTATGAACCATAGCGAGTAACAAATGCGGTCTTCGGAATATCCTCTTCACGAACACGGATCTGATGGTAACCCAACCTCAAGTCGAGCTTAGAGAAGATTGAGGCACCAACAAGTTGATCATACAAATCATTGATTCGAGGTAGCGGATATTTGTTTTGAATTGTAGCTTGGTTAATTGGCCGATAATCCTGGACCAAACGGTTTGTCCCATCCTTCTTGTTAACAAAGAGAGAAGGTGCTCCCCAAGCAGAGGAACTTGGACGAATAAAACCTAGCCATAGTGAATTGTCAATTTCTTGCTTAAGTTCAAGCAGTTCATGGGGTGGCATCTTATATGGACGCTTGGCTATAGGAGTGGTACCAGGTACCAAGTCGATGACAAACTAAACAGCTCTAGCAGGGGGAATCCCTGGGAGTTCTTTCGGAAAAACATCTTGGAAATCCCGGACAACTGGAACGTTTTCAATCCCCTCAAGGGGTGACTCATTTAATGCATTCATGGCATATAGCCGGGCTTCAGCATCCCGAACAAGATGAGCATGGTAGCTGACTATCTCATTTGAAGGATGCAAGAGGTGGACAGTTTTTGTGGCACAAACGACAGAAGCAGTATGTGCTTTCAGCCAATCCATCCCCAAAATAAGGTCGATCTTGGAGGACTTCAATATAATGGGGGAATCATGGAATTCTAGCCCTTCAATTTCGATGGGAACGTCGTGACTAACCATAGAGGTTTGACACTGGCCAGCGGGGGTGTTTACCACTATTGGGGTGTTCATGTCTTCGTATTTAATGCCATGCAAGTATGCGAATTCTTCAAACACAAAAGAATGCGATGCTCCTATATCAAACAATACATAAGCTGGTACTGAGTTGACGAGAAGGGTACCCATCACAGTAGAAGGCTGGTCTTGAGCTTCATTCAGATCAACATTGTTAACCTGAACACGTCCCGGAGCAGACCTGGCATTGCTGTTGCGAGGCCGGTTGGAAGGCAGTGCAAGTTGATTCTGATTCTGCCTGCATTCTCTAGCACGGTGCCCTGGACAACCACACTTGAAGCATAACCCATCCTCAGGACGAGAAGGGGGAACAGGAGCTCGTGGTGGCAGAGCAGGGAGCCTTGGCTGCCTCGGTGGTGGAGGCGGGCGAGGTGCAACATAGGATGGCCTTGGAGCAGGAGCAGGTGCATGATACATGTTGTGGGGAATCTAGATCTTGCGCTTCTGACTTGCTGAGCCCGAAGATGAGCCCATGTCACGATTGCGCTTGCTGCTGTCCTTGTAGTCCTGCAGACCTGTTTCCACCATTATGGACTTGTTCACCAAGGTGGCGAAGTTGTCGAAGTCTTGAACAGGGACTGCTAGTTTGATATCAGGGTGGAGGCCTTCGCGGAACTTCTCCTGCCTGCGAGCATCCGTTGCAACATCTTCTTCAGCATAGCGAGATAAGTCTAGAAATTCCCGCTGATAAGCATCCACAGCCTTGTTGCCCTGGACGAGATTGCGAAACTCACGCTTCTTCTTGTCCATCATTCCCTGAGGAATATGGCGAGCGCGGAACGCAGCTTGGAATTCCGGCCAGGTGATGATTGTCCCAACAGGCTGCGAGCGTTGGTGTCTGTCCCACCATTGAGCAGCGGGGCCCTTCAGAAAGTATGAGGCAAAGGTGACATAGTTAGCCACTGGAGCGCCTGAGGATTCCAGCTCATAAGTGATGTCACGGAGCGAGTCATCTGCGTCAAGCGGCTGAGTTGAGCTGCGGTAGATCGCAGGGTTGAGGCGAATGAAGTCTTGCAGGGTTATTGGGGCTAGCGGTTGATTCATGTTCGGCCTTGGGAACTGGTCCATAAGCCCTTGCATAAATTGGCGATTCAGTTCAAACTGCTGCATCATACCAGCCATGTATTCAGGTGGCGGTGGGTGGTCATCTGCACCACGACCACGACCAGCTGGCCTAACCATTCTGTTGAAACAATTAACAGTGGTATTTTAGCATTGGGCATTGCAAAGACAATGAGTTAACTAAGAAGAAAATTTCTCAATTGAAGGAAGTGCAACAGATACGACATGACAGTTCGAATTTTAACATGCAGATCCAAACATAGGTATATTACAAACCATAAGTCTATTACAACATAGACGATAGGTCCGACATGTAATTAACCTAAACAACTAGGCAGCACGCAGACACGCGGTAGAGGGATACAACAACGGCCATAGCAAAAAGCTATGTCAACGTCGGGGACAACGATAGAAGTCGGGGAACTGTTGATGACCCTGAATGCTGAACCTGGTGGCAGGGTTCTGCATCCTGTGCATACTCTGATGTATTCGCTGCATACTGAGTGGGAGTGCAGGTCCACGTTCCGGAAAACGACCTCGAACCTCGGGCCACTCAAGACCTGGAGGAAAAGCAGTCCGAGGCGGGTACAAGATGTTCTCCGGATGTATCCCCACGGTGACTGCTGGCAATAGATGCGTCAATGCCCGATAAAGGTGATCACGGGTGGCCCATAACTCGAAGTTAAGAGCCCTGACAGTGCGATCCAATGCCTCAGTGTACTGAACCAGAACCTGTGGGTCGTAACGACGACTCACGTAGGGGGTGCAGACAGCAGTGTAGGATCGGTCGTTGCGCTGCCCGGCAAAAGGGGCCAAGACCTCAGCGTCGGCGGCCGTATCAACTCCAGTAGGGACATACGAAATGTATCTGTATGCTGTCTTCTCCAAAAAAGAGTTTGCTGCACGGAGTCGAACAATAGCAGCATAAGCAGCATCCTGTACGGCCATCTCGACAGTCACTCCAATGCCACGGAAGGTGTGCAGCTCAGTGATGGAGAGGTCCTGTCGATACCAGATAACCATCACAGCCTCATACTGTTCCTGGTTGAACTCGCGGTAGTCCTCGTAAACAGTGTACTCGCGGTACCACCGATATCCCAGCTTCTTCAAGAGGCCGACCAAAATGGCCGGGAACCTAGGCGTATCCCATGCGAAGGTCAGAAGAACGATCTGCCTATCGGGACGCATCTGTAACAGGAAGATTTTAAAGGTGTCAAATGACAGTGTGTGCGATATAATCTCAACGGCAAACAATGGTCGGCGAAAACTAATCTCCGGTGGATGTGATCACGTGAACCTAATGTTAGAGTTACAAAAAATCTTTAACTCGAAGGAGAAGAGAGATCAGAACCCAGAGTATAGACGAGGAGTAAAAGAACCTAATACCACCCAATTGAGATGTGGGCCCGTAAGCCACAACATCAGTGTTAGTAAAAGTCTTTTTAGCACTAGACCCAACTTCGGCCAAGGAGTTGGAAAGGGGGCTACCTACAGGCAGTCGGCTCTGATACCAACTTGTGACGCCCCCCAACTTAGACCGTACGCTAAACATACACGCAATGCGTACGACCGAGATCAGGGATTCACTAATCAATAACACAACACAACTCTAGACACAAATTAAAGTCATACGGCTTCATATTACAAGCCAGGGGCCTCGAGGGCTCGAATACAAAGCTCGACAAGCACGAGTCAGTGGAAGCAAATAATATCTGAGTACAGACATAAGTTAGACAAGTCTTGCCTTAAGAAGGCTAGGACAAACATAACAACGGATCGAACGAGGCGAGGCCTCCTGCCTGGGAACCTCCTATCCTACTGCTGGTCGGGGGCTGCCTCCACGTAGTAGTAGGCTCCTGCGGTGTTGTAGTAGTCGTCTCCGGCATACTCCATCTCCTGGGCTCCATCGTGTGAACGCAGAATCGCAACGAGGGAGAAAGAGAAAGCAAAGCAGCGGTGAGTACTCATCCAAAGTACTCGCAAGACTGACATCAGAACTATGCTAGCTATGCATCATTATCAAGGGGTGGGGTTATATCTGGACTGATTGCAGAAAGCAAGAATAGGGGGGAAGGCCTAGTCCTATCAAAGACTAGCATCTTCAACATCTTGCAGCATGAGAAGAGAGTAGACTGGTATCTCATATATAGCCACTTTATTGTAGCAATTTTATCAAGTAACCACGTCCAGAGATTCTTCCTCGACTCCCTGCGAGGAAGCAATCCCGGGGCCACGAAACTTTTAAAATAAAGCACAATTTTAGTTGTATAAGGTCAAGGTACAACTCCAAGTCGTCCTATTACCGTGGACACGACTATTCGAATAGATGGTTCTTCCCTGCAGGGGTGCACCGCATTTCCAACACGCTTGAACACCTCCGGCTGGGCACACTTTCCGAGGTAATGCCAGGCCTCGGGATCCAAAACGTCGTCGCCCCACCTAGACTCAATGAAGAGGCCAGCCCGCCGGTCTACTCCTAAGCGCGCAGGTTCGTGGGCCCACTTTCCCTTGCACTCCTGCACGATGCGAACGCGGCCGGAAGCAGACGTAGTACACTCAGTCCGGGAGCTGTACGTTCCAGCCCAATCCGGCGCGCGCCGCTCCATTGCTGACGTCCGAAGAGCTTCGGCTGATACAACGACGCTGAGCACCCATAACTTCTCCCATGTGAAGGTTTAGTGCGTAAAAAGGTCAACGACCAACTCAGATCAAATACCCAACCCATTATCATTTTAATCAGTGCGGGGCAAGCTCGAACCATATTGCAGGCTGTCGCCCTGCCAAGAACACTCGGGTGCCTTACCGGCGCTCCCCACCAAGTCCTCGGATGCCTTGTGGCGCATCCCACCAAATCTTTATCACACGGGGACCCTTGGGGCCGACCCGTCTCAGGACTGTCGGGAACTCCGGTCCACCTCAACAGGGTGGTACCGCCTGTCCCTTCAGTCCCGCCATGTTTGTACAGGGCCATGTCAATAGTAACTGTGTGGATATAACGCCAAGACGGGAACTGAGGAATCACCCTCAATGGTCCCCGCTCGATGTAACCGTCAAGGTGGACTATAGAGGAATCACCGTTGAAAGTCCCACACTTGAGGGATTGCACGACAGAGGCTTTGTAGGGAATGGGGGAAGGAGGAATCACCCTCGATAACCATGACCGACAAGCTACGCTACAGGACTAGCATCAGGAGTACTTCACGAGGTGTCACCCTCGGTACTCGATCGTAGTACTGCAGAGTCATACTATTTAGGGGAGTGCGGTGAGGTGAGTGGCCTGGCTTGTCAGTCAGTTGACCGAGTCTTCGGGTCTTCGAGTCGTCGATGAGGAAGCAGGGGCAACTGGGGCTAAGGGGTCACCGGGGTCCTCTAACCAACCTATACTAAGCAGTTGATATGATTGCAGGTATAGTAACGGTTTAACCAAAACAGACTATGCATCAGAATAGGAGCTAACTAATACAGTAGCAAAATTCTAATGCAAGAATAAGAGGGAGAAGAATGGGTGATATCGGAATGCTCAAGGGGGTTTGCTTGCCTTGCTGCTTTGTGGCAAAAGGCTGATCGTTAGGGGCGTAGTCGTACTCGGCAGCAGCGTCAGTCTCGGGGTCTACCGGAGAGAAGAGGGGGAAGAAACAATAAATATAAAGCAAACATATGCATCACGATGCATGACATGGCAATATGCAGAGCTAGGTATGCATTAACGTAGTACTACGCGTTGCAGACGTAGCGGGAGAATACCTGTCGATATTTCCCGGGTGTGAGTATTTATCGGACAGTTGAACCGGAGGGGAAAGTTCCATGTTCAACATTCTAGGAGCATGTGACATATGAATGAATGGCATATTTGGATTCGTGGGATTTTTCTGATCAACTTTCATATATAAATTATTTTCATCCGAGTTATGGTTTAAAAGATATGATTTTCTAAAGTTTCAATAGTTTCCTGAAATTATTTTAATTAATTAAATCAACATTATCCAGAACAGTACACTGCTGATGTCATCATGACATCAGAGTGACATCAGCAGCCGTTTACTATTTAAACCTGACATTGGGGGCCCACCTGTCATAGACTACGGACTAATTCAGGGTTTTAATTTAAACTAAACAGATTAATTAAAAGTGGGGCCTACTTGTCAGTTAGACATTAACTTAATCAAACTTTTAGTTTAATTAACCTAACTATTTATTAAACAACGGACAGGGGTGGCCCACCTGTCATACTAACAGGGGGATGGGGCCCCACTTGGCAGTGACTGGGGCCAGCCCAGTCAGCCAGTTGACCAGGTCAACTGGTCAACTGGGACCAGGGGAGCCCACTGGCAGTGACCCAGGGGTGGCCCCAGGTGTGCCACATCGACGGTGGCCGGCGGCCATCGCCGGAGACGCTCCGGAGAGCACCCGAAGCTATGGCGAGGCTCGGGTTTCGCGTAGGGGGGCCAAATCGAGTGCCGCCGGTCGCGTTCGAACGAGGGGAGGGAACCGCGTCGATCTGCGACGGCGGCGCGGTCGGGGGTGGGCCGTAGCGACGGCCACGAGCTCGCCGGCGGGCAGCGGCGTTCGGTGGTCGTGCGTGCATGCGTTACAGGGGCTAAGCAGCACGGGGTTGTCGCGGGATGGAGCCTACGGTGCACGCGGCGTCGAATGGTACCGACGGCCGGACCAAAAGGCCACCGGAACCGCGCCGGCGACGAGCGCAAGCGGCGGCGGGTTCGGTTGCTCATCGGGGAGGGCCCTAGTGGCAGCTAACAGCGGCGAGAGCGAGGGGGGGGGGAAGGAAGTGAAGGCTCACCGGGGGTTGTCGCCGTTCGAAATGGGCTCGGGGAGGCTCGACGGCGCCGGAATCGAAGACGGCGAGCGGCGGTGATCCAAGGGGGACGACGGGCAATGACGGCGAAGCAGGGGCTCCCGGGCTCGGGCGCGTGGTCGAGGAGGTCGAGGGGAGCGAGGCGGAGCTCGTGAGGGTGGTGGCAGGGTGCGGGAGGTACGGTAGCCGCGGCTAGCCGACGGCCATGGCGACGGTGGCACGGGCGCGAGAGGGGAAGAGAGCGCGGGGAGGGGAAGCAGGTGAGATCCGGGGGCTAGGGTTTGCGGGGGAGCAGGTGGGGGTGGCCGCGGTGGCGGTCTTATCCCCGCACCATCACCGGCGAGCGGGTGCGGCGGCGACACGCGCGCCCGACGCTCTGTAGCGACCGCGCGGTCGCTACAGAGGAAGGGGACGACGGGGGGGGGGGGGGTGTTGCGGCTGGGCCGCGCTGTGCCTTGGCCCAGTTGGGGCCAGTGGCCTTCTCCCCCCTTTTCTTTCCTTTTTCCTTTTCTTTTTCTTTTTCTTTTTCTTTTTCTTTTCTTTTATTATTCTTTTTATCTAGCACTTGCATTAGTAAAAAGTGGAACATGGCACAGAAAATTAGCATGCATTATTTTGATAGGCCATACCAAGTTTGAACATTTTTGGAAACTGCCTTAAGTTTAATAATTGTTTTAATTGTTTTTAGAAACATTTTCAGCTTCTGTTTTTATTAGTGGGGGCCACACCACACATTTGATGATGTGATCTTCTAAGCATCATTTGTTTTGGAATATCCCACATCTTTGGAACATTTTTATTTTTTTGTTTGCCAACTTATTTTATCACAATAAAATTTAAATGACTCTGAAGTAGGAATTTGAATTGAAACTTGATCACATTCTATCAAGCAAAAAGATTTGTAGCTGATCATGGCCATCACTATAGCTTAATTACAATGATCACTGTAGTACAATTCTAGGGTGTCACATTACTGCACCTTTGTTACAATTGTTACTTGCTACCCGTTACGAATTATCTTATCACAAAACTATCTGTTACCGATAATTTCTGTGCTTGCAGAGAATACCTTACTGAGAACCGCTTGTCATTTTCTTCTGCACCTCCTTGGGTTAAAGGACTATGATAGATCCCCTTTACTTGTGGGTCAACAAGACTCTTTTCTGGCGCCGTTGCCGGGGAGTGAAGCGCCTTTGGTGAGTTGAACTTGGTAAGGAAAAATTTATATAGTGTGCTGAAATTTACTGTCACTTGTTACTATGGAAAATAATCCTTTGAGGGGCTTGTTCGGGGTATCTTCATCTCGATCGGAAGCACAAATAGTCTCTCCTCAACCTGCTACACCTACTGAAAATATTTATTATGAAATTCCTCCGGGTATGATAGAGAAACTGCTAGCTAATCCTTATGCAGGAGATGGAACACTACATCCTGATTTGCATCTAATCTATGTGGATGAAGTTTGTGGATCATTTAAGCTTGCAGGTTTGCCCGAGGATGTTGTCAAGAAGAAGGTCTTTCTTTTATCTTTGAAGGAGAAGGCATTGGCATGGTATAGGCTATGTGATGATATTGGATCATGGAACTACAACCGATTGAAATTGGAATTTCATCAGAAGTTTATCCTATGCATCTGGTTCATCGTGATCGGAATTATATTTACAGTTTTTTGCCACGTGAAGGAGAAAGAATCGCTTAAGCTTGGGGGAGGCTTAAGTCAATGCTATATTCATGCCCCAACCATGAGATCTCAAGAGAAATTATTATTCAGAATTTTTATGCTCGGCTTTCTCATAATGATCGATCCATGCTCGATACTTCTTGCTCTTGTTGTTTTATGAAGAAAGATATTGAATTCAAATGGGACTTATTGGAAAGAATTAAACGCAACTCTGAAGATTGGGAACTCAATAAAGGTAAGGAGTCAGGTATAAACCTTAAGTTTTATTGTGTTAAATCCTACACCGATGCTTTTCGTGAATTTAGCACTAAATATGGACTTGACTCTGAGATAGTAGCTTCTTTCTGTGAATATTTTGCTACTCATGTTGATCTCCCTAAGAGAAGTGCTTTAAATATCATCCTCCCATTGAAGTGAAAGTAGTGGAACCTATTAAAGTTGAAGAGGAAACTATTACTTATAATGTTGATCCTGTTATTCCTACTGCTTACATTGAAAACCACCCTTCCCTGTTAGGATAAAGGAACACGCTAAATCTTTAACTGTGGTTCGTAAGAGTTGTATTAGAACACCTACACCCCTTGAACAAATTAAAGTTGAACCTAGTGTTGCTATGGTTAAATATCTCTTGGTTGATAATATTGATGGGCATGTTATTCATTTCTGTGATGAAGCAGCTAGAATTGCTAGACCTGATACTAAGAGTAAACATAGACCAGTTGTTGGCATGCCTGTTGTTTCTGTTAAAACAGGAGATCATTGTTATCATGGCTTGTGTGATATGGGTGCTAGCATAAGTGCAATTCCCTTTTCCTTATACAAAGAAATCATGCATGATATTGCACGAGTTGAACTAGAGAAAATTGATGTTACTATTAAGCTTTCTAATAGAGACACTATTGCACCGATGGGGGTTGTTAGAGATGTTGAAGTTTTGTGTGGGAAAATAAAATATCCTACTGATTTTCTTGTTCTTGGTTCCCCACAAGATGATTTTTGTGCCATTATATTTGGTAGACCCTTCTTAAATACTGTTAATGCTAGGATTGATTGTGAGAAAGAAACAATTACTATGAGTTTTGGGGATGTGTCTCATGAGTTCAATTTCTTTAAATTTCGTAGACAACTGCATGACAAAGAATTGCCTAGTAAAGATGAAATTATTGGTCTTGCTTCTATTGATGTGCCTCCTACTGATCCTTTAGAACAATATTTGCTAGACCATGAAGAATGATATGTATATGAATGAGAGGAATTAAATAGATACAAATTTCTTTGATCAGCAGCCTATTTTGAAACAGAACTTACCTGTTGAAATACTTGGGGGTCCTCCTCCACCCAAGGGTGATCCCGTGTTTGAGCTCAAACAATTACCCGATACGTTGAAATATGCTTATCTTGATGAAAAGGAGATATATCCTGTTATTATTAGTGCTAACCTTTTAGAGCATGAATAAAAGAGATTATTGAAAACTCTGAGGAAGCACCGTGCTGCTATTGGTTATACTCTTGATGATCTTAAGGGCATTAGTCCCACTCTATGTCAGCATAAAATTAATATGGAGCCTGATGCCAAACCAATTATTGATCACCAATAATGATTGAACCCTAAGATGAAAGAAGTGGTAAGAAAAGAAATACTAAAGCTTCTGGAGGCAGGTATAATTTATCCCGTTGTTGATAGTAGATGGGTTAGTCCCGTCCATTGTGTCCCTAGGAAGGGAGGTATTACCGTTTTTCCTAATGATAAAAATGAATTGATCCCACAAAGAATTGTTATAGGTTATAGAATGGTAACTGATTTTAGGAAACTAAATAAAGCTACTAAGAAAGATCACTACCCTTTACCTTTTATTAATCAAATGCTAGAAATACTATCCAAACACACACATTTTTTGCTTTCTAGATGGTTACTCTTGTTTCTCTCAAATACGTGTATCAAGATAGGATCAAGAAAAAAGCACTTTTGCTTGCCCTTTGGTACCTTTGCTTATAGATGTATGCCTTTTGGTTTATGCAATGCACCTGCTACCTTTCAAAGATGTATGGTGGCTATATTCTCTAACTTTTGTGAAAATATTCTTGAGGTTTTCATGGATGTTTTTCCCATTTACAGAACTTCATTTGATGATTGTTTGAGCAACCTTGACCAAGTTTTGCAGAGATGTGAAGAAACTAATCTTGTCTTGAATTGGGGAAGTGCCACTTTATGGTTAATGAAGGTATTGTATTCGGGCACAAGATCTCCGAAAGAGGTATTGAAGTTGATAAAGCTAAAGTTGATGCTATTGAAAAAACGTCGTGCCCTACGAATATCAAAGGTATAATAAGTTTGCTTGGTCATGCTGGTTTCTATAGGAGGTTTATCAAAGATGTCTCCAAGATATCTAGGCCTCTCACAAATCTTTTGCAAAAAGATGTTCCATTTGTTTTTGATGAAGATTGTGTAGAAGCATTTGAAATTCTTAAGAGTGCCTTGATTACCGCACCTGTTGTTCAACCACTCCACTGGAACCTACCCTTTGAAATTATGTGTGATGCTAGTGATTATGCTATTGGTGCTATTCTAGGACAAAGAGTCAATAAGAAATTAAATGTTATCCATTATGCTAGTAAAACTCTAGATAGTGCTCAAAGAAACTATGCTACTACTAAAAAGGAATTTTTAGCAGTCGTGCTTGCTTGTGATAAGTTTAGACCTTATATTGTTGATTCCAAAGTAACTGTTCACATCGATCATGCTGCTATTAAGTACCTTATGGAGAAGAAAGATGCTAAACCTAGACTAATTAGGTGGGTCCTTCTGCTACAAGAATTTGATTTGCATATCATTGATAGAAAGGGTGCTGATAACCCTGTGGCAGATAACCTGTCTAGGTTAGAAAATGTTCTTGATTACCCACTACCTATTGATGATAGCTTTCCTGATGAACAATTGGTTGTCGTAAATGCTTCACACAATGCCCCATGCTATGCTGATTATGCCAATTACATTGTAGCTAAATTTATACCGCCTACTTGCACATACCAACAAAAGAAAAAGTTCTTCTATGATTTAAGGCATTACTTTTGGGATGATCCACACCTTTATAAAGAAGGAGTAGATGGTATTATTAGAAGTTGTGTACCTGAGCATGAACATGAACAAATCTTACGCAAGTTTCACTCCGAAGCCTACAGAGGACACCACGCTGGAGATAGAACTGCACATAAGGTACTACAATCTAGGTTTATTGGCCTACGCTCTTCAAGGATGCCCGTAAGTTTGTCTTGTCTTGTGTTGAATGTCAAAGAATTGGTAATATTAGTAGACGTTAGGAAATGCCTATGAATTACTCTCTTGTTATTGAACCATTTGATGTTTGGGGTTTTGATTATATGGGGCCTTTTCCACAATATAACGGGTATACTCATATTCCAGTTGCTGTTGATTATGTTACTAAGTGGGTAGAAGCTATTCCAACTAGTAGCGCTGATCATAACACTTCTATTAAAATGCTTAAAGAAGTTATTTTCCCTAGATTTGGAGTCCCTAGATATTTGATGATTGATGGTGGTTCACACTTTATTCATGGTGCTTTCTGTAAATTGCTCGCTAAATACGATGTTAATCATAGAATTGCATCTCCTTATCATCCTCAGTCTAGCGGTCAAGTAGAATTGAGCAATAGAGAAATTAAATTGATTTTGTAGAAGACTATTAATAGATCTAGGAAGAATTGGTCTAAGAAATTGATGACGCATTGTGGGCTTATAGATCTGCTTACAAAAACCCTATGGGTATGTCTTCGTATAAGATGGTTTATGGTAAAGCTTGTCACTTACCTCTAGAGCTAGAACATAAGGCTTATTGGGCAATCAAAGAGCTCAATTATGATTTCAAACTTGCTGGTGAGAAGCGGTTATTTGACATCAGCTCACTTGACGAATGGAGAACCCAAGCCTATGAGAATGCCAAGTTGTTTAAAGAAAAGGTTAAGAGATGGCATGATAGAAGGATACAAAAGCGTGAATTTAATGTAGGTGATCATGTCTTGCTATACAATTCTCATTTAAGATTTTTTGCAGGAAAACTTTTCTCTAAATGGGAAGGTCCTTACATTATCGAGGAGGTATACCGTTCCGTGCCATCAAGATTAACAACGCCGAAGGCACAAACCCGAAGGTGGTGAACGGTCAAAGAATCAAACATTATATCTCACGTACTCCCATAAATGTTGAAACCAATATCATCAATACCATAACTCCAGAGGAGTACATTAGGGAGACTTACCAGAACATTTCACACTCCAAAAAGGAATAGGTATGTGGTACGGTAAGTAAATAGACTCCAATTTTTTTTTCAATGGCAATTTTTATCTGTTTTAGAATATATAAAAAAATAGGAAAAATTTAAAGTGGTCCTAATAGTCCACGAGGAGGCGACATGCCTGGGGGGTGCGCCCTACCCCCTTGGGCGTGACCCTATGGCTTGTGGTCATGTCGTGTACCTTCTGGACTCTGCTTTCTTGTGGTGTACTCCTTCGGGTCGGTAAAAATTTATTATATAATCTCCCGAAGGTTTTGACCTTCATATCATGACAATATCTCCTGTTTTTGTTTTAAGCTATTTCTGCAGCAGTTTTAGATAAACATGACGTTCCCAAATGATTCAAAGGACAAGTTCTTCGAGAAGGTCATCAACCCCTACCTTGTGGAGGTGCTGCAACACCCTCAAACCATTGAGATGCGTGAGGGGGTGCTACACATCCGTGATGTTGAGGGGCCAAAAGAGGACCGGAAGCATGGAGACAAGGCTCGAAGCAATGGAGGAGCAGGTCTTCAAGTGCCAAGGGATGGTGGAACGAGGACTTAATGCCAATCACATGATGTTCGCGGAGTTTACCAACAAGTGCAAGCTGGACACTAAGGAAATCGGGGAGCACATCTTTAAGCTTTACGAGAAAAACGAGCATCTCCAAGCCTAGATCTATGACCTACAGAACCAAAACTATGAGTATGAATACATATTTAAGAAAATGAGTTTGGCTGCAGATTTGAGGATCCCGGAGACTCGTTCATCCTTTTACGATGGTGAGCCTATGCCTTGGAATATGGAGGACAAGCTTCCAACCTCATCAACAACTCCAACATCACCACCTCTAAAGCAAGACAACTAAACACATGGGTATGGGCACTCCTCTTGGCTTGCGCTAAGCTTGGGGGACGTGCCCCGGTATCGTATCACCATCACATCTTTTATTTTTATTTTTATTTTTATCATATTTTCTTAGTCCAATCCTTTTGGTTATATCTTGATCTAGTAGAATAAAGTTTTTGTGTGATCTAGTTTAGAGTTTTTACTTTATGTTTCCTCCTATGTAAACAAGTCCGAGAGTTATAAAATAAACAGTACTTTTGAGTTGAGGGATTTGCTTGTTTGGTATGATCTTGATCTTGAGAAAGATGAAGTAAAGAAGTATAGAATAAAAGCAAAAAGTATATATGATGATCTTATGGGGAGTGATGACTTCACATATAAGAAGTATGTCGATTGAAACCTGTTGTGGATTGACAAACATAGTTGTTGGTCATTGGGGCAATTAAAAGGAAGTACTAAAGAAAGAGAGGTTCACATATAAATATATTATCTTGGACATCTTCTATGATTGCGAGCACTCATTAAAATATTATATGTTAAGAAGTTGATGTTGGATAAGGAAGATATCATAATGGTTTATGTTTGCTTATTTCCGAATAGAAGTTATATTGTTATAGATCCCTCAACATGTTTCGCTTGCTTCCACCTCATATGAGCCAAAACTTCCGCACCAAGTAGAGATACTACTTGTGCAACCAAACACCCTTAACCCAGTTTTGCCATGAGAGTCCACCATACCTACCTACGGATTGATTAAGATCCTTCAAGTAAGTTGTCATCGGTGCAGTCAATAAAAATTGCTCTCTAATTATGTGTGATCTATTAGTGTGAGGAAAATAAACTTTATACGAACTTGTGATAGGGAAGAAATAAAAGCGACAGACTGCATAATAAAGTTCTCTATCAAAAGGGGCAATATAAAGTGACGTTCTTTTGCATTAAGGGATTGTGCATCCAACTATAAAAGAGCATGACAACCTCTGCTTCCCTCTACGAAGGGCCTATCTGTTACTTTTATTTTCTAGTACTTACATTTATGCAAGTGTCGTGGTGATCTCCATCACTTTCTCTATTTCGCCTTTATCTTCTGGCAAGCATCATGTGTTGGGGAATGATCTAGGCACATATATCCACTCGGAAGTGGACGAGCATGAGTTATTACTGTTGACATTACCCTTGAGGTAAATAGTTGGGAGACAACACTATAAGCCCCTATCTTTCTCTATGTCCGATTGAAGCTTTGACCTCATAGGTACCTCGTAAGTTTTAGCAATTATGAAAGACTAAAAGATTATTGAGTATGTGGATTTGCTTTACAAGCTCTTATATTGACTCTTTCCTACGTTATGATAAATTGGAATTGCTTCAATGACGAACATCGTAGTTTGTCGATTCTCAATAGAGTTCTTGATTCGTAGTTTACCATTGTGAATGAATTGTTACTTTAGCATAAGAAATTATATATCAATATATGTTGTTGTTCTAAAGATGATCATGATGCCTTCATGTCTGTATTCTATTTTATCGACACCTCTATCTCTAAACATGTGGGCATATTTATCGATTTCGGCTCTCGCTTGAGGACAAGCAAGGTCTAAGCTTGGGGGAGTTGATACGTCCATTTTGCATCATGCTTTTTATCGATATTTATTGCATTATGGGCTGTTACTACACATTTTGGCACAATACTTATGCATTTTATCTATTATTTTACAAGGTTTACATGAAGAGGGAGAATGCCAACAGCTGGAGTTCTGGACTAGAAAAGGAGCAAATCCGAGATACCTACTCTCGTATCACGACAAGTATAGGGGATCACAACAGTTTTCGAGGGTAGAGTATTCAACCCAAATTTATTGATTCGACTGATGGGGAGCCAAAGAATATTCTCGAGTATTCGTAGCTGAGTTATCAATTCAACCACACCTGAAAGACTTGATATCTGTAGCAAAGTATTTAATAGCAAAGTAGTATGGAAGTAACGGTAACAATGTCAATAGTGGTAGTACCAGTTTTGTAGTGATTGTAGCAGTAGCAACGGAAAAGTAACTTAGCAAAGATCAATATGTGGAAAGCTCGTAGGAAATGGATCAGTCATGGATAATTTTGTTGGATGGCATTCATCATGCAACAGTTATAACATAGGGTGACACAAAACTAGCTCCAATTCATCAATGTAATGTAGGCACATATCCCATATATAGTCATACGTGCTTATGGAAAAGAACTTGCATGACATCTTTTGTCCTACCCTCCCGTGGCAGCGGGGTCCTAATGGAAACTAAGGGATATTAAGGCCTCCTTTTAATAGATAATCGGACCAAAAGCATTAGAACTTAGTGAATACATGAACTCCTCAAACTACGATAATCACCGAAAAGAATCCCAGTTATTATCACCCTGGGGGATGCGGCTCATAACTCATAATAGGTGTCTACAACTTGCAAGATAGGATCAAGAACACATAATATTCATGAAAACATAATAGGTTCAGATCTGAAATCATGGCTGTAACACCCTAGTGTCAGTGCTACAGTGATGATGTAATTAAGCTACACTAATGGCCAAGTTTAAGCTAATCCATTTTTCTAAATAGTGCATGATCACAATGGAATAATATCTCATGTGAATTCCCTAATGATTTTCAAAATTCATTCAAAAGTGGGTTAAATAATTTTTGCAAACCTAAAAACAAAAATCATGTTGGGATTGCAAATAATCCCTTGGTAATTACAAAATTATCAGCAATGTTTTATAAGATGAATTGGTGCCTCAAAATAAATAAAACAATGGGCAAAACAATTATTTAACTGCCTTTTGAATTGTAAATATTTCCAAGCTTTTCAAAAGGGTCCCAAACTTGTTATGGCAGTAACAAATATTGTCTGACAAATATTGGGCATTGTCCCATATTTTACAAAAGTCATTGTGTCCTATAAATAATTAAAAGGCAGAATTAAATAAAAGGAAAAACAATAAAAAAAGAGAAAGAAAGAAAAGGGAAACCCCCTTCCCCACTGGGCTGGCCCCAACCGGCCCAAGCCCACTAGCCCACTCCCTTGCCGCCCCTTCCCCTGTAGCGACCAGTGCGGTCCCTACAGAGCGCCGACCGCGCTCGTCGCCGACGAACCCCGTCGCCCCCGACGGTGAGCGGATAAGAACGGCCCCCACAACATCCCTCTCGCTCCCCCCGAACCCTAGATCTCACCAGCTCCCCTCCCCTGCCTTCTCCTTCGTCCCCCCTTCCTTCCCGAGCGCCGCCGTCACCATGGACGCCAGCTAGCATAGCCACCGTTGCTCCCACGCCCCGCCACCACGCCAAGAAGCCCCGCCACGACGAGCCCGTCCTCCTCGACCTCAAACCCGAGCCTCTGGAGCCCTGCATCGCTGTCACTACCTCTTCTTCCTCCTCGGGCGCCCGAAGCTCGCCACCGTCGATTTGCTCCACCGCGCCTCCCCCGAGCCCACTTGAGCACACCTGTAGGCGTCCGTTGAGCTCCGCCCCCCTCTCTCTCTTCCCCGTGCGATTAGGCCGCCATAGCCAGCTTCCCCTGTAGCTGAGCTCCACCGCTCGCCATTGACGACGTGCTCGTGCCGTGCGTGCCCCTGACAGCCCATGCGTGCTATAGGCGCGCTCTAGGACGTCCCCTGCTTCGATTCCACGCGCTAGCTAGGACGGGCTCGCCTCCGTTTGCTCGTGGTCATCGCTGCCCGAAATTGTTTCTGCCGCCAGCAATGTAGCGCTCGCTACGGCGTGCCGTTGCCCGAACTGATGTCTGGGACGGATCGACATCATCGCTAGCGTTCGAACGCCACCGGCCGCGCCCGATTTGGTGCCCCGTAGATGAAACCCGAGCCGCGCCACCATTTCGGGAGCTTGCCGGAGCTCCTCCGGTGGTCGGCCGGTGCTGCCGCCCACGTGGCCGACCTGGGGCCACTGCCAGGGTCACTAACCCGCGGGCCCCGCGGTCCTGGTTGACCTGTTGACCAGGTCAACCGTGTTGATTGGACACTGCCAGTCCATGATAGGCGGGGCCCACACCCCGTGTGTCAATGATAGGTGGGTCCCCCTGTCAGCTAGCTAATTAGCTAATTAAGTTAAGTTAAATAATTAATTTAGATTAAATAGTCACTGACATATGGGCCCCACTCCCTAATTAATATGTTTAGTTTGATTTAATAAACTGAAATAACCCACTGTCTATGACAGGTGGGGCCCACTGGTCAGGTTTGACCTGGCTAGCCCTCTGTTGACTGTTGATGTTAGAATTGCATCATGCCGACGTCATATTTTACTATTCTAGATAATGTTGAATTTAAATAATTAAAATAATTCCAAAAAATCAATAAAACTTTGAAAAATCATATCTTTTAAACCGTAGCTCAGATGAAAATAATTTATATATGAAAGTTGATCAGAAAAATCCCACGAATCCAAATATGACATGCAATCATCTGCCACATGCCCCTAGCATGATGAACATGGAACTTTCCCCTCTGATTCGACTGTCCGATAAATCCGCAGACCCGGGAAATATCGTCACGTATTCGTTCGCTCCGTCTGATGCGTGTAGTATTGCATTAGTGCATACCTAGCTCTACATATTGCCATGTAATGCATCATGGTGCACCTGTTTTCTTTATATTTATTGTTTCTCCCCCTCTTCTTACCGGTAGACCCCGAGACTGATGTTGTTGCCGAGTACGACTACACCCGTGACGACCAGCCTCTTGCAGCAGAGCAGCAAGGCAAGCATACCCCCCTTGAGCATTCCGATATCACCCACCTCTCTCCCTCTTATTCTTGCGTTAGAATTTTGCTGCTGTTTTAGTTAGCTCCTATTCTGATGCATATCCTATTTTTGATGAACTGCTACTATTCCTGCAATCATACCAACTGCTTAGTATAGGTTGGTTAGTGAATCCCCAGTGACCCCTTAGTCCCATTTGCCCTTGCTTCTTCATTGTTGACTCGACAACTCGAAGACTCGGTCAACTGACCAACAAGCCAGGCCCTTCACATCACCGCACTCCCCTTAGTTGTATGACTCTATAGTGCTACTATCGAGTACCAAGGGTGACACCTCGTGAAGTACTCATGATGCTAGCCCTATAGTGGAGCTAGTCGGTCATGGTTACCAAGGGCCACAACTTTAACAAATGATCACTGTTCTCACTATTCATCTCATTAAGAAAGTCATTGTGAGCTTTAAGTACTTGTTCTACTTGAGTAGTTACCATGGAAGCATGTTTACTAATCAGTTTAAGATCACTGAGATTTCTACTCATATAATCACCTAAGAGATCAAGCATGAAAGCATTATGTTTCAATTGTCTACTAACATAAGCATTAAAATTTTCTTGCTTAACAACAAAACTATCAAACTTACCCAAGCATTGGCTTGCAGACTTATTGTAAGGAATATTGCTTTCATCAAATCTACGAAGAGAATTTACCTCTACTACCTGTGTCGGGTTATCAAGACCATGTATTTCTTTGATAGGTGGCAGATTCTTGACATCTTCAGCTTTAATACCTTTTTCCTTCATAGATTTCTTTGCCTCTTGCATATCTTCAGGATCGAGAAATAGATACCTCTTTTCTTCAGAGTTGGCTTCAGAGGTGGCTCGGGAATAGTCCAATCATTATCATTGCTCAATATATTATTTAATAGTAGTTCAGCTTGTTCAATAGTTCGTTCCCTAAAAACACAACTAGCACAACTATCTAGGTGGTCCCTAGAAGCATCGGTTAGTCCATTATAAAAGATATCAAGTATTTCATTTTTCTTGAGGGGATGATCAGGCAAAGTATTTAGTAATTGGAGAAGCCTCCCCCAAGCTTGTGGGAGACTCTCTTCTTCAATTTGCACAAAGTTAAATATTTCCTGCAAGGCAGCTTATTTCTTATTGGCAGGAAAATATTTTTCAGAGAAGTAATGTCCTGGCGACTATGCACACAACCAGGAGCAAGAGAATTAAACCATATCTTAGCATCACCCTTTAACGAGAAAGGAAACAACTTAAGGATATAGTAATAACGAATTTTTTCCTGATGAGTAAATAGGGTGACTATATCATTCAATTTGGTAAGATGTGCCACAACAGTTTCAAATTCGTAACCATGGAAAGGATCAGATTCAACCAAGGTAATTAACTCTAGGATTCAAAGATTTTTCTTTCCACTTGCACAGTAATTTCTTAAGATCATCTCTATCCTTACAAGCAAGAAAGTCCCTAGCTACCTCTCCTTCCATAACATAACCCTCGGGAATATCAGGCAATTCATATCTAGGAGAGCTAGGTCTAGCAGGTGTCTCATAGCATTCAGTTCCAATAATTTCATCAGTTTCAGAAGTATCATAATTTTCAGCATTGACTCCAGCAATTTGTTCATCAAGAAATTCACCCAGTGGCACAATATTATAAAGCAAAGTATCATCATAAGCATCATGCATAGCAGAAGTGGCATCATCAATTACTTGCGACATATCAGAATTACTAGCAGGTGGTGGTGTCGCAAACTTACTCATAACAGAAGGTGAATCAAGTGCAGAGCTAGATGGCAGTTCCTTACCTCCCCTCGTAGAGGGATATATCTTGATTTTTGGATCTTTCATATTTTTAGTAGTGATCAACAGATATAAATCCCAAGTGACTCAGAGAATAGAGCTATGCTCCCCGGCAATGGTGCCATAAAAAGGTCTTGATAACCCACAATATAGGGGATCACAACAGCTTTCGAGGGTAGAGTATTCAACCTAAATTTATTGATTCGACTCAAGGGGAGCCAAAGAATATTCTCGAGTATTTGCAGATGAGTTGTCAATTCAACCACACCTGAAAGACTTAATATCTGCAGCAAAGTAGTATGGAAGTAACGGTAACAATGGCAATAGTGGCAGTAGCAGTTTTGTAGTGATTGTAGCAGTAGTAACGGAAAAGTAACTTAGCAAAGATCAATATGTGGAAAGCTCGTAGGCAATGGATCAATGATGGATAATTATGTCGGATGGCCTTCATTATACAATAGTTATAACATAGGGTGACACAGAACTAGCTCCAATTCATCAATGTAATGTAGGCATGTATCCCGTATATAGTCATACCTGCTTATGGAAAAGAACTTGCATGACATATTTTGTCCTACCCTCCCATGGCAGAGGGGTCCTAATGGAAACTAAGGGATATTAAGGCCTCCTTTTAATAGAGAACCGGACCAAATAATTATCACTTAGTGAATACACGAACTCCTCAAACTACGGTAATCACCAGAAAGAATCCCAATTATTGTCACCCTGGGGGATGCGGATCATAACTCGTAATAGGTGTCTACAACTTGCAAGATAGGATCAAGAACACATATATATTCATGAAAACATAATAGGTTCAGATCTCAAATCATGGCACTCGGGCCCTAGTGACAAGCATTAAGCATAGCAAAGTCATAGCAACATCAATCTCAGAACATAGTGGATACTAGGGATCAAACCCTAACAATACTAACTCGATTACATGATAATTCTCATCCAACCCATCACCGTCCAGCAAGCCTATGATGGAATTACTCATGAACGACAGAGAGCATCATGGAATTGGTGACGAAGGATGGTTGGTGACGATGATGGCGTCAATTTCCCCTCTGCGGAGCCCAAAATAGACTCCAGATCTGGTCTCCCAAGGAAGAACAGGAGGTGGCGGCGGCTCCGTATCATGAAACGCGACGAACTCTTCTCCTCGATTTTTTTCTCTGCGAATAGGAATATATAGGAGTGTAATTGAGGTCGGTTGAGCAACAGGGGGTCCACAAGCCTGCTAGGCGCGACCAAGGGGGTGGCCGCACCTGGCAGGCTTGCCACCTGTGGGTGTCCGCCCTCCGGTTGATTCTTTCGCCAGTATTTTTTATTTATTCCAAAAATATTCTCTGTAAATTTTTAGATCAATTCGAGAACTTTTATTTCTACACAAAAATAACACCAAGGCAATTCTGCTGAAAACAACGTCAGTTCGTGTTAGTTCCATTCAAATCATGCAAATTAGAGTCCAAAACATGGGCAAGAAAAGTAGATACGATGGAGACGTATCAGCAGTCTCATGCCACATCAGAATTCCATAATCGAGCTTTCTAGAATCACCAAGGAGGTATTGGTAGAGGACATCCGGGTCAGCTTGGCCCCGGCGTGTCGCATTGGGGCTCGTCTGGTGGATTTTCAGGATCAGGTTTTCATGGTCAGGGCGGCTCAGGAACTGGTTTTCAGCATCAAGGAAATAACAACAATGGACATTGTTCTAGCCAAGGCAATCAACAACATAATAATCAAACTTGATTTCAAAGTAATCCTAAGCAGTTGAACAATGGTCAATACCATGTTTTCACCACCAGTACCAGCAGGCAGGATAACAAACTCAAACAAAGGGCCATCAACATGGTCGAGGCGACAGTTCCCAGGTATCTCAATTGGTCTGAGCAACCAAACACTTGGACCAGGGAAGTTCATCCCCCTGGGTTGAGAACCCACGTGGTCTAGCTTTGGTAGTGGCACCTCAGGTTGGCAGTTATACCCTCACGAGGGTCCTCATGGATGGGGGTACCGATGTCTACTACGCAACTTTATTCTTGTAGACTCGTGTGGGGCCTCCAAACGCAGAGTTTTGTAGGACAATAGCAATTTTCCCTCAAGTGGATGACCTAAGGTTTATCAATCCATTAGAGGTGTAGGATGAAGATGGTCTCTTTCGAACAACCCTGCAATCAAATACAAGAAATCTCTTGTGTCCCAACACACCCAATACAATGGCAAATTGTATAGGTGCACTAGTTCGGCGAAGAGATGGTGATACAAGTTTAGTAATGATAGTAGATATGGATTTTTGTAATCTGAAAATGTAAAAACAGCAAGGTAACAAGTGACAAAAGTGAGCACAAACGGTTTGCAACACTTGAAAACAAATCCTAGGGTCCGTACTTTCGCTAGTGCAATATCTCAACAATGCTAATATAATTGGATCACATAACAATCCCTCAATGTGCAACGCAGAATCACTCCAGAGTTCTTATCTAGCGGAGAACATAAGAAGAAATTGTTTGTAGGTTATGAAACCACCTTAAAGTTATTCTTCCCAATCGATCTATTCAAGAGTTCATACTAGAATAACACCATATGATATGCATCAACCAACTCTAATGTCACCTAGATACTCCAATGTCACCACAAGTATCCATGCGTTAATTATATGATACCCATCAAACAATTTCAGATTCATAATACTCAATCCACACAAAGAACCTCAAAGAGTGCCCCAAGATTTCTATCGGAGAAAGTAGGACAAGAACATGTATCAACCCCTATGCATAGATTACCCCAATGTCACTGCGGGAATCCGAAAGTTGAGTACCAACACATATATCAAGTGAATCAATAGAACGCCCCATTGTCACCACGGGTATCTGCATGCAAGACATATATCAAGTGTTCTCAAATCAATAAAAGTATTCAATCTAGTAACAAAATCTCAAAGGGAAAACTCAATTCATCCAAACTAGATAGAGAGGGAAACACATCATATGATCCGACTATATTAACAAAGCCCGTGATACATCAAGATCATGACAGCTCAAGAACATGAGATAGATAGATTGAAGACATAGTTACTAGTACAACCCCGGGATTACTCACACATTATCATGGTGAGAAACACAGATTTGTTGATGGAGAGGTGCAACCCTAAAGAGATGAGGCAATGGCGGCCACAACGCTGGCGGCGGTGGCGACGGGGCGGCGACCCCTTGCCCCTCCTTCTTCCTTGGTCTTGGTGCTGCAATGGAGGAGCCTCTCCCCTTCTTGGCGGCTGCCAAGGGAGAGGCAAATTCGTGGCTCTTGGTGGCTCTTTGAAATTAGGGTTTTCATCTCCTTATATGTGCCTCTGTGGTGCTGTATGGCCCTCCGATGGATGGACCCTTGATCCAATGGATCTTGGACACCTCTAGAACCTTCCTAGGGGCTCCTCACAACACTCATGAGTCCCCAAAGTCATGGCTTGTCTGAATATATCAGATATGGCAAGAGTTGGACTTAATCACATCATCAATTCTGGTGATCCCGTAATCAGATATTTTCATTCAGTAAAACAGGTCTCCAGATTGCATCCGGACTCCGTTTTGGACGAATGTGTAGTCCAGAATCATTGTCATAAGATTCCCAACACTTTCCTAGTTTAATTGTTTTCCATTTGACGTCATATTTGTGGGTCAAACTGACGATCTCTAAAAACTATTTGTGGACAGATTTCAGGAAAGTCAGAGTCCTCCTCAAACAAGTCTCCTTTTGTGTTTTTTCGACAATTTCCAATTAATTCCTACACATCAAAGTGTGAAAAAATAACTTGTGCAATTTTGCAACCATTAATAGGTTAGTCCCAATAAATCATAAAACAATAGAAAAAAACATAAGCAAATATGACATGAATACTTCATAAATAATCGATACGTTGAAGACGTATCAGCATCCCCAAGCTTAATTCCTACTCGTCTTCGAGTAGGTAAATTGTAAAAGAAATAATTTATGAATTATGAATGCTTGCATAGTGCATAAGTTTGATGAATGATAATTTCAATCACTTTTCCTAGCATCATAACCAGTAACATTTTCTCATAAAAATCATCATGATAAAGTAGCAACCAGTTACATGTTATGGTTAAAACCATGAATTCTCTTGAAACTTAACAACCTATATTCTTAGTCACCAAAAAATTTCAATTGAACTTATTATCAACAAAGTCTAAGTAAGAGCTTCACATACTCAATCATCATATAGTCTTCTATGATTGCTAGTACTCAAAGCATATTTTTAGAACAAATGGCATCCATCGAACACATAGAAAGACATGGGCTTAATGTTTCGCCTCCTAACATACTTATCATAAAGATAATTGTCAACAATAATAAATCATGATCAAATATATTTTGACTGGCCATATGTGCCTAGATATTCCCCCACCACATGATGCTTGACAACTAATAGATTGAGGTTGGAATAAGAAGTTGACTCAACATGAAAAGTAAATAACATGAAAGTACATAGATTGTACCTTTGCAGAGGGAAGCAAGGATTTGAATATGTCCCAGAGCTCATTGTTTAAAATAGAGATGAATATAATTTTGGGAGGTGCACCCTTCCCGTCAACGTTACGACCAAGAGTTATCAATATCTTCCATGTTAAACACATTAGCGGCGATTCCCAAGCGGTAAAAGTAAAGGTTTACTCCCCCTCCACCAACAAATACACTCCACGGCTAGCCGAATCCATGGGTACCATTCATACCAACAACATTCCCGGGGGAGTTTTGTTTCATTATTTGCATTTTTATTTATTTTGGGACTGGGAATCCCTATTACCGCCCCTCACGTGCAAGGACGAGTGAATAAACACTCATCATGAGAATAACCCACTTAACCTGGAAGATACTGATCGCCCCTGTCGCTCCATGAGCGGTCCAGGCACACAAAACAGGTGTTCATTTGAAATTTTAGAGGTGGAACATGCAAATTTACTTGAAATGGTAGTGAAATACCATAAATAGGTAGGTATGGTTGACTCTCATGGAAGAAACTTGGCTCAAGTATTTGGATGCACAAGTAGTATCTCTACTTAGTACGAGTTTTTGGATAGCAAAAGGTTCTAAACAAGCACCACATGTTGGAGGATCCATAACAATATAACTTCTATAAAAATATACACAACCGTAACTCATTACGTTGTATTCCTTGTACAACTTAAACTAATTACTCAAGTTTGAAAATAATTAATGGGTATCCACAATCATAGAAGATGTCCAAGATAATATATTTGTATGTGAACGTTCTCTTCCTTATACTAATTATTAATGAATTGCTTGTATGACAAATATTGTGATTGTCAAACTTCAATAGATTTTACTTTCTAAACCATATGTGAAGCTACTACTAAGCATAAAGCACATTTATAATTTCAGATTTATGATATTCAATTCGTTCACAATTTACTCATAGGATATAAGTGAAGCACAAGAGTAAACATCAAACTACTCTTAAAAGATATAAGTGAAGATCAATGAGTAGTCAAACAATTAAGTAGCTATGTGAGGACTCTATCTCTCTCTCAATAAAGATTTTTAGATAGTATTTTATTTAAACAGCAAGCAAAAGAAAAATAGCACTCCAAGAATAACACATATCATGTGGACAAATAAAAAATTTAGGCTCAACATAGGCTAACCCATAGTTGTCAAAGAGAGGTGGGATGCGTAGCATCCCCAAGCTTACATGCTTGTGACTTATTGAAATATTTACTTGGGATGCCTTGGGCATCCCCAAGATTGAGATTTTGTATCTCGTTCAGTCCTCTCATATCACGGTTTCACCTATTCTCAAAAACTTCATCCACACAAAACTTAAAAAGAACTCGTGAGATATGTTAGTGCACATAATAATAAATCAACTCTTTATGTACTGCCAAGAAAAGTTTCATAATAATTTTCAAACATAATGTACTTTTTACTACCATTTCCACAATTCATATCTACCAATATAGGCTATGGAAACTATAGGAAAAGTAGATAACAAAACTATGACACAATCTGTCCAAACAGAACAGTCTGTAGCAATATATTAAACCAGTGTACGTATGTAACACGAAAACTTATGAACATTTAGTACGTGGTAAAGAATTTATATGAAAATACTGTGTAAATATTTCATAAACTTTCCACGTTCTAGTAAAATATGAAAATTCAAACACTACAGTAAAAGTTTCTGTTTTACACAACACATATCAAAACATGTAATGCAAGCATCCTAATGCAATTCTTGAATCTTCTTATTGAAAAACAAGATTATAAATAACATGTAACAGAGTAAAAAATCATAAAGATGCTCCAACCAAAACATATATCATGTGAAGAATAACAATATAGCTCAAGGAAAGATGTACCGATAATGTTGGAGACGAAAGAGGGGATGCCTTCCGGGGCATGCGCAAGCTTAGACACTTGAGTATTCCTTTGATATTACCTTGGGGGTGCCTTGGGAATACCCAACCTTAGTTCCTTGTAGATCCTTATTCACATCATATCGGTATCTCACCCAAAACTTGAAAACTTCAATCACACAAAACTCAACGGAACTTCGTGAGATGGGTTAGTATAGTAAATATAGATCATTCACTTAGGTACTGTCATGACACGATTCGTAATTGTTCTCACATAATACCTACTATATTCCACCATTCCCACAATTTATATCACCAAATATAAGCTATGGAAACACTTGAAACAAGCAAACTATACATGCAAAACAAAATCTGTCAAAAATAGAACAGTCTATAAAGATCTAAATGATCACCATACTTACCTAAATCTAAAAATTCTAAACAATTACGATAACTCACAGAATTTGCATAGATATTGTGCGTAAAAATTGCAAAATTTATTGACGCTCTAGTAAATTCAGATAATTCATATACTGTACGCAAAACTTTTTGTTTTTGCGCAGAATCAAACAAGCAAGTATCCACACTATCCCAAAGGATTTAGTGGGCATTTTATTGAAATAAAAGACACAAAACATGATCAATACAGTAGATTAATCTGTTGGAAATATGCCCTAGAGGCAATAATAAATTAGTTGTTATCATATTTCCTTGTTCACGATAACCGTTTATGATCCATGCTAGAATTGTATTGATCGGAAACTCAAATACATGTGTGGATACATAGACAACACCATGTCCCTAGTTTGCCTCCGATGGACTAGCTCGTTGATAAAAGATGGTTAAGGTTTCCTAGCCATGGACATGAGATGTCATTTGATAATGGGGTCACATCATTAGGAGAATGATGTGATGGACAAGACCCAAACAATAAACGTAGGATATGATCATGTCAGTTTATTGCTACAGTTTCTGCATGTCAAGTATCTGTTCCTATGACCATGAGATCATGCAACTCACTGACACCAGAGGAGTACCTTGTGTGTATCAAACGTCACAACGTAACTGGGTGACTATAAAGGTGCTCTACAGGTATCTCCGAGGGTGTCTATTGGGTTGGCATGGATCAAGACTGGGATTTGTTACTCCGTGTGACGGAGAGGTATCTCAGGGCCCACTCGGTAATACACCATCACTATAATCCTTGCAAGAAATGTGACTAAAGAGTTAGCCACGGGATCTTGTATTATGGAACGAGTAAAGAGACTTACCAGTAACGAGGTTGAACTAGGTATACAGATACCGACGATCAAATCTCGGGCAAGTAACATACCGAAGAACAAAGGGAACAATATACGGGATTAAATGAATCCTTGACATAGAGGTTCGACCGATAAAGATCTTCGTAGAATATGTAGGAACTAATATGGGCATCCAGGTCCCACTATTGGTTATTGACCATAGAGGTGTCTCGGTCATGTCTACATAGTTCTCGAACCCACAGGGTCTGCACACTTAAGGTTCGGTGACGTTTCGGTAGTATAGAGTTATGTATGGAGGTGACCGAAGGTTGTTAAGAGTCCCGAATGAGATCCTGGACATCACGAGGAGCTCCAGAATGGTCCGGAGGTAAATCTTGATATATGGGATAATAGTGTTTGGTCTCCGGAAGGGTTCCAGAATTCACCTGAAATAGTTTCGGATGTTTCCCCAAATGTTCGGGGTACAAGGACACTTTATTTGGGCCAAGGGGTAAAGCCCATGAGGCTTTAGGAAGGTGCAAAAGGTGTTTTGCGGAGGCCAGGGGCTAGACGCCAGGGACCCTGGCGTCTGGGGCCAGACGCCGAGGACCCTGGCGTCTGGGGCCAGACGCCGATGACCTTGGCGTCTGGTCCTGGAGTCCGAGGAGGACTCTTGCCTTGCGGGCAAACCAACCTTGAGGAGAATTTTTCTCCAAGTTTTGACCCCAGGGCTCAGCATATAAATAAAGGGGCCGGGCTAGCACTTGGGACACATTAAGAAACCCTAAGCCACGTGCTGCCTCTCCTCTAGTTCGTAGTTTCTCCTCTAGATCCGTTTCAACGACGAAGCCCTGCTGGAATTGCTCCACCACCATCGCCACAGTGCCATCACGCTACCGGAGAACTCGTCTACCTCTTTGCTCCCTCTTGCTGGATCAAGAAGGTGGAGATCGTCATCAAGCTGTACGTGTGCTGAACGCGGAGGTGCCGTTCGTTCGGTGCTAGATCGGAAGGACCGTGATCAAGATCACGAGACGGATCATGATGAGATCGCGGGACAGATCATGATGAGTTCACGGGACGGATCGTGATTGGATCGCGGGACGGATTGTGATGAGATCGCGGGATGCTTGGCGATTTGGCTCGTGAAGACGTCGACTACTCCAACCGCGTTTCTTAACGCTTCCCGCTTAGCGATCTACAAGGGTATGTAGATCCACTCTCCCTCTCGTAGATGCTCATCACCATGGACAGATCTTGCGTGTGCGTAGGAATTTTTTTGTTTCCCATGCAATGTTCCCCAACAGTGGTATCAGTGCTAGGTCTATGTGTGGATGATATGTTGAGTAGAACACAAAGAGTTTGTGGGCGTTGATGCTTAGATTGCTTCCTCCCTTGGTCGTGTTTTGGTTCAGCGGTATTATGGGATGAAGCGGCCCGGACCAACCTTACTCGTACGCTTACGAGAGACAGGTTCCATCGACTGACGTTGAAGGATCACTAGAAGAGTGTCTAAGGGGGGGGGGGTGAATAGACTACTAGCAGGAATTTAAAACCTAACCTTTTCCCAAGTTAATTGGTTGGCAGATTTTAACAGTTTTTAGGATAGCTAGCTAGTCTAACAGTTCTACACATGCATGTCAACAGATATAGCAGCGGAAAGTAAAGACATTGCATATGAAGTAAAGAGTTGAGATAGGTAGATCAAACACAGTTGGAGACGCAAGGATTTTTCCCATGGTTCCGATAGGTGGTGCTATCGTACATCCATGTTTATGGAGTCTTCAACCCACGGAGGGTAACGGTCGCGAGAGTCCACGGAGGGCTCCACCCAAAAGGGTCCACGAAGTAGCAACCTTGACTATTCCATACGGCTTCCGTCCACGAAGGACTAGCCTCACTATAGGGTAGATCTTCACGAAGTAGGCGATCTCCTTGCCCTTACAAACTTCTTGGTTCACTCCACAACACAAAGTAGGAGGCTCCCAAGCGACACCTAACAATCTAGGAGGCACCACCCTCCAAAAGGTAATAGGCTCCGTAATGACGATGAACTCCTTGCTCTTGTGCTTCAAGATGATAGACTCCTCAACACACAATCTCTCTCTCACAGGTTTGGCTTGGTAGAAGAGGTAGGATTGGTGGAAAGCAACTTGGGGAGGCTAGAAATCAAGATCCATATGATTGGAGTGGAAGATCTTGACCTCAACACAAGGGTAGGTGGTCCTCTCTCAGAAAATCTGATAGGATAGGCATGGAATAGTTCTGAGTGCTTCTCTATCGAGTGAGTGGTGGTGAAGGGGTATATATAGGCATCCCCAAAAATCCAACCGTTACACACAAAATGACCAACTCGGTGACACCGATTTGTGAATCTCGGTGGTACCGAAGTGACCAAAAGGTGGCAACTTTTGAATCTCGGCGAGACCGATATAGGAAACTCGGTTGCAACGATAAGGTGACCAACGGTCAGATTTCCAATCTCGGTGACGTTGATCCATCATTCTCGGTGGGACCGAAAATGTGAATTTGTGTAACAGAAAGTTGGCAACCTAAACTCGGTGGCACCGTTATGCAATCGGTTGCACCGAAGTGGCTAGGGTTTGACAGAGTCTGTCTAGGTTCTGGAATTGGTGGCACAGAAGTGGGAAAGTTGGTTGCACTGATTTTAAGTGTTGGGTATAGAGCAGACTTGGGTGGGAGAGTTTGTGGATGTTTTGGCGACTATCACTTGTGCATGTCTGAGCATATTGTTCACCAACAAAACCTTACCCCCTTTTAATTGTATTGGCTTTCCTATGACTCAAAGTGATTTCTCACAAATATAAAATGTAGAGTCCTCTTGCTTGAAGCTTGGCCAACCTATTTCCTTGCATCTTGGAGCTTGTCCACAATCTCAACTTGATCAAAGATATGATGCATATACTTACCTGGAGTTCTTGAGCATCCTGGTGATTGAAACACACTTGAGAAAACAATGTTAGAAAACACAAGAGTATTCTATCAATCAGCAAGGCAACAGAACTCCAAATTTCCAAGATGAGATATGGAGGACATATTGACAGTACTATTCCTTAGAATTGATATGTCTCCAAAATCATTTAGAATTTTCTCACATAGATATGAAAATAGGTTATCCTCTCCCCCTAAATCTTAGCATGTAGATTTTAGGATAGGATAAGGTGAGAAAGATCCAAGATTTTCTTCTCCCCACTTTGATATTCTCCCCTTGTTTATAAAGATATGATTATTGATATTGTCTCTCCCCCTTGATCATATCTCCCCCTTTGCATAAGCATGTATTTCCCCTTTAGCTTGAAGCTTTGGTCTTCTCCCAAAATGGTTGAAGCTTTGGTCTTCTCCCCATTTGGCATTAATTTCCAAAAAGAAAGGGCGAAAAAACCAGGGATAGATACAGGGATCATTTACTAAGAAGGGATCCTTGAGGACAAGGGTCATCGAAATGTAGGATTCATAGAAATGAAAACTCAGAGAGTCATGAAAAATGATTTGTTCTTCTCCTCCTTTTTCATTGAAGATAGGGATCCTTGAAGAAAGAAATTCTCTCCTCAAGATTAACTTTAGTTCTTCTCCCCCTAAGTAATACAAGGTTTTTTTAACTAAGGGATCATCGAAGTAACAGAAGTATTACAAGACAGTTTACTAAGAAAACATAGAGTTTGCAAAAGTGAATTCAAATGAACCAGAATGAAAATCTGTGACGCTGAGGTAGATAGATCGGTGGTACCGAGATGTTGTAGTGCAGCTCGTCTGCAATTTTGGTAGAACCAAAATATCTGAGTCGGCGGCTCCAAAAGAGAAACCAAGTTTCTGTTTTCATAGAGTCAAGAGCAAGATTTTCAATGAAATATGAAGTTTTTATAGTGGACATCAGCTAGAGAAGATTGGAGTAGTTATGAGAAATCATGCATTATAGAGCAAACCACACCAGTTTCTTAACTAGATGATGGGCTGTGACTAGGTCACCTATATTAGAGTATATCAACTTAGGAGCCAAGCAAGAAAGCTTGATCATATGTCATACTTTACGTTAAGCTCAAAATGGGGTTACCATTTTTCGATTAAGCGTGTTAATGTCTTCATGTCGCTTGACTTGCTTTAGCTCATTTCTTGGAGTAAAGCCTTTTCAAGGACATGAGTTCATACCTTTGAGTGATGTTGATGACGTAGCTTGTAGATGAACTTGTTGAGGATGCTCGAGGTTGATGAAGATCATCTTGAGTTTTGAGCAATCCTTCTTGTTCTAGTACACTAGTTACCTACAAGGATTTGTCATGCAAGAAAGAACAATAGATATATCCTATTGACATGATACCAATTGAGATTGTGCAATCATGATCAAGTATATGTCAAGGATATGGTTGAGTGGCCTTCTTCCTTCCATCATCAAGAGGGGTTGTGGATACTTGGTAATGACAAGATTGCTTATGATTGGAGTTGATGGCATTCTTGTGGGATGAAGTTTTTTTTCTTCTAGTACCTACAAGAGATCAGATGCAATACAAGGGAGCATAGAGTTCCATGGCATAAGATGAAATGTCAAGATACATGGAAATATCAAGAAAGCTCATGCCCTTGCATGCAGCTGACTAAGACTAGCTCAGGTTTCAAGCATTGATGATGTTCAACTCACTCCTTAAGTGACAAAATGTCTTCTCATCAAGTGGCTTAGTAAAGATATCGGCCAATTGCTTGTTAGTGCGAACATGCTTAAGATTAATGTCTCCTTTGGCGACATGGTCACGAATGAAATGATGTCGGACTTGAATATGATTAGTTCGAGAATGTTGCACAGGATTATGACCAATTTTAATAGAACTTTCATTGTCACAAAGTAATGGAACATTTTTAACATGAATTCCATAATCCTTAAGTGTTTGTGTCATCCCAAGTAATTGCGCACAACAAGATCCAGCAGCAATATACTCAGCTTCGGCAGTCGATAGTGATACCGAGTTTTGTTTCTTAGAGGACCAAGATACAAGAGATCTGCCCAAAAATTGACAAGTACCCGAGGTGGATTTTCTGTCAACCTTGTCACCGACATAGTCCAAATCAGAATAGCCAACAAGGTCGAAGGAAGATCCCTTGGGATACCAAATGCCAAAATTTGGCGTTTGTATCAAGTATCTCACAATACGCTTAACAGCTGAAAGATGACATTCTTTTGGTGCAGCTTGATATCTATCACACATGCAAACACTCATCATAATATCGGGACGAGATGCGCATAGATATAAAAGCGAACCAATCATAGATCGATAAACTTTCTGATCAACCGGCTCATCCTCTCTGGTAAGATCAACATGTCCACTAGTAGGCATAGGGGTTTTCATACCTTTGCATTCCTGCATGTTGAACTTTTTGATCAAGTCCTTGGAATACTTAGTTTGAGAGATGAAAGTTCCTTCTTTCGATTGTTTGATTTGCAACCCAAGAAAGAATTTCAGCTCACACATCATAGACATCTCATACTTCTCAAACATGAACCTTCCAAACCTTTCACTAAATTGAGGGTTAGTGGAACCAAAGATAATATCATCCACATAAATTTGGCACACAAATAGTTCACCATTAAATCTCTTAGTGAATAAGGTTGCATCAGTTTTACCAATTTCAAAACCTTTTTTGATAAGAAACTTCGTTAAGCATTTGTACCAAGCACGAGGGGCTTGCTTAAGTCCATAAAGAGCTTTACGAAGCTTGTAAACGTGATTAGGTTTCTTAGGATTAACAAAGCCGGGTGGTTGCTTAACATAAACTTCTTCTTCAATCTCACCATTTAAAAATGCACTTTTAATATCCATTTGATAAAGCATGATATCATGGTGATTGGCATAAGCAAGAAGAATGCGAATAGCTTCAAGTCTAGCGACAGGGGCGTAGGTCTCATCATAGTCCATACCTTCGACTTGCATATATCCTTGAGCTACGAGGCGAGCCTTGTTGCGCACGACTTGGCCGTCTTCGTCTTGCTTGTTTCGAAAAACCCATTTGGTTCCGATGATGTTGTGTTCATCCTCGGGATTCTCCATGAGGGTCCACACTTTGTTCCTTTCGAAGTTGTGAAGCTCTTCATGCATAGCGTTCACCCAATCCGCGTCTTCAAGAGCTTGTTCTACCTTCAAGGGCTCAATGCTAGAAATGAAAGAGTAATGCTCACAGAAGTTTGCTAGACGAGTTTTAGAGCGAGTGATTTTTCCTGTTTGTATATCACAAAATATTTGGTTTAGGGGATGGTTCTTGGTCACTTGTGCTCGAACTCGGGTCAGCTTCCGATTGTTGGTTGGTGGAGCTTCTTCTTCATCATCATCTCCTTCATATTCGTTGTTGTTGAAGGTGTCGTTCCCTTGAGGTGGTGGTGAAGGAGGTTGTGGTGGATCTTCATGATGTACTTCCTCTTCATCATCTTGCCGTGTACCGCTTGTGGATGCCTCCATGTCATGTTGTGGTTCACCTTGTCGTGAGGTAGGGGCTTCCACTTGAGTTGATGAAGTACTTTCCTTCACCTTCATGGGACGAATCTTGCCGATGGGTAAATCTAGGATAGCTTCCGAAGGGTTCTTATTACCTACATCATTTGGCAATTGTTCGACTTGCGAACCATTAGATTCATCGAACTTCACGTCTACCGTCTCTTCAACTTTTCGAGTGAAGTTGTTGTAGACACGGTAAGTGTGAGAGTTCGATCCATAACCAAGTAGGAATCCTTCATGAGATTTAGGAGCAAATTTAGTACGACGATGCCTATCAAGAATGTAGCACTTAGAGCCGAATAACCGAAAGAATCCAACTTGGGGTTTGTTACCGGTGAGTAGCTCGTACACGTTTTACCGAGAAGCTTGTGCAAGTAGAGTCAGTTTGTGGCATGACATGCTGTTTCCACGGCTTCTGCCCAAAAGTGCTTTGGCGTCTTGTATTCGTCAAGCATTGTTCTTGCCATCTCAATGAGTATCCGGTTCTTTCTCTCAGCGACTCCATTTTGTTGAGGTGTGTACGTAGCTGAGAATTCATGTGAAACACCTTCTTCATCAAGAAAGGTATCCACATGGGTGTTCTTGAACTCAGATCCGTTATCGCTCCAAACCTTCTTGATCTTCACTTCAAACTGATTTTGCGCTTTGCGAGCGAAGTTCTTGAAGATCTTTTGAACCCGCAACTTATCATCAAGAAAGAATACCCACGTAAATCTGGAAAATCATCAACTATAACTAGACCATAGGAATTTCCATCGAGACTCTTGTAAGCATTGGGATTGAAGAGATCCATGTGAAGTAACTCGAGTGGTCTCCTAGTAGTCATGATATTCTTAACAGGATGACTTCCACCTACTTGCTTTCCAGCTTGACAGGCACTACAAAGTCTATCTTTGTCAAAGATAACATCTTTAACACCAAGTATATGATCACCTTTGATAAGTTTGTCTAAATTACGCATGCCAACATGTCCTAATCTTCCATGCCAAAGCTAACCTTTAGGAGATTTAGCAATTAAACAAGTATGAGGTTTGGATCTCTTAGTGAAATCGACAATGTATAGATCACCTTTACGGATACCGA
The DNA here is from genome assembly GCA_022496015.1 of Hordeum marinum. Classification (NCBI taxonomy): domain Eukaryota; kingdom Viridiplantae; phylum Streptophyta; class Magnoliopsida; order Poales; family Poaceae; genus Hordeum; species Hordeum marinum. The sequence goes on along the minus strand of CM039673.1, from coordinate 295,532,386 downwards.
TAAAGACAATTTTATGATCATCTTGACGAAACACTTGTCAATCTACTTTCCTGAATAGAACATTGAAATCGAAATCAGCAAGTCTAGACACGGAAAGAAGATTGTAGCCAAGGGATTCAACAAGCATAACATTTTGAATAGAGCTATCATGGGATATGGCCACCTTACCAAGGACAAGTACCTTACCCTTAGAGTTGTCTCCAAAGGTCACTTATCGTCAAGGACCTTGATTAGGCGTGATTTCTTGGAACATGTCTTTATCACCAGTCATATGATCCGTACATCTGCTGTCGAGAATCCACTCTTTTCCTCCGGACATGTAATCCTTAAGGTTTGCCATAAGGCTCAGATTCTTCATGATCTTCTCATACTCGATGTCAAAAAACTCATCTTCTTCATAATAGTCATGTTCCACATTATCATCATCAAGTGGGAAATCCTCGTCATAAAGAACAAGAGATTCGTTATAGTAGTGATCATGACAATGTTCACGTTTATGAGTGCGAATGGCTTCAAAGATAATGTTGTTGATAGTGGTGACATCTCCTTTAGCACGCATAAGATCACGGAGTTCAAATACGCATTTATCAAAGTTTGGATCACTAGGCTTCATTTTGTGAAAAGCAATGGCTTTATGAAGAATTTCATCTAGATTTCCTAAGGAGAGATTTGGATATCATTTCTCCAAATCAGTCCATAAGGTATATGCACATGCGAAGTTCTTCATCTGAGAAAGCACGAATCTTGGTAAATCTCTAACGATAAGATTGACAGTTCTTAGGTTACCAAGCATGTTAATTTCTCTTCGTGTGTGGGATGCAATTCATCAATAGGAGGCCCATAGGGGAGCACAACATATTTGCTCAATTGAAATTCATTAAACAGCTCAAGCATCAAAAACTTCCATTGACTATAGTTCTCTCCATCAAGAATGGGCACTCTACAACTCGAACTCCCTACACTAGACACATCCATCTTGCTCCTCGGTGATTAAACTGAAGCAATGGAGACCAAAGCTTTGATACCAATTGAAGGATCACTACAAGAGTGTCTAAAGGGGGGTGAATTGACTACTAGCAGGAATTTAAAACCTAACATTTTCCCAAGTTAATTGGTTGGCAGATTTTAATAGTTTTTAGGATAGCTAGCTAGTCTAACAGCCCTACACGTGCATGTCAACACATATAGCAGTGGAAAGTAAAGACATTGCATATGAAGTAAAGAGTTGAGATAGGTAGATCAAACACAGTTGGAGACGCAAGGATTTTTCCCATGGTTCCGATAGGTGGTGCTATCGTACATCCATGTTTATGGAGTCTTCAACCCACGGAGGGTAACGGTCGCGAGAGTCCATGGAGGGCTCCACCCAAAAGGGTCCACGAAGTAGCAACCTTGACTATTCCATACGGCTTCCGTCCACGAAGGACTAGCCTCACTATAGGGTAGATCTTCACGAAGTAGGCGATCTCCTTTCCCTTACAAACTTCTTGGTTCACTCCACAACACGAAGTAGGAGGATCCGAAGCGACACCTAACCAATCTAGGAGGCACCACCCTCCAAAAGGTAATAGGCTCGGTAATGACGATGAACTCCTTGCTCTTGTGCTTCAAGATGATAGACTCCTCAACACACAATCTCTCTCTCACAGGTTTGGCTTGGTAGAAGAGGTAGGATTGGTGGCAAGCAACTTGGGGAGGCTAGAAATCAAGATCCATATGATTGGAGTGGAAGATCTTGACCTCAACACAAGGGTAGGTGGTTCTCTCTCAGAAAATCTGATAGGATAGGTATGGAATAGTTCAGAGTACTTCTCTATCTAGTGAGTGGTGGTGAAGGGGTATATATAGGCATCCCCAAAAATCCAACCGTTACACACAAAATGACCAACTCGGTGACACCGATGTGTGAATCTCGGTGGTACCGAAGTGACCAAAAGGTGGCAACTTTTGAATCTTGGTGAGACCGATATAGGAAACTCGGTTGCACCGATAAGGTGACCAACGGTCAGATTTCCAATCTCGGTGACGCCGATCCGTCATTATGGGTGGGACCGAAAATGTGAATTTGCGTAACAGAAAGTTGGCAACCAAAACTTGGTGGCACTGGTATGGAATCGGTTGCACCGAAGTGGCTAGGGTTTGGCAGAGTCTGTCTAGGTTCTGGAATCGGTGGCACCGAAGTGGGAAAGTTGGTTGCACCGATTTTGAGTGTTGGGTATAGAACAGACTTGGGTGGGAGAGTTTGTGGAGTTTTTAGCGATTATCAGTTTTGCACGTTTGAGCATATTGTTCACCAACAAAACCTTACCCCCTTTTAATACTATTGGCTTTCATATGACTCAAAGTGATTTCTCACAAATATAAAATGTAGAGTCCTCTTGCTTGAAGCTTGGCCAACCTATTTCCTTGCATCTTGGGGTTTGTCCACAATCTCCTTTTGCCAATCCTCTCTGTAGACTGTATCTGAAATACACTTGATGAAAATATCAGTCCAAGAGACACTGTATGTTGTCATGAATTATCAAAACCACCAAGGGAGCATGTTGTGCTTTCAGACGTGTAGCCTCGTTGCACAAAGATGACTGGCGGGTGTCTGTTTCTCCTACTTTAGTTGGATCGGATGTGACAAAGGCGGTCCTTGAGAAGGTTGAAAAGCAATTTATGTATCACCGTTGTGGTTTTGCATAGGTGAGAATTGCTCTTGCTAGATACCCGTAGCAGCCACGTAAAACACGCAACAACAATTAGAGGACGTCTAACTTGTTTTTGCAGGGTATGTTGTGATGTGATATGGCTAATTACATGATGAGATATATGTGATGTATGAGATGATCATGTGTTGTATAGAATATCATGACTTGCATGTCGATGAGTACGGCAATCAACAGGAGCCATAGGGTTGTCTTTAATTATTGTATGACCTGCATGTCAATCATTAAGCGCTATGTAATGCTTTACTTTATCGCTAAACGGTAGCAATAGTAGTAGAAGCATGGTGGGCGCGACAACCCCGATGACAACATGTTGATGGAGATCATGGTGTCATGATGGTGACGATGGAGATCATGCCGGTGCTTTCAAGATGGAGATCATATGCACAAGTTCATGGCCATATCATGTCACTTATGATTTGCATGTGATGTTAATCCTTTTATGCACCTTGTTTTTCTTAGGACGACGGTAGCATTATAAGGTGATCCCTCACTTAAATTTCAAGATAATTCATGTTCTCCCCGAGTGTGCACCATTGCGAAAGTTCGTCGTGTCGAGACACCACGTGATGATCGGGTGTGATAGACTCTACGTTCACATACAATGGGTGCAAGCCAGTGTTGCACATGCAGAACACTCAGGTTAAACTTGACGATCCTAGCATGTACAAACATGGCCTCGGAACACAGGAGACTGAAAGGTCGAACATGAGTCATATAGTAGATATGATCAACATGATCATGTTCACCATTGAAACCACCTCAACTCACGTGATGATCGGACTTGAGTTGGTGAATTTGGATCATGTATCACTCGAATGACCGAAGGGATGTCAATTTGAGTGGGAGTTCTTAAGTAATATGATTAATCGAACTCATTATCATGAACATAGTCAGTAGCGTGTTTGCAAATTATGTTGTAGATTACTAGCTCATGCTGTAGCTCCCATGAATTTTTATATGTTCCTAGAGAAATAGAGTTGAAAGATGATGGTAGCAATATTGCGGACTGGGTCCGTGATCTGAGGATTGTCCTCATTGCTGCATAGAAGGCTTATGTCCTTAATGCACCGCTCGATGCGCCACCCCCTCTAGCATCTTCTGTAGATGTTGTGAATATCTGCTAGGCACGTTCTGATGACTACTTGATAGGTTAGTGCATCATGCTTTACGGCTTAGAATTGAGGCTCCAAAACATTTTGAACGTCACGAAACATATGAGATGTTCTAAGAGCTAAAATTGGGATCTCAGGCTCATGGCCGTGTTGTGAGATATGAGATCTCGAACAAGATTCTTTGCCTGCAAGATGAAGGAGAATAGATCACTCGTTGAGCATGTGCTCATATTGTCTGGGTGCTACAATCGCTTGAATCGAGTGGGAGTTGATCTTCCAGATAAGATAGTGATTGATATAGTTCTCTGTGTCACTATCACTAAGCTACTAGAACTTCGTGATGAACTATAATTATGCCAGGGATGGAAATGATGACCCCTGAGCTGTTCGTGATGTTTGACACCGCGAAGATAGAAATCAAGAAGGAGCATCAAGTGTTGATGGTTAGTAAAACCACTAGTTTCGAGAAGGGAAAGAGCAAGGAGGGAAACTTCATGGATGGCAAGTCAGTTGCTACTCCAGTGAAGCAACCCAAAGTTGAACCCAAACCCAAGACTAAGTGCTTCTATTATGAGGAGAGCGGTTGCTGAAGCGGAAAAACCCTAGATACTTGGTAGATAAGAAGGCTGGCAACGTCGACAGAAGTATATTTGATATACGTGTTATTAATGTGTACCTTGCTAGTACTCCCAGTAGCACCTGGGTATTGGATACCGGTTCGGTTGCTAAATGTTAGTAACTCGAAATCAAAGCTACGGAATAAACGGAGAACTAGATAAGGGTGAGGTGTCGATGTGTGTTGGAAATGTTTCCAAGGTTGATGTGATCAACATCACACGCTCTCTCTTCGGGATTAGTGACGAACCTAAATAAATGTTATTTGGTGTTTGCATTGAGCATGAACGTGATTAGATCTAGTTTATTGCAATACGGTTATTCATTTAAGTCAAAGAATAAAGGTTATTCTGCTTACATGAATAATACCTTCAATGGTCATGCACCTAGTGAGAATGGTTTGTTGAATCTTGATCGTAGTAATACACATGTTCATAACATTGATGCCAAAAGATACAAAGTTAATTATGATAGTACCACATACTTGTGGCACTGCCACTAAATGTCATATTGGTATAAACCGCATGAAGAAACTCCATGCTAATGGATCTTTGGACTCATTCGATTTCAAATCGGTTGAGACATGCGAACCATGCCTCTTGGGCAAGATGACTAAGGACCCCATTTTCCGGTTTGATGGAGCGGGCAAGTAATTTATTGGAAATGATACATGTTGATGTATGCAATCCAATGAGTCTTGTAGCGTGCGGTGGATATCGTTATTTTCTTACCTTCACTGATGATTTGAGTAGATAATAGTGTATATTTACTTAATGAAACACAAGTTTGAATCGTTTGAAAAGTTCAAGCAAATTCAGAGTGAAGTTTAAGATCATCGTGACGAGGAGATAAGATATCTACGATATGATCATGGAGGTGAATATCTGAGTTACGAGTTTGGTATAGAACTTAAGACAATGTGAAAGTTGTTTCATAACTAATGCCACCTAGAACACCATAGTGTGATTGTGTGTCCGAACGCCATATTCGTGCTCTATTGGATATGGTGCGAATTATGATGTCTCTCATGGTTTTACCACTATAGTTTTGGGGTTATGCATTAGAGACAACTACATTCACTTTAAATAGGGCACCATCTAAATCCGTTGAGATGACACCATATGGTTTGGTAGAAACCTGAGCTGTCATTTCTTAATGTTTGGGGCTGCGACGCTTATGTGAAAAGGGTTTTCACCTAATGAGCTCGAACCCAAAGCGGACAAATGCATCTTCATAGAATACCCTAAGAATAGTTGGGTATACCTTCTACCACAGATCCGAGCACAAAGTGTTTGTTGCTAAAACAGGTCCTTTCTCGAGAAAGAGTTTCTCTCGAAAGAATTGAGTGGGAGGAAGATAGAACTTGATGAGGTTGTTGAACCTTTGTTCAACCAGAGAGTAGCGCAGCGCAGAAAGATGTTTCTATGGAGCCTATGTTAGTTGAAGAGGAAGTTAATGATGATGATCATGAAGCTTGGGATCAAGTTACTATCAAACCTCGTAGGTCGACAAGGACGCGTATTGCTCCTGAGTGGTACGACAACCCTGTCTTAGAGGTCATGTTGTTGGACAACGATGAACCTACGAGCTATGGAGAAGTGATGATGGGCCCGGATTCCGACAAATGGTTAGAGGCCATGAAATCCGAGGAAGGATCCATGTATGAAAACCAACTATAGACTTTGGTAGACTTGCTCGTTGGACGGTAGGTCGTCGAGTACAAATGGACCTTTAAGATGAAGATATATGCTAATGGTAAATGTCACCATTTATAAAGCTCAAATTGTCGCAAAGAAGTTTCTGACAAGTTCAAGGAGTTGACTGCGATGAGACTTTCTCACTCGTAGTGATGCTAAAGTCTGTTGGAATTATGTTAGCAGTTGCTGCATTTTTCAATTATGAAATCTGGCAGATGGATGTCAAAACATCATTTCCTTAACAGTTTACTTGAGGAAAGGTTGTATGTGATACCAGAAGGTTTTGTCAGTCCTAAGGATGCTAAAAGGTGTGCGAGCTCCAGCTATCCTTCTATGGGCTGGAGCAAGCATCTCGGAGTTGCAATATACATTTTGATGAGGTGATCAACGTTTTTGAGTCTATACAAAGTTTATGAGAAACTTGTATTTACAATAAAGTGAGTGGGAGCACTATAGAGTTTCTGATAAGCATATGTGGATGACATATTGTTGATCGGAAATGATGTAGAATTTCTGGAAAGCATAAACGGTTGTTTGAAAATAGTTTTTCAAAGGAAGACCTGGATAAAGCAACCTAATTGTTGAGCATCAAGATCTATAGAGATAGATCAAGATGCTTGATGAGACTTTTAATGAGTGCATACCTTGACAAGATTTTGATAGAGTTCAAAATGGATCAGTCAGAGAAAGAGTCCTTGCCTGATTTGTAAGGTGTGAAGTTGAGTAAGACTCAAAGCTCGACCACGACAGAAGAAAGAGAAAGGATGAAGGTCGTCCCCTAGGCTTTTGCCATAGTCTCTATATACTATGCCATGCTGTGTATCGCACGTGTGTGTGCCTTGCCATGAGTTCGTCAAGGGGTACAAGAGTGATCCAGGAGTGGATCACTTGACAACGGTCAAGATTATCCTTAGTAACTAAAATACTAAGGAAATGTTTCTCGATTATGGAGGTGATAAAGAGTTCGTCGTAAAGAGTTATGTTGATGCAAGCTTTAACACCAATCCGGATGACTCTTAGTAGCAATCCAGATACGTATAGTGGAGCAGCCATTTGGAATAGTTCCAAGTGGAGTGTGGTAGCAGTATTTACAGTATGACATAGAGATTTGCAAAGTACACACGAATCTGAATTTAGCAGACCCGTTGACTAAAAGACCTCTCTCACATGCAAAGCATGATCGAGCCCCAGAACTCAATGGGTGTCAGATTCATAACAATGCGAATCACATGGTGATGTGAACTAGATTATTGACTCTAATGCAAGTGGGAGACTGTTGGAAATATGCCCTAGAGGCAATAATAAATTAGTTGTTATCATATTTCCTTGTTCACGCTAATCATTTATTATCCATGCTAGAATTGTATTGATCGGAAACTCATATACATGTGTGGAAACATAGACAACACCATGTCCCTAGTATGCCTCCGATGGACTAGCTCGTTGATCAAAGATGGCTAAGGTTTCCTAACCATGGCATGAGATGCCATTTGATAACAGGGTCACATCATTAGGAGAATGATGTGATGGACAAGGCCCAAACTATAAATGTAGCATATGATCATGTCAGTTTATTTCTACAATTTTCTGCATGTCAAGTATATGTTCCTATGACCATGAGATCATGCAACTCACTGACACCGGAGGAGTACCTTGTGTGTATCAAATGTCGCAACGTAACTAGGTGACTATAAAGGTGCTCTACAGGTATCTCCGAGGGTGTCTGTTGGGTTGGCATGGATCAAGACTGGGATTTGTTACTCCGTGTGATGGAGAGGTATCTCAGGGCCCACTTGGTAATACAACATCACTATAAGCCTTGCAAGCAATGTGACTAAAGAGTTAGCCACGGGATCTTGTATTATGGAACGAGTAAAGAGACTTACCGGTAACAAGGTTGAACTAGGTATACAGATACCGACGATCGAATCTCGGGCAAGTAACATATCGAAGAACAAAGGGAACAACATACGGGATTAACTGAATCCTTGACATAGAGGTTCGACCGATAAACATCTTCATATAATATGTAGGAACCAATATGGGCATCCATGTCCCGCTATTGGTTATTGACCGTAGAGGTGTCTCGGTCATGTCTACATAGTTCTCGAACCCGCAAGGTTTGCACACTTAAGGTTTGGTGACGTTTCGATAGTATAGAGTTATGTATGGTGGTGACCGATGGTTGTTCGGAGTCCCGGATGAGATCCTAGACATCACGAGGAGCTCCAGAATGGTCCGGAGGTAAATATTGATATATGGGATAATAGTGTTTGGTATCCGGAAGGGTTCCGGAATTCACCGGAAATAGTTTCGGATGTTTCCCAAAATGTTTGGGGTACAAGGACACTTTATTTAGCCCAAGGGGTAAAGCCCATGAGGCTTTAGGAAGGTGCAAAAGGTGTTTTGCGGAGGCCAGGGGCCAGACGCCAGGGACCTTGGCGTTTGGGGCCATACGCCGAGGACCTTGGCGTCTGGTCCTGGAGTCCGAGGAGGACTCTTGCCTTGCGGGCAAACCGACCTTGAGGAGCATTTTTCTCCAAGTTTCGACCCCAGGGCTCAGCATATAAATAAAGGGGCGGGGCTAGCACTTGGGACACATCAAGAAACCCTAAGCTACGTGCAGCCTCTCCTCTAGTTCGTAGTTTCTCCTCTAGATCGGTTTCAGCGGCGAAGCCCTGCTGGAATTGCTCCACCACCATCGCCGTAGAGCCGTCACGCTGCCGGAGAACTCGTCTACCTCTCCGCTCCCTCTTGCTGGATCAAGAAGGCATAGATCGTCATCAAGCTATACGTGTGTTGAACGCGGAGGTGCCGTCCGTTCGGTGCTAGATCGGAAGGACTGTGATCAAGATCACGAGACGGATCATGGTGAGATCGCGCGACGGATCGTGATGAGTTTGCGGGACGGATCATGATTGGATCGCAGGATAGTTCGTGATTAGATCGCGGGACGCTCGGCAATTTGGATCGCGAAGACATTCGACTACACCAACCGCGTTTCTTAACGCTTCCCTCTTAGCGATCTACAAGGGTATGTAGATCCACTCTCCCTCTCGTAGATGCTCATCACCATGGATAGATCTTGCGTGTGCGTAGGAATTTTTTTGTTTCCCATGCAACATTCCCCAACATAATCATGTTAACACATAAAAATAGAAGGTAAAAGTGTTGGGTTGTCTCCTAACAAGCGCTTTTATTTAATGCCTTTTAGCTAGGCATGATGATTTCAATGATGCTCGTATAGGAATAATAGTTGCAACATGCAAGAGAGCATCATGAATCACATGAAAAGCACATTTAAGTATAACCCACTTCTTATGCATAGGGATTTTGTGAGCAAAAAATTCATGGGATCAAGAATCAACTAGCATAGGAAGGCAAAACAAGAATGACTTCAAGATTTTCAACATATAGGGAGGAAACTTGATATTATTGCAATTTTTACAACCATATGTTCCTCCCTCATAATAGTGTTATGTAGCATCATGAAGGAATTCCACAATATAAATATCACATAAAGCATTCTTTTCATGATCTACAAGCATAGAAAATGTATCACTCTCCACATAAGCAAACTTCTTCTCATTCATAATAGTGGGAGAAAACTCAACGAAATAACAATCATGAGATACTTGATTGACATAACCACTTTGAATATTAAAATCATGACAACAAGTGTCATGGTTGTAAGTACTCTTTATAGCATACATGTCATCACAATAATCATCATAGATAGGAGGTGTGCCATCATCATAATAGTTTTGCTCATTAAAACTTTGGGGACTCAAAATATCATATGAATCAACCATAGCATCCCCAAGCTTGTGGCTTTGCATATCATTAGCATCATGAATATTCAGAAAATTCATACTAAAAATATTTATATCATGCTCATCACTCAAGGAATTATCATCAAGTATTTTCATAAATTCTACCTCTACCAATTGAGCACCATTTTCCGAACCATCATTTTCATGAAAGACATTACAGAGCAAAATAATTGTTGCAACCTAAACTCCATTTTTTAATTTTCTTTTATAAAACCAAACTAGTGTAAAACAAGAAACTAAAAGATTTGATTGATATATCTAAAGATATACCTTCAAGCACTCACTTCCCTGGCAACAACGCTAGAAAAGAGCTAGATGTCTACTACACAACTTTATTCTTGTAGACTCATTTTGGGATTCCAAGTGCAAAGTTTTGTAGGAAAGTAGCAATTTTCCCTCAAGTGGATGACCTAAGGTTTATCAATCCATGGGAGGTGTAGGATGAAGATGGTCTCTTTCAAACAACCGTGCAATCAAATACAAGAAATCTCTTGTGTCCCAACACACCCAATACAATGGCAAATTGTATACGTGTACTAGTTCGGCGAAGAGATGGTGATACAAGTGTAGTAATGATAGTAGATATTGATTTGTAATATGAAAATATAAAAACATCAAGGTAGCAAGTGACAAAAGTGAGCAGAAAACGATATTGCAATGCTTGTAAACAAAGCCTATGGTCCGTACTTTCGCTAGTGCAATATCTCAACAATGCTAATATAATTGGATCACATAACCTTCCGTCAACGTGTAATGAAGAATCACACCAAAGTTATTACCTAGTAGAGAACATAAGAAGAAATTGTTTGTTGCGTACGAAACCACCTTAAAGTTATTCTTTCCGATCGATCTATTCAAGAGTTCGTACTAGAAAAACACCATATGATACGCATCAACCAACTCTAATGTCACCTAGATACTCTAATGTCACCACAAGTATCCATGAGTTAATTATACGATACACATCAAACAATTTCATCTTCATAATACTCAATCCACACAAAGAACCTCAAAGAGTGCCCCAAGATTTCTATTGGAGAAAATAGGACAAGAAAGTGTATCAACCCCTATGCATTGATTTCCCTAATGTCACCGCGGGAATTCGCAAGTTGAGTACCCAGACATATATCAAGTGAATCAACAGAACACCCCATTGTCACCACGGGTATCTGCATGCAAGATATATATCATGTGTTCTCAAATCCATAAAAGTATTCAATCCGGTACCGAAATCTCAAAGGGAAAACTCAATTCATCAGAACTAGATAGATAGGGAAACACATCATATGATCCGACTATATTAACAGAGCCCGTGATACATCAAGATCATGGCATCCCAAGAACACGGGTGTCGTGGGGAACGAACACCTATGGGATCGGAGAGACCCCTTTCGGTTTGGCGGGGGGAGAAGGCTTGCACGAAGAGCAGGTTTGACGAATCAACACGTGGGGATTTTTACCCAGGTTCGGGGCTGCAAAGATGCGTAAAACCCTACTCGTGCATGGTTGTATTATCGATGCTTTTAGGGTTCTAGCTACAAGAGCACCGTGGACAGCTGCTACGCGTGTGTACTAGAGGATTGGTCAAAAGATCAAACGATCCCTCTTGTAACGCCCTGGGCCTCCTTTTATACTCTGAAGGGGATCCCAACAGTGGCGTATAGTGCATACACGAGGTGTACAGAGCTACAATGCTATCATACCTAACACTAACGGCGTAGGACAAGTGCATTTAATGCACCGTCAGGCATCTCTGTCCGTCTGCGGGACGGGATAGGAGCCCGTCCCATCGGCACCGCTTGGTCCCTCCATCGCCAACGCCACGACACGTGCCCAGGTGGAACGACACCTAGCCTATGCACTGGCAGGGCCTTGCCGGGGCTTCACCTTGCCGAGGACTCGCCTTGCCGGGGCCTCACCTTGCCGGGGCTTCATTGTTTGGATGTCCTTTGTACTTGTGTTTGGCAGCTCCTTGCCGGGCCTTGCCGCTAGGGTGGCTACTACTACCCGTGTACGAGTTAAGGGGCACTGGAGTGCCCAAAACTCTAGTGCACCGACAGGAGCCTTCAGGCCTGGGCCACATACGGTGCAAGGTGTTGTTGGGCTAGGCCCAAATAGTGCACGGTCACACATGGCAAGAGTTGCGGTTGCGAACATTGCGTTTACTGCGCCTCCCCACGATGTCCATCGAATGCGGGACGTGGGATACACTCACGGCACGACCGTTGCAGCAGGGCGCCCGTGAAGCGTCTCCATATTAAATTAGTAAAGGAGCTGCCCCATGCCTTCCCCATAAAAAGGAAAACGCAGAGGCGTTGCTCATTTACTCATCGCCTTTCCCAATCTGAGAACCGCCACCGTCTTCTTCCTCGAGCCTGACCAAAGCTCTCCTCATTCATCTGTGCCTCCATGTCTTCCCTGCCTCTAGCCTTCGCCTCCATAGCCACCATGCCGCCCAAGACCAGCAAGGGCAAGGATGCATAGACCATCTCAGAGAACAAAGCGGTGAAGATGCGTAAGGTGCACGTCGTCTTTCCGCCGGGGCTTGGCGTGTACGCTTTCAAGGAGCGATACCAGAGCATGTGGACGACGGCGACGATGGTGCATCTTGCCACCTGCGTGAGTCCAGGTCCTTTCGGGGACGGCCCAGATAAATATCCCTTCTTCTTCGATTACTTTTACCGCGGGCTCTGTCCCCCTTTCTCGGATTTCTTCAACGACATCATGTTCACCTACGGCTTTCAACTCTTGGATTTCACGGCAAATGCGGTGACATGTATGTCAGTTTTCGCTCACCTTTGCAAAAACTTCACCGGAGTAGTTCCTAGCACTGCTCTTTTTCGCCATTACTTTACTCCCTGCATCCAACCAGGCGGAGCCCTTTCTGGTGCCGTCACTTGGATCCCATGGCCAGGAACCAAGGAGGTCTACCCAGACGGGGCCTAGTGTGAGAGGTGGGATGAGTGGAGAGGCAAATGGTGTTGTATTCATGTGGAGAAATTCCAGCCCTTCTGTTTGCTACGGCAAACCAAGATGGTGCGTGGCAAGGATTGGAGTGGTTTTGACCCTGAGGATGGTAAGCTCACCATCGTGACCACCAGGATTCACCGTCTCAGGGATGCCGACCCCTCTGTAGAGATGGTAGGCGCCGATTTCCTTCACTGGCGCATTACTCCCCTGCAGAATAATGGGAGGCCAGCTTGGGAGTTCCAGAACGTGGCAGACATCATGAGGTTGCGCCCCGGGCTGAACCACAATCTGACAGTTATGCAGCACGGAGCTCTCTGTCAGAAACTGTTAAGAAGCACTTTGGTACAGGAGCTGCCGACAGGCGTAGTCCCCTTGTGCAACAATTCTCCTTTAGGCAGAATCATCGCCATGATGCCGGCGTTTGACGCCCACAGCCTTGACGCATCCTGGATTGATCCGCCTGCAGAGCAGGCGCAAGAATTCTTTGACAACTTGGTGGAGGTGGCCATCCGCAAGGAAGAGGGCCTCGTCCGCGACACCACTGAGGAAGAAATGGCATACATCACCAGCAGGGCGGAGGAAGCAGATCTCGTCGTGGAGGCTGACAATGCTGGCTTCTTGGAAGATGAAGCTGGCGAAGGGGAAAGCTTGGCGGACGAAAATCTTGCCGGGTAGAGCCGGACTGCCGATGAGCAAGGCGACACATCTGTCCGGGGCCATCCTGCCGAGGACATAGTTGAGGAGGAGCTGCTCGAGGAGGCCTCATCCCTCGTGATGATAAAGAGGCGCGTCCTTCGGAGCGCCGCCACTGGGCTTCCGGTCCGCCAGGCTCCCTCAAGAAGCACAATCCTCGGCAAGGGGCAGCCGACAGGGCCACGCGGCAACAAGAAGCTCATCAGCAACCTGCGCCCAGCGCGGTCAAGCGATCCAGGAGCACCTCCCCACCTCCCCCCACGGGCATCATGGCGGAGGTCGCCTTCGACCTCCTGCCCTTAGCTCAGGAGAAGAATATGAGGAGTAAGGATCTTTCCATATCGTTTGTCTTTTGAAGTTTTGGCTTTGCTTAACCCACTTTCTTTGCCTTGGTTTGTCTCCACAGGGATGCGGAAACATTGGCGCAGAGGGTAGCAAAGAGGGCGAGGACCTCAACGGGTGTGGATCCGTCGGCGAGCGCCTGGAGTGCACCAGAGATGACCTTCGCCACCCCAGAAGTTAGTCCGCAACGCAACCCAAGACTCATTCCCCGGCGCAGCCCTCAGCGTGAGCCCATTACTCACTACCCGCTGGCAAGTGCTGGGGTGTGCATCTTTACTGCTGACATCACCAGACATGTAGGAGGAGAGCGGCGATGAGGGGAACCATCAAGGGCGACTCCTGATATGCCGCCTCCATCATCAACACCGCCCAGGGATGAGTCTGCGGCAAGGAACCCCTCTAGCGCGCTTTACCATGACGAGGAAGATCCGGCGAGCACGGGCACCGGCAGGTCTACACCGGTAGCCGATGTCGGCGTAGGTACTTGTCATTATGTCCTTTTCTTCTTCTTTGTTTTTTTGTCTTCTTGAACTTCCACCTCAATCTCATTTGGTTTGTTTTCTTGGATTTCCGACATTCCCCCGATAGAGTTCGTGGACATTGACACCGTCATCGAGGAGACTGCCAGGGATGCTGCCGCTGAAGCCGACATGATCGCCGCTGAGGAAGCCGCCAAGAGCGCGGCCACCAAAGCTGCCGAAGCCGCCAAGGCTGCACGGGAGGAGGCCGCCAAGAATGCTGCCGCCGAGGCCGCACGGGAGGAGGCTGCCAAGAACGCTGTCGCCATGGCCGCCAGTGCCGAGGTCGCAAGGTCGCATAGGGAGAGGAAGCCAAGGAGTCTGCCGAGGAGGCCGGCGAGGAGGCTAGTGACCATACTGACGACGTTCCCGCTATAGGAGCGCCAGGCGCTACACCGGCCACGGAGCCCCCAGCTGCCAAGGAAGAGCCCCCAGCTGCCGGGGAGGAGCCCCCAGCTATCGAGGACCAGCCGTCTATTTCAAATGCCCCTCTATCGAGTAGGTACCTCAAGGTCGGTGACAACTTGTTCTTCAACATCCCCGGCATGGCAAGCATTGGGCGCCATCTGAAGGGGAGGTCGCCGTCGAGGAGATCAATACTGCTGTCGGGCTTGAGGTTGTTGATGAACCAAGCGCCAGCAACAGCAAATCCGAGGAGGAGAAGCTCCTCCAAACCATGGGTGACAGCTTCCGAAAGCTCCAAGCGCTTCACCGTGCCCTGAAGGAGAAGCTGGACTTCAGGACAACAGTTATGGAAGCAGCTGAGGTCAACTTCTAGGAGCGCGTCAAAGAAACTCAGGCCTGGTTTGCCCAAGCTTCCCAGGATCTGAAGTCTGGCCAGACATAGTTGAGCCAAAGTTGGAACCAGTTCTTCATGCAGTAGTCTGATGCCGAGCAGGCGCAAGAGGAGGCCAAACAACGGGCTGCTGCAGAGGATGCTCGCTTGGCGGAGCGCTGTATCTTGCTCAACGCCCATGAGGAAGATCTTGTCGCTCACGAGAAGGCGCTCGCTGACAAGCTTCGCGGCAAGGAGGTGGAGGTTGAGGAGCTTGTCGCGCGGCGGACCCATGAGCTTGAGCAGAAACATAAGGAGACGCTCGAAGCTCTAACTGCAGATCACACTGTCAAGCTGAAGGAGTCCGTCGACGTTGCCGAAGCCGCGGAGGCTGCCAGGAACTTGCTAGAGGAGAGGCGAAGAAGCTGGAGGCAGACCTTAAGGATCATGGAGAGGAGATCTCGTCACTCAAGTCTAAAAGGGACAAGGCCATCCACAACCTGATGGAGGCACAGGTCGCCGTGTCAGATAGGACCAAACAACTTACTTCAGCCAATGGATCCATCAGTGACCTGCAACTGAAGCTGGTTACTCTGACCGGTACTCTCGAGACCACCAGGGCCTGCGAGAAAGCTCTGATCAAGGACCTCCAAGGCGAGAAGGAGGTGGCCAAAAACGCCGCCGCTGCCCACAGCGACTATGTGCGGGGAGTACACATCTGGATTGAGAAGCTCGTCGACGTCGCGGGGAAGCTCGACACACAACTGTACGCCATGGGCCTGGAAGATTTCAGGTATTCTTCTAACGACAGGGTATCCATGAACTTCAAGGTGGCCATGTTCTTCGACGACATGCTTGGAGCTTTGGAGCAGCTTCACTCCGACCGAGCATCCTTCCTGGCCAGCGAATCATGCAAACACTGCCAGGCCATCCTTCGCAAGGTGCTCGTCAAGGTGGCACACAAGAACCCCAGCCTCAACCTCTCCAACGTCCTCGATCGCTTGCCGAAGGATGTAGACGTCAAGGCGCTTGAGGAACTCGTCGCGCCCATCATTGACAGGGTAAGCCAAGTCAAGCTGGTTGAAGGCAATCGCCGAGATTAGCTGCCTCATTCTTGCCACCGCCCATGTCAAGAACAATTTGTCTCATGTCAGAATCGCGGCAAGATTTATGTAATATGACTTGTTATGCCTTGAGCAGATGCTATGTTATCTCCCTTGCTTAATTTCTTTCTATATGTATTCTCCATACGCTTGATTGGAAATTTGACGGCGCGCATACCCTTGCTGCGAGCGCTACGTGTGGGACTTTTGCAGCCTGCTGGCGAGGCCACTACTAGCAAGAGACCCTGATGTTTTCAGCGTAGCCACCTAGACTACTGAGCGGACTCAAAACAGAATAAGGGCGCAACCAATCGCAACAAGGTTCCCCAGCGGCAGGTTTTCCATACAAAAGTCGAAATCGTCCAAGGAAAATAACTTCACAACAAAAATTCACTTTGGGTTTTGCAACTTATCTTTTCGTTGCCATACTCCTTCTGGAAAGATTTTTTTTTGTTTGAACGTCGCCCTTAGGTATCCATACCATCACCCCTCGACAAAGCTGCACGTGAGGTAACCTTCTGTCCTTTGAGAAAAAGAAAGAAGAGAAAATATGGCTATGAAACCTTGGCGGTCTGTTAGCTCTTGCCGGGAGTAAGTGTAATGCAATATCTCAGACAAACATGCACATAAGTAAACATGAGAATCAATCTAGATTTGCGGGACACTTAGCTTTATTCGACTATGCGCAGGGTCTGTGCCTGGCTTTGTACCAAGGATTACATGCTGCAGCGGCAAGACTTGTACAAAAGGTGGCTGATGGGAAACCCAGCAATCGTGCCTCATGGGTAGAACTTAAGAAGATGTTCGATATTCCAGGAGTTGCTCACTGGATGCCATCTCCCGTCTCCAGGCGGACTGTGCCGGGCCTGGTGACTCGTACTACCCAATAAGGGCCTTCCCACTTCGGCATCAACTTGTTGGAATTCTTGGCGGACTGAACTCGACAAAGAACAAGGTCGCCTTCCTCATGACTTCTAGCATTAACCTTGTGACTATGGTAGTGGCGCAAGGCTTGCTGGTAGCATGCAACTCTCACAGCAGCCTGAAGACGGTCTTCCTCAAGGAGCGTCGCGTCCTCTTACCGCAACTGCTCTTGCTCAAGCTCACCATAAGTGAGCACTTGAGGTGACCCGTATATGAGTTCCCTGGGTAGAACTGCTTCCGCCCCATATACGAGGGAGAAGGGTGTCTGGCCGGTAGCTCGATTTGGTGTCGTTCTGATTGACCAAAGAACCATTGGCAACTCATCAATCCAGTGCCTTCCGCACTTGTGCGGCTTGTCAAAAGTTCTTGTCTTGAGGCCTCACAACACTTCAGCATTAGCCCTTCCTGCTTGACCGTTGCTCCTTGGGTGGGCAATGGGAGCAAAACATATTCTTCTACCAAGGCCTTGGACATACTGCATGAATGTGCGGCTCGTGAACTGTGTGCCATTTTTCAGTGATGATCCTGTTGGGAACACCAAAGCGGCAGACTAGTCCTTTGAAGAACTTGATGGCTGACTGTGTTGTCACCTTTCTCACTGCTTCCACTTCTGGCCAGTTTGTGAACTTGTCGATTGCAACGTACAAGTACTCAAAGCCCCCGGTGGCACGGGGGAAGGGGCCTAAGATGTCGGGCCCCCAGACCGAAAATGGCCAGGAGAGAGGGATTGTCTGAAGGGCTTGAGCTGGTTGATGTAGTTTCTTTGAATGGAACTTTCATGCTTCCCACTTGGTTACTAATGCAGTTGCATCTTGGAGGGCAGTGGGCCAAAATAAACCTTGTTGGAATGTCTTTCCGGCAAGTGCTCTTGATCCTATGTGGGAGCCACATATGCCTCCATGTATCTCTGCCAATAGCTCTAGTCCATCCTCCCGGGAAATGCACTTCAGTTTCATGCCATTCGGTCTCTTTCTGTACAGGATGTTGTCCACAAACTGGTACATATTAGACCGGTGGGCTACTTTCTTTGCTTCCTCTTGTTCCTCAGGGAGTTCTCCTATCTGAAGGAAATGGATGATGTGTTGTGCCCATGCTGGAGCCTGGGGCTCGACAACAAGGACTAAAGGCATATCTTTTGCCGGGGAGGCATTTGTCTCAACGGCAAAGGCCTGAGGCCCCTCCGTAGTCTGCTGCTCCTTGGCAAGCCTGGCGGGAGCACGTTCTTCTACCGTAAGATCCGGAGGCTCCATCGGAGCACAACGCTCACCGACAAGCCTGATGTTGTCCCTGGCAACCTCCTCGTCGGCGGCTTCTGGGAGCTCTGCCGGGAAATACTTGCCGGAACTCAACTTCCTTCTTTTCTCTTGTCCAGTTGATGGTGTCACGGAGGGTTGAGTTAGTCGGAGCATGAAAATCCCTGGTTCCATAGGCAACTTAAGGGTGGCACATTTTGACAGGCCATCGACAACGCTGTTCTCCGCACACGGAACGTGCTCCATTTGTAGGCCGTCAAAACATTGTTCCAACTTCCTCACTTCATCCATGTAAGCTTCTATCAATGGACTCTAATAATCTTTATTCACTCGCCTGACGACAAGCTAAGAATCACCCCTGACAATAAGTCTCTTGATCCCAAGGTCTGCCGCGATCCTGAGACCAGCAAGCAATCCTCCGTACTCAGCAGTATTGTTCGTTGATCTCTCCTAGGGAAAATTCATATGAATCACATACTTGAGGTGCTCTCCGGTGGGTGCGACAAGCAGCACTCCGGCACCGGTGCCTTGCAGCGAGAAAGCCCCATCAAAGTACATGACCCACTCTTTATCGGTTTCCTTGCCGGGGACAGTTGACTCTGGAACCTCTTCATCTGGCATTGGGATCCATTCTGCAAAGAACTCCACCAGGGCTCTGCTCTGGATGGTTGAAGTGCTTTCGTACATGAGGCCAAAGCTTGATAGTTCCAAAGCCCACTCTACAATCCTGCGGTAGCTTCTAGGTTCCTCAGAATCCGCTGTAATGGGAAGCGAGTGACAACGGTGATCTCATGTGCTTGGAAGTAATGGCACAGCTTCCTCGAAGCAATAAGAAGGCCAAAAAACAACTTTTGCATGCCAGAATACCTTGACCTAGCCCCCTGCGGGAGGGAGCTGACAAAATAGACTGGGCGCTGCATCATCTTCTTCTTTTGAATTGTCTCGTTCAACTGCGCAGATCCTTCCTTGCCGGCACCAAACCCTGCCGGGGAATGACTTGGCTTGTCGGTTGGCGATCTTGCTGCTACTGCTGCTTCTTCCTCAACCTCTCTTTCAGCCACTAGTGCAACGCTCACCACCTGATTTGTTGCCGCTAAATATAGCAACAATGGCTCTTATTGTTTTGGTGCGACTAGGACTGGCGGAGAGGAGAGGTACTCTTTCAAACCCTACAACGCTACCTCCGCTTCCTGAGTCCATTTCATCGGACCCGCCTTCTTCAAGATCTTGAAAAAGGGTAGGACACGCTCAACAAATTTTGAAATGAACCTACTCAGAGCAGCAACGCAGCCGGCAAGGCGGCGCACATCCTTGACACGTCCTGGTGCTTCAATTTGCTCGATTGCTTTGATCTTGTCAGGATTTGCTTCAATTCCACATTGAGACACAAAGAATCCGAGAAGCTTGCCAGATGGGACGCCGAACACACACTTCTCAGGGTTGAGCTTCGTGTTGATCTTGCGCAGGTTCGCAAATGTTTCTTCTAGGTATGATATGAGCGTAGCCTTGTCCTTGGTTTTGGCCACTATGTCATCCATATAAGCCTCCATATTTCTATGTAGCTGGGGCTCAAAACCAATCTGGACCGCTCTTGGAAATGTAGAACCAACACTCTTCAACCTGAAAGGTATACGTAAAAAGCAGTACATACCACATGGGATGATAAATGCGGTCTTCTCCTCGTCTTCCTTAGCCACGAAAATCTGATGATAGCCTGAATAGGCATCAAGGAAGGACAACAAGTCACAGCCGGCGGTGGAGTCCACAATCTGGTCGATGCGCGACAAGGGAAAAGGATCTTTGGGGCAGGCCTTGTTGACATCTGTGAAGTCGATGCATAGCCACCATTTGCCATTCCCCTTGCACACTACAACTGGATTGGCCAACCACGTTGGATGAAGTACTCCTCTTATCAAGCCAGTCGCTTCTAATTTCTTGATCTCTTTGGCAATAAACTGTTGCCGCTCCAAAGCTTGCTTCCAAACCTTCTGCTTGACGGGCCACACGTGAGGACAGACGGCTAGGTGGTGCTCAATCACCTTCCTGGGAACACCGGGGATATCAGATGGTTGCCAAGCAAACACATCGACATTCGCCCGTAGGAAGGCAATGAACGCGCTTTCCTATTTGTCATTGAGGGTGGAACTTATGGTGTAAGTTCTCCCGTACCATCTTCCTTGGCAGGCCCTTCTTACTCTCTAGCGGAGCTGCCTTGGACTTCTTGCTCTTGCCAGTGGAGCTCTCTGGCACATCGTCAACGGGAGCGCAGCACCCCGAGGGGGCGCGCTTGCCGGAATGTGCGCCAAAGGACTTGCCGGTCTTCTTCGCTATTAGAGCTTCGGCGACAGGAGCAAGTGCCTTGGCGGCAGGTGCTGCGACTGCCTCCCGGTAGAGTTGGTCGGCGCAAATAAGTGCACCCTTCTTGTCGGAGTTGATCGTGACGACACACATCGGGCCAGACATCTTCAGCACATTGTACACGAAGTGGGTGGCCGCCATGAACTTGGCCAGCGCTGGCGACCAAGGATACCATTGTATGGCAATGAGATCTTGGTGACATCAAAGACGATCTTCTCTGTTCTAAAATTTATATCACTGCCAAATGTCACCGACAACGTGATCTTGCCCTTCGGCTGAGTTTTCCTTGAATTGACCCCTTGGAAAGCACCTGTGGGCTCGAGATCTTCATCAGGAATTTGCAGCCTGTGGATGACATTAGGCGAGATCAGGTTCAGGCTGGCCCCATTGTCGACTAGCATCTTTGTCACCTTGAGGTTGCGAATCGATGGCAAAACCAACAAGGGCAGGCACCCGACCACACTTGTGGATCAGGGTGATCCTCGGCATCGAAAATGATAGGAGTTCTGGACCACTTCAGAGGCCTCTGGGCACCGATAGAGGGCTCCGCCGCGTTAACCTCGCGCGCCCACTGTTTAAGTTGATGGTGAGAGGAATGTGACGAGGCACCTCCCTCGATGCACATCATCTTTGTAGCCTTCTGGAACTCGTGCTCGCCAGACTCGTCGTCCTCTTCGACGTCATCATCATCACCCTCTTGCTTGTCGCAGCCTCGAGTGGGCCGGTCCTTTTGTTGCTTGTCGTTCCCGCGGTGACTTCCTCGGCCACCGCACTTCTTGCCGGACCCCTCCGCACCGTCCTAGCCCTTCTCGCCAACAAACTCATGGCACAGGTCTGCCCAGGAGGTGATGGATCCTTTCGGTAGGTGCATCAACCACGACCTGATGTTGGGCTTAAGCACCAATGGGAAGTAGTTGGCTAGTATCTTGTCGTCAAAAGCCCCGAAAGCCTGCACCGCAATGGTGTAGATGCTTAGGAACTCCGATGTGTGAGTCTTGCCATCGTACTTCTCCAGTACCTTTGCCTTGAATGTGCGGGAATTGGGCCACTGGACTTGCCACAACTCACGGGTAAACCCTGGACAACCCACCTCGTAAGGTAGGCTGACAGGATACCCCGGGGCAGATTTGTCTATAGTAGGCCCCCCGCGCTTATCATATTGATGGCGCACTTCTCGCTGCTGCTCGATTGTAGTCCGAGTGTCTTCCTTGCTTTGCTACCGAAGAACTTGACGCTGGTCGCGGCGTGTCCATGGATCGGACGACGCCATCGAATAACCATCGTAAGCGTCGGCCTGCCGAGTTGGTGACCGTCGTTTGTTCTGTGGAGGAGAGTGCACCATGGTCGCACCGCCTCCGACCCTCTCACCACTGGTATGAGCCATCTCGGTGGACCAAAACTTGTCAGCAAGGCTAAGGAGGCTCTGGATGGTGGCTCTCCACTCATCGAGCTTCTCCACAGAGGGTGGAAAGTTTAGGAGTAGCTGTGCCCGCACCATTGCCTCTTCTGACGTGGTCGGTTGCGAACGGCGTGAGGAATGCGAGGTGCTCTGACTCCTAACCGTGTTAGATGGAGCTCCATCCTGGTCTTGCAATCGTATGCCACTCCCACTAGCATGCTGGCGAGCATGCTGGTCCCGCGCACCTTGGGAGTGATGTGCAGGAGCTTTTCTGTGGGGACGTTGAGAACAACGGGCGCCGTGGTGCTGCTCTTCGCGCACATCCTAGGAAGGTCGCAACGTAGGCGCCAGCGTGGGTGCCCTGGAAGATACCCTTCCGTCCCCGGAGTTCAACGTACCACCCGCAAGCGGTAGAGCTCCATCCCGAGACCCAGCGCCATGGGGGTTCCCGACGTCGCCATGGGGGCCTCCGCAACAAACGTCCCCTCTTGCTTATCCTTGATCACCGGAGCATCGCGGAACTTCTGGACCTCCGCCTCCTCCCCCACCCGCGTCTACTCCATCGCCTGTCTGCGCAGATACACGAACAACGGACGTGGATGGGCCAACCGCTGTCAGGCCCTTCTTATTGGGGGCCATGGCGATGATGAGTATGAAAGAAACTGACGCGCTGATCACCAGAACACGTTCGCACGACCTATCCTTCCCCCTACCTGGCACGCCAAATATGTCATGGGGAACGAACACCTATGGGATCGGAGAGACCCCTTTCGGTTCGACGGGGGGAGAAGGCTCACACAAAGAGCAGGTATGACGAATCAACACGCGGGGATTTTACCCAGGTTCAGGCCACAAAGATGCGTAAAACCCTACTCCTACATGGTTGTATTATCGGTGCTTTTAGGGTTCTAGCTATAGGAGCGCTGTGGACAACTACTATGTGCGTGTACTAGAGGATTGGTCAAAAGATCAAAAGATCGCTCTTGTAACGCCCTGGGCCTCCTTTTATACTCCGAAGGGGCTGCCAAAAATGGCGTATAGTGCATACACGGGGTGTATAGAGCTACATTGCTATCATACCTATCACTGATGGCATAGGACATGCGCATTTAATGCACCGTCAGGCATCTCTATCTGTCTGCAGGATGGGACACGAGCCTGTCCCATCAGCACCGCTTAGCCCCTCCATCGCCGGCGTCGCGACACGTGCCCAGGCGGAACGACACTTGGCCTCTACGCTGGCGGGGCCTTGCCGGGGCTTCGCCTTGCCGGGGCCTTGCCGGGGCTTCGCCTTGCCGAGGCCTCGCCTTGCCGGGGCTTCATTGTTTGCATGTCCTCTGTACTTGTGTTAGGCATCTCCTTGCCGGGCCTTGCCGCTAGGGTGGCTACTACTGCCTGTGCAGAAGTTAAGGGGCACTGGAGTACCCAAAATTCTAGTGCACCGACAACAAGAGAGAGAGAGAGAGATTGAACACATAGTTACTAGTACATACCCTCAGCCCTGAGGAGGATTACTCACACATTATCATGGTGAGAAAGAGACATTTGTTGATGGAGAGGTGCAGCCCCGAAGAAATGGAGGCGATGGCGGCCATCGGCGGCGACGACGGGCGGAGGCCCCTTGCCCCTACTTCTTCCTTGGTCTTGGAGCTGTAATGGAGGAGCCTCTCCCCTTCTTGGCGGCTACCAAGGGAGAGGAAAATTCGTGGCCCCTTGTGTCTCTTCGAAATTAGGGTTTTCCTCTCCTTATATGTGCCTATGTGGTGCTCTATGGCCCTCCGATGGATGGACCCTTGATACAATGGATCTTGGACACCTGTAGAACCTTCCGAGGGGCTCCTCACAGCCCTCATGAGTCCCCAAAGTCATGACTTGTCCGAATATATCAGATATGGTAAGAGTTGGACTTAATCACGTCATCAATTCTCGTGATCTTGTAAACAAATATTTTTCATTCAGTAAAACAGGTCTCCAGATCGCATCCGGACTTCATTTTGGATGAATTTGTAGTCCAGAATCATTTCCATAAAATTCCCAACACTTTCCTAGTTTAACTTTTTCCATTTGACACCATCTTCGGGGGTCAAACTGATGATCTCTAAAAACTATTTGTGGACAGATTTCAGGAAAGTCAGAGTCCTCCTCCAACAAGGCCCCTTTTGCGTTTTTGACAATTTCCAATTAATTCCTACACATCAAAGTGTGAAAAAAGAACTTGTGCAATTTTGCAACCATTAATAGGTTAGTTCCAATAAATCGTAAAACAATAGTAAAACATAGGAAAATATGACATGGATACTTCATAAATTATCGATACGTTGGAGACGTATCAGGTAGCAGCTTCAATATTTTATATTATGACACCTTTTGGCGGATGAACCTCTGTGGAAGCAGATTACAAACTTCGACCACTGTTTTTCATGGTATCGTTCCCGGGAAGTCAGCTTATCCGATTGGGTGGATTAAGCTTGACACTGCCTTCAGTGACGAATTTAACATCAGATGCGAGCCTTTAACTTTTGAAGTGGTCAATATCAAGAGCCCTTACCATGCCCCATAGCTGGCTTATGCTCGTTTCAGGGCTCGACCCAACTATGTTTACCTCAAGCATAAGATGCACGGTCCAAATAGTACTATAACTATGGGCGGCAGCAGAAAGATAGTTCAAGAGTGCGAGGAAGGGGATGTAGCCTACGCTGAGTCAGCTTGTGATACGTCTCCAACGTATCTATAATTTTATGAAGTATTCATGCCAACTTCAATAATTCTATATGATTTTGGTATGATTTTATTACAACTAGCCTGGACTGACGTTGTTTTCAGCACGACTACCATGGTGTCGTTTTTTGTACAGAAATAAAAGTTCTCAGAATGGACTGAAAATTTACGGAGAATATTTTTGGAAAATATAAAAAATGCTGGAGCAAAAAGATACGAGAGAGGAGTCCCGAGGAAGCCACAAGCCACAAACGCGCCCCCTGGTTTGTGGGCCCCCCGGGAGTCCCCTTGACGTGATTCCAATGCCAAGTACACCTATAAATCCAGTAACCCCCAGAAAGAAACCTAGATAAGAAGTTCCACCACCGCAAGCCTCTATAGCCATGAAGAATCAATCTAGGCCCTCTTCGGCACCCTGCCGGAGCGGGCCATCATCACCGGAGGCCATGGAGAAGGAATCCGGAGGGGCCATCATCACCATGGAGGCCAAGGACTAAAGGGAGAACCTCTCCTCACCTATGGGGGAGTCCACATAGGAGGAAGCACAAGGGGGAGACCCTCCCCCCTCTCTCTCAGTGGCGTGGGAGTGCCATCGGGGGAACCATCACCACGGTGATCGTCTTCATCAACATTACCTTCTTCATCACCGTCTGCATATCTTTTCAACGGTCCACTCTCCCGCATCCCGCTGTAATCCCCTACTTGAACATGGTGCTTTATGCCACATATTATGATCCAATGATGTGTTGCCATCCTGTGATGTTTTGAGTAGATTTCTTTTGTCTTATGGGTCGATTGATGATCTAGATTGGTTTGATTTGTATGTTTATTTTGGTGATGTCCTATAGTGCCTTCTATGCCGCGCACACGTGAAGGATTCCGGCTGTAGGGTGTTGCAATACATTCATGATTCGCTTATAGTGAGTTGCTAGAGTGACAGAAGCTTAAACCCGAGTAAGGGGGTTGTTGCGTATGGGATAAAGGGGACTTGATGCTTTAATGCTATGGTTGGGTTTTACCTTAATGATCTTTAGTAGTTGTGGATGCTTGCTAGAGTTCCAATAATAGGTGCATATGATCCAAGTAGAGGAAGTATGTTACCTTATGCCTCTCCCTCATATAAAATTGCAATAATGATTACCGATATTGTTAACAATTGCATAGGACAATTCCGCACACCGAACCATCCTTATTCCACACTCGCTACTTGTAATATATTGTAACTTTATGATAACAGCACCTATTTTTATATTTTAGTTCTACGATATCACGCAAAGCTATTCTCTTCATACCAACAACGTAGTTTTATTTCTCATTTCTAGTTGGAAGCAAACGTTCGGTGTACATAGAGTCGTATCAGTGGCAGATAGGACTTGAGATAATATTGATCTTACCTTTAGATCCTTGTGGTTTAGACACTCCATACTTACCACTTCCACCTTTAGAAATTGCTACAATGATTCCTTGCACTTGGGGGATTATCAAGCTCTTTTCTGGCACCGTTGCCGGGGAGCAATAGCGTGGGGTTGATATTCTCATGTGTGCTTATTTGCTTTCTTCACTAAGTAGATTTTGTTTTTCCTTTTTGCTTTCTTTAGTTGTGGGTAAAAAATAAGTAAATAAATAATGAAAATACAAAAAGAATTACTTGCCTCTTATGCTCATGGAAACAATGTAGATTTTTTCATGGAAGCCTCTCAAAAATAATTATCCCCTTGTATATATACATTGTATTATAAAAATAATGTGCCAAGTTTTGCTTTTAGGATGATTAGATTGCTTGTTTGCTATGTACGGTGTAAAAACAGAAACTTTGACTGTAGTGCATGAATTTACATTTCTTACTGAAATTTCAAAAGTTTTGGAAATTTTTACGCAATACTGCTATATAAATTATTAAACTTGTCCTAATGTTTCAGAAGTTTTTGAGGTACACAACTATACGAAGTTTCCAGATTGCTACAGACTATCCTGTTTTCTACAGATTCTATTCTCTATGTGTTGTATCAGGGGGGGGGGGGTATGAACCATGGTGAAGTCGGAATACAGTAGATATAATGCTAATATGAAATTGTAATGAGTCTACAACAGTATGTAAAGGTAGTAATTTGCTTTATTATACTAACGGATCTCACGAGAGTTTTGCTAAGTTTTGTGTGGACGAAGTGTTCGAAGATTGAGAAGGTATCGATATAAGAAGAATACAGAGAGAAAGGAGTTCAAGCTCGGGGATGTCCAAGGCACCTATCGATGCACTAGAGTTTTTGGGCCATCTAGTGCCCCTTTACTTGTGCATGGGCAGTAGTAGCCACCCTGGCGGCAAGGCCCAATGAAGACTCATCAAGCACCAGCACAGAAGACTCAAGACTACCGGCAAGACCTTGCCAGGAAGTTTGTAGAGCCTCTAGGTCCCTGGCAAGGCGAGGCCCCGACAAGCACCGCCAGCGCAAAGGCCAGGTGTCGATGCACCTGGACGCGTGTCGCGGCGTCGATTTTGGAGGGAGCTAAGCGGCGCAGATGGTACGGGCCGCCGTCCCGTCCCATTGACGGACTGAGGCCCCTGACGATGCATTTAATGCTCTTGTCCTACTCCGTCAGGGTTAGGTACGATAGCACTATAGCACTGTGCATCCCGTGTGCACACTGTACGCCACTATTGGGATTCCCTTAAGTATAAAAGGAGGCCCAGGGTGTTACAGAAGAGGACTTCTGGACTCTTTGGCTTTTGGGCTGTCAGACAGTTAGGCTGTTAAACAACCGAACAGCCCGACAGTTAGAGAAGGGAAGGTTCCCAAGATCATGTAGCAGCCGTCCATGGCGCTCCTCTAGCTCGAACCCTAGAACAGGATCAATATAACCAAGCAGGAGTAGGGTTTTACGCATCCGAGTGGCCCGAACCTGGGTAAAAACACCTCGCGTGCAGCTCACCAGACTAGCTCTTTGTGCCAGCTCGCCCCCCGCCGAGCCAAAAGGGGCCCCCGCGGTCCCATAGGTGTTTGTTCCCATGACATCTTTGGCACGCCAGGTAGGGGGGGCGTGTGAGTGGTGCGAACCCATTCGGGTGATCTGCACCCCAACTCCATCATCGCCATGGCCCCAAAGAAGAAGGGCCTAACAGCAGTTGGCCCATCCGCGTCCACCATTCCCGTATCTCCGCGTATGGGGGATGGTGTAGATGCGGGTGGAGGAGGAGGAGGCGGAGGTTCCGAACTTCCCCGGCGCTCTGGTGACCAAGGCCAAGCAGTTGGCGACGCTCGCCGCGGAGACGCTCATGGCGGCGGTGGGAACCCCGTGCCCTTGGGTCTCAGGACGGAGTAGTACCGCTTGCAGGTGGTACGGCGAACTCCGGGGGCAGAAGAGTGTCTTCTAGGGCACCCACGCCAACGCCTAGGCCGCGACCTTCTCAGGATGCGCGTGGAGAGCCGCGCCATGACGCCCGCAGTTCTCAGCGTCTCCTTGGAAAAGCTCCTGCGCATCATTCACAAGATGCACGGGACCAACATGCAAGCGGGAGTGGCATGCCGATAAGGGACCATGGAGGTGCTCCTTCTAACACGGTTAGGACTCAGAGCACCTCGCGTTCCTCGTGCCGCTCGATGCAGTCCACAACGGAGGAAGCGATGGCGCGAGCCCAGCTACTCCTGAACTTCTCTCCTGCTGCGGAGAAGCTCGATGATTGGAGAGCCTGTCAGGACCTTGATCCTAAGCCATAAGAATCCAGCCTGTAACACATCACATCACTTTGAGGTCTCACGCACGGTTATCTCCACGGCTGCCATCTTACCTGGGCCGGGACCATTTGCGTCTTTTGACTCACGTATGTGAATGTGTTGCTAGCATTCAAATGTCAAAGAACCTGGGCCGACATGACTAGTCGTAGAACCCAAGTGGCACATCCATACACAGACAAACATACGTAACCCAACAATCCAGGTGTCGATCTCTAGCGTGTGTAGACGAGTCATAGCAAGCTATAAGGACTCCATTACGCCGTGGGACATAAATGTCATCACTGCACGTAGACGAGTCGTAGCAGGCTAGAGGGACTCCATATCAATGCGAGACATTTCCCTAAAGGGATAGACACAACAGCAAAGAAGGATACATGCCGGTCAATCAATGTGTCCGGAGCAGTAGCAAGCTACCAAGGCTCGGTGGAAGCACAAAGAGGCATTTCCCCATAAAGAGTACTACTAAAGGCACACAACTAGGTGTCGAATCCCATACATACCGTTGCACGTCACACGTATGCACGAGATGCCCGATATGCATAGATACAACTATGGCATCACAACATAACCATACAAACATTACAACATTTATTTAGAAGGCTCGGAAGAGCCAATACAATAAGATATTCCAAACAGGGTTCACAAGACCCAATATTCAGAGCATTCAAACAAACAAGCGGAAGTTAAACATGTCTGGGTACAGACATCTACAAAAGTGGCTGGAGGAACCTGAAAAGCTACAACGACCCTACCAAAGGAACCAGACCTCTATCTGGGATTCCCAAGCTAATCCGGTCAACATCGAACTTCACTTCATAAGGGTCACTAATGAGACAGACGTCTCATCTACAAAAACATAAATAAGCAACAGTGAGTACTGAGTACTCAGCAAGACTTACATCAGAACTAACTACATATGCATCAGTATCAATGAAGGGGGTTGTGGAGTTTATTGCAGCAAGCCAGCTTTGACTCTTGGCTAATACGTACTACGACTACAAGTGCTTTCTTTGAGGTGGGATAGCACACATGAGTCCACATATTCACCAATCAATACACCACTATGGATCCACTCTCGTCTCCCTACGAGAAGGCCATCCATAGCACTCACGCTTATCTTGCATATTTTAGAAGTATCCATTTCACTTATCTATGAACCACATAAGTTCTCCAAGTACTCCATATCCGAGGACGTGGCTATTCGAATAGGTTCATAACCCTGCAGGGGTGTACTTCGTCACACATGCTCCCGCCACTTACTGCCACATGCTTGTAAAAAAGGCACCTCAGCAACCTTCAAGCGGAAGCCCAGCGAGGGAGTCGGCCATGACCTGACTAACCACACAAGACTCTAGTCCAGGTTTATCGCCTAAATGAGACTGAACCCGCAAGGAAGTCCGGCCGAAGTTTCCTCAACGGCCCCAAACGATGTGTACAGGGTTCCCAAGTCCACCTCGACGGATGGTACTACGCTTGGTACACCGGGCCATGATGCCTAGTCTGTCCCAAGCCCACCTGTACGGGGTGCCACTCGGTAGACTACTAGCATGTCCTACAAACACCATAAACTAGTTGCAACTCCTGGATACAGATCAAGTCGATTAATAAGTCGAGAGAGTCAATTAAGGATCCCAATGTGCGGTAGTAGCTAGTCTTGGATAACATACACAAGACTCAGTTCTTAAGGACGGTCCCAATGAGACAACCCGCCATGTACTCCTTCATGACCTCTCATCGCTACCTTTACCAAATCGTGTTCACACACATAACTCTCACACAGTAGGACATGAACACTGCCATTCTGATTCATCGCCCAGATGGATCAGACCCGACACGACACGACTCTAAGCATAGCAGGCACAATAAGTAAGGAGGCATGAATGAGTAAGCATAACAAGGATCAAGCAGTTGCTACTCATGCTAAGTGGTTTCAACTATTTACTATGACAAAGACAAGTCACGCAAAGGTATGGGTTCAACTACCGAGAACAGGTAACAGTTGAATCGTTGTTGTCCTAATGCAGTAAAAGAGAGCAGGAGCGAGAGAGTGGGTTCATATCAGTATGCTCAAGTGTTGGGGAACGTTGCATGGGAAACAAAAATTTTCCTACGCACACGTAGATCTATCCATGGTGATGAGCACATACCCTTGTAGATCGCTAAGCAGGAAGTGTTAAGAAATGCGGTTGGTGTAGTCGAACGTCTTCGCGGTCCAAATCGCCGTGCGTCCCGTGATCCAATCACGATCCGTCCCACGATCCAATCACAATCCGTCCTGCAATCCAATCACGATCCGTCCCACGAACTTGATCACGATCCTTCCGATCTAGCGCCGAACGAACGTCACCTCCGCGTTCAGCACACATAAAGCTTGATGACGATCTCCACCGTCTTGATCCAGCAAGAAGGAGTGGAGAGGAATAAGAGTTCTCCGGCAGCGTGACGGCGCTCTGGCGATGGTGGTGGAGCTATTCCCGCAAGGCTTCGCCTAAGCACTATAGAAATCCGATCTAGAGGAGAAACTATGCACTGGAGGAACGGGTAGCACGTGGCTGAAAAACTAGTGCAAAAACCCCCAAACCCTCTAGTATATATAGGAAGAGAGGAGGACAGGAGGAGGCCTTGGCTTCCAAACCAATCTGGTTCGGCCGAACCTACCAGGAGAGGAGGAATCCTCCTCGAATCCTAGTAGGACTAGGATTGCTCCTTTTTGCCTTTTTTCCACCTTTTCCTATTGATTTTTTTCCTCCAGCCACATGGGCCTTGTGTGGGAGTTTCCACCAGCCCACTAGGGGCTGATATTCACTCTCCCACAGCCCATGAAGCCTCTTGGGTCGAAATACCCCTCCCGGTACACTAAAGGCACTCCCGATACACTACCGATGAGCCCAAAACTTTTTCGATGACCAAAACAGGACTTCCTATATATGAATCATTACCTCCGGACCATTCCGGAGCTCCTCGTGACTTCCGGGATCTGATCCAGGTCTCTGAACAACCTTCTATCACCACCATACATAACTCTATACTACCGAAACGTCACCAAACCTTAAGTGTGCAAACCCTACGGGTTCGAGAACTATGTAGACATGACTGAGACACCTCTACGGTCAATAACCAATAGCAGGACCTGGATGTCCATATTGGTTCCTACATATTCTATGAAGATCTTTTATCGGCCGAACCTCTATGTCAAGGATTCAGTTAATCCTGTATGATGTTCCCTTTGTTCTTCGGTATGTTACTTGCCCGAGATTCGATCGTCGGTATCTCCATACCTAGTTGAACCTCATTACCAGCAAGTCTCTTTACTCGTTCTGTATTACAAGATCCCGTGACTAACACTCAGTCACATTGCTTGCAAGGCTTATCGTGATGTTGTATTACCGAGTGGGCCCTGAGATAGCTCTCTGTCACACGGAGTAATAAATCCCAGTCTTGATCCATGCCAACTCAACAGACACCCTCGGAGATACCCGTAGAGCACCTTTATAGTCACCCAGTTACGTTGTGACGTTTGATACACACAAGGCACTCCTCCGATGTCCGTGAGTTGCATGATCTCATGGTCATAGGAACATATACTTGACATGCAGAAAACAGTAGCAATAAACTGACACGATCATAAGCTATGTTTGTAGTTTGGGTCTTGTCCATCACATCATTCTCCTAATGATGTGATCCCGTTATCAAATGACATCACATGTCAGTGGCTAGGAAACCTTGACCATGTTTGATCAACGAGCTAGTTCACTAGAGGCATACTAGGGACAGAGTATTGTTTATTTACCCACACATGTAATGTGTTTCCAATAAATACAATTATAGCATGGATAATAAACGATTATCATGAACAAGTAAATAATAATAAACACTTTATTTATTGCCTCTAGGGCATATTTCCAACATCAAGGGGGTTTGCTTGCCTGACAGTCCTGAAGATAATACTTCTCTTCATTAGTGTCAACGGTCACATCGTCGGAACCATCGTCTACCGAGAGGGAACAAACACCGACAAACAAGAAAGGAACACATTAAATGCAATGCAACAACCATGATGCATGACATGACAAGTTAAGGTACTGAATTGACCTAGAGGAATAATTTGCCAAGTTAATTGAAGTGGAATTCAAACTAACCCTAACCCTAAACAAGTTTGAATTCCAACTCAAAATGATAATTCATATATTGCCCTAATCATAAAATGTCCTACTTGGTGATGTTAACTTGTTCAAACATGCATGATCATGGCATAAACAGATTCATTGGGTTTTTTTGATCATTTTTCATATATAAATTATTTCCATTTGAGCTACAAATTATTTTCTATGATTTTTATATGTTTTAGACATTTTCTAAAATAAATAAATCATTCATTATTTATTTTAATTGCAGAAATACTTTACTGAATCAGCATTATGTCACGGTAACGTCACGGGTCAACAGGGCCTGCTAGGGTCAAACCTGATTGTCAATGAAACATGGGTTAATTAGTTTTAATTAAATCGTGATAAAAATCATCAAGGGGTTAGGCCGACTAGTTAGTGGGTGATTAGGTTAATTTAAACAAATTAATTATTTGACCTAATTAGGCCAGGGGTTGGCCCCACCTGTCATTGACTCCGAAGAAGTCAAATCTGGTCAGGGGGGGGGGGTCAAACCCACCGGCGGCTCAACGCCGGCAAGGCCAGATGCGGCGGAGGGCCGCGGGTTTCGTGCTCCGGCATCCAAATGGACGTCGAAGGCCATATATCGCAAGCTAACGAGCGCGCACGTCGAGTGGAGGGGTCAGTCGGGCCTAGAGCGGCCGGTGTCGGCGGTGGCGAGCTCCACTGCGGCGGTCGGAGCTCGGACTTGCTTGGGCGCGGGGCTAACTAGGGGGCGCGCCCGACAGCAGGAAGAGAGGGGAGAGGAAGAGGAGCTCACAGGGAGGCTTCGGGTGTAGCAGGCGAGGCCGGGGAGGAGCCGGAGCAAGCAAATCGGCGGCGGGGAGGAGCTTCGGCGACCGGTGGAGGAAACGGCAAGGGTAGGGGGGAGAATCAGAGAGGGGAGGATAAGGGAGAGGGGCTCTAGGGCGCTTCAGGCGGGGAGATAGGCTCAAGGGGGGGGGGTGAGGAAGCAGGCAAAGAAGAGCTGGCCTCCTCGGGTGCGCGCGTGCAACCACACAACTGCTCCTTCTGGCAGAAGGTAGGAGAAGGCGCCTGATGGAATGGGCCCTCTCCTGTGCTGGGCCGGCTACAGGTAAGCCTTCCTATTTCCCCCTTTATTTTCTGTTTTTTATTTCCTGCTTTTGTTTAATTTTGTTTGGGCAAAAACTATAAAGCAAAATTTCCTGGAAATATTTGTGGGGTATATTTGGAATATTTCCAAACTCTACAAAAAGTTTTAGAAAATTTGATGCAACTAAAATATTTATAGTGCTTTATTAATGATTTTCAGAAACTTTCCTAATTTATTTAATTTACCAAAATAGTTGTTAAAATATAATTCACCCCTGATATGTTGATGCCAACATTTATCAAAGAGGGGGAACATTTTTGAAGAGCATTTTGGATTCACTCAAATATCTGAATAGTTTAACCTATTTGAATTTTATCTGTGCTAGGGTTTGATCACCCCCATTTCAAATTAAGTTGAATTTAGACATGATGACATGATGCACATGCTGATGTTGATGCAAACAATTTCAAGCAAATTCTAGGGTTGTGACAACTCACCCCCACTAAACAAGAATCTCGCCCCGAGATTCAGGCATAGGATATGAGGACAAATGGGACACAACTACCATAATCTTCACGATCCAACTGCTCTTCTCGAGGATGTTGCTTCACTTCATCATCTTGACTTTGACGTCTTTGCTTTCAAGATCTTCATCCAACCGAAAGACAACAAGGATAGAAAGCTCTACAAGAGTCGATCTTTACGAAGATCGAGCGACTCTTGACCAACTCATGGAATGAGACGTAATAACATCTCTCGAGCTGGGGCACAAAACACATGTCGAGAACAATGAATGAGGCAAGAAACGGAGGTTCAATTGGTAGGCAACAATTCCATGCTAAAACATATAGTGCCGGGTTTCAAGGTAGCGTGGAGTTAGTTGCCCTTCTTACCATAACGGGCACCTTAGGGAAGGTGACTCATAGGATTATCCCTTAAGTGGCAAAAAGAATTACTTTTGATACAGAGATCATTGAAACTCTTCATACTAGCCTAAGGCAATTTGCAAACGATCGTTGGAAGGAATTCAAAGAATGACATACTCAAATCGGAGGGAAATTAGAGTTATAAAACAACTCGGCAATGGAAGGCACATTCCAATTAATACCAAGAGTATAACCCAGTGTTTGAGCGTGCTCTCAAGGACTTGGGTATTTCCATATTCATCAGGGTTTTTACCAATATCCATGCCAAGGATCCTTGCAACACCTTATACTACCATGATGAATAATGATGGAGGATGCAGATGCAAAGGAAGATAACACTTTCTCAGATTTCACTTTAGCTATGCCAAGGGAGCGAAATCTGGATGATCGACCAAGAGACATTTAGCACTTCGCTTCTAATGTTCTCCTTGATGAAATAGCATAACCATTTACCGGAAATGCTCAATATCTATAACATCAAGTAAAAGGTCAGACTTCGGAATCTCAAAGGGTCCATGAGAAACAACTCCTGAATAAGTCATACGAAAACCTCGTGGGGAAGTGGCTAAGGTTGCTGATACAAGGTATTATAACAATAGGCCTTCTAGCAGGTGTGTTAGCCACAACATCTCTTTGCCGATTACAGCGAGACCAATATTATAATTCTTGGGAAATGTTCCAACCATCATATCTGCTTGAGATTCAGATATGGTTGGTACTGAAATATTCCAGACTCAACATGTCTAAAGTGGAAAGGTTGCAACGCAAATGGAGGAGATAATGTTGCATGATTCTCAGGAAATGAACTATGGAAGCCAACTCCAAAACATGATCTGGATTGCAAGACACATGTGATCACACTGTCCAAGACAATTGTGACCACATAGAAATCTTACAACAAAACACCACCGAGTTCTGGATGGAACCATCATTGGATGTAGCGAAGTCCGGTGCAAGTCCGTCTGGTACCTTCGAGAGTAGCAATTAACTTATTTTCCTTGAACAAGACAATTAGTGGCTTAGGTGCTAGGAAATGCATATGGATTGTAGGTTGCAAAGCTATCAAACCATAGCATACATCGCACATGCATGATTGACTTGAGACGATTCCGGAGGAAACAAGATAACTTTCCTCGAATTCACGGCAGCAACTTGCATCTAATGCACGTGAATAAGAGGGAGTCACTTTTTACACCTTACATATACTTCATGAATAGAACATGAAGATATGCCTACAAAGTTTCCAACACTAGCTTCATGTTCATCATGAGTCATGGAAGAGATGAAAATGTTGTCAATGGTCTTAACAACAATTCATCAAGATATCCATATAGACGGAATTCCACAACTATGGAAACAAGGTGATAGCATTGGTCAAACCAAAAGATATAACGATGTACGCTTGAGGATACGTCCACGGTAAAATAGCATTAGGAAGATCTTTGGTTCTGACTTTGATTTGACGATAGCCCACATTCAAATCAAAGGTTGGACAATACAATAGGTGCAACAATTTATCACAAGGATCAATTGATCAAGATATCATCTTTCTTCTACACACACAAGCACAAAAACACAAGATATCCCTTTAACATGAGCTAAGTTAGATCAAGCTTCTATCTTCCAACTCTCCAAGTTGTTGTTTAGCTTAACCAACTAGTTCAGGGGTATCCAATACAAATTCTTGGAGAAGGGATGGTTTATAGAAAAACCATCTTTATCACTAACTCAATATAATGGTCAAGGAACACCTTGGTAATACTTCCGAGAAGATATTCGGAAAATAACAATCCACCGGTATGTTGTCAAGCTCAAGAACAATCTTACTTTTCAAGGCAAGATGATATGATCAACAGAGCGAAGGATTGACACAATCCTAACTCATTGACCGAAAAGTGCACCATGGAAAATGGACTAGGTAGCACGATCATTCTTAGTATGACGCTTCAATGACCATCACACCAAGAGTGAGATTATTGTCCATTAACTACCAAGCAACAAAGTTGCTAGGAGTATTGATTTCACACATCACGATTCTCTTATCGGTATACTGGTTGCAGACAACATAGAGACCAGGGAATGAATGATGATGGTGAGAAGTATCACTACATCAAGATTTCATAAGAGGGAGTGCAGTTCTCATGATAATCTTGACATGAAGAGGGTAATACCTCAGGGTAGAACAGAACAAAAGCTGGATTGGCATTCTGAGCTGCGGAATACAACTGCTTTGACCCAATCCTAGAAATGGATAAGGTACGGGAGTTTGCTTCCCCTAGTCATTCTGAAATAGAATGGCTTGACAGACCACAAGAATAGTCGACATCGATAAGATAAATCATGACATACCCTTGACTATCCATTGATAGATAAAGGTCAGAATACAATTGAAGAAGGGCAACTCAAGAGCACCTGAGTTTTCCTGAGTTGTAGATGCATGGATTCAATATGTCAAACGGAGTTCAACATGTTTCTTCCAGATAATCCATGCAGAAATGAAAGAATTGGCAGGCTCACAACTATGAAATGGAGGACTCATCATGAGCACTCTTGTTGTGATATTAAGATCACAAGAAACTTCTGCCATAATGGATCATGGTATTGGAAGAATGACATACCACGAACCTTGAAGACTATAGCAAGGTTACTAATATCCTAAAGGAATGAGCAAATATTATCAACGGAAGGGAGCAAAATGATTCTTGGGTTTAGGAACCCAGATACAGAATACCTATTGTCTAAGTAGCATCTCAACATGCTTTTGATAATGATGGCCAGAATTATCACACAGGAAACAAAAGACACCACTAGACTATTGGGTGGTTCACGGAAACAACATGGTTCCCTAAACACCTTCATCAAACATGTCGAGGTAATATAGTACCTCAACTCATCAATTAGTGTGCTTTGTCTGGCCTGAAAGACATTGACTTAAGATGAAAGAGTTTTGAAATTGCATCAGATAATTTGGAAACCTTGGATAACTCGGACAGCATAACGGCTGTACGGGCATGCAATATGAGGCAACCTGCACAACAAAACTAACAACATAACATGGAATTCTTATGGAGACACTGATCCAGGAAGACAACAACTTTCCTATAGGTTTCCAGCATAATAACTCGCCCTCCTAATAGATAGATGAGAAGGCCTAGTTCTTAAACCCCGTAGAATAAAGAAGAGGGTGACTCAGAATTAGCATGACACGAGGAAAGGAGAAAAAAGAGCCTTACGTTCCCTTCCACAATCAATTCCCTTATATAACTAAAGAGTTGCTAGACTCAAGATCGACCAGTTCGGCTTGGTAATCCTATAGTCAGTCAGCTCTGATACCAACGCTGTAGGGACCCCAATCCTAAGCCATAAGAATCCAGCCTGTAACATATATATCACTTTGCGGTCTCACGCATGGTTATCTCCACGGCTGCCACCTTACCTGGGCCGGGACCGTTTGCGTCTTTTGACTCACGTATGTGAATGTGTTGCTAGCATTCAAATGTCAAAGAACCCGAGCCGACATGACTAGTCATAAAACCCAAGTGGCACATCCGTACAGGGACAGGCATACGTAACCCAGCAGTGCAGGTGTCAATCTCTAGCGTGTGTAGACGAGTCATAGAAAGCTACAAGGACTCCATTACGCCATGGGACATAAATGTCATCACTGCACATAGACGAGTCGTAGCAGGCTACAGGGACTCCATTACACTATGAGACATTTCCCCTAAGGGACAGACACAACAACAAAGAAGGATACATGCCGGTCAATCAATGTGTCCTGAGCAGTAGCAAGCTACCAAGGCTCGGTGGAAGCACGAAGAGGCATTTCCCCGTAAAGAGTACTACTAAAGGCACACAACTAGGTGTCGAATCCCATACATACTGTTGCACGTCACACGTACGCACGACATGCCCGATATGCATAGATACAACTATGGCATCACAACATAACCTTACAAACATTACAACATTTATTTAGAAGGCTCGGAAGAGCCACTACAATAAGATGTTACAAATAGGGGTCACAAGACCCAACATTCAGAGCATTCAAACAAACAAGCGGAAGTTAAAGATGTCTGGGTACAGACATCTAGAAAAGTGGCTGGAGGAGCCTGACAAGCTACAACGACCCTACCAAAGGAACCAGACCTCTGTCTAGGATTCCCAAGCTAATCTGGTCAACATCGAACTTCATGTCATAAGGGTCACTAATGAGACAAACGTCTCATCTGCAAAAACATAAATAAGCAACAGTGAGTACTGAG
Organism: Hordeum marinum; assembly: GCA_022496015.1. Classification (NCBI taxonomy): domain Eukaryota; kingdom Viridiplantae; phylum Streptophyta; class Magnoliopsida; order Poales; family Poaceae; genus Hordeum; species Hordeum marinum. The sequence continues at coordinate 295,493,220 of CM039673.1, read as the reverse complement.
TACTCAACAAGACTTACATCAGAACTAACTACATATGCATCAATATCAATGAAGGAGGTTGTGGATTTTATTGCAGCAAGCTAGCTTTGACTCTTGGCTAATCTGTACTACGACTACAAGTGCTTTATTTGAGGTGGGATAGCGCACACGAGTCCACATATTCACCAATCAATACACCACTATGGATCCACTCTCGTCTCCCTACGAGAAGGCCGTCCATAGCACTCACACTTATCTTGCGTATTTTAGAAGTATCCATTTCACTTATCTATGAACCACATAAGTTCTCCAAGTAGTCCATATCCGAGGACACGACTATTCGAATAGACTCATAACCCTACAGGGGTGTACTTCGTCACACATGCTCCCGCCACTTACCGCCATGTGCTTGTAAAAAAGGCATCTCGACAACCTTCAAGCGGAAGCCCAGCGAGGGAGTCGGCCGTGACCTCACTAACCACACAAGACTCTAGTCCATGTTTATTGCCTATTTGAGACTGAACCCGCAAGGAAGTCCGGCCGAAGTTTCCTCAACGGCCCCAAACGATGTGTACAGGGTTCCCAAACCCAACGGATGGTACTACGCTTGGTACACCAGGCCACGATGCCTAGTCTGTCCCAAGCCCACCTATACGGGGTGCCACTCGGTAGACTACTAGCATGTCCTACAAACACCATAAACTAGTTGCAACTCCTGGACATAGATCAAGTCGATTAATAAGTCGAGAGAGTCAATTAAGGATCCCAATGTGCGGTAGTAGCTAGTCTTGGATAACATACACAGGACTCAGTTCTTAAGGACAGTCCCAATGAGACAACCCGCCATGTACTCCTACATGACCTCTCATCGCTATCTTTACCAAATCGTGTTCACACACATAACTCTCACATAGTAGGACATGAACACTGCCATTCCGATTCATCTCCCAGATGGATCAGACCCGACACGACACGACTCTAATCATAGCAGGCACAGTAAGCATGCAAGCATGAATGAGTAAGCACAACAAGGCTCAAGCAGTTGCTACTCATGCTAAGTGGTTTCAACTATTTACTGTGACAAAGACAAGTCATGCAAAGGAATGGGTTCAACTATCGAGAACAGGTAACAGTTGAATCGTTGTTGTCCTAATGTAGTAAAAGAGAGCAGGAGCAAGAGAGTGGGTTCATATTAGTATGCTCAAGGGGGTTTGCTTGCCTGACAGTCCTTAAGATAATACTTCTCTTCGTTAGTGTCAATGGTCACATCGTCGGAACCATCATCTACTGAGAGAGAACAAACACCGGCAAACAAGAAAGGAACACATTCAATGCAATGCAACAACCATGATGCATGACATGACAAGTTAAGGTACTGAACTGACCTAGAGGAATAATTAGCCAAGTTAATTGAAGTGGAATTAAAACAAGTTTGAATTCCAACTCCAAATGATAATTCATATATTGCCCTAATCATAAAATGTCCTACTTGGTGATGTTAACTTGTTCAAACATGCATGACCATGGCATAAACAGATTCATTGGGTTTCTCTGATCATTTTTCATATATTTCCATGTGAGCTACAAATTATTTTCTATGATTTTTACAAGTTTTAAACATTTTCTGAAATAAATAAATCATTTAGTATTTATTTTATTTGTAGAAATACTTTACTGCATCGGATTACGTTAGGGTGACGTCACAGGTCAACAGGGCCTGTCCGGGTCAAACCTGACTGGTCGGACCCACATGTCAATGAAACATGGGTTAATTAGGTTTAATTAAATCCTGATAAGAATCATCCAGGGGTTAGGCCGACTAGTCAGTGGGTGATTAGGTTAATTTAAACAAATTAATTATTTGACCTAATTAGGCCAAGGGTTGGCCCCACCTGTCATTGACTCTGGAGAAGTCAAATCTGGTCCGGGGGGTCAAACCCACCGGCAGCTCAACACCGACGAGGCTAGATGCGGTGGAGGGCCGCAGGTTTCGCGCTCCGGTGTCCAAATGGACTGAAGAGGCCATCTAACGAGCCCGCATGTCGAGTGGAGGGGTCAGCCGGGCCTAGAGCGACCGGTGTCGGCGGCGGCAAGCTTCACTATGACGGCCGAAGCTCAGACTTGGTCGGGCATGGGGCTAAATAGGGGGCGCGCCCGACGGCTGGAAGAGAGGGGAGAGGAAGAGGAGCTCACAGGGAGGCTTCGGATGCAGCAGGCGAGGCCGGGGAGGAGCTGGAATAAGCAAATCAGCGGCGGGGAGGAGGTTCGGCGACCGGCGGAGGAAGCGGCAAGGGCGAGGGGGGGAACCAGAGAGGGGAGGAGAAGGGAGAGGGGCCCTGGGGCGCTTCAGGTGGGGAGATAGTCTCAAGGGGGGGCGAGGAAGTAGGCAGAGAGGAGCTGGCCTCCTCGGGTGCGCACATGCAAGCACGCAGCTGCTCCTAATGGCAGAAGGTAGGAGAAGGCGCCTGATGGGTTGGGCCCTCTCTATGCTGGGCCGGCTACAGGTAAGCTTCCTATTTCCCCCTTTATTTTTCTGTTTTTTTGTTTCCTGCTTTTGTTTAATTTTGTTTGGGAAAAAACTATAAAGCAAAAATTCCTAAAAATATTTGTGGGGTATATTTGGAATATTTCCAAACTCTACAAAAAGTTTTAGGAAATTTGATGCAACTAAATATTTACAGTGCTTTCTTAATGATTTTCAGAAACTTTCTTAATTTATTTAATTTACCAAAATAGTTGTTTAAATATTATTCATCCCTGATATGTTTATGCCAACATTTATCAAAGAGGGGGAACATTTTTGAAGAGCATTTTGGATTCACTCAAATATCTTAATAGTTTAACCTATTTGAATTTTATTTGTGCTAGGGTTTGATCACCCCCATTTCAAATTAATTTGAATTTAGACATGATGACATGATGCACATGAGAATGTTGATGCAAACAATTTCAAGCAAATTCTAGTGCTGTGACAGAGCCACCATTCAGAGCCTCCTCAGCCTCACGAGTAAGCTTCGGCCCACAGGGCCGCCTCACACCAGCGGTGAAGTGTCCGGAGCCGGCGCAACCTCGATGCACTCTCCTCCGCGACAGCATCGTGAGTCGCTGACCCGACGGACCGATGCCCACGACGGTTAGTCAACGGCATCATTTGACCCACGAACGTGCCGTGATCAGCGTCATGTTCTTCGTGAACATGGCAAAGAGGACGCTCGAACCGCGATCGAGCGGCAACGAGAAGCGCGCCTCCAGTCGGACCGGCGCGCGGGACCCATTATAGACAAGTCCGCACCGGGGTACCCTGTCAGCCTACCTTACGAGTCGGGCTGTCCAGCGTTTACCCCTGAGCTGTGACATGTCCAGTGGCCCAACACCCGCACGTTCAAACCGGAAGTCCCGGAGAAGTACGACGGCAAGACCCATCCATCAGAGTTCCTAAGAGTCTACACCATTGTGATGCAAGCTGCTGGGGGCCGTGACGATAAGATATTGGCCAACTACTTCCTGTTGGTTCTTAAGCCCAACGTCAGGTCATGGCTTATGCACTTGCCAGAGAGATCCATCGCCTCCTGGGCAGACCTGTGTCACGAGTTTGTTGGTGCCTTCACCGGGGGTCATCAAGCTCTTGGCCAGGAGAGCAACCTGCACATCATCCCTCAAAAGGAAGGCAAAACTCTGTGCAAGTACATCCGGAGGTTTAGCCGCATGCACCACAATATCCTAGACATTCACCCCGCCGTTGTTATCGGTATGTTCCATCAAAACGTGCGCAACCGCAGGATGCGGGAAGGGCTGAGAATGAACAGAGTCAGGGATGTCGCCGAGCATTATGCTTTGGCAGACAAGTGCGCTTGGGCTGAAGAAGGGAGAAGACTCCCCGGTGACGATGCCGGCGCGGAGGTCGACTCTAAGGATGAAGACACCGCTGCCCCGACAAAGAAGGGCCTACGACAGAACAAGAAGCACAAGGGCAAGACCGTGCTAGCCGTCAAACGATCCGGCAACCCCGATGCCGCCAAGAAAGCCAAGGTTGATGACCCCGGCAACGATAGTGTCGGGTGCGCCTCCTGCCACGCCCTGGCGGCTGCCGGCAAGCCAGAAGACTCCGACGAGAAGTATTGCAAGATCCATCGCACCAAAGGCCATGACCTCCAAGACTATCGGCTAGTTGAGCAGCTTGCCGAGAAGCAGAGGGCTGATATGAAAGACGCGACAAGGAGAAGGGTCAAGATGGTGCTGAGGGGTCCGACAAGAAGCGTGTTGGCCGAGGAGGCGGCAAGCCCAAGAAATAGAAGGATCGGCCTGCCTGCGGTCGCGACAAGCAAGAGGGAGATGATGATGATGTCGAAGAGGATGACGAGACCAGTGAGCATGCGTTTCAGAAGGCTATAGAGGCGATGTGCATAGAAGGAGGAGCCTCGTCGCATTCCTCTCACCGCCAACTTAAACAATGGGTGCGTGAGGTTAATGTGGCACAACCCTCTATCAGCGCACAGAAACCTCTAAAATGGTCCAACACTCCTACCATCTTCGACGCCGAGGATCACCCTGATCGCATAACTACGGTCGAGTGCCTACCATTGTTGCTCTCGCCAACAATCCGCAACCTCAAGGTGACGAAGATGTTAGTCAACAATGGGGCCAGCCTGAACCTGATCTTACCCGATGTCATTCAGAGGCTGTAGATTCCTGACGAGGATCTCGAGCCGATAGGCACTTTCCAAGGGGTCAATTCGAGAAGGTCTCAGCCGAAAGGCAAGGTCACGCTGCCAGTGACATTCGATAGCGATATCAACTTTAGAATGGATAAGATCGCCTTTGACATTGCCGAGATCTCATTGTCGTACAATGACATTCTCGGGCGTCCAGTGCTGGCCAAATTCATGGCGGCCACTCACTTCGCTTACAACATGCTGAAGATGCCCGGACCGATGAGCGTCATTACCATCAACTCCGACAAGAAGAGCGCGCTTATCTGCGCCGACCAACTCTACCGGGGTGCTGTCGTAGCACCTACCGCCAAGGCACTTGCTCCTTCCACTGAAGCTCCCGGGGGGAAGAAGACCGACAAGGCCTCTGGCGCAAATTAAGGCAATCGCGCCTCTTTGGAGTGTTGCACTACTGTTGATGATGTGCCAGAGAGCTCCACCGGCAAGAGCAAAAAGTCCAAGTCTGCCCCACCACAGACCAAGAAGGTGCCCACCAAGGAAGATAGCACGGGGGGAACTTTCACCATAAGTTCCACCCTTGACGACAAATAGGAAAGCGTGCTCGTCGCCTTCCTACGGGCGAATGTCGATGTGTTTGCATGACAACCATCTGATATCCCCGGTGTTCCCAGGAAGGTGATTGAGCACCACCTTGCTGTCTGTCCACACGCGTGGCCCGTCAAGCAGAAGGTTCGGAAGCAAGCTTTGGAGCGGCAACGGTTTATTGCCAAAGAAATCAAGAAGTTAGAGGCAACTGGTCTGATCAGAAGATACTCCACCCTACGTGGTTGGCCAATCCAGTCGTAGTGCGCAAGGCGAATGGGAAGTGGAGGCTATGCATTGATTTCACACACATCAACAAGGCCTGCCCCAAAGATCCTTTTCCCTTGCCACGCATCGACCAGATTGTGGACTCCACCGCCGGCTGCGATTTGTTGTCTTTCCTTGATGCCTATTCCGGTTATCATCAGATCTTTATGGCCAAGGAAGACAAAGAGAAGACCGCGTTTATCACCCCATGTGGTACGTACTTATTTTTGCATATGCCTTTCGGGTTGAAAAGCACCGGTTCTACCTTTGTGAGAGCAGTCCAGATTGGTTTTGAACCCCAGCTGTATAGAAATATGGAGGCTTATATGGATGACATAGTGGTCAAAACCAAGGACAAGGCCACGCTCATAGCGGACCTAGAAGAGACGTTCGCCAATCTGCGCAAGATCAACATGAAGCTCAACCCCGAGAAATGTGTGTTCGGCCTCCCATTCGGCAAGCTTCTCGGATTCTTTGTGTCTCAACAAGGAATCGAAGCAAATCCCGACAATATCAAGACGAGTCAAGGACGTGCGACGCCTTGCCGGCTGTGTTGCTACTTTGAGTAGGTTCATCTCAAAGTCTGACGAGCGCGCCCTGCCCTTTTTTAAAATCTTGAAGAAGGCAGGTCCAATGAAATGGACTCCAGAAGCAACGGCAGTGCTGCAGGATTTGAAGAAGTACCTTTCCTCTGTGCCGGTCCTAGTCGCGCCGAAACCACAAGCGCCATTGTTGCTGTACTTGGCGGCAACTAATAAAGTGGTGAGCGCTGCCCTAGTGGCTGAAAGAGAGGTTGATGAAGAAGCTGTAGCAATAGCAGGGACGCCAAGCGATGAGCCAGGACAGTCTCCGACAGGGTCTGGTGCCGACAAGGAAGGATCTGCGCAGTTGAAAGAGATAGTTCAGAAGAAGAAAGTGGTGCAGCGACTAGTCTATTTTGTCAGCTCCTTATTGCAGGGGGCTAGATCAAGGTATTCTATCATGCAAAAATTGCTCTTCGGCCTTCTTATGGCCTCGAGGAAGCTGCGCCATTACTTCCAAGCACATGACATCACTGTTGTCACCCGCTTCCTGCTACAACGGATATTGAGGATTGTGGAGTGGGCTCTGGAACTATCAAGCTTTGGTCTTAAGTTTGAAAGCACTTCGACCATTCAGAGCAGGGCCTTGGCGGAGTTCATTGTAGAATGGACCCCAATGCCCGATGAAGAGATTCCAGAGTCAACTCTCCACGTCAAGGAGACTGATCGAGAGGGGATCATGTATTTTGATGGGGCTTTTTTGCTATAGGGCGCTGGTGCTAGAGTGCTACTTGTCGCACCCACCGGAGAGCACCTCAGATATGTGATCTAGATGCACTTTCCCTAGGAGAGATTAACGAACAACACTGCTGAGTACGAAGGGCTGCTTGCTGGTCTCAAGATCGTGGTGGACCTTGGGATCAAGAAACTTATTGTCTGGGGTGATTCTCAACTTGTCGTCAGGCAAGTGAACAAAGACTACCAGAGTCCGTTGATGGAGGCTTATGTAGATGAAGTGAGGAAGTCGGAAGAATGTTTTGACGGCCTGCAAATAGAGCATGTTCCACGTGCAGAGAACAACGTTGTTGTCTTGCTGATGGCCTGTCAAAATGTGCTGCTCTTAAGTTACCTGTGGAACCAGGAACTGTCGTGCTCCAACTAACTCAACCCTTCGTGACACCATTGACTGGACAAGAGAAGAGAAGGAAGTTAAGTTCCAGCAAGTATTTCCTGGCAGAGCTTCCTGAAGCCGCTACGAGAAAATTGTCCAAGAGAACGGCAGGCTTGCCGGTGAGTACTATGCTCCAGTAGGGCCATTGGCTCTTGCCGTAGAAGCGTAGGCTCCCGCCAGGCTTGCCAGGGCGTAGCAGACTCCGGCAAGCCCTTGGGCCCTTGCCGTCGAGGCAAATGCTCCCCCGACAGAGGATACATATTTAGTCCTTGTTGTCGAGCCCCAGGATTCAGCATGGGCACAACATCTTGTCCAATTCCTTCAGACAAGAGAACTCCCCGAGGAACAAGAGGAAGCAAAGAAAGTAGCCCGCCGCTCTCATATGTACGAGTTTGTAGATAACATTCTGTACAAAAAGAGACCGAATGGCGAGAAACTCAAGTGCATTTCCCGGGAGGATGGACTGGAGCTATTGGCAGAGATACACGGAGGCATATGTGGCTCCCACATAGGATCAAGAGCACTTGTCGGAAAGGCATTCCGACAAGGTTTCTTTTGGCCCACTGCCCTCCAGGATGCAACTGCATTAGTAACCAAGTGTGAAGCATGCCAGTTTCATTCGAAGAAACTACATCAACCAGCTCAAGCCCTTCAAACCAATCCTCTCTCCTGGCCATTTTTGGTCTGGGGGCTCGACATCTTAGGCCCCTTTCCCCACGCTGCTGGGGGCTTCGAGTACTTGTACGTGGCAATCGACAAGTTCACAAAGTGGCCGGAAGTGGAAGTAGTGAGGAAGGTGACAACACAGTCAGCCGCTAGGTTCTTTAAGGGACTAGTTTGCTGCTTTGGTGTTCCCAACAGGATCATCACTGACAATGGCACACAGTTCACGAGCCGCACCTTCATGCAGTTTGTCCAAGACCTTGGTAGCAAAATCTGTTTTGCTTCCGTTGTCCACCCGAGGAGCAACGACCAACTAGAGAGGGATGATGCTGAAGTGCTGCGAGGTCTCAAGACAAGAACTTTTGATAGGTTGCAAAAGTGCGGAAGGAGCTGGATTGATGAGTTGCCGGTGGTTCTTTGGTCAATCAGGATGACACCAAATCGAGCTACCGGCCAGGTACCATTCTCCCTTGTCTATGGGGCAGAGGCAGTGCTCCCCACGAAACTCATATACGGGTCACCTCAAGTGCTCGCTTATGATGAGCTTGAGCAAGAGCAGTTGCGGCAAGACGACGTGACGCTCCTTGAGGAACACCGTCTTCAGGCTGCTGTGAGAGCTGCACGCTACCAGCAAGCCTTGCACCGCTACCATAGCCGCAAGGTCAATGCCAGAAGTCTTGAGGAAGGCGACCTTGTTCTTCGGTGAGTTCAGTCTGCCAAGAATCCAAAAAAGTTGACGCCAAAGTGGGAAGGCCCTTATTGGATAGTACGAGTCACTAGGCCCGGCCCAATCCGCCTGGAGACCGAGGATGGCGTTCCGGTGAGCAACTCTTGGAATATCAAGCATCTTCGAAAGTTCTACCCATGAGGCGTGGTTGCCGGGCCAGCCCCGGCAACCACCTTTTGGACAACTCTTGCCGCTGAAGCATGTGATCCTTGGTACAAAGCCAGGCTCAGACCTTGTGCGTAGATAAATAAAGATAAGTGTTCTACAATCCTATTCGATTCTCATATTTACTTATGTGCATGTTTATCTGGAGTATTGCAGTGCGCTTAATTCCGGCAAGAACTAACGAACCGCCAAGGTTCCATATCCATATTTTCTCTTCTTTCTTTGTCCAAAGGGTAGAAGGATCCCTCGCATGCAGCTTTCCCAGGGGGGGATGATGGTACGGATACCTATGAGCGACGTTCCAAAAAAAACTTGCCGACAGGAGAAAGGCAACAAAAAGATAAGTTGCAAAAACCCCATGTGAATCCTTGCCGAAGGTTATTTTCGTTGAGTGATTTTGACTTATGTTTGGAATACCTGTACGCACGGGAACCTTGCCTCGATTGGATGCGCCCTCACTGCATTTGGGACCGCTCAATGGCTTAAGTGGCTTCGCCCGCGCTCCTCGTTTCGTTTTGAGTCTGTTCAATGATCCAAGTGACAGCGCTCGCGCCCTTATCCCATTTTGGAGTAAGACCGACCCCTTGAGTGGCTGTGACAAGGACGCCAAGGTGTCTTGCTGGCAGTGGCACCGCCAATAGGCTGCTAAGGACCCATTCCTCAAAGCGCTTGCGGTAGGACTACACACGTCGGCAAGAATCTTCCAGAAAGGGCGTAGGGAAAATTCCATACGTAGAATCAGTTTAACAAGGAAGATAACATAGCAATCATCCAAGGCATAAGCAGATAATGTTACATCGGCCTTGCCGAGACTCTAACACAAAATAAATTGTTCTTGGCATGTGCAGCAACAAGGAATAGGGCAATTAATCTTGAGTGATGAGACCTTCGCCCCTTGATCTTCAAGAGCTGCCTCCAGGTCCTTCACCTTCTCCTCTAGTAAGCTTATGGCGGTCTCCACAGCCTTGGTTGCGTCGACGGCCTCCTTTAGCTTGCCAGCATGGTCTACCGCTAGGGCTCCGAGTGCCTCCTTGTGCCCCCGCTCCAATACCTGGGTCCGCTGCGCGACGAGATCCTTGAGCTCCACTTCCTTGCCGTGGAGCTTGTTGACGAGTGCCTTCTCGACAAGGTCTTCCTCTTGGGCGTCAAGCAAGATGCGACGCTCCATCAAACGAGTGTCCTCTATGGTGGCCCATTGTTTGGCCTCCTCCTGCGCCTGTTCGGCGTCAGACTGCTAGATGTAGAGTTGGCTCCAGCCTTTGCTCAGTTGCGACTAACCATTCTGCAGGTCCTTGGTGGCTTGGGTGTACCAAGCCTGGGTCTCCCTGATGCGTTCCTGGAAACTGGCCTCGACAGCTTCGATGATAGTAGCCCTGGAGTCGAGCCTCTCCTTCCGGACACGATGAAGCACTTGGAGCTTCCAGAAGCCGTCGCCCATGGACTAGAGGAGCCGCTCCTCTTGGGATCTGCTGCCGACATTTGGCTCGTCGACGATGTCGAGCCCAACAGCGATGATGGCCTCCTCAACAAGGACTCCTTCCTCAAGCGGCACCCCAGTGCTTGCCATGCTGGGGATGCTGACGAACAGGTTGTCGCCAACCTTGAGGTACCTGCTCGATGAAGGGGCTTCGGATGGCTGGCCCATGATGGCCGTCCCCCCGCCGGCCTCCTCGCCGGCCTGCTCGGCGGACTTCTTGGCGGGCTCCTCCTTTTGTGTGGCTTTGGCTGCCTTGGCTCTAGCGGCCTCAGCGGCAACATTCTTGGAGGCCTCCTAACTTTTCGCGGATTTGGCTGCCTCGGCGCTCGTGGCCTCGGCAGCAGCATTCTTGGCACCCTCGGCAACAACGTTCTTGGTGGCCTTGGCGTCGGTGCTCTTAACGGCTTCTTCGGCGGCGATCTTGTCAGCCTTGGCGGCAACATCCCTCGCTGTCTCCTCAATGACAGAATCGATGTCCATTCCCTCCGCCATGGGGGTGTCTTAAGGCCAGGGAGACAAACCAAGAAAAGCTAAGGAAGAAGTTCAAGAAGACAAAAAAAAGAAAAAAAGGGGAGGGGAATACTTCACCTACGATGATTACCGGTGGGGACCCGCCAATACCTGGGCTTGCCGGCCCACCCTCATCACGATAGAGCGCGCTAGAGGAAGTCCTGGCCGGAGAAAAGTCCCTAGGCAGTGAGTCCAGGGCGGTCGTCGACGACTCTCCTTGTTGTCGTCCTCCCACTGCACGTCTGGTGATGTCAGCAGTATAGATGCACACCCCAGCACCTGCCAGCGGGAAATGAGTAGTGAACTCACAATGGGGGCTCCGTCGGGGGCTGAGTCGGGAACTATGACGTGGGCTAGTCTCCGGATTGGCAGTGGTCGCCCTTGGCGCGCTAAGGCGCTTGCCGATGGCCCCTCAACCGTCGAAGTCTTTGCCCTCTTCGCATCCTGCCGCGCTAGCGTTTCCGTGTCCCTGTGAAGAAAAACCAAGACAGATTAGGGAAGGAGACCCGAAGGTTGGGAAAGTACGGCAGGATCCTTACTCTTCTTCTTCCTCCCCTGAGCTAAGGGCAGAAAGGTTGAAGGCGACCTCTACTGTGGAGCCTCTGGAAAGGGGTGGAGTGGTGCTCATGGACCGCTTGGCCGCGGCAGGCACGGGCTGTTGGTGGACTTCGCGTCGCCGCGCGGCCTTGTCAGTTGTCCCCTTGCCGGGGGCCGCGCTACACGAAGAAGCTTGCCGAGTTGGGAGCCCGGAGGCAGCGTTCCTAAGGACGCGTCTTTTCCTTTGGATGAGGGACGGGACCTCCTCGAGCGGCTCCTCTTCAAATGCATCTCCGGCAAGGTGGCCCAAGGCAGACGTGTCGCCCCGCTCCTCGTTTATCTCGCCCTGCCCAGCAAGATCTTTGCCTAGCGGTACTTCCCCTTTCCTGGCTTCGTCTACCAAAAAGCCGACGCTGCCGGCCTCCTCGGCAAGCGCCGCTTCTTCCGCCATGCTGGCGATGTACGCCAGCTCCTCCTCGGTGGTGTCGCGAACGAGGCCCTCCTCCTTGCGGGTGGCCGTCTCCGATAGTTTGTCGAAATACTCTTGCACCACCTCCACGGACGGCTCCATCCAAGTTGCGTCAAGATTGTGGGCATAGAACACCGGCATCATGGCAATGATTCTGCCCAAGGCCGAATTATTGCACAAGGGGATTACGCCCGCTGGTAGCTCGATCGCCGAGATGCTCCTGAACAACTTTTGGCAGAGGGCCTTGTGCTGCATGGTGGTCAGATTGTGGTTTAGCCCGGGGCGCAACCTCATGATGTCTGCCGCATTCCTGAAATCCCAGGCCGGCCTCCCCTTGTTCTGCAAGGGGGCGATGCGCCAGCGAATAAAGTCAGCGCCTATCATCTCCACGGAGAGGCCAGCATTCCTGAGGTGATGGATCCTGGTGGTCGCGACCATGAGATTCCAGTCCCAAGGAGCGAGGGCGCTCTAGTCATCGCCACGCACCATCTTGGTCTGTCGCGGCATACGGAAGGGCTGGGGCTTCTCTTCTCGGAGCCAGCACCACTTGCCCCACCACTCATCCCACCTATCGCAATAAGCTCCTTCAGGGTAGGTCTCCTTGGTTCCTGGTCGAGGAATCCAAGTGACGGCGCCACAAAGGGCTCTGCCTTGCTGGATGCGCGGGGGGGTGGGGTGAAATAATGGCGGAAGAGAGCGGTGTTGGGGGTCAGTCCGGCAAAGTTTTCGTAGAGGTGTGTGAAAACCGCCATGGATGTCACAACGTTCGGCATGAAATCCGGGAGTTGGAAGCCGTAAGTAAGCATAAGGTCGATGAAAAAGTTCGAGTAAGGGGGGTAGAGCCCGCAGTAAAAGTAATCGGTGAAGAAAGGGTATTTGCCTGGACCTTCCTCGGAAGGACCCAGGCTCATGAAAGTGGCGGGGTGCCCTGCCGTCGCAGTCACCCATGCCCACCGGTACTACCTCTTCAGGACGCCCAGACTGAGCCCCGACAGGAAAATGACATGCTCCCTCCGCATATTCACCGCCTTGTTCTCTGAGACGACCTCCGTTTCCTTGCCCTTGCTAGCTTTGGGCGGCATGGTGATGGCGGGGATGGAGACCGAGGACGAAGAGTAGGCGGGGGGGGCACTAACACATGCAAAGAGGCCCTACTTTGGGCTCGCGGAGGAAGACAACATCGGTTCTTAGATTGGGAAAGGCGAGAGGTAAATGGGCATCGACTCTGCAGTCTCCTCTTTATGGGGAAGGCGTGGAGCGGTCTGTTTTTACCAAAACAAGATGACACAGAAACATTTCGTAGGCGCACTGCTGTAACGGCCGCGTCGTGCACGCCCACTACTCGCATTAAATGGGCATCATGGGTAAGCGCAACGAGCGCAATGATCACGACTGCGAGGTCATGCCATGCGTGCCAATGCACTGTTTGGACCTAGCCCAACAACGTCTCCCGACGTGTATGGCCCAGGCCCGGGGGCTCCTGTTGGTGCACTAGAGTTTTTGGGCCATTTAGTGACCCTTTACTCGTGCACGGGCAGTAGTAGCCACCCCGGCGGCAAGGCCCAGTGAAGACTCATCAAGCACCAGCACAAAATACTCAAGACTACCAGCAAGACCTTGCCGGGAGGGCTATAGAGCCTCCAGGTCCCCGGCAAGGCAAGGTCCAGGCAAGGCGAGGCCCTGGCAAGCACCGCTAGCGCACAGGCCATGTGTCGATCCATTTGGACACGTGTTGTGGCGTCAATGTTGGAGGGAGCTAAGCATTGCCGATGGGACGAGCCCCCGTGCCGTCGCACTGACGGACTGAGGCCCCTGACGGTGCATTTGATGCTCTTGTCCTACTCCGTCAGGGTTAGGTACGATAGCATCACTATGCATCTCGTGTGCACACTGTACGCCACTATTGGGATTCCCTTAAGTATAAAAGGAGGCCCAGGGCGTTACAGAAGAGGACTTTTGGACTTTTTGGCTTTTGGGCTTTCAGACAGTTAGGCTGTTAAACAACCGGACAGCCCGACAATTAGAGAAAGGAAGGTTCCCAAGATCATGTAGCAGCCGTCCATGGCGCTCCTGTGGCTCGAACCCTAGAACAGGATCAATATAACCAAGCAGGAGTAGGGTTTTATGCATCCGTGCGGCCCAAACCTAGGTAAAAACTCCCCGCATGCAGCTCATTAGACTGGCTCTTTGTGCCAGCTCGCCCCCACCGAACCGAAAGGGGCCCCCGCGGTCCCATAGGTTTTCGTTCCCACGATAGCACCCCAAGTAAATATTTCAAGAAGATTCAAGCATCCAAGCTTGGGGATGCCCCGGAAGGCATCCCATCTTTATTCTTCAACAATTATTGGTATATCTCGGTTTTTTGTTTTGTTCACATGATGTGCGTCTTTAGTGTTTTTCTTTTCCTTTATGCACCCTTCTACTATGATATAGTCCTTCATTTATTTGTAGAATGCTTCATGCACTTCACTTAAATCTTTTGAGAATGGCTTTGTAGAATGCTCTTTGTGCTTCACTTAAATCTTTTGAGTATGGATTTATAGAATGCTTCATGTGCTTCACTTATATATTTTGAGCTTGGATATATGTTAATATATATTAATTGTAGAATTCTCTATGAACTTCACTTATATATTTTAGAGTATGAATAAAATTATCATCGGAATTAGGCTTGGAAGAGTATCATTAAAATGTCATGCCTAGCTAAAAGGGCATTAAAGAAAAGTGCTTGTTGGGAGACAACCCAGTAATTACCCCTAATGTTTTTGTGTTTTACCATGATTATGCTGGTGTAGTAACTATGTTTTATCTATTTTCTTTCAATAAAGTGCCAAGTAATGCCTTTGGGATGATGTGGTTGATAGTTGACTTGATTCTATGCAAAAACAGAAACGTTGGTGCCCAGTACAGATTTTTTATAAAATTCACTAGAGATTCAAAAGCTTATGAATTTTCTAAACACGATTGACATACAAATTTACTAGGTTTTCCTATTTTTTCAGAATTTGTGGGGCTGTATAAGTATGGTCATTGTTCAGATCATTACAGATGGTTCTATTTTTGACAGAATCTGCCTTGTTTGCATAGTTTGCTTGTTTTAGAATTTCCATGGCTTATATTAAGTGATATAAATTGTGTAAATGACAAGTTACAGTAGACATAATGCGAGAACAATTACGGATCTTGTATTTGACAGTACCTAAGTGGATGATTTGCTCTTTATCATACTAACCCATCTCACAAAGTTCTGTTAAGTTTTGTGTGATTGAATTTTTCAAGTTTTGGGTGATATATCGGTATGAGGAGAATAAGGAGTGGCAAGACACTAATCTTGGGTATTCCCAAGGAACCCTCAAGGTAATATTCAAGGAATACTCAAGCGTCTAAGCTTGGGGATGTCCCGGATGGCATCCCCTTTTTCATCTTCAACACTATCGATATATCTTACTTGGAGCTATATTTTTACTCGTCACATAATATGAGTTTTGCTTGGAGCATCATTTTATTTTGTTGTTCTCTATTAGGTGTTATTTATAATCTTATTGTTAAATAAAAAGTTCCAAGAATTGCCTTAGGATGCTTGCATTGCATGTTTGACGTGTGCTGTGTAAAAAAACAGAAACTTTTGCTGTAGTTTTTGAATTTTCATATTTTACTCGAACGTGGAAAGTTTCTAAAATGTTTACACAGTATTTTCATATAAATTACTTATAATGTCCTAAATTTTTATGATTTTTATAGTTACGGAAGTACATTGGTTTAATAATTGCTATAGACAGTTCAGTTTAGACAGATTGGTGTCATCGTTTTGTTATCTACTTATCCTATAGTTTCCATAGCCTATATTGGTAGATATAAATTGTGGAAATGATAGTATAGAGTACCTAATGTTTTAAAATTATTGTGCAACTTTTCTTGGGAGTACATGAAGTGTTGATTTGTTCTTATGTGTACTAACCTATCTCATGAGTTCTTTTTGAGTTTTGTGTGGATGAAGTTTTTGAGAATAGGTGAAGCCGGGATATGAGAGGATTGAAAAAGATACAAAAGCTCAAGATTGGGGATTCCCAAGGCACCCCAAATAAATATTTCAAGAACTCTCAGTCATCTAAGCTTGGGGATGCTACACACCCCACCTCTCTTCGTCAACTATCGGTTAGCCTATGTTGAGCCTAAATTTTTATTCATTCACATGATGCGTCCTACTCTCGGAGTGCTATTTTTCTATTGCTTGCTGTTTAAATAAAATACTCAGATCTGAAAATAGTTATTGAGAGAGAGAGAGAGAGAGATGAAGTCCTCACATAGCTACTTAATTGTTGACTACTCATTGATCTTCACTTGTATGTTTTGGAGTAGTTTTATCATTTACTCTCGTGCTTCACTTATATCCTATGAGTAAATGGTTGAATGAATTGAATATCAAAAATATGAAATTATATATGGTTTATATGATTATCCCATGGGGAGTAATGACTTCACATATAAGAAGTATAGGTGGTAAAATTTATTGAAAGTTAGCAAACACCGCATTGGTCACTTGAACAATTCATGATAGAATATTGAAGGAAGAGAGATTTCACATATAAATATACTATCTTGGACATCTTCTATGATTGTGAATACCCATTAATTATTTTCAAACTTGAGCAAATTATTTGAAGTTGGACAAGTAAGACAACGTAAGTTATGCTTGGTTATATTTGTATAGAAGTTATATTGTTATGGATCCTCCAACATGTGGTGCTTGCTTAGGATCTTTTGCTAGACAAAAATTTGTACTAAGTAGAGATACTACTTGTGCATCCAAAACCCTCAAACCCAGTTTCTTGCCATGAGTGTCCACCGTGTCTACCTATGGATTGAATAAGATCCTTCAAGTAAGTTGTCATCGGTGCAAAAAGCAATAAAAATTGCTCCTAAATATGTATGATATTTTATTAAGGGAAAATAAGCGTTGTATGAAATTGTGATGGTAAAGAAATAAAAGCGATGAACTGCATAATAAAGCTTGCTATCACAAAGGGCAATACAACATGACGTTCCTTTGCATTAAGGGTTTGCACATCCAAAATTAAAAAGTGCATGATAACCTATGCTTCCCTCTTCGAAGGGCCTATCTTTTACTTTCATGTATTTACTTTTATGCAAGGGTCAATAGTATTCCTTCTTAGTTCAACCTCAATTATTCTTTAGTTGGCAAGCATCATGTGGTGGGGAAAGGTCCAAGCATATATGGCCATTCAAATATATTTGATCGTAAATTATTATTGTTGACAATTATCTATATGATAAATAAGTTGGGAGGCGAAACTTTAAGCCCCTATCTTTCTCTGTGTTCGACAGATGCCATTTGCTCTGAAAATATGCATTGAGTGTTAACAATCATGGAAGACTGTATGATAGTTGAGTATGTGGAATTTGCTAAATCAAACCTCTTACATAGACCCTTCCTGAAAATAAGAGGAATTGCAATTGTTTGGTGACTAAAAGCATAGTTTGTTAGTTTTCAAGAAACTTTATGGTTTATACTTTAACATGTGAATAGCTTGTTACTTCATCATGAGAAGTTTTATGATGTGAGCTACTATTTATGATATATAATGAGGCTAGAAAAAGTGTTTGGAAATATCATTGATCAAATTTATGTGCTATGTTAGCCTTCACACTTCATAAATTATTTCTTTTATCATTTACCTACTCGAGGACGAGCAGGAATTAAGCTTGGGGATGCTAATACGTCTCCAACGTATCTATAATTTATGAAGTATTCATGCCAGGTTTACATCAATTATATATGATTTTGGTATGATTTTATTAGAACTAACCCGGACTGACGCTGTTTTTAGAAAAACTACCATGGTGTCATTTTTTTATGCAGAAATAAAAGTTCTCGGAATGGGATGAAAATTTACGGAGAATATTTTTGGAAAATATATAAAATACTGGAGCAAAAAGATACCCGAGAGGAGTCCCGAGGCAGCCACAAGCCACCAGGGCTTGCCCCCTGGCTTGTGGGCCCCTCGGGAGTCCCCTTGATGCGATTCCAATGTCATGTACCTCTATAAATCCAGTAACCCCCAGAAAGAAACCTAGATCGGAAGTTCCGGCGCCGCAAGCTTCTATAGCCACAAAGAATCAATCTAGGCCCCCTCCGGCAGCCATCATCACCGGAGCCCATGGAGGAGGAAGCTGGAGGGGGCCATCATCACCATGGAGGCCAAGGACCAGAGGGAGAACCTCTCCCCACCTAGGGGGGAGGCCATGGAGGAGGAAGCACAAGGGGGAGACCCTCTCCCCCTCTCTCTTGGTGGCGCGGGAGTGCCATCGGGGGAACCATCGTCGTGGTGATCTTCTTCATCAACATCACCTTCTTCATCACTATCCTCATATCTTTTCTACGGTCCACTCTCCCACATCCCGCCGTAATCCCCTACTTGAACATGGTGCTTTATACCACATATTATGATCCAATGATATGTTGCCATCCTACGATGTTTTGACTAAATTTCTTTTGTCTTATGGGTCGATTGATGATCAATATTGGTTTGAGTTGTATGTTTATTTTGGTGTTGTCCTATCGTGCCTTCCGTGCCATGCACACGTGAAGTATTCCCGCTGTAGGGTGTTGCAGTACATTCATGGGTGGCTAGAGTGATAGAAGCCTAAACCCGAGTAAGGGGGTTGTTGCGTATGGGATAAAGGGGACTTGATACTTTAATGCTATGGTTGGGTTTTACCTTAATGATATTTAGTAGTTGCAGATGCTTGCTAGAGTTCCAATCATAAGTGCATATGATCCAAGTACAGAAAGTATGTTAGTTTATGCCTCTCCCTCATATAAAATTGCAATAATGATTACCGATCTTGTTAACAATTGCATAGGACAATTTCGCACACCGACCCATCATTATTCCACACTCTCTATTTGTAATATATTTTAATATATTCTAACTTTATGATAACATCATCTATTTTTATATTTTAGTTCTCCGATATCATGCAAATCTATTCTCTTCAACGTAGTTTTATTTCTCGTTTCTAGTTGGAAGCAAACATTTGGTGTACGTAGAGTCGTTTCAGTGGCAGATAGGACTTGAGAGAATATTGATCTTACCTTTAGCTCCTTGTGGGTTCGACACTCCATACTTATCACTTCCACCTTTGGAAATTGCTATGATGATTCCTTGCACTTGGGGATTATTAGCCTAGACAGCTGAAGAGTTGAAGTTCTATACGGCGAACGTTGATCCAGGTGATATGATCCCCCTCAAGAATCCCACTACCGAGTCTAAATCTTTGCTCAAGTTCAAACCGGCTGAAGATACAAAGGAGATTGACTTCGCGCCAAGCGACTCATCTCAGCAGTTCACTATTGGAACGGCTTGGACCCCAAATAGGAAAGCGCGCTCATCAAGTTCATATCTGTGAGAATCGGGACGTCCTTGCATGGAAACCTTCTAACATGCCTGGAGTACCGAGAGAACTCCCTGAGCACCACCTTAATGTGGATCGAAAGATGAAACTAGTATAACAATACCTCCACCGATTTAACGAGGAGAGATGTAAAGCTATTGGAGAAGAGGTAGCCCGACTCCTAGCTGTCGGGTTTATCATTGAAGTTTTTCACCCTGAGTGTTTGGCCAACCTAGTGCTCGTTCTGAAAAACAATGGTACTTGGTGTATGTGTGTTGATTACACAGATATCAACAAAGCTTGTCTCATGGATCCTTTTGCAACGCCATGCATCGATCAGATCATTGATTCTACGCCTGGTTGCGAGCGTTTATGCTTTCTGAACACATACTCTAGTTATCATTATATCAAGATGGCCATTGAGGATCAAGAGAAGACAACTTTCATAAATCCCTTCGGTGCTTTTTGCTATGTCTCTATGCCTTTTGGGATTAATAGTGCGGGGGCTACTTATCAACGTTGCATTCAGAACTGCCTTCACCCATAGATTGGGCACAACATTCATGGCTATGTTGATGTTATTGTGGTAAAGTCTCAGAAAAACAAAACTCTCTTAAATGACCTTAAGGAGACGTATGATAGTCTTCGGGTATACCATATGAAGCTCAATCCGGCCAAATGCATTTTTGTTGTTCCTGTAGGCAAGCTACTGTGATTTCTGGTTTCCAAGTGAGGTATCGAAGCTAACCCAAATAAAATCAAGATAGTGACTTCACTTCCTAAGCTAGCCAATATAAATCAAGTTCGGCGAATGGTTGGTCGCATGATGGCGTTGAGCCATTTCATAAGTCACCTGGGAGAGAAAGCAATTCCTCTTTATCAATTGTTGAGGAATGTAAACACTTTTGTTTGGACCGACGTAGCTAACGAAGCCTTCGAATCACTCAACAAACTGCTAGCTGAGCCGCCCGTCCTAGCCACCCCGATTGACAAAGAGCCAATGCTCCTATTCATTGCTGCCAATTCCAAGGTGGTAAGCGTTGTAGTTGTCATCGAGCGAAAGGAGGCAGGGAAAGAGTACCCAGTGCAACGGCCGGTCTATCTTGTTAGTGAGGTCTTGACTTTGTCCAAACAACGATACCCGCATTGGCAAAAGTTAGTCTTCGGGTTTTTTATGGCCATCCAGAAGTTAAAGCATTATTTTCAGGAGCATCCAATTACTGTGGTCAGTTGAGCACACCTCGGAGATATCATACAAAATCGGGAGGCTACTGGTCGAATCGCTAAGTGGGCAATTGAGCTTGGTCCTCACACATTGATATATATGCCCCGCACAGCCATCAAATCCCAAACACCGGTGGATTTTGTCAATGACTAGACTGAATTACAAATCCCGAAGGATAGGCCAGACAACACGCACTGGACTATACATTTTGATGGGTCTAGACAATTGGAAGGCTCGGGGGCTGGAGTTATTTTGTCTTCTCCATGAGGTGACAAGTTTTGTAATGTTTTGTGGCTCATGTTCCCTTGTACTAACGATGCAACTGAATATGAGCCCTCCTGCACGGGCTCAGAATGTCTAAGGAAATGAATGTTAGCCGAGTCAGGTGTATGGAGACTCAGATTTGGTGGCTCAACAACTCTCACAGATTTGGAATTCAAAGGACCCCCTGATGGAGGCTTATCGATGAGTAGTCACCGACGTGGCGAGACATTTTCAAGGCTATCAGGTTGATCACATTGATCGCCGTCTCAATGAGGCAGAAGATACTCTATCATGACTCGGCTCTCATCGCAAGCCGGTCCCTTCTAATGCGTTTCTAGATGTACTTCACCACCCTTCAGTTAAGTTGCCATCTAAGGAAGACATAGCTATTCCTGACCCAGAGGCACACCTGGTGGCGGATCTCCATGCTATTCCTATCTGGACAGTGACATACTTAGCTTATCTGACTCAGGGTGAGCTCCCAGCCGAGGAAATCATCGCTTGACAGATAATTCGACGGTCCACATCCATGACTATTGTTAATGGCGAGTTACATAGACAGAGTAGTACCGGTGTTTCCAGTGTTGTGTTTCCCGTGAGGAAGGACAGGATATTCTCAATGAAATTCATGCTGGCGATTGTGGACATCATGCCGTCTCATAGTCTTTGGTGGAAAAGGCTTTTCGGCATGGGTTTTATTGGTTGACAGTTCATGCAGACGCAGAGGACATTGTACGCAAGTGCGATGGATGTCAAAAGTTCACTCGACAAGCTCACGTGACGTCTTAGGAATTGCACATGATCCCAATAACTTAGTCATTTGCGGTTTGGAGGCTCGACATGGTTGGCCCGTTCAAGCCATCTTCTGACAAGAAAACCCACCTATTGCTGGCGGTTGATAAATTCACAAAGTGGGTCAAGGCAGAACCTGTCAGCAATTGTGACACGGAGACAACAATCAATGTTTTGAAAAAGTTGATCTTCTGTTTTGGCTATTGTCATAGAATTATTACTGACAATGGTACTAATTTATCCAAAGGAGACATGGAGCATTTTTGTCAGTGTGAGCATATTCGGCTTGATTTGGCGGTAGTTGCACATCCACAATCCAATGGATTGGCCGAACGAGCTAATCAAGATATTTTAAG
The DNA here is from genome assembly GCA_022496015.1 of Hordeum marinum. Classification (NCBI taxonomy): domain Eukaryota; kingdom Viridiplantae; phylum Streptophyta; class Magnoliopsida; order Poales; family Poaceae; genus Hordeum; species Hordeum marinum. The sequence continues at coordinate 295,471,429 of CM039673.1, read as the reverse complement.
AGGGATCAAACCCCGGCTTATGGTTCCGCTTTGGGGCACTCCAGGACGTTGGTCTAAAGAACTCCCCACAGTACATTGGAGCATTATTACAACTCCAAACAAATCCACTGGATACACGCCATTCTTTATTCTTTATGGAGCTGAGGCGGTATTACCAAGCGATAATCGTCACGATTCTCCTCGAGTTACTGCTTATGTTGAAGCAGACAATGAGTAAGCATGTCAATATTCCTTGGATGCCTTGGAAGAAGAGCGTGACTTAGCGGCAGCCAGATCTGCTATATATCAGCAAGACCTATGTCGCTATCACAGCCGTAGAGTCCGAAGCCATACTTTTCAAGAAGGCGACTTAGTGTTGTGTCTAATTCAAGATATGCAGGTATGCATAAGCTTGAAGGTCCTTTCGTCATTAGCAAGAACCTCAGTAATGGGTCATATTACCTGATAGATTTATGAGAAGGATCATATACCTCCGAAGAGGAAACAACCTGGCCTTGGAACATTGCCCACCTTCGGCCTTATTACACTTAGATCCACCGGCTCCTTCCCCTTTGTACCCCCTTTATGTACATACTTCCTTATGTTCAAGTATAATAAAGCTGGCACCCCCCGAAACTCGAGTCTCTGTCGTTTTAGCCTAGCAAATTGAGAAGGAGTCTTTATTATTTGAACATAAGTCACTTGGGGGGCCTTCCAACTCAATGATTCAGCCTTTAATATCCCTCTTGACTAGGCTGTAAGCCAATAAAATAAGGTTAAACCTATCTGTTTGCACGATGTGACTCTGAATAGGTGACCCCGTGTACTCTTGACAAGTCAATCCATCTGGACCCTGAACTTATCAAGGTTAAGACACCGGCTTGAGTCACGTGCGAGCCGGCCTACAGAGATCTAGGATAAACCATGGGTTATCACACCCACTTCATTGAAACAAGACTTGAGCCTCGAAAGCCAGTATCCTTGCCGAGTCTTACTAAGTCGGCTTATTAACAGTTTCTTGTTATGTTATTACAATATTCTATTACCTCATGACTTTTCAAGTGTAATATTATTCTTCTTTCTAGCTCATCAGTGGACCTCCGGGTTACAAACTACAGTCATATCATGACCAGTTCGATTATATACATCATCTTCAAACAAATAATTGTTTAGAGATGATTCAATTTGGCCGGCTTATATTGACTTGTCCATACTGATTCAAATAGTGGCTCATTGAGCAAAACAACAGAAGTATTCAAAGACAAATAAGAGAAGCACACTCGTATTTTGGCGACTGATCGGAAGTTCAAATTCCCCTGGCAACTTAACCATGACAAAACGGGTACGAACGTGCACGATGGCATGGCAGCACATTTCAAAGTTTTTACTACCCCTATTATAGGCTCACATCAGGAGCCGCAAAAATATTTGAGTTTTTTCCCAACACATGGGGGCTAGTATTGTTAGACGTCTTGTTGCAACCCGCCTTCAATGCTCTTCTGCACCGGCCGCCTCAGAGTCCGACTCCGCTGGCTCGCCTTCATCATCACTGGTCTTTCTATACCCACCGGATTGATCTCGAAGATTAAAAATTCAAATATCCCGCAACTAAAATCCGAGGCATCAACATCAGGAGCAAACGTGTTCTTACTTCGGGGCGGCACCATCTCAAAGGGCTCATCTTTTGGAGCATTGACGCATTGATTATCGTTGGAATACGCAGCATGATAGTGAGACATGTCAACTTCCTCAGCTAGAAGAGTCGCCAATGGCCGGGTCTCCCTCATACAGTTAGCAAAATCTTCATGCGTGAATTCTAAGCCATGCAGTTTGAACTTAGGGAATCCATCTTTCAAAGCCACCAGATCCAGCTTAGGTAAATATGATTTCGCACAGGCAAGAGCCATATTATCTCCAGCCCGAGCCGCCGACTTCCAGAATTTGGTGACCCACTAGGGCACGGTCGACAATTGCTTCAACATGTCTTTGATGTTCCTTGGCGGATATTTCAAGTTTTTCACTACCATAATGGCAAAGACAAATCCTGCGTGTAATTGCTCCACATAGGTGAATATTGCCTTCAACTTCATAATGGACTCCCTCGCCATGCTTTGATCTTTTTGACCTACATACAAATACAAGTGAGACAATGAGCCGCCATCTCATCATAACCCGAAAATACAAACAATAGAGCTATGAGTACAAACCAAAGATGGCAGTCAACATCTCGTTTATTTGCTTCACGAGAGTGAGATGTTTTTCCTTCACAGTCTCAAGCTGCTCCTCAGCCTTTTCAGCATGCTTTACAAGGGCGACTTTTTCTTCTTCAAATAACTCGGTTTGATCAAGAAGATCATTTGTGTGACGAGCAGAGCTTTCAAGGCGAGACGCCACAAGTTCAGCCTTATATTTCAGTTTCATCTCCTCTTTGAGACGTTTCTGCAGTTTTACAGCAATAGATTTATCATGTCCTAAAAATCCCTGTCAAGCATGAACATGTTATCAATACCTATTTCTACAAATTCTCAAGACGCCCTACAAAAAGTGACTTGACCCTTGGGGGCCATGACCCTTCAAAGTTATTTTTATCCTACAAGAAAGTCCCGTGTAGTTGTAAACAATCCACACGACACTTGGGGGCTAATGTGTCGATTTCTCACTAACACAAACAACAAGACCCAACTATTTCACAGAAATGAGCCGGCCCTTGGGGGCTATAGGTTTTTGAGCTTACAAGACAAACATCTACTTCTTACAAATGAAGACCCGACTAACTCACCGAGATAAGCCAACCCTTGGGGGCTAGATCAGTGTTCTATTTTCTACTCAAGCATAAGTATCGACTCATTATAATCATAATGACCCGGTCCTTGGGGGCTATAGATACTTCTAGTATAAATATTTTGAAGAACCAGCTTACCATTTTCATACTAAGTTGGCCCTTGGGGTTGAAGACAGTACATAAAGACAAGACAGTAAAAGCAGAAATTCTACCTCATTCTTTTCCTTGAGGGCATTGAATAAGTTGATTTCAATGTCCTGGCTCTCGGTTATCCGGGCCAAGTACTACCGGTAAATGTGTTGAGTATCAAGCGTAGATAGATCTAGAAGTCCTAACTTGGCCTTTCCTTTGTCCAAGTTCACCGGCTCATCCTTGGTTATAATCTTGGCCAAGGTGGTGGAGATGCAAGGAGCTTGGAAGTTTTCCTTAGCAATAACAACCTCCGGGGCACTCTTGTTAGCTAGCGGAGCGGTGTCATCCACATGAGCTGCAGGACTAGAAGGGTGAGCCAGGATTGGCGGTCGAGAAGAGGACTCTGTTGACGCCCCTTGGGTCTCCACCGCCGTATCCAGGAAAACCGGCTCATTAAGATTGGCCATCTCTATGTCGGTGGTCAGCTCAACCCTAGCCTTCGGGTTATTTTACCCAATAGGATCAACCCCAGTGGCCATCTCTTCTGGTGGAGGATTTGAGATGTCCTGGCGTGTGGCACCAGAAGATTACCCGGCGGCATGCTTCGACAAAACATCTTTGGCCCTATAGTGGTCAGAAATCATACATTAGGCTAAGAGAAACACACAATCCAAGACTAAGTACATAAGCCAATAAAAATTCAAGGCTTACCCGCGGTTGACATTAAAGGCGGGAAGTTGTGTTGCTGTTGAGTCGCCAGAAAAAGGAGGCGATTCCTGGTAAAGTGAGTTTCAAGGACTAAGTGATTGCTTAAAAATGCCGACACTAGGACGAGAAGTGGTTTGATACATTTCCAACTTATCTATAATTTATGAAGTATTCATGCCATGTTTACAATAATTCTATATGATTTTGGTATGATTTTATTAGAACTAACCCAGACTGACGCTATTTTCAGCAGAACTACCATGATGTCATTTTTTGTGTAGAAATAAAAGTTCTCGGAATGGGCTGAAAATTTAGTATGATTTTTTGGACCAAAAGAGACCCTCGAAGCATTAGAGTTGGGCCAAAAGAGCCACGAGGAGGTCACAAGCTTGCCAGGCACGACCACCCCCCTGGCCACACCTAGCAGGCTTGTCACCGCCTCGTGCCCTCGCTTGACGTGAGACCGACGCCAAAAATTCCTATAAATACCCAAACCTCCGAAAAGAAACCTAGACCGGGAGTTCCGCCACTGCAACACTCTAGAGCCACGAAAAACCAATCGGGAGTCCGTTCCAGCACCCTGCCGGAGGGGGTAACCATCATCGGAGGCCATCTTCATCATCCCAGAGGTCTCTATGACGAGGAGGGAGTAGTTCACCCTCGGGGCTGAGGGTATGTACCAGTAGCTATGTGTTTGATCTCTCTCTCTCATGTTCATGAGATGACACGATCTTGATGTACCGCGAGTTTGTTGATATAGATGAATCATATGGAGTTTTCCCCTCTCTATCTTGTTGTGATGAATTGAGTTTTCCTATTGAAGTTTTCTTATCGGATTGAGTCTTTATGGATTTGAGAACAGTTGATGTATGTCTTGCGATGGGATATCCATGGTGACATTGGGATGTTCTATTGATCCACTTGATGTATGTTTCGGTGATCAACTTGCGGGTTCCATGACCTTGGGAATCTATTCATAGGGGCTGGCACACGTTTTTGTCTTGACTTTCTGGTAGAAACTTTGGGGAACTCTTTGAAGTTCTTTGTGTTGGATTGAACATGATGAATCTCAAACACATGTGATGCATATCGTATAATCAAGCCCATGGGTATTTGGGGTGACATTGGAGTATCTAGGTGACATTGGGGTTTTGGTTGATGTGTATCTTGAGGTCTTATTTTAGTACGAATTCTAGGGTTGTTTGTGACACTTATAGGGATAGCACATAAGATTGATCGGAAAAGATAACTTTCAGGTGGTTTCATACCCTACAATAATTTCTTCGTTAGTTCTCCGCTATTTCTGACTTTGGAGTGAACTCTTTGTCGCACGAGAGGTATTTACATATGATTCAACTATGCCCATATTGTTGAGAGAAATTGCACTAGTGAAAGTATGGACCCTATGCCTTGTTTCCAAGCATTTATACAACGTTTTTCTCTCTGTTTTTATATTTTCAGATTACAAAAACCTATATTTACCATCCATATTACACTTGTATCACCATGTCTTCGCCGAACTAGTGCACCTATACAATTTACCATTGTATTGGGTGTGTTGGGGACACAAGAGACTCTTTGTTATTTGGTTGCAGGGTTGTTTGAGAGACCATCTTCATCCTACACCTCCCACCGATTGATAAACCTTAGGTCATCCACTTGAGGGAAAATTTCCACTGTCCTACAAAACTCTGCGCTTGGAGGCCTAGCACGAGTCTAGAAGAAGAAGGTTGTGTAGTAGACATCAAGCTCTTTTCTGGCGCCGTTGCCGGCGAGGTGAGTGCTTGAAGGTATATCTTTAGATCTTGCAATCAAATCTTTTACTTTCTTGTTTTTCACTGTTTGGTTCTATAAAAGAAGACTACAAAAAATAGAATTGAGGTTGCCTCATATGCTTCATCTTTTTAATGTCTTCCGTCAAAATGATGGAAAGGAAAATTATGGTCAAGTTTTAGAAGAAGAAGTTATTAAAATGTTTGGGACTAAATATTTGAGTGACGAGAATGATTGCAATATTGTTAGTATGAATTCTCTGAATATTCATGATGCTAATGATGTGGAAAGCCACAAGCTTGGGGATGCTATGTTTGATGAATATGATATTTTTTGTCCCCCAAGTTTTGATGAGAAAAACTATTATGATGATAGCATGCCTCCTATATATGATGATTATTGTGATGACATGTATGCTATAAAGAGTAATTACCATCATGAAACCTATTATCATGATTTTAATATTCAATGTGGTTATGTCAATCAAGTGTAACATGATAGTTATTTTTGTTGAGTTTGCTCCCACTATTATGAATGAGAAGAAGTCTGCTTATGTGGAGAGTGATAAATTTTCTATGCTTGTAGATAATGAAAATAATGTTGTATGTGATAGTTATATTGTGAAATTCCTTCATGATGCTACTGAAAATTATTATGAGGGAGGAACTTATGCTTGTAGGAATTGCAATAATATCAAGTTTCCTCTCTATGTGTTCAAGGTTTTCAAGTTATGCTTGTTTTGCCATCCTATGATAGTTGATTCTTGCTCCCATAAATTGTTTGCTCACAAAATCCCTATGCATAGGAAGTGGGTTAGACTGAAATGTGCTTTTCATGAGATTCATGATGCTCTTTTGCATGGTTCAATTATTATTCCTATACAAGCATCGTTGAAATCCTCATGCCTAGCAAAAAGGCATTAAATAAAAGCGCTTGTTGGGAGACAACCCAACACTTTGACCTTCTGTTTTGATGTTTCAACATGATTAAGATATTGTAGTAATCATGTTTTGTGTCTTTTATTTCTATAAAGTGCCAAGTAAAGCCTTTGGGATAGTGTGGATACTTGCTTGTTTGATTCTGTGCAAAAACAGAAAGTTTTGCATCCAGTATATGAAATATCTGATTTTACTGGAGCTTCAAAAAATTCTGAAATTTTACACAACATTTATATGCACATTCCTTAGCATGTCCTAAATTTTCATATTTTTTTGTGTTACGTCAGCACACTGTTTTCATAAATTGCTACAAACTGTTCTGTTTAGACCAATTGCTATCATAGTTTTGTTATCTACTTGTCCTATAGTTTCCATAGCCTATATTGGTAGATATAAATTGTGGAAATGATACTATATAGTACCTAATGTTTTAAAATTATTGTGCAACTTTTATTGGCAGTACATGAAGTGTTGATTTGTTCTCATGTGTACTAACCTATCTCATGAGTTCTTTTTGAGTTTTGTGTGGATGAAGTTTTTGAGAATAGGTGAAACCATGATGTGAGGGGATTGAACGAGGTGCAAAAGCTCAAGCTTGGGGATGCCCAAGGTACCACAAGTAAATATTTCAAGAACTATCAAGCATCTAAGCTTGGGTATGCTACGCATCCTACCTCTCTTCATCAACAATTATCTGTTAGCCTATGTTGAGCCTAAATTTTAATTCTTTCACTTGATGCGTGCTATTCTTGGAATGTTTTTTATTTTCCTTGATTCTTAAATAAAATACTCAGATCTGAAATTTTTATTGAGAGAGAGAGAGCAAAAGTCCTCACATAGCTACTTAATTGTTTGACTACTCATTGATCTTCACTTATATGTTTTGGAGTAGTTTTATCATTTACTCTCGTGCTTCACTTATATCCTATGAGTGAATGGTTGAATGAATTGAATATCATAAATCTGAAATTATATATGTTTTATATGCTTATCCCATGGGGTGGAATGACTTCACATATAAGAAGTATAGCTGGTAAAATTTATTGAAAGTTAGCAAACACCGCATTGGTCACTTGAACCATTCATGAAAGAATATTGAAGGAAGAGAGATTTCACATATAAATATACTAACTTGGACATCTTCTATGATTGTGAATACCCATTAATTATTTTCAAACTTGAGCAAATTAGTTAAAGTTGGACAAGGAAGACAACGTACTAAGTTATGCTTGGGTATATTTGTATAGAAGTTATATTGTTATCTATCCTCCAACATGTGGTGCTTGCTTCCACCTCATACTAGGCAAAACTTCCGCACCAAGTAGAAATACTACTTGTGCATCCAAACACCCTTAAACCCAAAGTTGTTCCATATTAGTCCACCATACCTACCTATATGCGGTATTTACCTGCCGTTCCAAGTAAAAATGCATGTGCCAAACTCTAAACCTTCAAATAATATTCTGTTTTGTATGCCTGAATCGCTCATATAGTAACTAGGGGCTGTGAGTATCTTCCATGCTAGGTGGGTTATTCTCATGATATGTGTTGATTCACTATCATTCACGAGAAAGTGGCTGGTAATAGGGATTCCCAGTCCCAAAAAAATGCAAATAATTAAACAAAACTCCCCCATGAATGTTGTTGGTATGGGCGGTACCCGTGGATTCGGCTCGCTGTGGAGTGTTGGCGGAGGGGGAGTGGGATGAAGCTCCGCCGTCTCGAGGCAAAACCTGGGCAGAAGCAATCTAGGGCTCCAACAGGTCCATTTTGCCAGGGAAACTTCCCTCCTACAGGGGGAATCGAAGCCATCGTCATCACTAATGATCCTTTCATTGAGAGGTGGTCAATATCCATCAACATCTTCACCAGCACTATCTCCTCTCCAAACCCTAGTTCATCTCTTGTATCTTATCTTTGTCTCAAAACCTCAGATTGATACATATGGGTTGGTAGTAGTGTTGATTACTCCTTGTAGTTGATGCTAGTTGGTTTATTCGGTGGAAGATCATATGTTCAGATCCTTAATGATAATTAATACTCCTTTGATTATAACATGAATATGCTTTGTGAGTAGTTATGTGTGTTCCTGAGGACATGGGAGAAGTCTTGTTATAAGTAATCATGTGAATTTGGTATTTGTTGGATATTTTGATGAGATGTATGTTGTTTTTCCTCTAGTGGTGTTATGTGATCGTCGACTACATGACACTTCACCATTGTTTGGGACATGGGGAAGGCATTGGGAAGTAATAAGTAGATGATGGGTTGCTAGAGTGACATAAGCTTAAACCCTAGTTTATGAGTTGCTTCGTAAGGGGCTGATTTGGATCCATATGTTTCATGCTACAATTAGATTTATCTTCATTATTCTTTCATAGTTAAGGATGCTTGCGAGATGGGTTAATCATAAGTGGGAGGCTTTTGCAAGTAAGGATAGCACCCAAGCACCGGTCCACCCACATATCAAACTATCAAAGTAACGAAGCGAATCATATGAGCATGATGAAAACTAGCTTGACAGTAATTCCCATGTGTCCTCGGGAGCGCTTTGCTTTATATAAGAGTTTGTCCATGCTTTTCCTTTTCTACAAAAAGGATTGATCCACCTTGCTGCACCTTTGTTACACACATTACTTGTTACCCGTTACGAATTATCTTATCATACAACTATCTATTACCAATAATTTCAGTGCTTGCAAAGAATACCTTGCTGAAAACCACTTGTCATTTCCTTCTGCTCCTCGTTGGGTTCGACAATCTTACTTATCGAAAGGACTACGATAGATCCCCTATACTTGTGGGTCATCACCCTCCTATGGGATCGAACTATGGGCGCTCTTGGGGCTATATATGCATGGGTTGTTAACCTTAGTACATGGCCATTGTGGTCCAAGAGACACACATGTGGTGGCGAAAATTGTGCGTTTGGTATTTCAAAACATCGCACAACGCTTTCATACATATGTGCCTGGGGCCATGCATGTGCGTTGGTGTTGTCTACAGACACTCCCTCGCTTGGTTATAAACGACATGCCAAATTTGTGGACCCATGTGGTCTATCACTTAAACCAGCCCATATATACTATAGGTTAATTTGACCAATGTAGATATAGTCCATTCATTATTTGTTACCATATAGTTCATGGTGAGATACGAGACAGAAGTTTGAGTGCATACATATATATAGGTTGTGGTATTTTTTCGAAGCATGTGTGTGCGTGGGGCGGGGCGGGGGCGGGGGAGGGGCATCATAATAGCACTACGTATACACGAAACCTATTTATGAGGTCAGGTACTACATACCGTTCAACTTTTGAGCCACATCAAAAAGTTTTGCATGCACAAAATATCACACCACCTTAAGTAATTAGTTGAGCCACACACATGTGGTTGCGGTCTCACCCATCTTGTGAAGTTTCTGAGACGCGCCCATCAATGGGCCCGCGCAATCTACCCTTAGAATGAAAACACAGGGGAGGAGGTGATCGTGATGGATTTCTATTGGTTTTGTGTTACGGTAGGGTGAATTTGCAGTTGTAGTATAAGTTTGTAAGTTCATATATATACTGAGCTACCGTCCCCCTACCGACTCGAAGGCATGTGTGTTCTTGGGGGCCAGGGGCATAAGCCAACATTGTCGTGTGCTTTGCAAGACATTGTGGGTCACATGAAAGTTGTGCATACTGTATTTGAACACCACAACAACCTTTCCATACATACATTTGGTCCACAAGCAGGCATGTTTGTGCGATGACCCTAGATTTATCATGTTTAATTTCCAATGTTGTTATATAAATGGCAGGGTAGTCATTTTTGAAACTTAAATAGCAGACGAGTCGAAGGAGAGAACTATGTGCGATTGTGTATGCAGTAGAGTAGTAGACACGGTTCCCACATGCTAACTGTGTGCCACATCCGGTCGTGGTTGTCATGTAACTATAGACCACCTGCACCAACCCGCATAGAGAAATCTTAGAAATAGTTACCCGCCTTGATCAATTTAAAAATTGATGGTTTCGCGGGTTTATCTCTTTGAATTGCACACATGTATTATGTTTGGGCCGTGTGCGATGTTTGTTCCTTCGGTGCCACTTCAAACCCTTCATAAACATTTAAGTTTGTCCCGGATTTTCATTCCCTCCAAGTAAAATTTAAAGTAGCCATGACATTTCCTCAAACACCACCTAGGCCCTTCCCACCCCCAACCCCACACAACTCCCTCGCTCAAACACTAGCTATCTTGCCGTCGCCATCGCCGCCCCCGATCCCGCTCCACGTTCCATGGTCAACCTCTCCTGCTCTCCCCGTCTAGGTTATGAACCCATCTCAGTACCCTCGCCATCCTGAATTTCTTAGATGGCGCCTGCTAAACACCCCTTCCTCACAGATTCGCACTGATCCCCACCGCAGACCATTGCAGCCAAATCTCAGAGAATCACCAAAAGGAGGTATATCGCGGCCTTTCCAATGGATGATGCCGAGGTGGCCGCCGAGGCTGCTAGGGAAGCTGACTACGATGACGAGGTGCCTGCTGGGATCGCCCGGGAAGCTGACTATGATGACGAGGTGTCCGCCGAGGCCTCCGGGGAAGCTAACTACGATGATGAGGTGGCCTCCGAGGCCACCGGGGAAACTGTCCATGATGACAAGGTGGTTGTCGAGGCCGCCAGGGAAGCTAACCACGATGATAAGGTGGCCTTCAAGGCCGCCGAGAATGTTGGGGAACGTTGCATGGGAAACAAAAAATTTCCTACGCTTCACCAAGATCAATCTAGGAGATGAGCATCTACGAGAGGGGAGAGTGGATGTACATACCCTTGTAGATCACTAAGCAGGAAGCGTTAAGAAACGCGGTTGATGTAGTCGAACGTCTTCACGATCCAAATCGCCAAGCGTCCCACGATCCAATCACGATCCGTCCCGATCTTGTGCCGAACGGACGACACCTCCACGTTCAGCACACATACGGCTTGATGAAAATCTCTGCCTTCTTGATCCAGCAAGAGGGAGCAGAGAGGTAGACGAGTTCTCCGGCAGCACGACGGCGTTGTGGCGATGGTGGTGGAGTTATTCCAGCAGGGCTTCACCTAAGCACCACTGAAAACCGATTTAGAGGAGAATCTAGAGGAGAGGTAGCACGTGGCTGTTTTTCTGTGTCCAACCCCCCCCCCTCAAACCTCTAGTATATATAGGAGGAGGGGAGGAGGAGGCTTGGCCCCCAAGGGTCCAGCCCCTAGCTTCGGCCGAAGTGGGAGGGAGGAGTCCTTCTCCTCCACTAGGATTAGGACTCCTTCCTTATTTCCCACTTGTGCCTTCTTTCTGCCTTGGATTTTCTTCCCTAGACACATGGGCTTCCTATGGGCCTTCGGCCAGCCCACTAAGGGCTGGTATTCCTTCTCCCACAACCCATGTAGACTCTTGGGTCGAAATACCCCTCCCGATGGTCCCCCGGTACCCTCTCGGCACTCCCGGTACACTACCGACGAGCCCGAAACTTTTCCGGTGACCAAAACAGGACTTCCTATATATCAATATTTACCTCTGGACCAATCCACAGCTCCTCATGACATCTGGGATCTCATCCGAGACTCCGAACAACCTTCGGTCACCACCATACATAACTCTATACTACCAAAATGTCACCAAACCTTAAGTGTGCAGACCCTGCGGGTTCGAGAACTATGTACACATGACCGAGACACCTCTACGTTCAATAACAAATAGTGGAACCTGGATGCCCATATTTATTCCTACATATTCTACGAAGATCTTTATCGGTCGAACCTCTATGTCAAGGATTCAGTTAATCCCGTATGATGTTCCCTTTGTTCTTCGGTATGTTACTTGCCCGAGATTCGATCGTCGGTATCTCCATACCTAGTTCAACCCCGTTACTAGCAAGTAAAGAGACTTCCTAGTAATGAGGTTGAACTAGGTATGGAGATACCGACGATCGAATCTCGGGCAAGTAACATACCGAAGAACAAAGGGAACATCATACGAGATTAACTGAATCCTTGACATAGAGGTTCGACCAATAAAGATCTTTGTAGAATATGTAGGAACCAATATGGGCATCTAGGTCCCGCTATTGGTTATTGACCGTAGAGGTGTCTCGGTCATCTCTACATAGTTCTCGAACCCGCAGGGTCTGCACACTTAAGGTTTCATGACGTTTCGATAGTATAGAGTTATGTATGGTGGTGACCGAAGGTTGTTCGGAGTCCCATATGATATCCCGGACGTCATGAGGAGCTCTGGAATGGTCCGGAGGTAAAGATTGATATATAGGAAGTCCTATTTTGGTCGCCGGAAAAGTTCCAGGCTCATCGGTAGTGTACCGAGAGTGCCGATAGTGTACCGGGAGACCATCAAGAGGGGTATTTCGACCCAAGAGGCAACATGGGCTGTGGGATAGTCAATACCAGCCCTTAGTGGGCTGGTGGAAGTCCCACACAAAGCCCATGCGGCTAGGGAGAAAAAAAACAAAGAGAAAAAGTGGAAAAAGGCAAAAATAGGGTGAATCCTAGTCCTACTAGGATTGGAGGTGGATTCCACCTCTCCCACCTGGTTCGGTCGACTCCTAGAGGCTTGGCCCTTGGGCTAAGCCTCCTCCTATCTTCCTCTTATATATACTAGAGGTTTTAAGGTTTTTGCACAGAATTTTCAGCCACGTGCTGCCCGTTCCTCTAGTGCATAGTTTCTCCTCTAGAACGGTTTTCTGCAGCGCTTAGGAGAAACCCTGTCGGAATAGCTCCACCACAATCGTCGGAGCGCCTTCACGCTGTCGGAGAACTCTTCTTCCTCTCCTCTCCTTCTTGCTGGATCAAGACGGCGGAGATCGTCATCAAGATGTACGTGTGCTGAACGCGGAGGTGTCGTCCGTTCGACGCTAGATCGGAAGGATCGTGATCAAGTTCGTGGGATGGATCGTGATCAAGTTCGCGGGACGGATCGTGATTGGATCGTGGGATGGATCAAGATTGGATCACGGGATTCTTGGCGATTTGGATCACGAAGACGTTCGACTACACCAACCGCGTTTCTTAACGCTTCCCGCTTAGCGATCTACAAGGATATGTCGATCCACTCTCCCTCTCGTAGATGCTCATCACCATGGATAGATCTGCGTGTGCGTAGGAAAATTTTGTTTCCCATGCAACGTTCCCCAACAGTGGTATCAGAGCTAGGTCTATATGTAGATGAGATCTCGAGTAGAACACAAAAGGTTTGCGGGCGTTGATGCTTAGATTGCTTCCTCCCTTGGTCGGATTTTGGTTCAGCAGTATTGTGAGATGAAGTGGCCCGGACCAACATTACTCGTACGCTTACGAGAGACCGGTTCCCTCAACCGCAAATTGTTGCATAGATGGCTTGCGGGTGCCAGTTTCTCTCACTTTAGTTGGATCGGATTCGACAAAGGCGGTCCTTGAGAAGGTTAAAAAACAGCTGGTGTATCACCGTTGTGGTTTTTGCATAGATGAGAATTGTTCTTGCTAGATACCCGTAGCAGCCACGTAAAACATGCAACAACAATTAGAGGACGTCTAACTTGTTTTTGCAGGGTATGTTGTGATGTGATATGACCAATTACATGGTGTGATATATGTGATGTATGAGATGATCATGTGATGTATAGATTATCACGACTTGCATGTCGATGAGTATGGCAATTGGCAGGAGCCATAGGGTTGTCTTTAATTATTGTATGACCTGCGTGTCAATCATTAAGTGCTATGTAATACTTTACTTTATCGCTAAATGGTAGCAATAGTAGTAGAAGCATGTTGGGCGCGACAACCCCGATAGCGACACGTTGATGGAGATCAAGATGATGAAGATCATGGTGTCATGTCGGTGACGATGGAGATCATGCCGGTGCTTTCTAGATGGAGACCAAAAGCACAAGTTCATGGCCATATCATGTCACTTATGAATTGCATGTGATGTTAATCCTTTATGCACCTTGTTTTGCTTAGGAAGACGGTAGCATTATAAGGTGATCCCTCACTTAAATTTCAAGATGAATTGTGTTCTCCCCAAGTGTGCACCGTTGCGAAAGTTCTTCGTGTCGAGACACCACGTGATGATCGGGTGTGATAGACTCTATGTTCACATACAATGGGTGCAAGCCAGTGTTGCACACGCAGAACACTCGGGTTAAACTTGACGAGCCTAGCATGTACAGACATGGCCTAGGAACACAAGAGACCGAAAGGTCGAACATGAGTCATATAGTAGATATGATCAACATGAGATGTTCACCATTGAAGGCACCTCAACTCACGTGATGATCGGACTTGAGTTGGTGAATTTGGATCATGTGACACTCAGATGACCTGAGGGATGTCGATTTGAGTGGGAGCTTTAGTAATTTGATTAACTAAACTCATTATCTTGAACAATAGTCTAAGTAAACTTTGTATATTTATGTTGTAGATCAATGGCTCGCGCAATAGCACCCCTGAATATTAATGCGTTCCTAGAGAAAGCTAAGTTGAAAGATGATGGAAGTAACTTTGTTGACTGGGCCCGTAATCTAAGGATTATCCTCACAGCTTCCCAGAAATCATATGTCCTTGATGCACCGCTTGGTGACCAACTAGAAAACATGACCTCCGAAGACGTTAAAAATGCTTGGGAGGCACGTACTGGAGATTACTCAATAGTTCAGTGTGCAATATTGTATGGCTTAGAACCGGGACTTCAAAGACGTTTTGAACGTCATGGAGCATATGAGATGTTTCAGGAGTTGAAGTTTATCTTTTAGAAGAATGCCCGGATCGAGAGGTATGAAACCTCCGATAAGTTCTATGCTTGCAAGATGGAGGAGAACGGGTCTATCAATGAACATATACTCAGAATGTCTGGGTATTCAACCCGTCTAGCAAAGTTGGGAATTTCCCTTCCTCCAGAGGCGATCACTGACAGAGTTCTCCAATCACTGCCACCTAGTTACAAGAGCTTTGTGATGAACTATAACATGCACGGGATGAACAAGTCAGTCGCCGAGCTATTTGCGATGCTAAAAGTCGCTGAGTCTAAAATCCAGAAAGAACATCAAGTGTTTATGGTTAATAAAACCACTAGTTTCAACAAAAATGGCAAGGTCAAGGGCAAGGGCAAGAAGGGTAAAACCAAGAAGGATGGCAAAGCAGTTGCTACTCCTATAAAGAAACCCAAGCATGGACCCAAGCCAGAAACTGAGTGCTTTCATTGCAAGGGAACTGCTCACTGGAAGCGGAACTGCCCCAAGTACCTGGCTGACAAGAAGGCGGCCAACGACAAACAAGGTATATATGATATACATGTTATTGATGTGTAGCTTACTAGCTCTCGTAGCAGTGCCTGGGTATTTGATACCGGTTCGGTTGCTCACATTTGCAACTCAAAGCAGGAACTACGAAGTAAACAAAGGCTGGCGAAGGACGAAGTGACGATGCGTGTGGGAAATGGTTCCAAGGTTGATGTGATCGCCGTCGGCACGCTCTCTCTTTGATTACCATCGGGATTAGTGATGAACTTGAATAATTGTTATTTAGTGCCTGCGTTAAGCATGAACATTATATCCGGATCTTGTTTATTGCGAGACGGTTACTCAGTTAAATCAGAGAATAAAGGTTGTTCTATTTATATGAGGTCATGCACCCAATGTTAGGGGTTTATTCATATTGAATCTTGATAGTGATGACACACATGTTCATAACATTGATGTCAAAAGATGTAGAGTTGATAATGATAGTACCACTTTCTTGTGGCATTGCCGTTTAGGTCATATTGGTGTAAAACGTATGAGGAAGCTCCATGCTGATGGACTTTTGGAGTCACTTCATTTTGAATCACTTGACACATGTGAACCATGCCTCATGGGCAAGATGACTAAAAAGACCTTCTCTGGAACAATGGAACGGGGACTTATTGGAAATTATACCTACTGATGGGTGCGGTCCAATGAATGTTACAGCACGTGGTGGATATCGTTATTTTCTCACCTTCATGGATGACTTAAGTATATATGGGTATATTTACTTAATGAAACACAAGTCTGAAATGTTTGAGAAGTTCAAGCAATTTCAGAGTGAAGTTGAGAATCATCGTAACAAGAAGATTAAGTTCCTGCGATCTGATCGAGGAGGTGAATATCTGATTTATGAGTTTGGTAGTCACTTAAGACAATGTGGAATTGTTTCACAGTTGACACCGCCCGGAACACCACAGCGTAATGGTGTGTCCGAACGTCGTAATCGAACCTTAGTAGATATGGTGTGTTCTATGATGTCTCTTGCTGATTTGCCATTATCGTTTTGGGGTTATGCATTAGAGACAGCTGCATTCACTTTAAATAGGGCACCATCGAAATCCGTTGAGACGATGCCATATGAACTGTGGTCTGGCAAGAGGCCAAAGTTGTCGTTTCCTAAAGTTTGGGGATGTGATGCTTATGTCAAAAAGCTTCAGCCTGAAAAGCTGGAACCCAAAGCAGAGAAATACGTCTTCATAGGATACCCGAAAGAGACAGTCGGGTATACCTTCTATCTCAAATCCAAAGGCAAAGTGTTTGTCGCTAAGAACGGAACATTTCTTGAGAAAGAGTTTCTCTCAACAGAATTGAGTGTGAGGAAAATAGAGCTTGATGTGGTTATTGAACCTTTACTTCAACCAGAAAGTAGCGCAGCACAGAAAGATGTTTCTGTGGAACCTACGATTGTAGAAGAGGAAGTTAATTATGATGATCATGAAGCTTCGGATCAAGCTACTATTGAACCTCGTAGGTCTACAAGGCCACGTACTACTCCTGAGTGGTACGGCAACCATGTCTTGGAGGTCATGTTGTTGGACAACAATGAACCTACGAGCTATGGAGGAGCAGTGATGGGCTCGGATTCCGAAAAATGGTTAGAGGCCATGAAATCCGAGATGGGATCCAGGTATGAAAACAAAGTATGGACTTTAGAAGTATTACCTAAAGGGCGAAAGGCCATTCAGAACAAATGGATCTTTCAGAAGAAGACAGACGTGGACGGTAATGTCACCGTCTATAAAGCTCGACTTGTGGCAAAGGGTTTTTCACAAGTTCAAGGAGTTGACTATGATGAGACCTTCTCACCTGTAGCGATGCTTAAGTCCGTCAGCATCATGTTAGCAATAGCTGCATATTTCACCTATGAAATTTGGCAGATGGATGTCAAAACAGCGTTCCTCAACGGTTTCCTTGAGGAAGAGTTGTATATGATGCAACCGGAAGGTTTTGTCGATCCAGAGAATGCTGACAAAGTTTGCAAACTCCAGCGATCCATTTATGGGCTGGTGCAAGCATCTTGGAGTTGGAATAAGCGCTTTGATGAGGTGATCAAAGCGTTCGGTTTTATACAAGTTTATGGAGAAGCTTGTATTTACAAGGAAGTGAGTGGGAGCTCTATAGCGTTTCTAATATTTTATGTGAATGACATATTGCTAATTGGAAACAATATAGAAATGCTGGAAAGCGTGAAGGAATATTTGAACAAGAGTTTTTCACTGAAGGACCTAGGAGAAGCTGCTTTCATATTAGGCATTAAGATCTATAGAGATAGATCGAGACGCTTAATAGCACTTTTACAGAGCACATACCTTGATAAAGTTTTGAAGAAGTTCAAAATGGATCAGTCCAAGAAGGGATTCTTGCCTGTGTTACAAGGTGTGAAGTTCAGTAAGACTCAATGCCCAGTAACTACAAGAGATAGAGAAAAGATGAGTGTCATCCCCTATGCTTCAGCCATAGGCTCTATCATGTATGCAATGTTGTGCACAAGACCGGATGTCAGCCTTGCCATAAGTATGGACGGAAGGTTTCAATGTGATCCTGGAATGGAACACTGGGCAGCGGTCAAGAATATCCTTAAGTACCTGAAAAGGACTAAGGAAATGTTTCTCGTTTATGGAGGTGATGAAGAGCTCGTCGTAAAGGGTTACGTCGATGCAAGCTTTGACATTGATCCGGATGACTCTAAGTCACAAACCGGATACGTATTTCTTCTCAACGGGGGAGTGGTAAGCTAGTGCAGTTCCAAGCAAAGTGTGGTAGCCGATTCTACATGTGAAGCGGAGTACATCGCAGCCTCGGAGGCGGCGAAGGAAGGTGTCTGGATGAAGCAGTTCATGACAGATCTTGGAGTAGTGCCCAGTGCACTGAATCCAATGAACCTATTCTGTGACAACACTGGTGCCATTGCTCTGGCCAAGGAACCAAGGTTTCACAAGAGGACCAGACACATAAAGCGACGCTTCAACTCCATCTGCGATTACATTAAGGAGAAGGACATAAATATTTGCAAAGTCCACACGGATCTGAATGTTGCAGACCCGTTAACCAAAACTCTTCCAAGGGCTAAACATGATCAACACCAGAACTGCATGGGTGTTTGATTCATTACCATGTAAATCACATAGTGATGTGAACTAGATTATTGACTCTAGTGCAAGTGGGAGACTGTTGGAAATATTCCCTAGAGGCAATGAATAAAGTGTTTATTATTATATTTCCTTGTTCATGGTAATCGTTTATTATCCATGCTATAATTGTATTGATTGGAAACACATTACATGTGTGGGTAAATAGAAAACACACTGTCCCTAGTATGCCTCTAGTGAACTAGCTCGTTGATCAAAGATGGTCAAGGTTTCCTAGCCATTGACATGAGATGTCATTTGATAATGGGACCCAAACTACAAACGTAGCATATGATCGTGTCAGTTTATTGCTACTGTTTTCTGCATGTCAAGTATGTGTTCCTATGACCATGAGATCATGCAACTCACGGACATCGGAGGATTGCCTTGTGTATATCAAACGTCGCAACATAACTGGGTGACTATAAAGGTGCTCTACAGGTATTTCCGAGGGTGTCTATTGAGTTGGCATGGATCAAGACTAGGATTTGTTACTTCGTGTGACGGAGAGGTATCTCAGGGCCCACTCGGTAATACAACATCACAATAAGCCTTGCAAGCAATGTGACTAAGTGTTAGTCATGGGATCTTGTATTATGGAATGAGTAAAGAGACTTGCTAGTAACGAGGTTGAACTAGGTATGGAGATACCGACGATCGAATCTCGGGCAAGTAACATACCGAAGAACAAAGGGAACATCATACGGGATTAACTGAATCCTTGACATAGAGGTTCGACCGATAAAGATCTTTGTAGAATATGTAGGAACCAATATGGGCATCCAGGTCCCGCTATTGGTTATTGACCGTAGAGGTGTCTCGGTCATCTCTACATAGTTCTCGAACCCGCAGGGTCTGCACACTTAAGGTTTCATGACGTTTCAGTAGTATAGAGTTACGTATGGTGGTGACCGAAGGTTGTTCGGAGTCCCATATGAGATCCCGGACATCGTGAGGAGCTCTGGAATGGTCCGGAGGTAAAGATTGATATATAGGAAGTCCTATTTTGGTCGCCGGAAAAGTTTCAGGCTCATCGGTAGTGTACCGAGAGTGCCGATAGTGTACCGGGAGACCATCGAGAGGGGTATTTCGACCCAAGAGGCAACATGGGCTGTGGGATAGTCAATACCAGCCCTTAGTGGGCTGGTGGAAGTCCCACACAAAGCCCATGCGGCTAGGGAGAAAAAAACAAAGAGAGAAAGTGGAAAAAGGCAAAAATAGGGTGAATCCTAGTCCTACTAGGATTGGAGGTGGATTCCACCTCTCCCACCTGGTTCGGTCGACTCCTAGAGGCTTAGCCCTTGGGCTAAGCCTCCTCCTCTATTCCTCTTATATATACTGGAGGTTTTAAGGTTTTTGCACAGAATTTTCAGCCACGTGCTGCCCGTTCCTCTAGGGCATAGTTTCTCCTCTAGAACGGTTTTCTGCAGTGCTTAGGCGAAACCCTGCCGGAATAGCTCCACCACAATCGTCGGAGCGCCGTCATGCTGCCGGAGAACTCTTCTTCCTCTCCTCTCCTTCTTGCTGGATCAAGACGGCGGAGATCGTCATCAAGATGTACGTGTGCTGAACGCGGAGGTGTCGCCCGTTCGGCGCTAGATCGGAAGGATCGTGATCAAGTTCGTGGGACGGATCGCGATCAAGTTCGTGGGACGGATCGTGATTGGATCGCGGGATGGATCGTGATTGGATCGCGGGACGCTCGACGATTTGGATTGCGAAGACGTTCGACTACACCAACCGCGTTTCTTAACGCTTCCCGCTTAGCGATCTACAAGGGTACGTAGATCCACTCTCCCTCTCGTAGATGCTCATCACCATGGATAGATCTGCGTGTGCATAGGAAAAAATTTGTTTCCCATGCAATGTTCCCCAACAAGTGGGCCTTGAGATACCTCTCCGTTACACGGAGTAACAAATCCCAGTGTTGATCCATGCCAACCCAACAGACACCCTCGGAGATACCTGTAGAGCACCTTTATAGTCACCAGTTACGCTGCGACGTATGATACACACAAGGAACTCCTCCGGTGTCCATGAGTTGCATGATCTCATGGTCATAGGAACATATACTTGGCATGCAGAAAACTGTAGCAATAAACTGACATGATCATATGCTATGTTTATAGTTTTGGTCTTGTCGATCCCATCATTCTCCTAATGATGTGATCCCTTTATCAAATGACATCTCATGTCAATGGCTAGGAAACCTTGGCCCTCTTTGATCAACGAGCTAGTTTACTAGAGGCACACTAGGGATAAAGTGTTGTCTATATATCCACACATGCAATCTGTTTCAAATCAATACAATTATAGCATGGATAATAAACAACTATCATGAACAAGGAAATATAATAATAAACATTTTATTTATTGCCTCTAGGGCATATTTCCAACAGGGAAGTCTAATGAGGACAAGGCTATAAGATAGCGGGTTCCTATATGGATGCATATCGACACAGCCGGCTAAGGCGTCGAGCTCGTCGACAGTGATAGCTTGTTGCGGGCTAAGTCACAGGTTAAGTGGCCCTACCTCGACACCTCGGGTTCAACACACGTCGACCTCATGCAAGGCCCAGGCCCTGATCCACTCTCCTTCGCTCTCAAGAATTTGCCTTCCTTCATCTCCATGGAGCCTCTTTTGTCATTTCTGAAGGACACATTCTATGGCAGTGGATCGGCTCGTCAGCTGTCAAGTCAGACCTCATCAACGACGCCGATGTCGGCAACGACACCCTAGCCGTCTCTTCCAAGGGGAAAGAGCACATCTGTGACATCAGGGCGGGCATCCTACACCCCTGCTCTTACAATGGGAAGGAACCCATCTATGACAACAGGGAGCACACCCATAATCCGTACTCTTCTAATGGGAATGAGCCCCTCTGTGACAGGTGAGGAAACCCATCTCATGTTAAATTACTTCACTCATGCTAAATGTATGGACTCTGCAGTTGAATTTCATCAATACCTATTTCAAGAGCCATATATGGTTCCTGTTAAACCTGGGGTAGTTAACACGTTCACTGTTTATTTCAGTTCTTGCGCATGTGATGTTCACTTATACAAATTCATGTTTAAGCATCGGCTATGTTCTATGCAATTTCAACAGAACAGCTTCACCCAGACACCTTCCTTCGTTGCCTCCGAGGCTGCGATGTACTCCGCTTTGCATGTAGAACCGGCTACCATGCTTTTCTTGGAACTGCACCAGCTTACCGCTCCCCTCTTGAGAATAAATACATATCCGATTTGTGACTTAGAGTCATCCAGATCAGTGCCAAAGCTTGCATTGACGTAACCCTTTACGATGAGCTCTTGATCACCTCCATAAACAAGAAACATTTCCTTAGTCCTTTTCAGGTACTTAAGGATATTCTTGACCACCGTCCAGTGCTCCATTCTAGGATCACTTTGAAACCTTCCAGCCATACTTATGGCAAGGCTGACATTGGGTCTTGTGCACAACATTGCATACATGATAGAGCCTATGGATGAAGCATAGGGGATGACACTCATATTCTCTCTATCTTCTGCAGTCACTTGGCATTGAGTCTTACTCAACTTCACACCTAGTAACACAGGCAAGAACCCCTTCTTGGACCGATCCATTTTGAACTTTTCCAAAACTTTATCAAGGTATGTGCTTTGTGAAAGTGCTATCAAGCGTCTCGATCTATCTCTATAGATCTTAATGCCTAATATGAAAGCAGCTTCTCCCAGGTCCTTCATTGAAAAACTCTTGTTCAACTAATACCTTCAC
Source organism: Hordeum marinum (assembly GCA_022496015.1). Lineage (NCBI taxonomy): Eukaryota > Viridiplantae > Streptophyta > Magnoliopsida > Poales > Poaceae > Hordeum > Hordeum marinum. The sequence continues at coordinate 295,448,925 of CM039673.1, read as the reverse complement.
GCTTTCCAGCATTTCTATATTGTTTCCAATCAGCAATATGTCATCCACATATAATATTATAAATGCTATAAAGCTCCCACTCACTTTCTTGTAAATACAAGCTTCTCCATAAACTTGAATAAACCCAAATGCTTTGATCACCTCATCAAAGCGCTTATTCCAACTCTGAGATGCTTGCACCAGTCCATAAATGGATTGCTGGAGTTTGCAAACTTTGTCAGCATTCTCTGGATCAACAAAACCTTCTCGTTGCATCATATACAACTCTTCCTCAAGGAAACCATTGAGGAATGTTGTTTTGACATCCATCTGCGAAATTTCATAATTGAAATATGCAGCTATTGCTAACATGATTCTGACGGACTTAAGCATCGCTACGGGTGAGAAGGTCTCATCGTAGTCAACCCCTTGAACTTTGGAAAAACCCTTTGCCACAAGTCCAGCTTTATAGACGGTGATATTACCGTCCGCGTCCGTCTTCTTCTTAAAGATCCATTTGTTCTGAATGGTCTTTCGCCCTCTAGGTGATACTTCCAAAGTCCATACTTTGTTTTCACACATGGATCCCATCTCGGATTTCATGGCCTCTAACCATTTCTCGGAATCCGGGCCCATCATCGCTCCTCCATAGCTTGTAGGTTCATTGCTGTCCAAGACAGGGTTGCCATACCACTCAGTAGCAATACGCGCCCTTGTCGACCTACGAGGCTCAATAGTAACTTGATCCGAAGTTTCATGATCATCATCATTAACTTCCTCTTCAACTGTCGTAGGCTCCACAGAAACATCTTTCTGTGATGTGCTACTCTCTGGTTGAAGTAAAGGTTCAATAACCTCATCAAGCTCTATTTTCCTCCCACTCAATTCTTTCGAGAGAAACTCTTTCTCAAGAAATGTTCTGTTCTTAGCGACAAACACTTTGCCTTTAGATCTGAGATAGAAGGTATACCCAACTGTCTCTTTTGGGTATCCTATGAAGACGCATTTCTCCGCTTTGGGTTCCAGCTTTTCAGGCTGAAGCTTTTTGACATCAGAATTTCATCCCCAAACTTTAAGAAACGACAACTTTGGCTTCTTGCCAAACTACAGTTCATATGGCGTCACCTCAACGGATTTCGATGGTGCCCTATTTAAAGTGAATTCAACTGTCTCTAATGCATAACCCCAAAAAGATAGTGGCAAATCGACAAGAGACATCATAGAACGCACCATATATAATAAGGTTCGATTATGACGTTCGGACACACCATTACGCTGTGGTGTTCCAGGCGGTGTCAATTGTGAAACAATTCCACACTGTCTTAAGTGACTGCCAAACTCATAACTCACATATTCTCCTCCCCGATCAGATCTCAGGAATTTAATCTTCTTGTTATGATGATTCTCAACTTCACTCTGAAATTGCTTGAACTTCTCAGACGTTCCAGACTTGCGTTTCATTAAGTAAATATACCCACATCTACTTCAGTCATCAGTGAAGGTGAGAAAATAACGATATCCACCGCGCACCGCAACATTCATTGGACCACACACATCGGCATGTATGATTTCCAACAAGTCACTTGCCAGTTCCATTGTTCCAAAGAACGGCATTTTAGTCATCTTGCCCGTGAGGCATGGTTCACATGTGTCAAGTGATTCAAAATCAAGTGGCTCCAAAAGTCCATCAGCATGGAGCTTCTTCGTGCGTTTTTCACCAATATGAGCTAAACGGCTGTGCCACAAGAAAGTGGTACTATCACTATCAACTCTACATCTTTTGGCATCAATGTTATGAACATGTGTATCATCACTATCAAGATTCAATATGGATAAACCCCTCACATTGGGTGCATAACCATAAAAGATATTACTCATATAAATAGAACAACCATTATTCTTTGATTTAAATGAGTAACCGTCTCACAATAAACAAGATCCAGATATAATGTTCATGCTTAACCCAGGCACTAAATAACAATTATTCAGGTTCATCACTAATCCTGATGGTAATTGAAGAGAGAGCGTGCCGATGGCGATCACATCAACCTTGGAACCATTTCCCACGCGCATCGTCACTTCGTCCTTCGCCAGCCTTCGTCTATTCCATAGTTCCTGTTTTGAGTTGTAAATGTGAGCAACCGAACCGGTATCAAATACCGAGGCACTATAACGAGAGCTAGTAAGGTAAACATCAATAACATATATATCATATATACCTTGTTTGTTGTTGGCCACCTTCTTGTCAGCCAAATACTTGGGGCAATTCCGCTTCCAGTGACCAGTTCCCTTGCAATGAAAGCACTCAGTTTCTCACTTGGGTCCAGCCTTGGGTTTCTTCACGGGAGGAGCAACTGCTTTGCCACCCTTCTTGGAGTTACCCTTCTTGCCCTTTCCATTCTTCTTGAAACTAGTGGTTTTATTGACCATCAACACTTGATGTTCTTTCTGGATTTCAGACTCAGCGACTTTCAGCATCGCAAACAGCTCGGCGACTGACTTGTTCATCTTGTGCATGTTATAGTTCATCACAAAGCTCTTAATGCTAGGTGGAAGTGATTGAAGAACTCTGTCACTGATCGCCTCTAGCGGAAGGGGCATCCCTAACTCCGCCAGACGAGTCGAATACCCAGACATTCTGAGTATATGTTCACTGATAGACCCGTTCTCCTCCATTTTCCAAGCATAGAACTTATCAGAGGTCTCATACCTCTCGATCCGGGCATTCTTATTAAATATAAACTCCAACTCCTGTAACATCTCATATGCTCCATGACATTCAAAACGTCTTTGAAGTCCCGGTTCTAAGCCATACAATATTGCACACTGAACTATTGAGTAATCTCCAGAGCGTGCCTCCCAGGCGTTCTTAACATCTTCGGATGACATGTCAGTGGGTTGGTCACCAAGCGGTGTATCAAGGACATATGACTTATGGGAAGCCATTTGGATAATCCTCAGATTACGGGCCTAGTCCACAAAGTTACTTACATCATCTTTCAACTTAGCTTTCTCTGGGAACGCATTAAAATTCAGGGGTGCTACTGTGCAAGCCATTGATCTACAACATAAATAAGCAAAGGTTACTAAGACTATTGTTCAAGATAATGAGTTTAGTTAATCAAATTACTAAAGCTCCCACTCAAATTGACATCCCTCAGGCCATCTGAGTGATACATGATCCAAATTCACCAACTCAAGTTCGATCATCACATGAGTTGAGGTGGTTTCAATGGTGAACATCATCATGTTGATCATATCTACTATATGACTCATGTTCGACCTTTCGGTCTCTTGTGTTCCGAGGCCATGTCTGTACATGCTAGGCTCATCAAGTTTAACCCGAGTGTTCTGCACGTGCAACACTGGCTTGCACCCATTGTATGTGAACGTAGAGTATATCACACCTGATCATCACGTGGTGTCTCGACACGGCAAACTTTCACAACGGTGCACACTCGGGGAGAACACAATTTTACCTTGAAATTTAAGTGAGGGATCACCTTATAATGCTACCGTCGTCCTAACCAAAACAAGGTGCATAAAAGTATTAACATCACATGCAAATCATAAGTGACATGATATGGCCATGAACTTGTGCTTTTGATCTCCATCTTGGAAGCACTGGCATGATCTCCATCGTCACCGGCACAACACCATGATATCCATCATCATGATCTCCATCATTGTGTCGCCATCGGGGTTGTCGCGCCCACCATGTTCATACTACTATAGCTATCGTTTAGCAATAAAGTAACGCATTACATAGCGCTTAATGATTGACATGCAAGTCATATAATAATTAAAGACAACCCTATGGCTCCTGCCGGCTGCCGTACTCATCGACATGCAAGTCATGATATTCTATAAAACACAGGATCATCTCATACATCACATATATCTCATCATGTAATTGGCCATATCACATCACAACATACCCTACAAAAACAAGTTAGACGTCCTCTAATTGTTGTTGCAAGTTTTACGTGGCTCCTACGAGTATCTAGCAAGAAAAATTCTCACCTACGCAAAACCACAATGGTGATACATAAATTGCTTTTCAACCTTCTCAAGTACCACCTTTGTCAAATCCGATCCAACTAAAGTAGGAGAAACAGACACCCGCCAGCCATCTTTGTGCAACGAAGTTACACGTCAGTCGATGGAACCGGTCTCTCATAAGTAGACGAGTAAGGTTGGTCCGGGCCGCTTCATCCCACAATACCGCTAAACCAAAACACGACCGGGGGAGGAAGCAATCTAAGCATCAACGCCCACAAACTCTTTGTGTTCTACTCGAGATCTCATCTACACATAGACCTAGCTCATGATGCCACTTTTGGGGAACGTTGCATGGGAAACAAGAAATTTCCTACGCTTCACCAAGATCAATCTAGGAGATGAGAATCTACGAGAGGGGAGAGTGGATCTACATACCCTTGTAGATCTCTAAGCGGGAAGTGTTAAGAAACGCGGTTGATGTAGTCCAACGTCTTCACGATCCAAATCGCCGAGCGTCCCGCGATCCAATCACGATCCGTCCCGATCTAGCGTCGAACGGACGACACCTCCACGTTCAGCACACGTATGGCTTGATGATAATATCTGCCTTCTTGATCCAGCAAGAGGGAGCGGAGAGGTAGACGAGTTCTCCAGCAGCGGGACGGTGTTGCGGCGATGGTCGTGGAGTTATTCCAGCAGGGCTTCGCCTAAGCACCACTGAAAACCGATCTAGAGTTGAATCTAGAGGAGAGGTAGCACGTGGCTGTTTTTCTGTGTCCAAAAAACCCCTCAAACCTCTAGTATATATAGGAGGAGGGGAGGAGGAGCCTTGGCCCCCGAGGGTCCAGCCCCTAGCTTCGGCCGAAGTGGGAGGGAGGAGTCCTCCTCCTCCACTCCTAGTAGGATTAGGACTCCTTCCTTATTTCCCACTTTTGACTTCTTTCCACCTTGGGTTTGCTTCCCTAGCCACATGGGCTTCCTATGGGCCTTTAGCCAGCCCACTAAGGGCTGGTATTCCTTCTCCCACAGCCCATGTAGACTCTTGGGTCGAAATACCCCTCCCGATGGTCCCCGGTACCCTCCCGGCACTCCCGGTACACTACCGACGAGCCCAAAACTTTTCCGGTGACCAAAACAGGACTTCCTATATATCAATCTTTACCTCCGAACCATTGCAGAGCTCCACGTGACATCCAGGATCTCATCTGGGACTCCGAACAACCTTCGGTCACCACCATACATAACTCTATACTACCGAAATGTCACCAAACCTTAAGTGTGCAGACCCTGCGGGTTCGAGAACTATGTAGACATGACTGACACACCTCTATGGTCAATAACCTATAGCAAGACCTAGATGCTCATATTGATACCTACATATTCTACGAAGATCTTTATCGGTCGAACCTCTATGTCAATGATTCAGTTAATCCCGTATGATGTTCCCTTTGTTCTTCGGTATGTTACTTGCCCGAGTTTCGATCGTTGGTATCTCCATAACTATTTCAACCTCGTTACCGCAAGTCTCTTTACTCGTTTCCGTAATACAAGATCCCATGGATAACACTTAGTCACATTGCTTGCAAGGCTTATTATGATGTTGTATTACCGAGTGGGCCCTGAGATACCTCTCCGTCACACGGAGTAACAAATCCCAGTGTTGATCCATGCCAACCCAACAGACACCCTCGGAGATACCTGTAGAGCATCTTTATAGTCACCCTATTCTGTCGCAACGTTTGATACACACAAGTCACTCCTCCGGTGTCCGTGAGTTGCATGATCTCATGGTCATAGGAACATATACTTGACATGCAGAAAACTATAGCAATAAACTGACACGATCATATGCTACATTTATAGTTTGGGTGTTGTCCATCCCATCATTCTCCTAATGATGTGATACCTTTATCAAATGACATCTCATGTCAATGTCTAGGAAACCTTGACCATCTTTGATCAACAAGCTAGTTTACTAGAGGCACACTAGGGACAAAGTGTTGTCTATATATCCACACATGCAATGTGTTTGCAATCAATACAATTATAGCATGGATAATAAAGAATTATCATGAACAAGGAAATATAATAATAAACACTTTATTTATTGCCTCTAGGGCATATTTCCAACAGGAAAGTCTAATGAGGACAAGGCTATAAGACAGCGGGTTCCCGTATGGATGCATATCGATGCAGCCGGCTACGGTGTCGAGCTCGTCGACAGTGACAACTTGTCGCGGGCTATGTCACATGTTAAGTGGCCCTACCCCGACACCTCGGGTTCAACACACGTCGACCTCATGCAAGGCCCAGGCGCTGATCCACTCTGCTTCGCTCTTAAGAATTTGCCTTCCTTCATCTCCATGGAGCCTGTTTTGTCATTTCTGAAGGACACGTTCTATGGCATTGGCTCGGCATCATCAGCTGTCAAGTCAGACCTCATCGACGACGCCGACGCCGACAACGACACCCTATCCGTCTCTTCCAAGGGGAAAGAGCCCATCCATGATATCAGGGAGGGCACCCTACATCCCTGCTCTTCCAATGATAAGGAACTCATCTGTGACAACAGGGAGCACACCCATAATCGGTGCTATTCTAATGGGAATGAGCCCATATTTGACAGGTGAGGAAACCCATCTCATGTTAAATTACTTCGCTCATGCTAAATGTATGGACTTTGCAGTTGAATTTCATCAATACCTGTTTCAAGAGCCATATATGGTTCCTATTAAACCTGGTGCAGTTAACACGTTCATTGTTTATTTCAGTTCTTTTGCATGTGATGTTCACTTATACAAATTCATGTTTAAGCATCGGCTATGTTCTATGCAATTTCAACAGTACAGTTCGAATGACTGTTTTTGGTTGCTACCAAGCCTGTTGTAGTTAGCATATGCCTTGTTTAACTGTTTTCCTAGCTCGGTTGTTTGTACTGGCCATATGTCCTAGCTCAATTACTATATAGTATGCCTTGTTTATTTCAATTATTCATGTTGTGAAGTTCTATATCTGCAAGTATGTACTTTCTAGTTTAATTTGATCATACCAGTTTCAACGGCCATATGTGGTTCTTGTTAAGCCTGGTGTAGTTAACACGCCCACTGTTTATTTCTATTTTTTTCACATTGTGATGTTCAGTTATACAATTTGATGTGTAAACACGAGCTACATTCTATCCAATTTCAACAGTACCACTATGAATGACTATATTTGGTTGTTGTTAAGCTTGTTGTAGTGAGCACAAGCCTTTTGATTTTTATGTAACTATAACTAGAGTGCTTAAACGTGCACAATACAAGTTTGAATGACTATATTGTGTTGTTGTTAAATGCTAAGCCTATTGCAGTTAACACGCATCTCCACTTATTATTATCTTAGCTAGCGTGCTTAAACCTGCACACTGAAGCTATCATTTTGTGATCATGTTGTTTACCATGCATATATTTGGTTGATGTTTAGCCTGTTAGTACTTAACATGCCTTTTGGTGTACTTACCCAAGACAATATCAGGAACATCTGTTGTTTTTCATCGAGGTTAGTTTCATCACATGGCTTTTATATATACTCCATACGCCCCAAAGTATAAGATGTTAATACATCAAATATGTGAGTATTTTGGATGTAATAAGATCTTATATACCGGGACAGGGAATACTGTACTATGTCATTGTGCAATTTGTGTTTACCTTCTAATGCTAACTTGTTGCTTGTAGGTACATATGTCACTGGTAAAGATCCACGTGTTGACCCTTTTTGCGTATGGGGCAATGGTATATTCATGAACCAGCATCAAGTGAGGAAACTTATAAAGGTTGTTAATAAAATGGGACAAAATATGGAAATTAAACTATTTCTTTACACCTTATCCAAGATAACAGTGAACTCCAGGATGGTAACTATGAACTCTGTACCCTTCTTTTTACTGTCCATAATGAGTTGTTAGCTTACAAATTTACAATGTCTGAATCTATTTTGTTTGTAGTGGTTCTCAAAGCAATTTACTTAGGATTACCTCTCAAACTATATGATTGGTGGACGTGCAAACGTTAAAGTATATCTACCAGGCCACGATGACTACCTAGGTGTCTGCATAAACGCAAAGAAGGATAGACGGTCCGCCATCACATGGGCTGGCCTAGAGTCGTCCGTGCATGCTGCATGGAGGAGGACACAATATGGGCATTCTGCTTCACCTTGTACAACTACCATAGTGTCTTTCGTCTCTTCCTTTACCATATTTAATACAAGTATGCAACTATGATTCATCATTATTTATCTGGTCCTAATGTAATTATTATTTCTTGATGCAATTCTTGAACATATGTACCTATGAATGGAATAATGTATTAGTTGTTGAACCTATATCTATATAAGATGGATATGAAAAAGCTATAGCCTACTATTAAATTCAAATCATATAGAATTTTAAATTGTGGTGAATATAATAGCTGAAAAATAAGCTCTGTAGGTCAGTACACCGCACACAGTTTGTAAAGCAGAATGTGTGTGGTATACCTCATGATTCGACACGTTTTAGAGAGAGAAACCGTGTGCGACAATGCACACAATTGCCGTCAGCAAACAGTGTGCGATGTTAGACAATATCAGAAATGGTTAAGCAAACCTAAATATTTTGTGACAGTCTCCTTATCATACACAATTTATAATGTTTAACAGTTTGTTATGTCATATGAATCCGACACGAGTATGACAGTTGGAGTGTTTCCGAATCTTCGTATATTGCAACCGACACTTTAGGACAAAATGTGCGTGATTGTCTCCTTATCATACACGCTTTATAATTATGAAATGTTTGTGATTCGGCACACATTGTAAACGGTGCACTGCACAATTGGGCATGCGATGTTAGTGTGATCTCACACTAGTTGCGAGGATGGGATATATGGGAAGGATTCCATATCTCAAACGGTTGATAGATGACTCTTGTTTGTGATAGATACGGAAATCCCATACGCTTTGTTTTGCTAAATGTTTTTGTTCGTTAGCCACCATCGCTAACGATTTTGCCGTGTCATGTGGGATGGACCCCCCTATCGCCCACACATGCAAGGCGACTTTTTAAAACTAAGTCATAGAAAGGGGTTAAAACCTGTTTGTATAGCACATCGCTGCACTAGTGTCTTGATCTGAGCACATGACTAGGTGGTTCTCTCTCAGAAAATGGATGCGGCAAGTCTTGGCTTGTTCTGAGTGCTCTCTCTACGAGAGGGAGGTGGAGGGGTATATATAAGAATCTTCAAAAATCCAGCCGTTATAACATTATTGCCCAACTTGGTGAAACCGAAGCAAAAACTCGGTTGCACCGAGTAGTGCAAAATGTGGCAACTTTTGGCATTTCGGTGAGAACAATATATAAATCTGGGTGAGTACGATTTTGGCTGGCCTAGGCAGTTACACATACTCGGTGGCACTGAATTTAGGCTTTGGGTTTAGGACAAAATATATTTGTGGGAGAATTCATGAGGGTTTTTGGTGGCTAACTCTAAGCACTTTAGCAACTTGATCATCATAGATACCTAATCTCCTTTTAATAGTATTGGCTTTCCTATGGACTCAAATGTGATTTCTCACAAAATGCAAAAGGTAGAGTCTTCAAGTTTGAAGCTTGAAGGTTGGCCAATCCTATTCTTCTCCTTCATTGGGGCTTCTCCTGGCATTTCCAGCCAACAATCTTTTGGACCAAATCTGAAACACTAGGTAGAACCACTAGTCCAAGAGATAATGTATGTTGTCATGAATTATCAAAACCACCAAGGGAGCATGTGTGCTTTCAACAACATTCAAGACAAAGTCCAAGTCCCAAGTTGCTACAGAGAAGACAACCCGGCACTTGGGGTTTGCGATGGCTGAAGTTTTATAAGTATAAGACAATTACAAGTCCAAGATTGATGCAGGCAAGATAACCCGACACTCGAGGGCTTCACCGTCAAGATGTTATTTTTATGCAAAGCACCAAGTCATCATGAGCTGATAAACTCAGAGCTTAGGGGCTACAAGTAATATGGAGATAAAATATAGAAGAACACCTTCAAGCTGTCAATTTTGAGAGAGTCGGGTTTCATTTTCATGGTGGAGGTTTTCATAGTTCATTTCTTCCAAGTTATTCATAGAAGGTCTATAAGCATTCAAAGTCGTCTCGGCATGAGACGAGTTATTGTTCCCAAGTATTTTCATTAAGCTCAAGTAATGAAAGTCGGCTCAACATCAGATGGATTTTTATTCCAAATATTTTTTAATCCAAAACACAAGAAACCGACTCAATGTCAGATGGGTAATTATTCCCAATATTTTCCTATGAGGAACCAAGATCAACAAGTTGATTCTGAAGCCGACATGCTGATATGACAAACAATCCCGTACTTTTCACGAGTCAGTCCCTTAATGTATGAATTATTATTTTATTTCAAGAGCTTACTGTGAATGCACGCCAATCATGTATTCAAGCTAACCTAGGGGTTAAAGTCGAGGGAGTTACCCATGGCTAGACCCAACTTTGAGGATAAGTCAACTGTGGAGTTAAGCCATTTCTGGAGTTAAATCATCTCTGGAGTTAAATCATCTCTGGAGTTAAGTCATTTCTGGACACAAGTCATCTTTGGAGTTGAGTCATTTCTGGAGTTAAGTCGGCCGGTTACAATCATGACCCAACTATTATGTTGACCCGTCATGTTGCAAGACAAGTGTTTTAACTCTAAAGATAAGCTAGCTCTGGAGATAAGAGGGTGCTTTGATAAGCTGTCTCACAGAGCTAAGAAGGATCACTGAGCTAAGCAGGCTCATGGAGATGAGCCGGATCACGAATGAGCCGGCTCACAGATAAGATGGCTCACAAAGCTAAGGAGGCTCACGGAGATGAGTTGGCTCATGTATAAGCCGGCTCATGGAGCCAAGCGGTCTCACGGAGATGAGCCGACTGACAAATAAGTCGATTCATGGATGAGCTGGCTCATAGAGATAAGCACGCTCTGGAGATAAGCCAGCTCATGATATGAGCCGGCTCATGGAGATGACCTGACTCTGGAGATAAGGCGGCTCTGGAGACAAGACCCACCTTGAGGATGAGTCCCGTCCTGGAGAGACAAGTTGTGGTTTCCAGGAGTCCAAATACAAGACAAAGAACCCCAACTTGGAAGACATGGAGGACCTAGATGACTTAGAGTAGGACTCCGACTACGGGTATAACCCGAAATCTCTTATAACCCTAGGGACTCATCTATTATATGAAGGGAGTCCTTGGGTCATTAGAAAAAAGTTTTTAGATAGACAAGTCTGTAGACAGATGTTTTGAGGGCTCTCGACACAAATGTTTTGATAGGTCTCAAGACAAACATAGCGAAATTGCACCCTAGTAATCATGACCACCACAATCAATAGCAATCAAGCAGGATGTAGGCTTTTACCTCGACCGTGAGGGGACAAACCTGGGTAAAACTCGCATCTCTCGATTCCGATCAACCCCATCCAAGCTTCCACCTAGCAGCAATGGCCTCAAAACTAAGTCCATTTACAAGGGCATCTGTCGTGAAAAACCCATGACATATGGCGATTTGCCAGTCAAGAACATTCACTCGGCGAAGAAATTAGCATTGTTGAATTTAATTTTCCTAGTCCCTTTGAATGGTAGTGAGGGCTTTGGTTGAAGATTTTTAGTTTGTCCCCTCACTTTTGTCAAGGCATCAGACTTAGCCATTTCTTCTATAGTTGCAGTGGGCACAATACTCTCAGACTGAGGAATTTGAGCACAGGTTCTTCATCTATATTCTGGGTCACACTTTCATTAGCTGATGCAGCTGGAATATCTTCTGGGATAGACTTGAGGGGAGTGGGATGTCCTTCAGAGCCCGTCAATAATTCTTTAGTCTGAGAAGGAGACTGAGGAATTCGTGTGAGAGGAGTGGTCATTCGTAAATTTGGGTGTGCTACTTTCCAATATTCATCATTGATTAATGGAGTTGTTGACCCAATGTCCACATCCTCATCAATTTCTTCAACACCATCATATTCAGCAGTAAACTGAGGTTCGGGCAATGATACAAAATGAGGTGAAGCATTCGCTTCGACCTCAATGTCTTCATCCAGCTACTCCGAGGAAGTAGCAGAGTGGGTTTATTCACCTTCATCATTTGGCAAGACATAGTCTTCACCAAATGGAACTATCTCAAAAGAGGGCACAACCGATATTGGGGTTGCATCAATAGGTTCATTGGATGAACTAGGCATAGTCCTCGATTTCTTTGGAGCCGAGGATTCTGAAGGTTCTGATGCCTTTCTTTTCTTGGCTTCCTCTTTTTTTGTAGTTTTCGTTTTTCTTCACTACTCGAGGACAAGCACGGATTAAGTTTGGGGATGATGATACGTCTCCAACGTATTTACAATTTTTGATTGTTCCATGCTATAATATTATCATTCTAGGATACTTTTTGGGCATTTATCTGCTGATTCATATAATTTTTTAGCACTAACCTATTAACCCGATCCCCAGTGCCAGTTGCTGTTTTCTGCAATGTTTTTGGCTTTTCGAGTTTACAGTACCAAACGAAGTCCAATTTCCACGTAACTTTTTGATGATTTTTTGTGGACCAAAAGAAGACCTGGAAGCTTCGGAAGGAGGCCGAGGGACACACGGGGCCCCACAAGCCAATAGGGCGTTCCTAGGGGGTGGCCGCACCTTGTTGCCTTGTGGCTGCCCCTTTCATCTCTCAATGCTCTTATCTGTTCTATAAATTCTAATATATTGGAAAAACCTAGGGAGCCTCCCAAAACACATTTTCTGTCATCGCAAGTCTCCATACCGCCTTGTACCCATATGGAGCCCTGTTCCGGTGCCCTCCCGGAGGGGCGATCGATAATGGAGGGCCTCTACATCAACCTTGATGCTCCCATGGTGATGTGTGAGTAGTCTACCACAGACCTATGGGTCAGTTGTTAGTACATGTCTCTCTCTCTCTTTTTCTCTCTCTCTTGATCTTCAATACAAAGGTCGTCGCATCTTCGCGATGATCTATTCGATGTAATCACTTTTTGCGGTGCGTTTGTTGGGATTCGATGAATTGTGGGTTTATGTTCAGATTGTTCATGAAATAAAATTGAGTTCCTTGATTTTCCTTCTTTACATATGCATGGTTTTATGATAGCTTTGTAATTCTTTCCGATCTATATATTTGAAATAGTTTGGCTAACTAAATTGATATTTCTCCAGTGGGAGAGGTGCATTGTAGTGGGTTCAATCTGGTGGTGCTCTATATTCTAGTGACAGAAAGAGACAAGACACATATTTTTATTGTTGCCAGTAAGGATAAAACGATGGGGGTTCAGTCATATTAATTGAATTTACTCCGTCTACATCATGTCGTTGTTCCCCAAGCATTACTCTCTTTTACTTAATACTCTAGATGCATGCTGGATAGCGGTCGATGGGTGGAGTAATAGTAGTAGATGCAGGCAAGAGGCGTTCTGATTGCTTACGAACTTGATGCCTATATGTAACTATCATTGTCATGAATAAATATTGCATAACTATGCACTTTACTATCAATTGCCCAACTGTAAATTCTTTGCCCATCGTATGCCTACTACATGAGAGATGCCACTAGGGAAAACTATGCCCCCCGGGTCTATCCAGTTATATATTTACAAAAGCTTTCGTTACCTTACTGCCATTATTTACTTTTTATTTATTTTGCAATTTATATTTATCAACTATCATCTTCACACTTCATTTGCTTGCATGTAACGAGTCCAAGGGGATTGATAACCTTCTTGCCCGTGTTGGGTGCAAATGTTTGCTTCTTTGTGTGCAGTCGTTAAAGACGGGGGTTGCGTATTACTCCTATTGGTTCGATAACCTTGGTTCTTAATGAGAGAGATACGTATCTATATTGTGCTGCATCACCCGCTCCTCTTCGTGCAAAACCCAACGCGGATCACAAGTATCAGAACCATCTACTTTTTTCATGTATTACACACGCACACGGGTTTTGAAACATTTGTGGTATTGCCGCCAATCACACACACATATATGTTATGGAAACATGTGTGTTATTGCACACAATCCCACATGCATATAATGTGCGATCGTGTGTTGTAATGCCGATAATCGCACACGTTATTCTACAAACAACTGTGTGTAATATATTATTCCATCGCACACGGTTTGTTCTTTCTAACCATGTGTACCGCGATTTATTGCCTAGTAGTTACTAATTTTTCGTTAATTTATTATTCAATTTGAATTATGAAAGTTGGACTTCAAATATTTCATATCCATCAATAAATACCCTATTTACAATGGTTCAATAGTCAATGCATAAATCAAAAGCTCAATACAATATGTTTGATAGTTACATATTATGACAAAATATTAAATATGATGAACCATAATATATAGTATTAGAGGCAGTAAAGGTGAAGAGAGAATTGTAAATCCTTTTGGCGGTCGATGGTGTTGAAGGAGCGGAATGCCCATAATGTTCCCTCCTCCATGACAAAGGCGCGCATAACTTTTGTCCAATCCCTTTGGATGATCTCCCATCCATCCTTCACCGTCTTCAGGAAGACTTCTAGACCATTATCATGGTACTATGAATTTATGTACTTTAACCTTCATTGCCACCACTCCGGTCATGTAGTTTGCAAGGTAATCATGAGTGAATTTCATAGGAAACCACTGAAAAAAGAGACAACTTTCATATACATGTCCAAAAGCATCTCTAGCCGACCCCTTAAAAGTGGACAAACCTGTAAAACTCGGCGTTTTCAGTTCCGCGTTCTAAAAAAAGACCCCGAATAGAGCCCGTAAAAGTGGTCAAACCCGTAAAAAAATCCAGGCCCCTGAGAATCCAACCCCATGACCCCTTTATTTAAAGATTTGAAGGTAAAACTGAGGGTGCGTTGTAAATCGATCAATGCTACACGACAAGGAAATTCTGTCATGCGCACAGGGGCTCTGGTGACATTCTGCCATGAAACTCGCTAGAATCTCGTCGAAAACTCGGTGCTTACAACAGTTGCGCCGCCAGCTTGTGGAGGAACTTAAAGCAGTTGCGCCGCCATGGAGCTAGCTAGCTATCTCCTGGATCGATTCGAGAGCTAGCTAGCTAGCTTCTTGTGTCTCCATATTTGTCTAGCTAGCTTCCGGAGGCTCCATATTTGGCTGGTTGGCTAGCTAGCTAGCTTCCAGGGGCTTCATATTTGGCCGCTTCATGCGCTGTCCGTCGGCTTTGTAGGAACGAGCTAGCTTAGCTTGCACACGGATGAGAGGAACAAGAATACACGGGGAAAAATATAAGTGAATATTCAGTTTTACAGTTTATGTTTGAGGGGTCTATTCGGCTGCATCTCAAACTGACCCATGCAACGCGTTTTCCATGAATCAAAAAACGCATTTTTAGTTCCGCGGTTTAAGGCGTCTGCTAGAGATGCTCTGATAGAGTAACTTATCATGGATAGGAAAAGAAGGCAGCATATTACTTACCATCCTAAAATTCACTCATGTATCTTGGATAAAGTGTAAATAAAGAGATTAATTACAATTACCCGTCTCTTCCGACTAACATTTTTTCTTAGTTTTCTTACTTGATGCTTGTTCATGGATATTTGCCCCATATGCAAAGGGGGTCTAAGCATGAATCATTACCGTTGACATGTGTACCTACAAACAACAAGTAAATGTTAGCAGTTAAACTACAATTGTGCAAATGATGTAAATTGCTATAATTCATTAGAATGTGACTAATCTCGATGGTAAACGACAACATTGTGCATTGTGGCCCTAGGTATGTACATAGAAAGGCATGTTCACTACAACATGGTTAATATCCATCACAAATAGAAAATGTTAATTCAATGACAACATCCTTGATGATATGTTAATTGCAAAGAGTAGCACGGTAGTAAAAGGACAAAGCAAAAAATGGATAAGTGTTCACTACAACAGGCTTAACAACAACAACCCAGCATAGTTATTGTAAGTTTGTAACTGGTATTGATGAAATTAAACTGGACAGTTCATACTTGAACATCATAGTGTGTATTAGTAAAATAAACATGGCACTTGTTAACTTCAGACAACCGAATATAGCTATTGAAACTGGTACTAGCAAATATTGACATAGTTAAACATCACAAGTCAGGTGTTGTTAGGCAGAGAATGGCCCAGTTGTCCATAAGAAGGTAGGGAAAATAGTTAAGATGGGTTAGACATGTTTACTACTACAGGCTAAACACATCAACCGTACAAAACATAGCCTTGCAACTGGTATTAGTAAAATTGAATTGTACAATTCATACTTGGTAAATCCAAAGGGGTAGTTGTTGGGGCACTTCATCTGGGCCAGAGCCCACCCAAAGTCGGCAACGAGGAGTTCCTGTGGGTCGAAGCGTGGATCGGTACTGCTAACATATACCTACAAGCAACAAATAAATATTAGAAGCTAAACTGCAATTGCTCAAATGATGTAAAATACTATTAAGACATTGGGATACGACTAACCTCGATGGTAAACAACAACATCACGCACAGTGGCCCTGCATAAGTACATTGGAAGGCATGTTAACTACAACAGCATTAACATCCATCAAAATTAGCAAATGATAATTAAGTGGCAACATCTTTAGTGATATATTCATTGGGAAGAGTAGCACAGTAGCAAAGGGACAGAGTAAAAAATGGATATAATCGTTCACTACAACAGGCTTAACAACAACCTAACATAGGCATTGTAAGTTTCTAACTGGTATTGGTGAAGTTGAACTGAACAGTTCATACATGAACACCACATTATGCGTTACTGAAATAAACAAGGGACATATTTGATGTCCTACGAGGGCACAAGGCTATTGCATTTCGTGGTAAGTAAGTGTCCAATCCCACAGGAAGCAAATATGAAGACACTACCAACCCTTCAACTACATTGTCTGCGTAGCACATTCACACTCAAACCGCAGTTTGAAAATAGTCTATTCTATCGATTGCTAGAAAAGAGAGAATTAAAGGGTTTTAGTAAACTACGAGTTAGAATGCGGAAATAAACTAAGTTAGGATAGAAAGTAAAAAATGGATTTTGTAACTGTAGGATTGAATAGAGAGAAAGATGGTGTCCAGGCTTCGGTCTCACTAGAATTAGGGAGACAACTCGTAGTCAAATACTAGTACAAGTATACGTGCATGTGATAACAAGATCACATGAAAGGACGTCTTCAAACATTACGTGCGACACGAGTAAATACTATGTCCGGGCTGTAGATGTTCTGAAGTTGGCTGACAAATCATGCACGGTGATTAGATTTTTTTCCAAAACTGGCATGTTTTTATAGAAATTTCGTAAACTAGCAGTGCTAACACATTTTTTGCAAAACTGGCACCCTGTCGGTCGTTTCTTGGCCGAAAAGGGAGTCTTCGGTCATCCATTGACCGAAGAGGGACTCTTCGGTCAGATGTTGGCAGAAGAGGGACTCTTTGGTCAGCAGATGGCTGAAGAGTCCTTTTTTGTTTTTCCTTGACCGAAGAGGGACTCTTTTCCTATTAGTGCATTCTTTTAATTGCAGGAAGCGATATTTCCATTCAAGTAACGAAAAGGTTGCTAACCCACTCCAGAACTCTAGACTTGTTTTGCTTAGAACAGAAATTTTCTCAAAAGAAATGTCGTAGACACAAATGTAGAAGGGTGTTGGCATTTACAGCTTAAACGTTCCACATTTTTTTGCAGGCTGCATATGTATTTTCCTTTCTTGAACTGTATCCTTTTACGTAACGTTGCATTGTCTGATCACCAATACAGTTGCTTCAAGATTGAAACCATCTCGTCTATGGAACCATATCATCGTGTGTATCTAGGATTTCTGTAATGTGTACATCTGTAATTTTGTTTATTTATGCATTGGCTTCGCCCTTTGTTGATTCATGCAGCCATCCTGATTGATAGAATGTCAGCACAAGCATCCATTCCCAGTGGTTCCAAGAGTGTGCAAGGCAACAACAATGTGTTGACAGGCTCAACAGCCTGTCCGACAATCTGCTCCACCACGTGATGTCTTTCCTGCTGATGCCAGAGATCGTGCGCAAAAGTCTTCTATCGCCAAGGTGGCGCAATCTCTCAAGCTCCGCACCATTTATCCACATCAACAAGAAATACTTTGTGGTTGTCGTCGCCGGATTAGCGAGAGAGAGAACTAGCGAGAGAGATGAACATGGGAGAGACGGGTAGTTTTTGGTGCTGCCGTAACTGCGCAGCGTTTTCAGTTTTTCCTTAATCTCTTTTATTTGTTACAAAGGAAAGCTATCTGACTACCCCGGCCAGCATGCTATGATCCGTATTGACCACGCCATCCCACGATCTCCAAAATCACACGTGCGCCACGCTGACCGGGTGAAGGAAACAGAAATACAAAGAGAGAAAGAGCGATCGTGCCTACTGCACGTCCCCAGCCTACATGCATGGTGCGTGTTATTTTAAAACAGAAAACTACACTAGCTTAATGACGTGAGCTTAGCATGTCTAACATTTCTCCCTCCTAAGCTCGACGTCCTTTGCTGATCTCCTTGACATCAAGCTTCTGCCGCAGCTCGACAAACTTCACACGGCCAAGTGCCTTCGTCAGTGCATCCGCAATCTGGATTCTTTGCAAGTGCTATCGCTGACGGATCAAATGCACTGGCCTCTTCCCCCTTCATTTCTGCAAGTAACCGACTTAGCCAAAGCCCTTGCCAAGTTGCAGACGTCGCAGCCACGTATTCTGCCTCACAAGAGCAGATAGCGACGATCTTTTGCTTCTGAGAGGCCCACGAAATAGGGTTGGCAACAAGGAAGAAAACCTGGCCGGAGGTGTTCTTGCGATCTCCAACGTTGTCGGCGTGGTCACTATCACTGTCCCAACCAGCTCACTTTTTCTAGAACCACGCCGATAGCAATAGCCATAGCTCAAGGTGCTACGTACATACCTTAGTATTTGCTTCACGGCCATCTAGTGTGTGGCAGTAGGTCTCTCCATGTATCTGCTCACTATGCCAACCGCATGCGTGATGTCCGGTCTTGTGTGTACCAGGTATCTCAAACTTCCAATCACGCTGCGGTACAAGGAGGGATCCACCAGCTTTGCCTCATCATCTTTTTTGAGTTTCAGCCGACACTCCATGGGCGTTTGACACCCATTGCATCCTGTCATACCTGCGGTTTCAAGTATTTTCTCTGCATAGCTCCTTTGACACAGTGAAATTGAGTCATTGGACTGAGTTACCTCGATGCCTAGGTAGTAGCTTAGGAAACCGAGGTCACTCATTTTGAAGAGCTCTTGTGTTTGATCTTTGAACTCGTTGATGAATGCTTTGTCTGTGCCGGTGATGATGAGGTCATCCACATACACACCCACCAGTAGGAATGAGTGAAGGATCACTAGAAGAGTGTCTAGAGGGGGGTCAATAGATTACTAGCATTAATTTAAAACCTAACCTTTTCCCAAGTTAATTGGTTGGCATATTTTAACAGTTTTTAGGATAGCTAGCTAGTCTAATAGCCCTACACATGCATGTCAACAGATATAGCAGCGGAAAGTAAAGACATTGCATATGAAGTAAAGAGTTGAGATAGGTAGATCAAACGCAGTTGGAGACGCAAGGATTTTTCCCATGGTTCTGATAGGTGGTGCTATCGTAAATCCACGTTTATGGAGTCTTGAACCCACGGAGGGTAACAGTCGCGAGAGTCTACGGAGGGCTCCACCCAAAAGGGTCCACGAAGTAGCAACCTTGACTATTCCATACGGCTTCCGTCCACGAAGGACTAGCCTCACTATGGGGTAGATCTTCACGAAGTAGGTGATCTCCTTGCCCTTACAAACTTCTTGGTTCACTCCACAACATGAAGTAGGAGGCTCCCAAGCGACACCTAACCAATATAGGAGGCACCACCCTCCAATAGGCTCGGCAATGACGATGAACTCCTTGCTCTTGTGCTTCAAGATGATAGACTTCTCAGCACACAATCTCTCTCTCACGGGTTTGGCTTGGTAGAAGAGATGGGATTGATGGAAAGCAACTTGGGGAGGCTAGAAATCAAGATCCATATGATTGGAGTGGAAGATCTTGACCTCAACACAAGGATGGGCGGTTCTCTCTCAGAAAATCTAATAGGATAGGTATGGAATAGTTCTGAGTGCTTCTCTCTCGAGTAGGTGGTGGTGAAGGGGTATATATAGGCATCCCCAAAAATCCAACCATTACACACAAAATGACCAACTCGGTGACACCGATGTGTGAATCTCGGTGGTACTGAAGTGACCAAAAGGTAGCAACTTTTGAATCTCGGTGAGACCGATATAGGAAACTCGGTTGCACCGATAAGGTGACCAACGGTCAGATTTCCAATCTCGGTGACGTCGATCCAACATTCTCGGTGAGACCAAAAATGTGAATTTGCGTAACAGAAATTTGGCAACCTAAACTCGGTGGCACCGATATGGAATCGGTTGCACTGAAGTGGCTAGGGTTTGGCAGAATCTGTCTAGGTTCTAGAATCGGTGGCCCCGAAGTGGGATAGTTGGTTGCACCGATTTTGAGTGTTGGGTATAGAACAGACTTTGGTGGGAGAGTTTGTCGATGTTTTGGCGACTATCACTTGTGCACGTTTGAGCATATTGTTCACCAACAAAACCTTACCACCTTTTAATAGTATTGGCTTTCCTATGACTCAAAGTGATTTCTCACAAATATAAAATGTAGAGTCCTCTTGCTTGAAGCTTGGCCAACCTATTTCCTTGAATCTTGGGGTTTGTCCACAATCTCCTTTTGCCAATCCTCTATGTAGACTGTATCTGAAATACGCTAGATGAAAATATCAGTCCAAGAGACACTGTATGTTGTCATGAATTATCAAAACCACCAAGGGAGCATGTTGTGCTTTCAATCTCCCCTTTTTTGGTAATTGATGACAGCATACAATCAAAGCTTCAAATAAATATGTGCATGGTTATACTGAAGACTTTGAGAGACACATGACTTAGACTTGATTCCCCTAAGTGTGTGCAGTCCTTTAAAGGATAGTTGCTTTTGGATGCATGAACACACATAAGGTAGAAGGGATATAACAAGTCATGTGTTATCTTGGTTATATGCATCAAATATATATGAATGAGATGTATCTTTGTTCAAGACATCACTCTTGCAAACAATATGTGCAAGAAGCAATAGATCAACTTGATCAAAGATATGATGCATATAGTTACCTTGAGTTCTTGAGCATCCTGGTGACAGAAACACACTTGAGAAAACAATGTTAGAAAACACAAGAGTATTCTACCAATCAGCAAGGCAACAGAACTCAAAATTTCCAAGATGAGATATGGAGGACATATTGACAGTAGCATTCCTTAGAATTGATATGTCTCCAAAATCATTTAGAATTTTCTCACGTAGATTTGAAAATAGGTTATCCTCTCCCCCTGAATCTTAGCATGTAGATTGGATAGGATAAGGTGAGAAAGATCAAAGATTTTCTTCTCCCTACTTTGATATTCTCCCCCTGTTTATAAAGATATGATTATTGATATTGGCTCTCCCCCTTGATCATATCTCCCCCTTTGCATAAGCATGTATCTCCCCTTTAGCTTGAAGCTTTGGTCTTCTCCCAAAATGGTTGAAGCTTTGGTCTTCTCCCCCTTTGGCATTAATTTCCAAAAAGAAAGGGTGAAAAAACAGGGATAGATACAGGGATCATTTACTGAGAAGGGATCCTTGAGGACAAGGGTCATCGAAGTATAGGATTCATAGAAATGAAAACTGAGAGTCATGAAAAATGATTTGTTCTTATCCTCCTTTCTTCATTGAATATAGGGATCCTTGAAGAAAGAAATTCTCTCCTGAAGATTAACTTTAGTTCTTCTCCCCCTAAGTAATACAAGGTTTTTTTATAACTGAGGAATCATCGAAGTAACAGAAGTATTACAAGACAGTTTACTAACAAAACACAGAGTTTGCAAAATTGAATTCAAATGAAACCGAATGAAAATCGGTGACTCCAAGATAGATAGATTGGTGGTACCGAGATGTTGTAGTGGAGCTTGTCTGCAATATCGGTAGAACTGATATATCTGACTCGGTGGTTCCGAAGGAGAAACCAAGTTTTTGTTTTCACAGAGTCAAGAGAAACATTTGCAATGAAATATACAAGGGACATTAACTAGAGAAGATTGGAGTGGTTATGAGAAATCATGCAATAGAGAGCAAACCACACCAGATTCTTAACTAGATGATGGGCGGTGACTAGGTCACCTATATTAGAGTATATCGAATTAGGAGCCAAGCAAGAATACTTGATCGTAGGCCATACTCTACGTTAAGCTCGGAATGGGGTTACCATTTTTCGATTAAGCATCTTAATGTCTTCATGTCGCTTGAGTTGCTTTAGCTCATTTCTTTGAGTAAAGCCTTTTCAAGGACATGAGTTCATACCTTTGAGTGATGTTGATAACGTAGCTTGTAGATGAACTTGTTGAGGATGCTCGAGGTTGATGAAGATCATCTTGAGTTTGAGAAAGCCTTCTTGTTCTAGTATACTGGTTACCTACAAGGATTAGTCATGCAAGGAAGAACAATAGATATATCCAATTGACATGATACCAATTGAGAGTGTGCAATTTGATCAAGTATATGTCAAGGATATGGTTGAGTGGCCTTCTTCCTTCCATCATCACGAGGGGTTGTAGATACTTGGTAATGACAAGATTGCTTATGATTGGAGTTGATGGCAATCTTGTGGAATGAAGTTCTTTTTTTCAAGTACCTACAAGAGATCAGATGCAATACAAGGGAGCATAGAGTTCCATGGCATAAGATGAAATATTAAGATACATGGATATATCAAGAAAGCTCATGCCCTTGGATGCAACTGAGTGAGTATAGCTCAAGTTTGAAACATCAATGATGTTCAACTCACTCCTTAAGTGACAAAATGTCTTCTCATCAAGTGGCTTAGTAAAGATACTGGCCAACTGCTTGTTAGTGCAAACATGCTTAAGATTAATGTCTCCTTTGGCGACATGGTCACGAATGAAATGATGTCGAACTTGAATATGCTTAGTTCGAGAATGTTGCACAGGATTATGACCAATTTTAATAGCACTTTCATTGTCACAAAGTAATGGAACATTTTTAACATGAATTCCATAGTCCTTAACTGTTTGCATCATCCATAGTAATTGCGCACAACAAGATCTAGCAGCAATATACTCAGCTTCGGCAGTCGATAGAGATACCGAGTTTTGTTTCTTAGAGGACCAAGATACAAGAGATCTGCCCAAAAATTGACAAGTACCCGAGGTGGATTTTCTATCAACCTTGTCACTGGCATAGTCCAAATCAGAATAGCCAACAAGGTCAAAAGAAGATCCCTTGGGATACCAAATGCCAAAATTTGGCGTTTGTATCAAGTATCTCACAACGCGTTTTACAGCTGAAAGATGACATTCTTTCGGTGCAGCTTGATATCTAGCACACATGAAAACACTAAGCATAATATCGGGACGACATGCACATAGATATAAAAACAAACCAATCATAGATCGATAAACTTTTTGATCAACCGGCTCATCCTCTCTGGTGAGATCAACATGTCCGCTAGTAGGCATAGGGGTTTTCATACCTTTGCACTCATGCATGCTGAACTTTTTGATCAAGTCCTTGGTATACTTAGTTTGAGAGATGAAAGTTCCTTCTTTTGATTGCTTGATTTGCAAGCCAAGAAAGAATTTCAGCTCACACATCATAGACATTTCATACTTATCGGACATCAACCTTCCAAATCTTTCACTAAATTGAGGGTTAGTTGAACCGAAGATAATATCATCCACATAAATTTGGCACACAAATAATTCACCATTAACTCTCTTAGTGAATAAGGTTACATCAATTTTACCAATTTCAAAACCTTTTCGATAAGAAACTTCGTTAAACATTTGTACCAAGCACGAGTGGCTTGCTTAAGTCCATAAAGAGCTTTACAAAGTTTGTAAACATGATTAGGTTTCTTTGGATTCACAAAGCCAGGTGGTTGTGTAACATAGACCTCTTCTTCAATTTAACCATTTAAAAATGCACTTCTAATATCCATTTGATTAAGTGTGATATCATGGTGATTGGCATAAGCAAGAAGAATGTGAATAGCTTCAAGTCTAGCAATGGGGGCGTAGGTCTCACCATAGTCCATACCTTCGACTTGCGTATATCCTTCCGCTACGAGACGAGCCTTGTTGCGCACGACTTGACCGTCTTCGTCTTGCTTGTTTCGAAAAACCCATTTGGTTTCGATGATGTTGTGTTCATCCTTGGGCTTCTCCACAAGTGTCGACACTTCATTCCTTTCGAAGTTGTGAAGCTCTTCATGCATAGCGTTCACCCAATCCGCGTCTTCAAGAGCTTGTTCTACCTTCAAGGGCTCAATGCTAGAAATGAAAGAGTAATGCTCACAGAAGTTTGCTAAACGATTTCTAGAGCGAGTGATTCTCCCTGTTTGTATATCACCAAAGATTTGGTTTAGGGGATGGTTCTTGGTCACTTGTGCTCGAACTCGGGCCAGCTTCTAATTGTTGGTTGGTGGAGCTTCTTCTTCATCATCATCTTCTTCATCTTCGTTGTTGTTGAAGGTGTCGTTCCCTTGAGGTGGTGGTGAAGGAGGTTGTGATGGATCTTCATGATGCACTTCCTCCTCTTCATCATCTTGCCGTGTACCGCTTGTGGCTGCCTCCATGTCATGTTTTGGTTCACCTTGTCGTGAAGTAGGGGCTTCCACTTGAGTTGATATAAGTACTTTCCTTCACCTCCATGGGACGAATCTTGCCGATGGGTAGATCTAGGATAGCTTCTGAAGGGTTCTTATCACCTACATCATTTGGCAATTGTTCGACTTGCGAACCATTAGATTCATCAAACTTCACATCTACCGTCTCTTCAACTTTTCGAGTGAATTTGTTGTAGACACGGTAAGTGTGAGAGTTCGATCCATAACCAAGTAGGAATCCTTCATGAAATTTAGGAGAAAATTTAGTATGATGATGCTTATCAAGAATGTAGCACTTGGAGCCGAATACCCGAAAGTATCCAACTTGGGGTTTGTTACCGGTGAGTAGCTCGTACGCCGTTTTACCAAGAAGCTTGTGCAAGTAGAGTCGGTTTGTGGCATGATATGTTGTTTCCACGGCTTCTGCCCAAAAGTGCTTTGGCGTCTTGTATTCGTCAATGAGTGTTCGGTTCTTTCTCTCAATGACTCCATTTTGTTGAGGTGTGTATGTAGCCGAGAACTCATGTGAAACACCTTTGTCAAGAAAGGTATCCACATGGGTGTTCTTGAACTCAGATCCGTTATCACTCCGAACCTTCTTGATCTTCACTTCAAACTGATTTTGTGCTTTGCAAGTGAAGTTCTTGAAGATCTTTTGAACCTGCGACTTATCATCAAGAAAGAATACCCACGTAAATCTGGAAAAATCATCAACTATAACTAGACCATAGGAATTTCCACCGAGACTCTTTGTCAAAGATAACATCTTTAACACCAAGTATATGATCACCTTTGATAAGTTTGTCTAAATCACGCATGCCAACATGTCCTAATCTTCTATGCCAAAGCCAACCTTTAGAAGATTTAGCAATTAAACAAGTGCGAGGTTTGGATCTCTTAGTGAAATCGACAATGTATAGATCACCTCTACGGATACCGGTAAAGACAATTTTATGATTATCTTGACGAAACACTTGGCAATCTACTTTCCTGGATAGAACATTGAAACCGAAATCAGCAAGTCTAGACACGGAAAGAAGATTGTAGCCAAGGGATTCAACAAGCATAACATTTTAAATAGAGCTATCATGGGATATGGCCACCTTACCAAGGCCAAGTACCTTACCCTTAGAGTTGTCTCCAAAGGTCACTTACCGTCGAGGACCTTGATTAGGCGTGATTTCTTGGAACATGTCTTTATCACCAGTCATATGATCCGTACATCCACTGTCGAGAATCCACTCTTTTCCTCTGGACATGTAATCCTTAAGGTTGGCCATAAGACTCAGATTCTTCATGATCTTCTCATACTCGATGTCAAACAACTCATCTTCTTCATAATAGCCATGTTCCACATTGTCATCATCAAGTGGGAAATCCTCGTCATAAAGAACAAGAGATTCGTTAGAGTAGTGATCATGACAATGTTTAAGTTTATGAGTGTGAATGGCTTCAAAGATAATGTTGTTGATAGTGGTGACATCTCCTTTAGCACGCATAAGATCACGGAGTTCAAATAGGCATTTATCAAAGTTTGGATCACTAGGCTTCATTTTGTGAAAAGCAATGGCTTTATGAAGAATTTCATCTAGATTTCCTAAGGATAGATTTGGATATCATTTCTCCAAATCAGTCCATAAGGTATATGCACATGCAAAGTTCTTCATTTGAGAAAGCACGAATCTTGGTAAACCTCTAACGATAAGACTGACAGTTCTTAGGTTACCAAGCATGTTAATTTCCCCTTCATGTGTGGGATGCAATTCATCAATAGGAGGCTCATAGGGGCGCATAACATATTTGCTCAATTGAAATTCATTAAACAGCTCAAGCGTCAAAAACTTCCATTGACTATAGTATTCTCCATCAAGAATGGGCACTCTACAACTCAAACTCCCTACACTAGACACGTCCATCTTCCTCCTCGGTGATTAAACCGAAGCAATGGAGACCAATGCGCTGATACCAATTGAAGGTTCCCTAGAAGAGTGTCTAGAGGGGGGGTGAATAGATTACTAGCATTAATTTAAAACCTAACCTTCTCCCAAGTTAATTGGTTGGCATATTTTAACAGTTTTTAGGATAGCTAGATAGTCTAACAGCCCTACACATGCATGTCAACAGGTATAGCAGCGGAAAGTAAAGACATTGCATATGAAGTAAAGAGTTGAGATAGGCAGATCAAACGCAGTTGGAGACGCAAGGATTTTTCCCATGGTTCGATAGGTGATGATATCGTACATCCACATTTATGGAGTCTTCAACCCACGGAGTGTAACGGTCGCGAGAGTCCACGGAGGGCTCCACCCAAAAGGGTCCACGAAGTAGCAACCTTGACTATTCCATACGGCTTCCGTCCACAAAGGACTAGCCTCACTATGGGGTAGATCTTCACAAAGTAGGCGATCTCCTTGCCCTTACAAACTTCTTGGTTCACTCCATAACACGAAATAGGAGGCTCCCGAGCGACACCTAACCAATCTAGGAGGCACCACCCTCCAAAAGGTAATTGGCTCGGTAATGACGATGAACTCATTGCTCTTGTGCTTCAATATGATAGACTCCTCAGCACACAATCTCTCTCTCACAGGTTTGCCTTGGTAAAAGAGATGGGATTGGTGGAAATCAACTTGGGCAGGCTAGAAATCAAGATCCATATGATTGGAGTGGAAGATCTTGACCTCAACACAAGGGTAGGTGGTTCTCTCTCAGAAAATCTGATAGGATAGGTATGGAATAGTTCTGAGTGCTTCTCTCTCGAGTAGGTGGTGGTGAAGGGGTATATATAGGCATCCCCAAAAATCCAATCGTTACACACAAAATGACCAAATCGGTGACACCGATGTGTGAATCTCGGTGGTACCGAAGTGACCAAAAGGTGGCAACTTTTGAATCTCGATGAGACCGATATAGGAAACTCGGTTGCACCGATAAGGTGACCAGCGGTCAGATTTCCAATCTCAGTGACGCCGATCCAACATTCTGGTGGGACCGAAAATGTGAATTTGCGTAACAGAAACTTGGCAACCTAAACTCGGTGGCACCGGTATGGAATCGGTTGCACTGAAGTGGCTAGGGTTTGGTAGAGTCTGTCTAGGTTCTGGAATCAGTGGCACCGAAGTGGGATAGTTGGTTGCGCCGATTTTAAGTGTTGGGTATAGAACATACTTTGGTGGGAGAGTTTGTGGATGTTTTGGCAACTATCACTTGTGCACGTTTGAGCATATTGTTCACCAACAAAACCTTACCCCCTTTTAATAGTATTGGCTTTCCTATGACTCAAAGTGATTTCTCACAAATATAAAATGTAGAGTCCTCTTGCTTGAAGCTTGGCCAACCTATTTCCTTGAATCTTGGGGTTTGTCCACAATCTCCTTTTGCCAATCCTCTCTGTAGACTGTATCTGAAATACACTAGATGAAAATATCAGTCCAAGAGACACTGTATGTTCTCATGAATTATCAAAACTACCAAGGGAGCATGTTGTGCTTTCAGCGAGTGCACATCACCATGGCGATACACGGCATGCTCCAATTGGCTGCGCGTGAACCCCATCTTCCTTAGTGTCTCATCCAGCTTCGCGTACCACGCCCGCGGAGCTTGCCGCAGCCCGTAGAGCGCCTTCTGCAGCCGCAAAACCTGTTGCTCCTTGTTGGCGGTGACGTACCCCGGCGGCTGCGCCACGTACACTTCCTTGGCGAGGTCACCATTGAGAAAGGCAGACTTTACATCCATATGGTGCACCTTCCAGCCAGAGTGCGCGGCGAGCGCGAGGAGTAGCCGCACGGTCTCCATCTGTGCCACTGGTGCAAAGACCTCCTCGAAGTCCACGCCTTCACGCTACACATACCCTTTTTCCACGAGACACGCCTTGTACTTGACGATGTTGTCATCGGGGTCGAGCTTGACGTGATACACCCACTTCAGACCGATGGCTTTGTGGCCGGCCGGCAAGTGAGCATGCTCCCAGGTGTTGTTCTCACCAATGGATGCCATCCAGTGTCCATCGCCGCCTTCCAGGCACCGTCATTTAGAGCCTCCATGATGTCACGCGGCTCCTCCGCCATGAACAGGCAGAGCTTGAGTTCTTCTCGGACGGCCTCATCTCTAGTCTCGTCAAAGACGCACGACAAGCACTGATACCGTATAGGTCTGGAGTCAACATTGCGCCCATCATCATGTGTGGGCTGCGTGGCCTAGCGTATCTCCTTTGCCGCAGCCGGCGTGCATGGCTCGGTCTGCGGCGTGCCATGCGCCGACACGGTCGGCGTGTCGACGGAGTTCATTGGCGACCCCATTGGTGGTGTAGAGGGTGGTGGCGCCGCGCTCCTCGGTGTAGACGTGGACGAGCCACCAGTGTCCAGTTCGTGCATGCCCTGGTCGTCAGCATAGACCACAGAGAACGTCGATGGCGTGGGCGCGGTGATCGTGCCCTGGGTGCTCCAGCTCAATGGCCTACTTTCCTCAAACACAACATCATGTGTGACTTGTACCTTTTGCGTAGCCGGATTATACACACGATAGCCCTTGGTTCCTTCCTCATAGCCGACGAAAATCATTTGGATTGATCGATCCGAGAGCTTTGTCACTCCAGGGCCAAGCTTCTTGATGTGTGCCACACACCCAAACACACGTAGGTGCAACACACTTGGCTTGTGGTCGTGCCAAGCCTCATACGGCGTCACCCCATCCAAGCTACGCGTGAGAGCTCTGTTGAGCAGGTACACCATAGTCTTCACTGCTTCAGCCTAGAAATACGACAACACGGTCATGCTTTTAAGCAGGCAACGCGCCATCTCGACGACAGTCTGATTCCGGCGTTCAACCACTCCGTTCTGTTGAGGGGAGTATGGGGTGGTCATGTAGTGTTTGATGCCCAGCTGCTCGCAGTATTCTCTGAATTCAATGGAGTTGAACTCACCGCCCCGGTCAGACCGGAACGCGCAAAGCCTGCATTTTCCCTCGTTTTCAGCCATTGCATGTACTTTCCTGAACTTCTGATGAGCTTCATCCTTGGATTTCATTAGCTCCAACCACATGTATCGACTGTAACCGTCAACTATCAACAAGAAGTACTTACTGCCCGCCGGTGTGGTTGGTGTGATTGGCCCACACAAGTCTGTATGAACAAGCTCAAAGCCTTTCTCTGCTCTATATCCGGCCACTTGCGAAAAAGGCGCACGGTGTTGTTTGCCCAATGCACAACCATCACAGTATTCCTCGACGCGGTCAATTACCGGCATCCCGCGTACCATTTCCTTCAAAGACATGGCTCGCAGAGCTCTGGAGTGCAGGTGTCCCATCCTCGCATGCCAGCGCCAGGTGACATCTTCAGTCTTGGTGAGGAGACAGGCCGGGGCGTCAATGGTCAGTATGCCCTTGTATAGTCTGCTCGCCGTCCGTTTGACGCAAGCCAGGGTGCGCCGACCCGGATCTTGGATGGTCATGATCCCATCTTCAATCCCTATACTGCATCCACACCCTCATCCAACTGCCCTACTGAGATGATATTGCTACGTAAGCTTGGAATGAAATAGACTTCAGAAAGAGCACGTTGATCACCATTTTGGCAGCAAAACAAAGAATGAAATAGACTTCAGAAAGAGCACGTTGATCACCATTTTGGCAGCAAAACAAAACTGCGCCTCAG
Organism: Hordeum marinum; assembly: GCA_022496015.1. Taxonomy (NCBI): domain Eukaryota; kingdom Viridiplantae; phylum Streptophyta; class Magnoliopsida; order Poales; family Poaceae; genus Hordeum; species Hordeum marinum. The sequence continues at coordinate 295,418,505 of CM039673.1, read as the reverse complement.
GGTGTGCAAAACCAAACCGGAAACCAAAAACCAAACCAAAAAAAAAAACCAAACCAAAATTTCGGTTTTTTCAGGTTTTGGTTTCAGTTTCTAAATCTTGAAACCATTAAACATTCGGTTTTTTCAATTATAAACCGAAAACCGTTCGGTTAAACCGAAATAACCGAACTACCTTCGTTGTGCAAAGATATAAGATGAACCTGCATCGAACCCTCCTTTTATAGCCCTCTGCGCACCACGCTGCTGCTCGGTTAGCGATGTGGTACTAAATCCCGTTACTCCTGGGCAGCTGGCGCTGGTGGCTGGTGCATGCAGTGCTTGTTCGTTTGGGCCTCGAGCTGTTCGGACCAGCTATAAGTTTATTTGGGCTTCAAATTTGTCTGCAATAGCCACCAGCGCTCATCCTTGTCTCAACAGAAAAAACGTGAGTTGTTTGTTCATGATGTGATGAGCTCACCCTTAATCTCCACATGACACGAGAGCTCATCCTTGTCTAAAAAAAAACTCATCCGGGATTTGCTACTACTATACTAGGATTTGCATGTCTGTCGCATAGCTACTATGATGCTTGAAAGGAACAAAAAAGAAACAAGGTCTTTGCTTTTTATTCCTTTAAACATCAATAGTTGAGCATGGGCAAGTCGTTTGTTTTATAGTTTCAAGTGGACAAACTTTACTGCATAAGTACGTATATATGACTAGGACCAAAACATATTTGCCATCTAATGATCTAGTTTTCACAAGAACAATCTAACCTACATACATCGGAGAATCATGCGACCACAAATTTATTTATTGTTCAATAGTTCGCGTCAACTTTGGTTATTTTGGTTATTACTGAGACCGAACCAAAATTAAAGGGTTATTACCGAAACCGAACCGTATCTATGTATAAAACCATATAAACCGAAGTATAAAAACCGTATAAACCAATAACCGTATAAACCGAACCGAATCAAACCGAAAAAACCAAATGCACAGGTTGAACTGCGCCCTTGCCCTTGATAGCCATTAGAGAGCCATCTCCGAATTTCACCGTGCCATGCACACCTTCATCAAGTGTAGAAAACATGTTCCTCTCCCCAGTCATATGGCTGGACGCCCCTGTATCATAGTACCAGAGGCCGTTGGATGAAGGCATGGGAATCACATTTTCCTCGTTTAGAAACACAGCTTGGGGCGCCACCATCTCAGGTGTGGAGACGTTGGTGACCACGGCCATGAGCAGACCCTCATCGTGTTCATCGCGATCTTCGCGGACAAGGTTAGCCTGTTCATTATTACCTTGTTCCTTTTGCTTCTCCAGCCATGACCAGCAGTCCTTTTTCCTGTGTCCGACCTTGCCGCAATAATGGCATTTGCCCTTCTTCTTGTCACCGGCGCCGCTGTTATCGGACGGCGGCTTCCCGCCTCCGCCGCCACCCTTGGCCGGCGTTTTGCCCGGTGACTTTCCCTTTCCGCTGTTGCCGCCGGATGACGATCCGCCGCCACCGTACTTGTGCTCGCGAGTGGCCCACTCTTCGACAGTGAGTAGGAGCTGCCTGCCGGAGTGTGTGGCGTCGTCGAGGCCGTAGTGGTCCTCACACGCCGATAGCCGTCCAGTCAACTCCTCGACCGTCATCGTCTTGAGATCAATCAGCAACTCGATCGCCATGGCCTTCTGCCTATACTTGCGCAGCATGACTCGGAGGAATTTTCGGACCGCCTTGTGCTCCGTCACCGGATCGCCATACAGCTCCAGATCGGCGACGACGCCTGTGAGCCGCAGTGCAAAATCCTTGACGGTCTCGCCGTCCTTGAAGCGGAGGTCCTCAAACTCTCGCCGACGCACCTGCACCTTGGCCTTCCGCACACGCTCGCTCCCCATGCGGAGCGTCTTGATGGTTTCCTAGGCCGTCTTGGCCGTGTCCTTGGTCGCGAGAACACGAAGCATCTCCGACGGCATGTCCGTAAGGATGACGGAGAGGGCACGCCTGTCGTCGCGCTCGTCATCGGTGCCATCGGTGACCACGGTCCAGAGACACGCGGCCTGCAGCTTAACCTGCATCACAAGGGACCACTCCATGTAGTTTGTCTTCGTCAGCATCATGGACGCCGACGAGCCTTCCGACTCGCGCATGACCCGCTCGATGATGCGGATCTCGTCGTTGCCGCCGCCGGTGAGGCGCGCAAGTGGCGTTCCGGCCAATGGTGACTGCGCCGCCGCCGCCTTCTTCTTCTCGTCGTCCGACATGAGATCCGCGGATCAAACACCGCCGGCCGCCAGGGATCAAACACCGAGGCTCTGATACCAATTATCGTCGCCGGATCAACAAGAGAGAGAACTAACGAGAGACGAACGTGGGAGAGACAGTAGTTTTTGGTACTGTCGTAACTGCGCAGCGTTTTCAGTTTTTCCTTAATCTCTTTTATCTGTTATAAAGGAAAGCTATCTAACTACTCCGGTCAGCTCGCTGTGATTCGGATTGACCGCACCATCCCACGATCTCCAGAACCACACGCGCGCCACGCTAACCGGGTGAAGGAAACAGAAATACAAAGAGACAAAGAGCGATCGTGCCTACTGCACGTCCCTAGCCTACATGCATGGTGCATGTTATTTTAAAACAGAAAACTACAGTAGCTTAATGACGTGAGCTTAGCATGTCTAACAGTGGTTAAAGACGATGTGAGCATTTTTTGCTTTGATAACCAAAAGCTGGAGAACTTTGTGGACCACTTGCTACTCTTGCGTGATGACATTGTTTCCTGGATGAGGTCCGGGTTTTCATCACGGGTGGCAATAGTAAAAAAAGTTCTGTCTAGATTCGTCATGCCATCAAGCATAAAGTTTGTTTCCTTCACATTTTTGGATTCTTTATTTTAGATAGCACGGCAATGTTTCCTTCTCAGTACCTCAAAAAAATCAAGCTCCACTATGTTTTAATTTTAGAAAATGACAAGATAGAATGTTGGGAAATGGTTGCGAAAAAGTATAAAGTTGGAATGTAAAAGAGAAGGAATGGTTGTGCAGGAATTATAATGCATTTAAGTGGAAAAAATAACATTTCGGTCTCGTGTAAGCTGAAGAGTACTCCCATACAACTTCGATCAGGGTCTGACGTAAATAGTATGAACTCTTCGGCCAAGGAAAGACAGAAAAGAACTCTTCGGCCATCTGCTGATCAAAAAGTCCCTCTTCGGCCAACGCCTGACCGAAGAGTCCCTCTTCGGCCGACGAATGACCGAAGACTCCCTTTTCAGTCAACGAACGACCAACGGGATGCTAGTTTTGCAAGAAATGTGTTAACACTGCTAGTTTTCGAAATTGCTATAAAAACGTGCTAGTTTTGAAGGAAAAAAATGGAGTGATTATTCACGCGTTAGTAGCTGAAAGTTCAAAGCAAATAATCGAACGACGCTACTCCAGTATCAACATGCATGTATCTCCAGTTGTCCACGGAACGATCAATTGCTCTACAGAGAATGGCGAGGAGCTAGCTAGTGATAATTACGCGCAAGAACTTCTAGCTTCTCTTATTATTCCGCTCGATCAAACGTCCAACTAGACTGTAGCTATTATAGCTGCATGCACAATCATGCATCATGGATCGCACCCTGTAGCTAGCTACCTATAAGATGTATAGTATTCCCTGCCTCCTAAAATAAATAACACAAAATTAGTACTAAACTAATACAGTACAATTTTTATACTAAATTAATGATACTTATTTTACGACGGAGTGAGTGAAACGCAACTATTAAATAATATGGTCGTTGGTACTATATTGTATTACCGCTACTGTTATATACACCGATGTTACTACGTACGTATACTTGCATTGCATGCACTGATCATAACGTATTCTGATAGATGATCATATGCATGCATGTACCTATCGATCGATCTGGACCCTGCTTTCCATCGTACATGTATACCGCCGAACCGTACGTGACATTTTGAAAAGTACATATATTCCCTTCTCAAAGTTTAATTTTGGTTCTACTCGAGTGGGAAGATTCTACATACAAAAATCTTTAAATTAAGCATTTACATCGCTTTCAAAACTGCGGCATTTATTATGGATCGTTTCGATTTTATGTGAAGTTTTCTTTACTTAATTAATCAAATGGCACATATGTTAGATGAGAGTTTTCTATTTTTTAAATGAAAATTAGTAAATTCCGTAATTAAACAGACTGCATGCGTATTCAGCCGGTAGCTCTCCGGTGAGCTATCGACCGAGCAGGGTTAGCGGCAGAGAAAATAATGCAAGAATCTTTTGCTGCACCCAGCTGGGGCCCCGATTGATCGATTGATCAAATAGTGTTCTTAGCAACATAGATGGGTGACATATGCAAATTCTTATCAGAATCATATAGCAGCCTGCGGTGTCGAAACGATAGTGGCATTTGATTAATAATTAATTGCCAAACAATATAGAATTATTGGGAAATGCCAGTTAGCATAGAATAATGGGCCCACATTATCTTTATATTTAATCCCCTAATCCATGGTGAAAGAGGAAGCTAAAAAAAGATTAATGGGATCATATATATGACGGTGTGGTCATCTTCTGTAAATAAATATGAAGGGTGATTAGTACTAAGCCAGTGAAAGATTTCCTAATTTCACAGTTAATCCCAATGCCTACAAGTCAGCTCCGTCCATCGGTGAAAACTCTTATCTTTGCCGTCCATAGATGCTAGAATCCAACAACATTATTTGGCACATAAATTTGAGTTGTCATCTTCTTGAAAGTGTTGCCTCGGTGCTTTGATTATGGAGTGACATTGCTTGATATCTATCCTTCAGAAGTAGATAGAGTAGACCTAGTGTTGATTCTCTGGAGATGTTGATTGGTGTCTTTCTTTAACATGAGATGGGCCAAAAAGGACCCGGACCAGCTTCACTAAAAGTTTGCACAGTGCAGCTGCAGCAAGACCCCGAAGAAATGCAAAAGTATAACTTTGTCCAAGAACTTCATAAAAAAGACCCTGCATATGAGAGAAAGGTTGCACTGTTATCCATTATCCACCGTCTTCGAGCTTCACCACCAGGCCAAGATCTCCCTCAACAGAGACAAAACCACTTGGGAATGGGACCTTGTTATCGGCGAGACAGAGAAGGAATGAATAATGGATGAAGTCGAGCCTGCCTCCCTTTTAGCTACATGACTGAGAGGAAATGAGTCGTCATTCGATTCGAAGAGTCGGCGTTGGAGCAATCGACACCGCTGCAGGGCACCGCCGAGGATATGCGCAAGACAGAGCACCCGCAAATGCTCGGGGTCTGTCACCGGAAACCGGTCTCCCATGCACTAAGTTGGAAAGGACGGAGCTACACCCACCTTCGTCTTCTCGACCCCCACCATGACAACAAAGAAAGGGAGGGAGCACATCCAATCTTGACATATCCAGTCACCACACGAGCTTATTGAAGGATCTATCATGGATCCACCACCAACTGCCAACCTCCTCAATGGAAAGTCTACGGATGAGATTCGTATGCCGGGAGCCGCTTGAGATCTTCGGCATGAAGCTTAAACATGGCATGTTGCTAATCAAACCCTAAGTCTACAAGGATAGGAAAAAGGTTTGGGACCCTCCCCAACTCTCGAAATAGGCTTTCACCTCGCTTTATTGATAAAGCAACCACCACGCTCATAGAACGAGTCCAAGTGCAGTAAAGGAAATAAGAAAGTCTGCTCGGGCAGTAGTACAAACACGAACAATAAAATAAAACAAAGATAAAAAACAACCACCCATTGGCTGATAGCTCAAGAACTCTTGGGCGAGCAAGGCGGCATGCGGCAACAGTCGTTGCGACCATCATGATGCCAAGAAACACCCCAAGTTCTTGTAACCTCGAAAGTTAGTAAGCAAGTGATTGGCAAAAGAAAACCGGTCTTTCTTGGATAAAAATGCCATAACTCGCAATCCCTCTGTCTAGATAACGGGTGTTAATGCTGCAAAAATGCGAGAAATTTGAAAAGAGTTAGAGGCATGCCTAAGAAAGACTTTCTCAATAAACATCCTGTTGTGCGTCGTCCACGGGTCCAAGCTAACGTCGTGAACAGAAGCGAGACGAGGTGTCTCCTTCTTCGATCCTGGTCTGGTTGGTCCGAGTTTGCAGGAACCTAGCCAGGTATGGGACCTCCCAGTCAGGCCATAATGAGTCCCTTTAGTGATCCGGTAAAGGGGCAAAAAAGGATTATTTCCTTTTTCTCAAGAGATGACCCTGGGTTATCGAACCCACAAGAGAAAGTGCCCCGTGAAGACAAGGGTTTCTAACAGGCTTTTGGAAGAGTATTAAATTTCAGTTATTATAGACCGGATCATAATCAAGTTGCAACGTAGAACACTTGCACTAAACAGAGACATGGGTATGAGGAATTGTTTCTTACAAACATATATTTGCGAATGAGATCATTGCGATATAATTTGTGCCTTGGAAGACACTCGTCAAGATGTGCTTGCAACGTATTAAAGTGGGAAATGTGTCCAAATTACGTCTTGATCTAAAAGTACACTACATCAAGAGTCAGTTGTCCAACTAAAGGCCCTATCTGTGGCGTGAGGTTGCCTTGGTACTTAAGATTGAATCAGAGAAAAGCGTTGGGCATTTAATAACTACACCTTTTGTATTCCCAGAGATAGGATTCATGCTATTGTACTAGCCTTTCCATAACTATTGTTCAGAATAGCATTTCACAGTCTCTACCCTAAGCCTGTCTGTGGTTCGATCTCTATGCCATGCGTACCTGTAGGGGCAAAGATCGCGAATGAGACAAGAGACAACTACGAAGAAATTTTATTTCACACATACGATATGTTAATTCAAAGTACTTCGTTGATCCCTCCAACAAGTACATAGGGTTGTAGGGCTACGTCGCAACCAATGACCTTACCGAATTACTCACACATCACGATCATATCACAATAAGAAACCAATGAAGAATACATCAAGATAAAGTTGTATTGATAATATGTCTTGCAATAGTTGCCGATGGCGATACACGATTACAAGGTGTGGATAACTTGGTGGTGAATGTTGTTGTGGTGGTGGAGGTTGCTATGGAGATGAAGATGTAAATGGTCGTGGCTAGAGTTTCTGGGTGTTGTGGATGACGAATATGAAGGTCTATGCATTGATGTGTTCCTTTTCTGGTGATGGGTCGTCAACGATATTTATAGGGCTGAACGCCACGGCCCGTGGGCATCTCATACACGCTCTTATGGGATGTCATCTTGAGCTCTGTTGGTTTTTCTACGCCTCCCATTCGGCTCCCCTTGTCTCCTGTTTGCTCCCTTCCATATATGTGCTTGATTTAGTCCATGTATAGCCCAATTTCTTGCGAAAACAAATCACAGAGAGGATTTTAGAATCATTTGCATTCATTAGTCATTAGTAGGAATGTTGGAGCCGATATCTCATTTTTTATGAAATGAACCGGTTTAAAGTCAGGTGTGATGAGTGTAAAAAATAAAACTCATCAGGCCCTAGAGCTTCACAGACTAAGCACCAAATAAACCACGCTGTCGGGCACGAGAACGAAATGTGGGTCCTCGTCTCTGGGACATCACAAAGGGGGCAAAGACCATTTCCAGGGTTGTGCCGATTGATCACCTCCGTCCCAGATGGGAGGCAATCCCGCAGCAGCTGCGAGCAAAGATTTTGATCTTCGGCGGTAAGGGCGCTTTCCACAAAAGAAAGGTTCGGGAAAGAGAAGGTCGTCAGCATAAGGCATGATACACCGAGCCAATAGAAAAGACCCCTGAGTGGTCCAACAACCGAGATATGGCGTCCGGGCACACCAGCGGGAGGCATCCATCCCAATCACAATTTCCTCTGGCCCAAATGCATATCGGAACAAGACATTCCAAGCTCCATTGTGAGCAGCCACGAAAACCAACAACATGGGATCCGAGCAGACAACAAACAAGTCCGATAACTCCATACACGTGGAGACCCTCACACCCAAGGATCCAGTCAGAAGAGGGTACCACTTGATCACCTCCCTACGCTTGCCAATGGATATAGAGAGCCCAAGATGAATCTCATTCTTGATCCATTGAATGGACTTCTAGAATTGAGATCCCTCCCTACGCTCACAAGCAAGAAGAGGCTGACCCTACAGATATTTGATTGGTTGAGCTGCAAGCATAAGCCCTCATCCTCGCGTAGGATCCGTCAGACCTCCTCCCTCCCCCCCCCCCCCCACCCACACACACTAGTCGTTTGCAAATCCACGAAGGAAAGAGGAAGGGGCAGAAACGCCCTGGGAGGAGGAGCCCTCTAAAAGGGGGCGGAGAGAGAGAGAGAGAGAAGCTTGGCCACACCCATTGGTTTGTTCCTTGATGTTTACATTCATGTTGTTGTACTAATTTTTTATGTTGCCAGGCCCAAAAATCTTGGATAGTTTTTTTATATGCCAAATTATTAGATTTTGATCTTAGACATCATTTGCAATAAACTAGGATTTTGTCGATCATTTTTTTTTTTTGGAGACTTGGATGGTTGCCACATGTACATTAGATGACCACACAATAATTATATATACCTTCTCTCTTACCATCTCCCCCATTTTACACGCACGTAGGCTACATTATTTTTGTTAACTAAAAGGAGAAACATACTTCTATGATTTTATTAACGAAATGACCAAACAATCATCGCATCAAGATTCAAGAGTAGCTGCACGCAGCATCAGTAAATATAGTGAGAAACTAAAGGAGACAAGGCATGCAAAGGGAATCACACAAGCATCAACTTTATTATGATAAGAGAGACTAATCTATCTGGATATATGGACTGGTCGGAGAGTTGCAATCGATCAGTGACGCCACCTGAGTATAAATAATGCATGCATCCATCGATGGAACAAGAGGAAAGACAAATTTAGGGCCAAAAAGTGGTGGTTGAGTAGTGCAAGTTAACGCATGTTTAGTACTACCCAGTGCATCATTATGCCTTTCTTCGTTGTTGCTTTGTAGTAGTATACTAGTACATGTGTACTGTCAGCTATGTCGTTACATATGTGCCGGCCAGCCAGGATAATTGATTAGTTAATTCATTTAGTCGTCAAATTAAAACTAAGATTCGGTAGTCAAAACTAACCATTCAACAAGTTTGACAGACAATAGACTGACTGGTCATCTTGATGTACGGAGAGGCGACTGACCACTCCAGCTACACTATAGTTAATTAATCCCTTTAATTTCCATAATGTAAGAGCATTTTCGATACTAGTATAAGACGGAAGGAGTACTACTTATCGCTGCTTTAGCATAACTTTATAGGTAGTATAACTTTTCCAGTAAGTAAGCCAGGTGCAAACACAAATAAATCGCTAAAAATTAAATCAACTATTATTTAGACTAATTAACTACTCCTTTCGTAAACTAGTATAAACTAGATAATGTGGAGTGCTCTCACTCCCCCCATATCTAAAGCCGATGTCATCGTCGATCTATCCATATAACGTATCGGAACCAACCACCAATGCAGCTAACCTAAAGCGTACACCACATGCACACGTTTTAGAAGTCGTCATCATCATCGAACCATTGTCCCATCTTCAGGAGAGATATCTGCATCATCCTTGTCAGTACGACCATCCGTCGATGCCACCACGGCGTCCAACGGCACCACTGCCCTGCGCTCGTCCATCCTAACGCGGAGACTTTGGAAGATCTGTTGTGCGTATCACCTGCCGAACATGCATGACATAGCATAGCACCTGTCAGTTAGGCATGACTTAACATCTCCACCGAAGCTCCATTCAAGACAAAGCCGCACCGCCTTCTGCCTCTGTCTTCCAATGCTGCTCCACAAACGATGCTCCCAAAAAAGAAAGGACACCATAGTGCCGCCATCATCTGATCTAGAAAACCAAATCCGAGGGTTTCCCTCGGAACAGCGTGAATGGGTCGACAATAGTTACATGATGATGCCTTCATCAAGGTAGCAGCGCCGAACGCCGTCATCGCCTGCCATCGGCTCGGTTTTCATTGGCAAATATGTCTCCCCGACTCGCAGCCGTGACTAGATGATGGATCTCAAGATCCGACCACCCAGCCTCAGGCCGACCACCTCCGACGGAGGAGATGGCCACCATCGCCGGCTACATCGACCAGAACATACCTGACCGGAAGCGCTGCCGAGCAGTCCACCAGGCCTCCACGCTACTGTCGATATGAAGTGAGACTGTGCACCGCCGTGGCATAGCCAGCCGCAGGCGCTCGAACTGGGCCAGCTGCCGCACGCCGCCGCCTGTAACCGGGCTGCCCGGCGCACCTGCAGCCGCCATCGTCCGAGGCAGGGCTGGTCACCATCGTCGTCGCCGCAGCCATCGTCACCGCTCCGCTAGATCGGTCGCGCCTCCACGCTTGTAGGGGCCCGCACCACCCCTAAGACGCAGGAAGAGGAATTCCCCCGCCACCGACATCGGCCTCCGGGCATAGCCAGGCGGCGCCGGAGGGAAGGGAGGAGGGGGGGTGTGCCCCCCGACGGCTAGTGTTTGGTGCCAACTGAGTCGCCCTAGCGAGGGCGACGCGGGGACCTGTTATATGAGATAATAAAGTGGAAAATACCTGTGGAAAAAGTATGAAGAAAACTTATGGTGTGTGCAAAGGTCTAGCTACATATCAACATTGTATGTACAATGGTATTCTATTAGCAATGCTACGTAGGATAATTATTGAGTTGGAACAGGGGGAATAGAAAAGCAATATGTTTGTCTTCTTTTGTAGCTAAGATGCCATTTGTTATTTCTCTAGTTTGATTTAAATTATTTCATAATTTTAGGAGCGTGCAAACATTAGCCATCAAAGATAATACTTGTACGACATATTTTTTCTCTTCTCTAGATGACATGTGTATTGCATAAGAAAATATTGTCTTATCAACAATTGTAGATGCCCTTCAGATGAGTTTTGATCTATCTATGATAGTGAGCCTCTACTGCACTCTGTCAACTTGGATGGCTTAACAGTCGTATGAGAGAAACGAATATGGCATAGGGCTGAAGCGGCATGCCTGACCCTTAACAAATATGGTATAGGGCTCCACCTGCATGCCTGGCCCTTATCACATATGGCTTGTTAGTGTTAATATTCAATCAAGAGACATTGATTGATCGTCGTACATGCATCGTATAAGAGAGGTCGGAAGGATTCAAACTCAAGAAAGAAGCATTAGTCTAGCTAAGATCAGCCGACATGCAAATGAGGCGAGTCACACCCTTGCTTGTATGGGCCGTTCCCAGCAGTGAACTGCATGTTGGCTTCGAAACTTCCCTGATGAGATAGCTACCACAGTAAATTCTGAATGTAATCATCTTGTTTGATTAATGAAAGTTCCTCTCCCACAAAATTAAAAACATATGGCTAGTTAGTGTTAACCATATCAGATTTTCCATAAAATAGAAGGCTGGCTACTTAGTGTTGTATATGATATCAACAATCTAGAAGGTCGATCATTAGATGTTTTATATTGACATTTTTGTTTTCGAACGAAGGCAAAGTAGAATTATGTGGAAATGTTCCTACTCTCCAAACAGGGAGAGACACATTATATATATTGGTATGTCAGGGGTGTTACAATATACGGTAGTTGGAGATACTGAGAGAGAGATACATCGGGGGTGTTAGGGATAAGAGTGAATAAAGGGAAAAACGTTTAAGAAGATGACTCTATCTTTAACAACCCAAACTTGCTATACAACACTATGTTTAACACTCTCCCTTAATGACAACTACACAAGCTGAGATTACGCTTAAACTCATCTAGGCCTCTAGCAGGAAGTGCTTTACTGAATCCATCTGCAAGTTGATCTCTTGAGGGAATGAACCCGATTTCCAATTCTATGTTTACAACTCTTTCTCTAACAAAGTGAAAATTTATCTCAATATGCTTAGCCCTGGCATGAAAAACTGGATTAGTAGACATATATGTTGCACCAAAATTATTACACCAAAGACAAGGAGTTTGAAGTTGTGGCACTCTAAGCTCATTAAGTATTGACCGAACCCAAATGACTTCAATTGTCGCATTTGCTAATGCTTTGTATTATTCTTATGTACTAGACCTGAAGTCGGTTGCTTGTTTCTTTGCACACAAGGAAATCAAGTTAGGTCCATAAAAGATAGCAAAGTCCCCTATGGACCTTCTATCATCCATACATCCAGCTCAATCAGCATCCGAGAAGACACTAATACGAGTGGAGGATGATTTATTGATTTCTAAGCCAATACCAACTGTGTCCTTCACATGCCTAGGAATACGTTTTCCTGCTATCCAGTGAGATTTGGTGGGTGCATGAAGGAACTGACATGTTTTATTAACTACAAAGCAAATATCAGGCCGAGTAAGAGTTAAATACTGGAGTGCACCAACTATGCTTCTGTAACTTGTACTATCTTCCTGGTTTAGGAGTTCTCCTTGTGTCAAACACAATGATTATGAACTAGATAAGGGAGTTGGAGAAGATTTACAGCCTTGCATTCCAACTTTGCTTAACACATCAGTTGCATATTATTGTTGTGACAAATGAATTCCACTGCTGGTTTTCTTTACCTCAATTCCTAAAAATAAATGTAAGTCTTCCAAATCCTTTCAGGCAAATTCAGACCACAGATCCTTTAGTAGTCCTTTTACTGCTTCATTTGATGAACTAGTAATAATAATGTCATCAACATAAATGAGAAGAAATATAGATGTTTGAAACTTGTTGTAAATAAAAGAGTGATGTATCACACTTTGATGGAACAAAACCAAATGCTTGAAATTTCATACTTAACCGAGAGTACCATGCTCTTGGAGCTTGTTTCAGCCCATACAAAGCATTGTCAAGTTTGCAGACATGGAACGGTGCATTTTTATTTTTAAACCCACAAGGTTGTTTCATGTATACCTCCTGTTCCAGAACACCATGAAGGAACGTGTTCTGCACGTCTAGTTGTCTGAGACTCCAACCCCTGGAAACAGCAATGGACAACACAAGGCAAATGGTTGCAGCTTTGACAACGGGACTGAAGGTGTCCTCGTAGTCAATGACATATCTTTGCTTGAGAATTTTTGCAACTAATCGTGCTTTGTAGCGATCAATAGTGCCATTGGATTTTCTTTTGGTCCTATAAACCCATTTGTGTTCAATTAAATTTATACCTGACGGCGTGGAACTAGGTTCCATGTTTTGATTCTCTATAGTGCATTGTACTCTTCTTCCATTGCAGTTCTCCATTTTGCATCTCCAAGTTCTTCACCTAATGATTTTGGTTCACTGCTCAAACAAGTTAACCCATAGCAAGAAAGATTCTGATAATTCATTTGTCTTATTACTCCCTTTTGTAGCCTGGTGCGTGGTGGTGTAGAAATGGCTACAGGAGAGGTATCCATAGAAGATCCCGAGTCCTGCACACCAGTTGCTCCAGAGTTCGGCGCTGATCCCGCCATGCCTGGGGAAACAAATCCCGATGCCAATCCTGTCGTGGCAGGGGAGGCGGGATCCCGCCTGCCCTTGGGCGCCCGCCTGACAGCTGGTGAGACCGCGTCCCGCCTAGTCTTGGGAACTGGCGGGTCGGCCACTTCGATGCGGGCCGCAGGCGCAGGGGCCACCTGAGGACATGTGGTGCACGATGGTTGGCGCGAAGAATGCATAGGGGAGGCACGACTGGAAACTGCACCAGGTGAGGATGCAGATCCCGGGGGATATCCGGCTGCTGCACGTGCTGCACCTGGCGATGGTGATCCCGAGGAGGATGCACCATCATTTTCCATGCACATGAAATGGCACCAAAAATTGCCATGTTCCACCGAATTTTCATCAGCAGATGCATCATTTTCTGTCATGTTTATTTTTGCAACGGTATTCTCATGCAAAACATTGGGATGCAAAACATTGGGAGAGTTAGGCAAATATTGATCACCACAATTATTGTCAGCCCCATTAGAAAGATGTGGAGGCAAAAGAAGAATTTCTTTTCGAAGAAGTGCATCAGCACTAGGATGAAGTGTGGCAAAGGGAAATTTTGTTTCATCAAAAAGAACATCACGAGATATATAGACACGACCAGTGGACACATCAAGGCACTTGACCCCTTTATGTTGCATACTATAGCCAAGAAAAAAGCATTGCTTGGATCTAAACATGAGTGTGCGATTATTATAGGGACGAAGGTTGGGCCAACATGCACACCCAAAAACCCGAAGGGGGTGTAATCTGGTTTGACACGAAGAAGACGTTTTGTGGGAGTTTCATGCTTGATGACACGGCTTGGCAACATGTTAGTAAGATGAACAACAATAATGAAAGCTTCATCCCAGAATTTCAAGGGGCATGGAAGCAGCAGCAAGCAAAGCTAGGCCTACTTCAACAATATGCCTATAGTTGTGTTATGCAGAACCATTTTATTGGTGTGCATGAGGACATGAGACATGATGAGATATTCCCAATTGTTGAAAGAACGGATTTAATTTTTCAAATTCACCATTCAGTCCTACTAGACTGCAATGATTCTGCTATCAAACTGGCGTTCAACAAGGGCTTGGAAATTGCAAAACACTTGGAATACATCTGAACGTTTCTTAACAAGATCGATCCATGTGTATTTGCTATAGTCATCGGTGAAGCTAACACAATAATTATGCTTGCTAACGGAAGTGGGACCAGGACCCCAAACATCAAACAAAATTAATTGTAGTGGTTTGAGAGAAACACTAGTGGAAACATGATATGGCAATTGATGACTTTGAGCTCTCTGGCAAGAATCACAAATTGTTTAAGAATCATGCTCACCAACAATTTTGAGTTTATTTTTGCTAAGTATTTGTCTAATAATGGAAAAGGAGGGGTGAACTAAACGAGCATGCCATCTATTCGGTGAGAGTTTGATGGCACTAAACACTTCTTTATTGAATTTACTAACTTGGGGAATCAATGGGTAAAGCCCATCCATGCATCTACATTGACAAAAAAAATCCTCGTGACCTGGTCCTTGATAAGAAAGAAATATGGGTGAGATTCTAAAAAGACATGATTATCAAGGGCAATGCGATGAACAGAAAGAAGATTAAAGCGGTAGGACAATGGAGAATATTATTCTATCTCTATGAGGGGTGTTAATAATTGAATGACCAATATTGCTTATCTCCATACCTGAACCATCGGCATTGTGAACTTGATCACGACCTTGATATCTCTCATGCATGGTGACCTTCTCAAGCTCATGGGTGATGTGATCCATAGCGCCGGTGTCCACATACCAATTGGTATCTACACCATTAGACATGTTTGCAGGTGCTGCAACTTTTTTTGAGAGTTATCTTCAGCATAGCGCCACTTGCATTCTTTGGCTATATGATTATTATTTTACAGATCTGGCACTTGCCTTCGTACTCATCATACCTGCGGAAGTTGTTGTTGTTGTTGTTGTTGTCGTTTTGACCACCCCTATTGTTGTTGTAGAAGGCTCGGCTACCTTGTTGGTGGTTGTTATAGTTGAAGCCACCGCCACCATTGTTGGAGTGGTGACCACCACCAGCATAGTGGCTGCCACCACCACCAGCGCCACCATCTTCATAGTGGTCGCCACTGTTGTTGTCGTTGCTTGGGTAGTGGCCGTCGCTGCCATTGCCAGCACCACGGCGGAAGCCATCACCTCCATCTCCTCGACCCTGTTGCCCGTGATACCCCTTGGGCGGGCCACCACGCTTACGAGAATCACCATTGGCCGATGATTTGAAGCCGCTACCTCCCTGGAACATCTCCACTCGCTGATCGAACGTGGCCACCATGCCGAAAAGCTCCTTGATGGTGACAGGTTCGACACGCACATCAAGAGTAGAGATAATTGGTTGATAGTCCATGTCCAAGCCGGATACTATATGAGAAACGAGTTCTTCCTCAGAGATGGGTTTACCTATTGCAACAATCTCATCGGTGAGGCCACACATGTGCTTGAAATAAGCAGCATAAAATTGGGATCCTTTTTGCGTTGTGGTGAGGGAGATGTGGACATGGTTGGCTTTGGAGCAAGATTGGACAGAGAACATGTTGGCGAGTGCGGTCCATATGGCGTGGGAGGTTTCAAGGGAAGCAACTTGGACTAATACCTCCTTGGGGAGATTGCGAAGCAAGTAGGCTATGATATGTTGATCATGGATCAACCAAGGCGCATAAACAGGGTTTGGGACAACCTGATCTTTGCCCTCAGAGGTTTTGGTAGCTAGGGTTTTGGATGGTTCGTCTATTGATTCGTCGTTTTACCCAAAGGGATCAACCCCCATGATCTGAGAGCGGGCTTGAGCACGTCAAAGGATGTAAATGGATCTGGTGAGCAACCGAGCTAGAAGTCGACATAGTCGAGTTGGAGGGTTGGGATCGAGAGGGTGGGGGATAGCTACACGAGGTGGAAGAGAATTGTTGTGATACCATGTAGGATTATGTGGAAGCGTTCCTACTCTCCAAACAGGGAGAACCGCATGTATATATATTGATATGATCACGGATGTTACAATATATGGTAGTTGGAGCTACCGAGAGAGAGATACATCAGGGTGTTAGGGATAAGAGAGAATAAAGGAAAAAACGTTTGAAAAGATAACTCTATCTCTAGCAACCCAAACTTGCTATACAAGACTATGTTTAACAGGCAAAACATTTATTTCATTTATTAATTAAACATAATGTAGTTACTCAGTTAATTTATGAAAAAACCGGTCAAAAACCGTTACAAAACTCAGCTAAGAAATGCAATCAAGCAACATTCCTACAAGGCAATAGACTACTCCCAAGCCCTGAAGCCACGCAACAACAAATGCACACCGACAAACGCTCCCAACACGCTACCCTGCAAACAGCCCACACACGGGTCTCACAAACCCGAATGGATGTAAGTTGAGAGGCTGGAAACAAGCAAGAACGGAACAATCACAAGATACATATAGTCCATTTATAGTAGAACACAAGACATATGTGGTAAGCAACCTAAATTAAAGGTTGAAATAATGCATGTTCCAAACATTAGTCATGTTTCTCATCCAATTATTTTTGCACATTACAGTAAAGAAAGCTATCGTTATGGATATGTTTGGCGAACTTTTAAAACATTAAGTATTGATATCTTCAAATAATTAGGTGAATATATCATAAAAAAATTGGGATTTTTTACAATGTACTAAACCAGATTTAGTACAAAGTTGAGTCATTTTTGGGTCACTTAATTTGGGATGGAGGGAGTATTAGCTAGTGGTAAAGAGGCAAGCACGGTAAACTATAGCTGGTAGAGGAAGTGTATCTCACATCAAACATGGTCTTCATCTCCCAGCTAGCTATGCTCAAGTACTACTCATGTGGTACATATACATATAAACGCAAACAACAAAAACACAGCCATCTTCTTACATCTTAACTTGGCATGCACTACTACTGCTAGCTAGGCTGCTAGCTATAGCTAGCTAGCCATCTAAAACTGGTACCAACCTACCAGTGCAGAGCTCGATCAAACTCATGGCATGAACTCCACCGCAACCGTGATCCAGCTACCTAGCAGATGGCCGCCAACTACTACTGGGGTCTGTGGGGCGCCGCCACAACCAGTACTCCAGCTGCTGCCTGCCCGGCACCGGCGTCGGAAGCTGAACCGTCTTGGGAGGAGCAGGCGTTTGCCCGGGACGCCGCGGGCCACCTTGGTGCCGGCTGCGTGTGGCCGCCGCGCTCCTACACCTGCACCTTCTGCCGCCGAGAGTTCCGTTCTGCGCAGGCGCTCGGTGGCCACATGAACGTGCACCGCCGCGACCGAGCTCGTCTCCGGCAGTGCGCCTCCCCGCCGGACCATCAAGTACAGCCCCAGCCGACAAGCCCTCATGATCAGCATGAGCACCTTCAGCCAGGGATGCAGTATAGGGTGGCAGTGCGCCCTAAATCTCCACAGGATCAGCAGGCCAGCATAATAGGCCCCTCTACCACCTCTCCTTCCTATATATCCAGCATCATCAAAGAGAGCAGGAACAAGGTGTTCATCTCCATGGCTGCTGAGGAAGCCTCGGAAAGCGGCGATGAGGGGGAAAGGAGGAAACGCAGGCGTGTCGATCAGCCTCCAGCGGTGGCGCTTCCGTTCTTCGTGCGGCGGTCACCGGCATCTTGTGAAAGAGAGGGAATGCAAGGAGCTGACGACGGTGATACAAAGGTACCAAAAGCAGCCCCAAGCCCTAGCCTTCTCCTTGCAGTAGGCCAGCAAGAACTGGATCTAGAGCTTAGGCTTGGGACTAGCAGCTAGCTACTACTCCCAAAGTTGCATGATTTAATCTTCTAATTTTGCACTTCCAACTCGATCTTGTGCGTGGGTGTTCATGCTTCGGCTCTTCTTTCCCCCCCCCCCCCCCCATCAGTCTCTATTTCGTTTGTGGTTAATTCTTTTTGATTGCTCTTAGTCAATTAATCGAATCCTTCTAAGTAGGCCAAAGTCTTGTTTCTCTACATATGTGTGTATATATGTATGCCGATCGAACTCTGCAAAAGCTCAAATCAAGCCATGTTACAAGTTGTACCTCATATCAAGTGTTGTAATCCATATATAGTTGCTCATAGCCCCCCCCCCCCCCCCAGTTTAATTTGATTATGCACGGATTAATTAGAAGGTTTCAGACTTCTATGATTCCCATGTTTGAGATCTCAGATGGTTTGCTTAATTGGACAGTATTATCAATACATGTGATTATGTCAATTCTCAATGTTGATTTCTTGGAGAACTTTGTGCTTCCATGGATCATTCGTTGTCGTAACCTAGTGCATGATGTTTGATCAGGAAACAAAGAGCTGTTGAGTTTGTGTACAAAATGGGATGCAGAAACTCAAATCAATTGACAAAATATCAATACGGTTATCTCTTAATGTTTCTTGAACAAATTATTTTCCGGAAAAAATCTTCAAACAGTATAGGCAATAAGTAGCCTTGCTTGTGAAAGACATATATAGCTATATATTTCACTACCAATCCACCATGTATAGTTCATAATTTAAGATCTTAGCTAATCTATGTGAATCATATTCCATACCGCTAGAACCAAATCTCTAATATTTATTTGATGTTTGCCTCGTGATGCCTCACCTATAGTCTGCCATGCATTGGAGTTTTCCTCTTCAACCATGAACAAGGTTGCTTCTTCTTTCAAGTCAGGTCACAAGCAGACAGTAGATAGGGCAAAGCGATGATCTAATCTTGTCTTGTACACACACTCCTATATATGTAGGGTACAAGCATTGCAGAAAAGAGAGAGAGAACATGCATGTCTCTCCTACTCCATATTATATCACATCAAGATTGGTATTATTCCATAACAAATATATGTAGTGCTTGCATGTAGGGAATAATGGTGTGAAGTGAGGAAATGCACCCGTGGGTAAAAACTAAAGCAAAAGAAGTACGTACATGTTAAAGCAAAGACCAAGCGGGCGGTGTAGATGCTGACATGCAGCTATACTAATACTACACCCACTCGCAATATATGCCACTGCTGACACATATTCCCGGAGGTAGCATGTACAGGAACTATAATAAGAAGCAGCACATGCGTATCAGCATATGCAACGTCGATGGAATAATTCAAGCATGCATGCACGTACCGCTGTGAATCTGTAACCTGCTAGCGCTGAGTACTCACATGTACAACTGCACAGAGCAGCAGTACAGATATGCTTCTATCTGCACATGTTCACATACTTACAGCGTCCAGCTGCTAGCTCCCCCGGCCAGCAGAGTACTAGCAGTGTTGTTTTATGTGTATACATGTGCAGTGTCATTCCTCCCTTCTTTCATTATTGGTTAGGTAACCCTACCCTACTGCATGGGGAGCTAATTAACCAATTTCTGCTAATCAATCGATGCATAACGCTACATGCACACATCTAGTACTAGTTGCCATTATAAGAGAATCAAGCGTTTTGTTCAGTTAATCCGATTCCTTGTCTCGTGTAACTAGTTAGCTTGCATCTCTTCTTTTCTTATACTCCCTCCGTACCTAAATATAAGTCTTTTTGGAAATTCCACTACGGACTACATACGAAACAAAATGAGTGAATCTACACTCTAAAATATGTCTATGTACATCAATATGTAATCCCTGGTGGAATCTCTAAAAATACTTATATATAGGAACGAAGGGAGTAGTTCCGTGACATGGGAATATGCATGGATGCTAACAAGTAGGAGTATAGATCACATGAATAATTGAGTATACAGATGATGCTATGCACATCAAATAATTTCTTACCAAGAGGTGACAATTAGTATATGCACGTGCCTATATGTACTGCTATGAATATGCACCTATATGTACAATTGTACAGTAAAGCAGTACCAATAAACTTCAACATGAACCAAGTTATGTACATACTGATACAGCCAGCTCTCCTGCCAGCACAATGGTATCGTCTTTTATGTCTAGTACATGTGCAGTGTCCTTCATCTCCTCTTTCATTATTAGTTAGGTAAAGACCTAATGCATGGGTAGCTAATTAACCAATTACTGCTAATCCATGCACAATGCGACATGCTCAAATTTATTTGACTTTAGGAGACAAGGTGCTCCTTTTGTTCTCTTCATTTAATTCCTAGTGTAAGTAACCAGGATGCTTTGTCCTTGCCTTAAAATTCCATGACAGGTTAACTGGGTAATTTGAGTACATAGATGCTGAATATTACATGGTCAAGAAGCCCACAATTTTAAAAAAATCTTCACAGGTGACATGCAATATATGTACCTACACTTCCCTGGAATAACCTATGCTGTGTGAAATTTATGCTAACTGAAAGACTTGACAATGCAGACACTTGAAAGTTTATTTGGAAACCAGAAAAAGTGTGACGAAGGAATAGAAGTAGTTTGAACTTTTTATTCAGATAACCCAAAGCATTGAGGGAAGAAATGCACCCATCTCTCCGATGATAAAACACGCATTCATGCCCGAGGATATGCCTCGTTTGTCTGCTCTGCAGCTCTACTAGCACATAATGCAATGTACGTCATAGAAATTCTTACCAACAGATGACTAGTAATTAGTAGGTGCACGTACCTTGAAATGTAGTGTGTAGGTTAGAATAGGGCCATTGTAATAACCAGAATGTCAACACGACTAAGTGAGCATTGTAATATATCCGAGTATTGATGAAGATATTTACCTAACAACCTTTTCCAAAAGAAAACTGAAACCGAAAGCGACACATGAACAATAGACGGGAATTCCCTTCTCATTATCTTGTAGGATCCAGTTCAGGTTAACTGGAGGTTCAGACCACTGACCCAGTTGAAAAAAAGAAACTAAAATACTGCATGTTCCGAAATGCTGAAACAGAGTTTGAATTAACCAGTTAAACCCTGATACTCCCTCCATCCCAAAATAAGTGTCGTGGATCTAGTTCAGATCTGTTCAAATTCAAACTAAAACCACGACACTTATTTTGATACGGAGAGAGTATAATATTATACAGAATTAACAGGTCGATGGCAAAACTGTTTTGCTTCAAGATATGTTCAGCCGAATATAACCAGATCATCAGCGACTCATGGCTGGGCCACATGCCTAGTTGCTGTAATAATGTCTTCTAATTTCCTCATCAATTCATCTTCTCCTTGTTCCTTGAGGGGCATAATTTGCAAAGAAGAAGACAGAACCCAAACCTTCACGCCCAACATTCTAAGGACATCTGGATCACGGTCGTAATCCTGACAGAGAAACAGGGAGAAAAACAGACGCAATAAGCAGTCAAATGGATTGTCCCAAAAAAGTTGTACGCAGGAAATTCTAAGATGGCAATACCTTCTCTGTAACTAAGACAACAGTCTCTTTGTTATGTTGATCCACAAGCTGCCTCACTCTTTCTTGGATTAGTTCTAGGTCCTATAGTAGGTAAACGAGGAGAGAAAAGCAATCACCATGCAATGAATGACAAAGAGAAGCTAGTATTAAGAAAAAATAAATTACAAATGCAGTATTGCAACAGCTAGATTATTGTTTCAGCCAAAACTGGGAGCAATTTCTTGCTTCACTTTCGGAAATGGTACATATTACAGTCCCATTGCCAAGCCAGTAACATGTACAGTTGGACATGCGTATGTCATTCTAGAAGTACACGTAACTTGATTTGATTTGCTGATGAGGAGCTCCTAACTAGCAACGACCATGGAAAGAACATGAAGAGAGGTAGCAGACACTTACATGATCATTGAAGAAATGATGATCACTGAAATCCAACCTATCAACATTAAGTGGACCAATCTACAGCAACCAATAAGTGAAGGATTATTTGCATGATTTCCTAGTAGCAGGATAGCTCACTATTACAGTATGGGTGTGACTCCACTATAGTAAAAGCATCAAAGATTAGTCAGAGCAAAAGATTGAAATATATCAGGCAAGTTTCTTGGCATTCAATGAACAGACCCCGTCTCCAGCGTCGTTCCCGTGGAGCAACATGGGTGGAACCCTAGTGCCTCCACACCACGCACACCTTTCTCACCCCTTCCAATCGCAAGGTCGGAGACACGTCTTGCTGCAGCACGCACTCAGGCCCGGTCCTGAGATTTCAGGGGCCCGGGGTTAACTAGAATCCGGAGCCTTAGTATAAACGTCTAAATAAAAGTAATAATCAATGTACGTAGATACAATTTGTTACCCCAAAAAATAAGTGCATCCAGAATCAATATGCATATGAATAAATTTACACATATCACCTCAAGTTTTCTTCTAACATTCCAAGATGCAACTAATATAGTATCAATATCAATCTCATCCAACAATTTCTTCTCAATGCATAGAGTTGTCAAGCCATTAAACATTGTAGATCTCAGGTAGTTTTCAACAATTTCAACTTTGAGAAGCTTCTTTCAGTTGATGCTACTATCAGAGTCATAGTAAATAAAATCCGATAGGCAATAGAAATATTAGGATAACAATCTGCTTCTCGGACAAACTCAAAAATCTCCATCGCCGACATTAGTCTACTGGGCAAAGTCAACTACATAACACTTAACTTAAAAATTAGAACCTTTAACCAGACATTAGATGAAGCATCTGAAGAGTAAGAACTTGCAAATTTAGTGAAATTGCCTTTTAGTTCATAATGATCCACTAACTTTGAGACCGTTGAACTCATAAAAAATCCAAATATATTTTCGAATGATTGGAGTTGTTCAATGAATTGGTTGCCACATCAACCATAACCAAACAGTATTTAACTTCAAAAGCCTTCTCAGCTTGCAAGATTGCTTCATTGCAGTCAGTTTCATCAAATTGGCACTTCCTTGGAGCACGACGCTTAACTGGAAATTATGGCTCTATACCCATTTTAGGTGTGATTTCTTTGGCAATGATCAGTTTTGCTTGAGTTAAGTGAAGATAGTGGTACCAAACCCAAGGGTCATTTGGCATGAAATTCTATTTATTGTAGATACAGTAAGCAGGCAGTTGCAATCATTATCTATGTGGAATGAGTCTGCCTTAACACAAATAGAAGGTGTGGGGAATTACTTTGGTACTTACAGAAATGAAAGGTTTGCTTCTCGTGTGATCATTGGCAAAGAAATCGCATCTAAAATGGGTGTAGAGCCATCATTTCTAGTAAAGCGCCGTGCTCCTAGGAAGAGGCAATTTGATGAAACTGACTGCGATGAAGCAATCTTGCAAGCTCAGAAGGCTTTTGAAGTTCAGTTTGTTTTGTTATGATTGATGTGGCAACCAATTCATTGAAAAGCATATTTGAAGAACTCCAATCATTCAAAAATATATTTCGATTTTTAATGAATTCAACGGCCTTGAAGTTATTGGACCGTTATGAATTAAAACACAGTTGCACTAAGTTTGCAGGTCTTACTTTCAAATGGTTGATCTAATTTTGAGTTAAATGATCTAATTTATGAGTTAAGTTTTATGCAGTTGACTTTGCCCAATAGACCAATGCTTGCTATGGAGATTTTTGAGTTTGTCAGAGAAAAAGATTGTTATCCTAATATTTTCGTTACCTATTTTTCACTTACAATGACTGTGGGCATCAGCTGAAAGAAGCTTCTCAAAGTTGAAAGTTCTCAAGAACTACCTGAGGTCTACAATGTCACAAAAGTGGTTAAATTGCTTGGCAACTTTGTGAATTGAGAAGAAATTGTTGGATGAGTTTGATATTGATACTATCGGTAGTGATTTTACATCTCAGAATGTAGAAACGTTGAAGGTAATATGTATACATTAGTTAATATGCATATTGATTTTGGATGCACTTACTTTTTAGGTCAAAAATTATATCTACATACCTTGATTATAATATAGACGTTTATACTAAGGGTCCCACATTCTAGTTTCGCTCCGCCCCCCTGAAATCTCAGGACCATCCCTGATTGGGTCCAATTGGTCCCTTGTGGCTGGTCACGCGAGTGTTGACCTGTTGTGGATGAGACACGGGGTGGGAGGATACTCCCAGAGGCGTGTTGGGCGTGCGATGGCTGGTTTGGCCGGCTGTGCATGGTTGGCCGGTGTCCGGCAAGAGGCGGACGTGGTTTGTGGCCAGATGTGGTAGCCACAATAGTGTCGCAGATCCTGCAGTACGCACCTTGGTTCCCGTTTGACGACACCCTGCGGCATGTAGTTGGCATCCTTTGCCGAGCTATAGCCTGGGGTTGCTGTTGCGTGCTCTGGTATTATCACCACAGACCTGAGCGTCCTTGCTGCGGTCTTGGTCGCCTGATGCACAGGCCCCTGGGCCTCAGGACAGCTCCTTGGGTTGTTGGCGCCATGGTCGGCCCTTGTTGGTCCTAATGTGCTGTATGTGGTGGCCTCTCTTGGCAGGGTGGCAGATTAACTAGATTCCCAGGCTAGCATGATTGCGGGTGATGTTAGGTTTTTGCGGAAGTGCCTTTGCAAGACTACAACCTTGGCATGAGTGGTGGTCATGTGGCTCCGAGCAAAAGCCCGGCCCAACCTTGTTGGTACCTGCAAAGGAGGTGCCTTGTGGCAATGTTTCCTCCTTAGTGGCAATGCCAAGGAGCCCCATTTTACCCCAACCTTCAGTAATCTAGACCTCCAGGTGAAAACCTAGATCTGGCTTTGCCGACCTGAACCAGACCACGGCGGCATCACCGATGTTGTTACCTCCCTGGAGGCGTTGTTTTTGGAGGTTGACCCTCGATTGGCACATGGGTTGACGGCACATGCGTTGGCACTTGCTACCAGTGTCAGCATCGTGCCAGCACGGCTAACTTGGGTGGCATGGGGAGTGGTATGCTGAGGATCCAGTGATGTGGCGCTTTGGTGGCACAGAGGCACTTGGGTGTATGTTTCGACTGGCAGGGAATGTGGCGAGGTGCGGTGGACTAGTGGTACAGCATTCTGGGTGCCAGTGGTAGTTCTGAGGCGAGTCCAGCGGTCTGTGGCACCATTGACTCTATCTAAAGCAAGAGCAGCCCAGTTCTTTACAGAGAATCGGACTCTCTCTTCTCATCTCATCTCGGGGTCCTGATGGGTTACGGCGTTCTGTGTGCTTGTGTGGCCGACTAGTCGGCATGAGGGCCAGAGGTAGTTTGGTGGCGTTGGTTGTAATGTGTGTTTTGTTAGAGTATTACATATATAGCCATGTAACCTTTTCATATTTACCCCGTTGTATAAGGGGTTTCCTGCATATATTCCACACTTGTACATGTATATATACTGGCCTATGGCCTCTTGGAAATACAAGTTGCATATTTCCTAACATGGTATTAGAGCTAGGTCAATTTTTTGCACGTAGCAACTCGTGTTGTTGATCCGCTCCGCACCGCCACTCTCCTCCGTGGCCGTCGCTCGTCGCCGCTGGCCCTCCACCCCGGCCAGCTCCTCTCTTTCCCCGTCCTGCCGCTGCTGTTCCGCCGGATCCCATCGCCACACCAAGCATCCAGCCGCCGGTCGCCGAGTCTCTTCTGCCACTCCCGATCGCTCAGATCGCCCCGCCTGCAGTCGGCTCTCTCTCCCGATCGGATCGGATCGGAGTCGCCCTGCCTCGCCCTGCAGTCTTCCGCTCGTCTCTCCCGATCGATCAGATCGTCCCGCCCGCAATCGGCTCTTGCTGCAGTCCCGCTCCCGATCGGATCGGCTCGCAGCGCCCCACAGTCTCCCACTCGGCTCTCTACATCGATCCGAGTCGCCGTTCTTGCTGCCGTCTCGTACCAGATCAGGATCGCCCCGCCACTGGATTGCCTCCCGCTGGTCAACGCACCTCATCCGGTCCCGTTCCTGATTCGGCCCAGCTGCTGCTCCGCTGGCTGCGCACTTCCGTTCATGCGGCCAGCTTCCAAGCTGCTGGTGCTCCCATTCCTGCTGGTGAAGCGTTCCAGCCGCTGCTCCCTTTGCCAGCCGTTGTTCTTGCCACAGCTGATTGGTGCTCCCGTCCTCGCTGCTTGCCTCTGCCATTGACGGATTCGCTGATTCACGAGCTGTTCTAGTCGCTGCGGCTGCCTGTTAAAAAAAAACATGGTGAAGCGTTCCAGCCGCTGCTCCCTTTGCTAGCCGTTGTTCTCGCCACGGCTGATTGGTGCTCCCGTCCTCGCTGCTTGCCTCTGCCATTGACGGATTCGCTGATTCACGAGCTGTTCTAGTCGTTGCGGCCGCCTGTTAAAAAAAACATGGTGTCTTCCGTCCGCTCTGAGGTGATTTCTGACGGTGTTTTCGGTGTTCCTTACACTGATCCCGTCTCGCACATGTGCCTTTCCTCGGTGCTTGGTGCTCGTCCATCTATTTTATCGTCCCGTGCGGCGACTTCCATAGATGGTGATTGTCGCTCTCCATCGGCTTCTCCCGCGACTTAGCTCTTCTGCTGCTCCTCTCGCGAGCTCCACATATGATGATTGTCGCTCTACACCAACTCTTCTTGCGACTTTCACCGGTGAATGTCGTTCTTCCCCGACACCTCTCACGACTTTCACCGGTTGTACTGGTGCATATGACTCCATCGACTGCGCTTCACATAGGCGTCTTCCCTCGGCACTTGGTGCCTATCTGCATACGGTCTCATCGTCTTCACCGGCCTTTGCGAACGATACTGGTCATGCTGCACCGCCACTTTTAGCAGCTTCCACAGGTGGTGGTGGCTACTTCTCTCCTGGTGCCATTATGACGCCTACTTCAAGTGTGTCCTTTACGGAGGATGAGATTGCGCGACTTCGTGCCCTGCTATCGGGTGCATCTACATCAACATCTTCAGTTGCGCCCCTGACCGAGCAGGAGATTGTGCGCTTGCGACGCCTGCTAGCTCCATCTTCTGGTTCTCCATCGACAGGTTATGGTGGTTCTTCTATGGACTCTTCTGGCATTGTGAGACCACCTTCTACACAAGCACGTACATCTCCTTGGATTCTCGATACTGGAGCATCTTTTCATGACTCATGACTCATCCACTCTGTCATCTACTCGACCTCTCGATTCTCCTGTTCATGTTCTTACTACTGATGGTACCTCTCTCCCGGTTACTGGCCGAGGCACTCTTAGCACTTCATCTTTTCATGTTCCTGATGTTGCTCATGTTCCCCGGCTTACCATGCAGCTCATTTCTGATGGTCAGATTGTTGACTCTGGTTGCAGGGTCATTCTCAACTTTGACTCATGTTCCATTCTAGACCGTCACACTGGTGCTCTTCTTGGTGTTGGCCCTCGACGCCGTGACTCTCAAGGTCTCTGGGAACTTGACTGGCTTCATCTTCCATCCGCTGCCACCGCCGCCAGTCTCTCCACCTCTGTTGCCTTGTCTACCAGCTCTTTTCAGCAATGGCATCATCGCCTGGGTCACCTATGTGGCTCTCGTCTCTCATCCTTAGTTCGACGTGGTCTTCTTGGATCCGTCTCCGGTGGTGTGTCTTTAGATTGTCAGGGTTGCAGGCTTGGTAAACAAGTTCAGTTACCTTATCCTCATAGCGAGACTGTGTCTCGGCATCCTTTTGACCTTGTTCACTCTAATGTATGGGGTCCAGCTCCCTTTGCCTCTAAGGGAGGCCATCGCTACTATATTATCTTTATAGATGATTTCTCCCGACACACGTGGATATATTTCATGTCTTCTCGTAGTGAGGTCTTATCTATTTATAAGTGTTTTGCTGACATGGTTCACACTCAGTTCTCTACGCCTATTCGTGTGTTTCATGCTGACTCTGCTGGAGAGTACATCTCCCAGATGTTGCGTGGATTTCTTGCTGAGCAGGGTACTCTTGCTCAGTTCTCTTGTCCTGGTGCTCATGCTCAGAATGGCGTGGCTGAGCGCAAGCATCGTCACCTTCTTGAGACAGCTCGTGCGATGATGATCGCTGCCTCTCTTCCGCCTCACTTTTGGGCTGAGGCTGTCTCCACTTCCACCTATCTCATCAACCTTCAGCAGTCCACTGCTTTGCAGGGTGGCGTTCCTTTCGAGCGTCTCTTTGATCGTTCTCCCGATTACTCGGCGCTTCGTTTGTTTGGTTGTGTTTGCTATGTTCTTCTTGCCCCTCGTGAACGCACCAAACTCTCCGCTCAGTCAGTTGAGTGTGTCTTCTTAGGTTATAGCGATGAGCATAAGGGCTATCGTTGTTGGGATCCTATTGGTCGTCGGATGCGCATTTCTTGGGATGTGACTTTCGATGAGTCTCGTCCCTTCTACCCGCGTCCATCTTCCTCGAATTTTTCAGTGGAGGATATCTCTTTCCTCATTTTTCCTGACACGCCTATCACCCCCACCGAGCCTTTGTCTATTCGTCCTGCTAACTCTGCTTCCCCACCTATTGCCGATGATTTGCCGCCACTGTCTCCCACGGTTTCCTCATCTCGCATGTCACCAGATTCTGCACCTTCATCCCCGGTGCCTTCTTCGTCTCCACCCCCTGATTCTACCTCGACGATTCCTCCTCGTATTCTTCCATCTTTTCCTCAGTATTATACTCGTCGATCCCGTCATATGGATGCATCTACTGATGTGCCCTCCTCCTCGTCTCAGCCTACCTATGGCTTGCGTTCTCGTCCGCTTCCGCCTGTTGATCGCTATGGTTTTTCAACCGCTAGTGTTGCTGTTCTTGAGCCGACTATTTATCGCTAGGCTGTTGTTCATCCTGAATGGCAGTTTGCGATGGCAGAGGAGATTGCTGCTCTTGAACGCACCGGTATATGGGATCTTGTTTCTCTTCCTCCAGGTGTTCGTCCCATCACTTTTAAGTGGGTCTACAAGGTTAAGACTCACTCCGATGGTTCTCTTGAGCGTTACAAAGCTCGTCTTGTGGCTCGTGGCTTTCAGCAGG
Source organism: Hordeum marinum (assembly GCA_022496015.1). Taxonomy (NCBI): domain Eukaryota; kingdom Viridiplantae; phylum Streptophyta; class Magnoliopsida; order Poales; family Poaceae; genus Hordeum; species Hordeum marinum. The sequence continues at coordinate 295,389,248 of CM039673.1, read as the reverse complement.
AGCATGGTCGTGATTACGACGAGACTTTTGCTCCTGTGGCCCATATGACCACTATTCGTACACTTCTTGCCGTGGCCTCTTCACGCCACTGGTTTGTATCTCAGCTTGATGTTAAGAATGCCTTTCTTAATGGTGAGCTGCGTGAGGAGGTCTACATGCAACCACCAACTGGGTATTCTGTTCCTGATGGCATGGTATATCGTCTTCGTCGCTCTCTCTATGGCCTTAAGCAAGCGCCCCGCGCCTGGTTTGAGCGTTTTGCCTCTGTAGTGACCGCCGCTGGTTTTTCAGCGAGTGCTCATGATCCAGCGTTGTTTGTCCACCTTTCACCTCGTGGACGGACTCTTCTTCTTCTCTATGTCGATGACATGATCATCCCTGGCGACGAACCTGAGTATATTGCCTTTGTAAAGGCCCGTCTTAGTGAGCAATTTCTTATGTCTGATCTTGGACCTCTTCGCTACTTTCTTGGGATCGAAGTCTCTTCTACCTCTGATGGATTTTTTATATCCCAGAAAAAGTATATACAGGATCTTCTTGCTCATGTTGCTCTTACTGATGAGCGCACTGTTGAGACTCCCATGGAGCTCAATGTTCACCTCCGTGATACTGATGGTGACCCCTTGCCCGATCCGACGCGTTATCGTCATCTTGTTGGGAGTCTTGTCTATCTAGCTGTTACTCGTCCAGATATTTCTTATCCGGTTCATATTCTGAGTCAGTTTGTCTCTGCTCCCACTTCAGTTCACTATAGTCACCTCCTTCGTGTTCTCCGATATCTTTGGGGCACGATCTCTCACCATCTATTCTTTCCTCGCTCCAGTTCCTTACAGCTTCAGGCCTATTCGGATGCTATGTGGGCTAGTGATCCTTCCGATCGCCGTTCACTTTTTGCTTACTGTGTTTTTCTTGGTGGTTCTCTCATTGCCTGGAAGACGAAGAAATAGACTGCAGTTTCCCGTTCGAGTGCAGAGGCTGAGTTACGAGCTATGGCTCTTTTGACGGCAGAGGTGACTTGGTTACGGTGGTTACTTCAGGATTTTGGTGTTTCTGTCACTACACCTACTCTGCTATTATCTGACAGTACAGGTGCTATTAGCATTGCGCGTGATCCTGTGAAGCATGGGCTCACCAAGCATATTGGTGTTGATGCTTTCTATGTGCGCGCTGGTGTGCAGGATCAGGTTATTACTCTTCGGTATGTGCCTTCCGAGTTACAGTTGGCGGATTTTCTGACGAAGGCCCAGACTAGAGCGCAGCATGGCTTCTATCTCTCCAAACTCAATGTTGTTAATCCACCATGAGTTTGAGGGGGGTGTTAGAGTATTACATATATAGCCATGTAACCTTTTCATATTTACCCCGTTGTATAAGGGGTTTCCTGCATATATTCCACACCTGTACATGTATATATACTGGCCTATGGCCTTCTGGAAATACAAGTTGCATATTTCCTAACATGTTTAACGACCTTCGGTCATGGTCCTGTCTAGGTCTTCAGTGGTCGGTTGTTTCACATATTTATGGGCTTGTATATACTTTCTTTCTATCAATACATCGAGACGCAAGCTTTGCATTCTGTCAGATCCTTTATAATATATCCACTATAGATATTGGGTGACTTGACTATGTATCGTTTGTTTGGCTGACCACCTAAGTCTTATGTTACAATGATGGGAGATAGGCAGCTAAGCATGAATGAAGGAAAATATGCAGGAACATCTTAAGGCTTTACATGAAAACTTAATAAAGGTATCTGTAAATTTCAGTTTTGAGTTGGTGTGATACACCTAGGAAACATTAATTAGGTCTGATGATATATAAGCAGCAAAACATAGTGGCAATGAACCGCTATAAACACTTACACTGTCTTCCCAAAATGAGTAGGATTACAACAGGCAGCATTCCATTTCAAGATAGGACACACCAAGCTAAAAGTGTCCGGAGAAAGAAAGTGTAAGGGAAAAAGGTACCTCTCTGACTGTATGTATGAAAGCATCTGGGCAGCCAACCGCAGAAACACATAGCGTGATCATGCCATCCAATGCATTAAGAGATAGTTTCTGTAATGGTTGATGAACCTCGAAAATATGTGACGGGGCCAATTTGCTAAAGAACACTGAACATGTTGCGCCACTATCCTGGACTATACGTGCAATTGTTTCCAGTTGCGCTTCACAAGCCTGTTTAATAGCAAATGGTAGTTCAGAGAACAACCTATAAGATTATTCATGTGCTTGAGGTAAAAGAGATACCTACATCTCTCACTACTTGCAGCGCAGAATTCATTAATGGTTAGTCCCCACCTTTTCCGGATGCAATTTCAGTTTACAATGAGGGAAAGTAAGAAAGCACCTTGGATTGTTTCAATTCTAAAGTTCTAAATACTTACAATCACATGATCACCATAAATACATTTTTTGTATAACAGCTTAAATTTGCGCTGGCTTACTTTAATATTACACTTTTTCTGCCTCGTGTCAAGAACAAGATCAGCCGCTAAAGATTTAATACTCAAAGGGGGGAGGCGTTTTGGCTGCCGGGAGTATTTGCTCCCGGATGAACAGTAACACGCACAAAAAGTAATAAAATGCTTTCAAAAAATTCTGAATTTTTTTGTGGATATTCGTGTTAGTGTCACAAGCACAGTTGCAATTTTCATGCGAAACGGAGCCGTAGTGTTTCGAAGATGAAAAAAAACAAATTTGGGGCAACATTTTGGAGACAGTTGGTCCAAATTTGGTCCTTACATGAGTTTATATAATCTCCTATGCGCTAATAAAACGACAAACTGGGCTAAGCCCCTAATAACTATAAGATAAGTTGGGCCAAGCCCCTAACTGCCTGCGCCATTGGGCCTCCTCCGGCTATAGGATATGCCGGTCATAGCAGTAACATTTGGTGTTCAATTTGTGGTTTTTTTTTTTGCACAGGCCAAAATGTTTTAACCTTTTTGCGTAAAACTTTGCAGGTAGCATTTGGATGTGACTATGGATACATACAAAAATTGTTAGGATTTTTTTTTGACATTTCAAAAATCATTTTCACGCCCAGGAGCACGTGCTCCGGGAGCTAAAATGGATTTTCGTACTCAAACAGGAAACATAAACAAGTTACAAGAAAGTCTGAGTTGCTGAGACTATCGCTTACCAGATCCGCATGATGAATAACCACTATATCAGCTCGAGTAAGGGCGCTCAACGGTTCCCTCATGGGGCCTCGTGGAATGAAATGACAATTTCCCCAAGGTGTCAGCCCATTGACCATCACAATCTCCACATCTCTAAGCAGGCTCCGGTGCTGCCTATGAGATACGACAGACAGAACTGAGAATACATACATGAGAATATGTGTTTCCTGAAGGACTATTATTAGCGTAAAAGATGCCACTGTGTTAGCCATTTTGGAAGTAAGATTCCATGGTACTGATGGATTGATCCATGTAAGTTCTCTATACAAGAAAAGAAAAAACAAATACTTGATACCTGCATTCCATCGTCCAGTATAGCGACTCCAATTTTCGCACTTTCAATGGCTGCCTCTCGGTTGCACCCTGACCAAAACTTCTCCCCGCGGGAGGCATCACAAGGATCCACATGGCCATACTTTTGCAACATGGAAGAAGCCACAGCAGCCCTGTTTGCGCCAATCCCAATTTTGGTGGAAGTATCAGCAAGGCGCCTCCGGAGCATCTTAGATTCATCGCCGCCAGCATAACCCTACAGCACCAAATTTTATGACTGCTTTGTTCAAGGGTAGCATCACGAGAAATATAAATGAAGTATTGGAAATGAACTAGGCGAAAGTTGTGAAACGTTAGTTTAGGACTTATGAAGAATCCCTCGTTTTTACTGAAATTTTTGTCTGCGTAACTAAATGATTGAATGAGAAACAATATAAATGTGAAGAAGTACAAGCAAGCAAGCAGCATTGGGAGGAGTTTTACCCTTGTTAGGATGAGTGGCGAGACGCCCATGGTGTGAAACCTGCGGGCCAGGAAGTCGACCATGGGTGTCTTTCCGTTGCCGCCCCAGGTGAGGTTGCCTACGCTGATGACGGGGACCGGTAGGGTCCGTCGAGAGCGTAGCGGAGAGGAGGAGAGAATGACGGATAGGCGGAGCAGGGCGGAGGCGGCGGATAGGACAGGGAGGAGGAGTGCGCGGTGGAGAAATGGGAGGTTAGGAACGGCGGCGTCCGGGGTGGCGGCGAGGCGGGCCAGGAGCTGCCGCGCCTTCTCCGTCGCCATCGGGTCCCCGGGGTGGTCGCCGCCGCCTGTCGCCGGAGGACTCACTAACAACACTAACAGTAACAGAAATGGTGACGGAATGTTGGGCTGGTCCTTTTCCCCAATTAAGAGCATCTCCAGCCGTTCGGATTGAAATAGCGCTTTGTGTGGGTTAACCAAAGATATTTTTGTTACTGGGACTCGGTTCCCAATCGGCCTTCCAAGTTTGCCCTCCAGCCGCTGAGTTCGGCCTAAATTCAACATAAGTCCAACAAAAATTACTCATTTTTGGACGAAAATATAGACGGATTCATTCATATTTATACAAATTAAAAACATACATAAAAACCTAGAAAAAAACTATGCCGTCGTCACGTCACCGCTCCGAGCCTAGTTCATATCGAGGAGGTTGTAGAAGACGATGTAGTCGCTGCCGTTGTCGTTGTCGTTGTCGCTCGGTGGCTCGTCCTTCATACCGTCGTCCTTGTTGCAGCCCTGGATCGTCGCGGCTAACGGGGTTGGTCAGCGTGGTGGCCTCCTCGTTGCTGTCGGAGAGGACGATGAGGTCACGGCCGCGGCGACGCTCGGTGATCTCCTCCGAAGCGCGGCGCTGGCACTCCATCTCCTCCCGCGCGTAGTCCTCACGCGACCATTTGAGGTCGGCATCGAGGTCGGCAGCCATCTCTAGGTGCTCTTGCTTGACCAGGGCATCGCCTTCTTTGGCTTGACCAGGCAAAGGTGGCCGCGGGGAGGGGAAGGGGCACGGCCGCCCTCGTTTATGACGAGGTTGCCGCCACGGCTACCCCGGCGGAGCGGCGTCTCCTGGGCCTCGGCCTTGACGCCAACGAGCGGCGTCGTCGCACTGGAGGAGCGGGAGCCAGATGAGGAGGATGACGCCTTCGCCTCAGCAGCCATGAGCTCCCGCACCGGCGAGAGAACGACAACGCCGGGTACTCGAACGACGACTTGTTGCCTCCCTCGATGTGCATGAAGACGGCACGGGGCGTGCGCCCGGGGGCGCCCCACCATTGACGACGACCGTTAGAGTTGTGGCGCCCTCTTGGCGTCGGAGCGCCGTTGGTGGACACCAATTGCTCGATGTGGCGGCGTTGGAAGTATGCCGTCCACAGGGGGTAGTTGTTGGCGACGTACCCCTGCTGCTAGCGCGCTTCCTCCGGTAAAGACTTCCGGATCTACGCGATCTCGGCGTGACGCTCCCTGTCGGAGGGTGGCGGGGGCACGGGGACGCTACCGGCGCTCAGTCGTCATGCGCGCAGCATGCGCATGTCGGGCAGCGTCGGGTAGTTCGCCTCTTGGAGAAGGCGTGCCTCCCACTCGTGCAGCCAGTGGCGGCCGAAGCCGTTGGCCGTCGCACCGTCGCCGGGGAACCTCTCCGCCATGGCGAGTGCTTGAGGAAGGAAGGAGAGAGGGCGAGGAAGGTCGTTCGACGCTATGGGCTGGAGCAGTGCGGGCGAGAGAGATGGCGAGTGTGTGGTGAGCGACGGTGAGGTTGTCTTTTATAGCGGCAAGAGGGCGGGAGCAGTGTGGACACGTGGTGGGAAAGGACGGGACACGCGGCGGCTCGCTATCACTGCACCACCCATCATCAATGGAAGGCCGACTGGCGACAACCTTGGCATTGAATCGTGCGGGAGCCGAGGCGAAGAGGACGACGAAGCATAGTTGCTGACTCGGCGGGCCCACGGGATGAGAATCTGGCGTGGGAAGATTTGGCGCCATTTTTCTTTCCCCCGGCGCCTCGGACACCCCAATCGCGTTGGGTTTGGTCTAGGTCCACCTACACCAATTTCGATCCAAACCTACGAAAAACGAAGACCTAAGGATGTGGCTGGACGATTTTTTTGCCGATGATAAAAAGGGGCCTGGGGCTGTTGGGGGTGGGGGGGCTGGAGATGCTTTAAGCCAGCAAAATGGGCAAACTCGATTGAAATTCAGTGCGGTGGGCTAAGACGGGCAATTAACAAAATCCGTAGAATAGGGAGAGCTCGTCGTTGTAGCCCTCCCTCCATTCTCTCCCTCCTGTCCTCTTCTCATAATGAATTAACTCAATCAAATTAATAGTCTATGTGTTTCTAAAAAATGTTCTAAAAAACTCAATCAATTAACTCTTATCAGAACTTCAAGTAAATCAAAGAAAAATCTACCCTTTCCCTACTTATACTCAAATAAAATCTTACGTAAATTTTACCGAAGTCAAAACATTTTTCATCTTCCCCTAACATGACAGATGTAAAATTTATGTTGAACACGATTAATGTTTAGCCATTAGAATATATATGCATCGATTGAAACGAACGGGCAATCAGGTAGTCATTAATGAAGGGTAGTTTTACAAAGGTTACTCCCACCTCCTTCATTGTTAGTCAATGGTGTGTCGTAAATGCGTCATTTGTCGCAACTGGTCAGTTTTAAGTTTTAACAAGGGTGATTTCATCATACGGGCACCCTGGGATGTGGGCATGTGCCCGGGCTCGGGCTCTGCGGATTTTTCAAGTAGCCGGAGTCACATTTGATAAATACATAGGGCGAATCCTATTTAGCGCTTCAGGCGCTTGTTACTATGTATTTTACTAACGGGCGCCTGAAGTGTCCCACGCTAGGCCGGTCCATGCGGTTTCTTTTCTTTTTCGTGTTTTTAACCAGTGACCTCCCTCTTCGGTAACAATGGTGTAACCACCTCAACACCTAGCAGGATCTGATAAATTACAACCTCTTCTTCCTTTTATTCCTACTTTTTCCTTATTTTCGTTTTCTTTTTTCCTTTTTTTCGTTTTTCTTTAGTCCTTTTTCATTTTCTTTTTTTCCTTTTTCTTCTTCCTGGATTAATTTATTGTTTGAAAATACTTGAACATTTATTCAAATTGATTAACTTGTTTGAAATTCAATGAACATTTTTTATTTTTTTTGAACTTTTATAGAAAATCCATGATCATTTTTCAAATTTTGATGATTTTTTTTCAAAATTGATGAACTTTTTTATAAATTCGATGAACTCTTTTCAAATTTTATAAACTTCTTTGAAAAATTTATGAACTTGTTTCAAATTCAATGAAATTTTTTCTTCAAAATCCATGAACTTTTTTCAGAATTGATGAACTTTTTTGCCGATTTTGTGACTTTTTTTCAAATGGATGAACTTTGTTTCAAAATCCATGAATTTTTATCAGAATTGATAAAGATTTTCTTGAAATTTGTGAACTTTGTTTGGAAACCAATGAACATTTTTCAAATTTTGTTATATTTTTCCAAAATCGATTAACTTTTTTCTAATACATGAATTATTTTTGCATGCATGAACTTTTTTATAAATCTGTGAATTTGAATTTTGTTCACATATTTTTGAATAAAACACTTTTTTCTAAAATGTATATGCAATAAATAGTGCTGCTACTTTTTTAATATCCTCATCGTAATCATTCACTCGTGCCTTATAGCTCTTCTCGTGAGGCAACATGCACCGTATCTGAACAACGACGCGAGCTTGAATTCTCAATGAAGAAATTCTTTTGAAAAGTTTTTCGCGCTTATAACGCCTTGCATGTTTTCGGGTCGGCCACCGGATGCGGCTGTGGACGCCAGTTTTCCTCATCCGACGCTTAAAGCGTCGTATAGGAGCTCTCAATACATAGCATATACACGCAAAATACAACAGCTTAGTGAAATGGACTAGTCTGGGCGTTATTTTTATCCTTTGGGACGCATAAGAACCATCCATTTAAAACTCGGAACCTAATGTTAGACCTTGGTTGTTCTCCATGCTGGAACTCCTTTCCCATGAGGCGTTTGTGAGGAGGACGATGACTCTCGGCAATATGGTCAGCTAGAAAAAAGTTTATACATGAAGGGATTAATCAGAGTCCTCTATCTACTCACTTGTTTGTGACTAGCTTTATTGAGATATCAATGAAGAGGGAAATGCTCCAATTAGTAAAGGAAGCACCACAAGAGTCATTGAGACTAATAGGAAATGGATCCCGCCACCCCTAGGAAAGTTAAAAATAAATGTAGACGTTGTTGTGTCTCCTCGTGGAAATGGTGGTATTGCAGCCATTGTGTGCATGTATGAGGCGGATGAATTCTTGGGCTCCTTAGTGTTTGTTATCAGGGGACTTTCGAACCCATCATCTCTTGAAGGAGTGGCTTGCCGAGAAGCACTAGCTTTGGTAGAAGATCTTGGATTGAAACAACTTCATATGGCATTGGATTGTTTGAATGTCGTCAAACATACACATGACGCTACACGTGTTTTTGTTCATGATACGAGGAAGTTGGATTATGACCCTCATAGTATGGCTAGGCATGCACTTTCCTTAGATCAGGGGCGACATGGTTGGGGTCGCCCCATGATCCGGTCCCTCTTCCTATAATCATGAATTTTGATTAAATAAAGCCTACCAGACTTTTCTCAAAAAAATCCATTAATTTATTTTCATGGGCCACGCTAGGGTAGTCAGCTCGTGCATATCAATCAATCGCTCCAGAGGCTCTTGGTTGCATCGCTCATCTCGTCTGCCTCGCAGGCTATTTGGTTGTGCGTCGCGCCGCACAACTGTGCCCTAGCAGCTGCTGCGTTGGAGGTGGCAGCCGGCGAGATGAATTGGCGGAGCACGACTAGCAAGACGACAAAAGATCGTGCACAGTCGTGGTTCCAATTGGGCTAGGATTCAAGGAAGGAATAATTGGGGTCTGGAGAGGAAGCGCGAAAGTTAAAGGGGCATCCCTGTGGAGGGAGTTCCACACTTCCACTCCACCAGATGGTGGCTCGTCCTCATCAGAGTCGGCAATTTAGCGATGACTAATCCGGCACGCAGCACCGACAAGTGCCCAGCCCGCACAAGGTCATGGCCAGATAGCAGAAAACCGCCAACGCGTGCCAAGGCTTTGTTAATTCGCTAGCTTCGCCACTGAGTTTTGACATGATTTCTTTCCATGTGTGGAGTATTGAGTGGATTTGTTTGTGTTCATTTTTATAGATTTGTTTTTCAATGATATATTTCTTGAACCATGTGACCAGATCATGAACAGGTTTCACCAATGTAATTTTCTCGTCGAGATATGTAAAAATAGACCACATGTTAGTAGTTTAATGAATTTTTTATTCAGACAAAATGATGCTTCGGAGAGAACTACCATGTGCTTCCAAATTTTATTAACAGGTGCTCCCAAGTGAAACTAACTTGTGCTCCCTTAGATGGAAGCATATCTATGTTTTGTTATGGAGGCATGCATATGCTTACCGTTGGAGCATAACTATGCTTGACTTGAAAACTAACTCTCCGTGAAAGCACACAAGTACTCACCGGGGAACAATGCTCCCCCGTGTAGCACACATGTGCTCCACACAGGGAGCACAGCATACATGTGTTACTCACAAATGAATATGAAAATATATACAAAAAACAGAAAAAAAAAGTGAAGCAAAAAAGGCAGAAAAAAACATGAGAATCAATATTTTTTCTGAAAAAAAACAGTATGATGGAAAACACCCAACGCGTGACACGTGCAGTACTGGAGTGCTCTAAAAGGTACCTCTAATTAGTTGCTCACAAAATTATCGAGCTGACTCCTAAGCCCTTTTATCTCTATTGTAAAAGAGAATTGATCGTTGTATGTTCGCGTTCGCCTTCACCCCTCCCCACGGTCCCTTCCGCACTACTGAATTAACTTAATTAAATCTTACTAAAATCTTAAGTTAATCAAAACTTTTCTTGCCTTTCTGTATCCATACCAATATCAAATCAAACCTTACCGAAACCCACCTAAATTAAAAAGGTGATTCCTTGTCTTTAACCATACTGAAACAAATAAAATCAAATTATACCAAGATCTAGAATATGATGTGTAAGACTTGTGGCAAACACGATTGATGTTAAACCACTAAAATATGTATGCCTCGAGTGCAACACATGGACAATAAGCTAATCACTAATTAAGGGGTACTTTTGCGGAGGTTATTCTCTCCTTGATTGTTAAAAAGTGGTGCATCGCAAGTGCGTTATTTGTCACAAACTGAGAGTTTTTATGTGATTTCTTCCCACGCACCGAAGTAATGGGTGGGCATGTTTTTGTTTCTTTTCGTAGTTTTGATTCTTCAAATCATGAACCGTTTTCATCACTGTGTTTCTCACGTCGAAATTTTCAAAACAAAATCACATGTTAATAACTTTCGGTGAACTTCTATTCGGGCTAAAATTATGCTTCCAAAATGAACTGATATGTGCTTCCAAATTGTACTAACACGAACCTCAAGTGAAACTAACTTCTACTCACTTGGGCTAAGCAAAATTGTGCTCATGTGAGGTACACATATGCTCCCCGGCGGTGCGCAACCATGTTGTGCTCCTCGCGTTGGATGAAGAATACATGTGATCACCCAAAAGCAGTGCTCCCATGTGAAGCACATGTGCTCAACGCGGGGGGGGCACACATCCATGCTCCTAAGAGAGAAATCTAAAAAATGCCAAGAAAAAAAAATGAAAAGAACTAGAAGACGTGAAAACAAGTAAAAACACTATGATGGGGAAGCGTCCAACAAAGAGCATTGGAGTGCTCCCTAAGATGGCCTCTTAAAGGCCCACCTATAAGGTACCTTTAGTTAGTTGTTCCCAATGTTATTGACCTGACACTTGAGCCCTTTTTATAGAGACTATCAACAAGTTTTTAGTTAATATAGACATACAAAGGGCATTGAAGATCTGATTAATATCAAGAAAAACAACCAACAATACAATGGACAAACAACTGAACGCAAGATGCCTAGTAAAAAATAAAATTACATTGACACTGCACCCCGAGGATTGGAAATTACCGTGAACAAATAGTAGGGAAAAGGGACACCTATGAACGACCTTGCTATACAAGGCTTTGAAGACCGTAATATCCACTCACCCCTTGGGACGAGATCTATAAATCACTAAAGCACCATTGGTTCGGAACATCACCCCATGTAGTACAAGTTTGCAATCCATCATCACCAGCTCAAAGGGTTGAATAAACCGAACCACGCCACAAAACAACACGTAAGAAGATGTTGAAGTCGCCGTGCCAATAGCAAGCCAATAGCTCTGGTTGAAAGATGCACCAATTGCTTGGATCTGAAGGGCACCAAAAAATCTGGGAATATGAATTTTCACAGGCCCTTCGTCGGTGTCGGATTAGACATCGTCGAAGTAGGGACACACCATAGATATGTTATTTTAGCACGCCATCACCACCCAGATAACCCACAAGTGAAATGGGATCGTTTGTAGCATTTTTTTGATAAGTAAGAGTGTAGAACCCAACGAGGAGCTAAAGGAAGAATTAATATTCTCTCAAGTTCTATCGACCACCGATACAACTCTACGCACGCTAATGCTTGCTTTACATAGAACGAGTATGAAACTACTTTGTGGGAATAAAACTAGAAGTATTTTGCAAGATGATAAAGAACGTGGAAATAAAAGTTAGGTGCTGTTTTAATAAAAGAACAATAAAAGTAAATAGTTTCGTAGAAAGCTTTTTGTGTAACGCAAGAGAAAGATTGTCCATAGGCAATTGAATGTGATACGATAGATACTTGTTATATGCAATGAGGGAGAGGCATACACTAACACACTTTTAGTACTTGGATCATATGCACTTATGATTGGAACTCTAGCAAGCATCCACAAGTATTAAAGATCATTAAGGTAAAACCCAACCATAGCCTTAAGTATCAAGTCCTCTTTACTTCCATACGCAACAACCCATCTACTCAGGTTTATGCTTCTATCATTCAAGCAACCCACCATAGGCAAATCATAAACATATTGCAACACCCTACAACAGGGATCCCTCAAGTTTGCGCGACACGGAGGGAACCATAGGACAGCACCATATCAACATACAACTCACATCGATAACATCACACCACAATTAACCCGTTGGACAAAAGATATCTACTCAAACATCATAAGATAGCCAAATATCATTGGGAAATAATATATGGAGTTGAGCACCATTTTTAAGTAGAGATTACAACGGGGAAGATAGGTGTTACACTGCTTCATAGAAGAGGAGAGAGTTGGTGTTGACGGCGGCAAGATTGTTGATGTAGATCGTCGTCATGATGATTGCCCCGGCGGCATTCCGACGCCACCGGGAGAGAGGGGGAGAAAGCCCCCTCCTTATTATTCTTCCTTGGCCTCCTCCTAGATGGAAGGAGAGTTCCCCCTATGGTCCATGGCCTCCATGGCGGCAGAGGGCCGGGAGCCCCTCCGAGATTGAATCTCCCTCTTTGTTCTCTTCTATTTCGCGTTCCTGTTTTCTGGCCGAAAACTATTTCTTATATTCCCGGAGATCTGTAACTCCGATCGGGCTGAAATTTTGAGGGGGGTTTTATCCAAAAAAATATCTTTGTTGCAGATAAAGGAGAGCTCCAACCGACATACGAGGTGAGAACCCCCCACCACCCCGCGCCTGGGCCCTAGGTCGCGCCCTGGTGGGTGGTGGAGGCTGTGGGCCTCCTTTTTCGTTGATTCTAATGCCCAAAATTCACAAATATTCCAAAAATTAGATTTGCTTTTTTTTGTTGTGTTTGGACTTCGTTTGATATGGAATTTCCGCCAAACGAAAAACACACAAAAAACAGGAACTGGCACTGGGCACTGGATCAATAGGTTAGTCCAATAAATCATATAAATTGTCGCCAAAACTATGTAGAAGTTGTATAATATTGGCATGAAACAATCAAAAATTATAGATATGACGGAGACATGTCAGCATCCCCAAGCTTAATTCCTGCTCGTCCTCGAGTAGGTAAATGATAAAAAAGATAATTTTTGATGTGGAATGCTACCTAGCATAACCTTGATCATATATCTAATCATGGCATGAATATTAAGACAAGAGTGATTCAAAGCAATAGTCTGGTTTTGACATGAAGACTTTAATACTCAGGCATCCCAACGAACAATCATGTCTTTTAAAATACCAAGGCTAAAGAACGATATCCCTACAAAATCATATAGCCTTGTCATGCTCTGTCTTGTTAACACAAAGTATAATTCATGTACTATCCCGGTGTCATCCAAGCAATTGGTTCATACTTCTAAAAGCGCTTCAACATTTTCAACTCTCATGCAATACATGAGTGCAAGCCATGGATATAGCACTATGGGTGGAATAGAATATGGTGGTAGGTTTCAAAGGGGTAAAAGTGGAGAACAAAGTCTCACATCAACTCAGCGTATCAACGGGCTATGGAGATGCCCATCAATAGATATCAATGCGAGGAGTAAGGATTGCCATGCAACGGATGCACTAAGAGCTATAAGTGTATGAAAGCTCAATATGGAAACTAAGTGGGTGTGCATCTAACTCTATAATGAAAAATTCCCACTAGTATATAAAAGTGACAACATAGGAGACTCTTTATATGAAAAACATGGTGCTACATTGAAGCACAAGTGTGGAATTAGCATGCCCCTTCTCTCTTTGTCTCTCATCATTTTTTCTTTTTCTTTTTTACCTTCCTTTTTCCTTTTTCTTTTTTTCTTTTTTTCTTTTTCTCTTTTTTTCTTTGTTCGGAGCCTCATCCCGACTTGTGGGGGAATCATAGTTTCAATCATCCTTTCCTCACTGGGACATGCTTTAATAATGAATAATGATGAGCATCACACTTCTATTTGCTTATAATTCAATATTAAAACTTGATACCTAGAACAAAATATGACTCTATATGAATGTTGTGCAATGATCTAGCATAGTAAAGGTATCAAAAAATGGACCAGCCATGGAAACATCATGTTGGCTATCTTATGATCGTGTAAAGCAATATGACAATGAATGCTCAAGTCATCAAAATAGAAGTGGTGGAAGTTGCATGGCAATATATCTCGGAATGGCTATGGAAATGCCATAATAGGTAGGTGTGGTGGATGTTTTGAGGAAGACATAATAAGGCTTATGTGTGATAGAGCGTATCATATCACGGGGTTTGGATGCACCGACGAAGTTTGCATTGACTCTCGAGGTGAGAAAGGGTAATGCACGGTACCGTAGAGGCTAGCAAATTGCGGAAAGGTAAGAGTGAGTATAATCCATGGACTCACATTAGTCATAAAGAACTCACATAATTATTGCAAAAGTTTATTATCCCTCGAAGCAAAGTATTACTATGCATGCTCCTAGGAGCGAGGTTGGTAGGAGTTAACCATCGTACGCCCCCGACCCTCACACAAACATAGACAATCAAGGATAAATTGTGCTCCAACTTCCGGGCATAACGGGAGACTATATGTGCATGCTTCGGGAATCACAACCGTTAACACCAATATCTTACTAAACAAGATCATCCACTAGTACCCCCCACATATTATCATCTCTATATCGCAAACTATTGCAAGGAATCAAACATATCATATTCAGTGATCCCTAAGTTTTATGTAGGATTTCATGACTAACCATGCAAATGACCAATTCCCATTGACTCTCTAAATAGATATAAGTGAAGCAAGAGATTTTAATTCTTTATACAAAATACCATGCTCTAATAAATATAAGTGATCTAAAGAGCATTCTACAAGTAACGGTTTTCTTTGTGAAGAGAAACAGGCAATCCGAACTTCAAATGATATAAGTGATGCAAATGAAGCATTCTATAAAGCCATACTCAAAAGATATAAGTAAAGTGCAATGAGCATTCTATAAATCAGCCATGGACTATCTCATACCAGCATGGTGCATAAAACAAAAGACGCTCCAAGATTTACACATATCACATGAACGAAATGAATTGGCAACATACCGATACTTGTTGAAGAAAGATGGGATGCCTTCCGGGGCATCCCAAGCTTAGACGCTTGAGTCTCCTTGGATATTTAATTGGGGTGCTTTGTACATCCCCAATCTTGAACTCTTGCCTCGCCTTCTTCTCCTCATATCGATACCTCCTCGATCTTCGAACACTTCATCCACACAAAACTTAACAGAAGACCGGTAAGATTCTATTAGTATAGTAAAGCAAACTACTACTTTAAGTACTATTGAAAACCCATTCATATTTTATATTTTCATTATCCCCATTGTATTATAACTTTTCCATGTCTTATACCAGCGATAAAATCGATAGTTTCATCAAAACAAGCAAAACAATTCATCAAAAACAGAATCTGTCTTAAAGAGGACAGTCTGTAGTAATCTGAACTTTGACCATAATTCTGTAACTCCAACAATTCTTAAAAATTAGGAAGAAATAAACATTGTTTATAGTAATACTTTGTAAAAATCAAAAACTTTTCATGTTGCAGTAAACAAATGAAAATTCCACGCACTATAGCCAAAGTTTCTGTTTGTCCATCGCACACACCAATAAGCAATATAATCATCCTAAAGGAAAATCTTGGCACAATAATGTTATAATAAAATGTATTTGTACAAGGTGATACTTATTTTTGTTGGAAAAGGTTCCTTTATTCAAGACTCACAAAGTTTCCATTGGCATGAACAAAAGTTCAAGGACGTCCCCCACTTCAACGATGCTCATCATCTCTTTCACTTTCACCTTTCCTTTTGTGAAGTTTTAGGTTCCCATCTATATTTTTTATTTTTAAACCTTATAAAAGCACACAACAGAATAAAATGACTCTCTAAAACTTTCGGGTTATCTCTTTAAAGCTATTAAGCTAGGCATAAAGTGCACAAGTAATGGATCCGTTCGGATCCCAGGGTATATCAAAGCCAATTTTAATTAACAATGATTTGTAATTTAGTAGTGAGAACAAAGTGATATATATCATGTGATAACAAAGTATAACTCTCTTCCTATGCATTGGAATGTCATAAAAGAACAATTCATGCACATTAAGTAAAGGCCAATACATAGCATAAGTAGTTTGTTGCAATTTTATTGTATTGGAAACATAGACAGGTGAAGATTTGGTTCCTATCTCATAATAGTTGCAAATAGGAGAAGCAAGCACATGCATATTATATTCATCAAAATCATCATGTGTAGTAGCAAAACGCAACCCATCAATATAATCCTCAATAAGTGCAAACTTCTCCGATATAGTGTAGTTGGGAGAATTAAAAAAGATAATAGGACTATCGTGTGTGGGTGCAATAGCAACAATTTCATGCTTAACATAAGGAACTATAGCAAGTTCATCTCCATAAGAATAATTCATATTGGCATCATGGCCAGAAGCATAACAAGCATCAAGTTCATCAAAAAGGGATATTTCAAACGAATCCAAGGGATCATATTAATCGTCATAGCATTCATCCTTCGGTATGTGCGAAGGGAAATTAAACAATGTATGAGTTGAAGAGTTACTCTCATTAGAAGGTGGGCACGGGTAGCTAATCTGCTCTTCCTCATTTTGTTCTTCGCTCTCCTCCTTATAGTTTTCATCTAATAAGCTCACAGTTTAAAAAATATCTTCTTTCATAGATTCCTGCAGAATATTAGTCTCTTCCAAGGCAGCAGACATTCTTTCAATAAATTATTTAACATAAGCATTACAAGCTTAGTTTTCATAGCAATATTTAAGTACAACAAAAAAATCAGATTTGTAAAGAGTAGCATCATACTTTTCAATCAAAGTAGCAATTTCATAAGCACCCTTAAAAGCAACAAATTCTTCAATTTGTTCAACATCATAATAACAATAGGCATCATTGGCATAAGAATATAATATTTGATTATCATGACACACATTGATAGGGAAGGTGTTTTTAGTGTCTTCGAAACAACAAGTAAATTCATGTAATTCACATAAATTCCAAGCATAGCAACACAAAGTGTTATTTTGATGCCACAAGAGTTTCCCTTTTTGAGATAAGTGGTGTCTCACATAATAAACATGCTCATTTAATGATTTTCCCTCAACTAAGCTAGTTTGGTTTTCAGCATGAGTACAAAGGGATCGAAGATGATCCAAGTAATAAGCTTCAGTAGTATAGTACATTTTGGGTGGTTCCTCAACCACTGGGTTAGCAAGTACAACTATTTTTTTTGGTATTTTGCATTTCCTACCGATAACTAAAGATGGAAAACAACTTAGAATAGAGAATAAAATTACTTAGTTATAAAGCAAACAAGCACACACGAGAATATCAACCGCTACTCTATTGCTCCCCGGCAACGGTGCCAGAAAAATCTTCATAGCCCACAAGTGTAGGGGATCATTTGTAGCCTTTTTCGATAAGTAAGAGTGTTGAACCCAACGAGGAGCTAAAGGTAGAATTAATATTCTCTCAAGCTCTATCGACCACCGATACAACTCTACGCACGCTAATGCTTACATTACCTAGAACAAGTATGAATTACTTTGCAGGAATAAAACTAGAAGTACTTAGGCCCCGTTCGGATGTCATCCAGCTTCCAGCTTCCCGAGAAACCGGCAAGAAGCTTGTCGAATGGTTCAGCTCCTGGAATCCAACTCCTGGAGAACGATCAGAGGGCAGTAGAAATTTGTGGAGCAACTCTGGTCCAGCTTTGAAGAAACGAGAAGCAGGAGTTTCAGGAAATTACACCCGATTGCCCTCCCGAAGTGCATGCTCGAACCGTTTTCTCTCGCGACAAGAGCTCGCTCACTCAGAGACCGATGCTCGAACTGTTTTATCTCGTGAGGAGATGCTCCTCCATCGGAATGCGAGGTTGGCTCCAGCGAGAAGCTAGAAGCCCGCAAGAAGTTGAGAAGCCAGCGATTCGGGAAGCTGGATGACATCCGAACGGGGCCTTAGTAGGTGTAATAGAATGTTTTGAAAAGTAACAAAGAACAAGAAAATAAAATTAGGTACTAATTTAGATAAATATTAATTTATTTAGTTATTTAGTATAAAATATTTTTTTAATGCAAGAGAAAGATTGTCCATTCGCAATTGAATATAACATCATAAATACTTATCATATGCAATGAGGGAGAGGCATGCGCTAACACACTTTTCATACTTGGATCATATGAACTTATGATTGGAACTCTGGCAAGCATCCGCAACTACTATAAATCATTAAGGTAAACCCAACGATAACATTAAACATCAAGTCCTATTTACCCCCATACGCAAACAACTCCCTTACTCGGGTTTGTGTTTCATTGACTCACCAACCCACTATAAGTGAATCATCACTAGTGGAGAAATGGTTAGCCACAACTCTTGTTCGTGGCATGCCATTTCTCACCAACGCCAGTACTAATATTTTCAAATAGTGCTGACATTGGCTGAATTCGTATGCTATAGATATTCGATTAGTGTTGGCGTTACACATTATCCCATGCGTTGCACTTTAGGCCCATTAGGCCCACACAAGCACTAATCTGCCTAATCCCCTCACTACCGCGCCCTAACTCCCACGTCCTCCTCTTGATCCCCGCTGCTGCCCCCGACTCCACTCGTTGTTGCCCCGTCCGACGCCGCCCGTCACCGCCCCGCCCGACACGCACGTTGCTTCCCGTCCCGTCGACCAGCCCGACTTCACGCCCGTCGTAGCCCATCGTCACCCCTCTGACACCACACTCGATGCTGCCTGACCTGACGCCGCCCCTCCGCCACCGTGCCCGCCGCCGCCCGACCCGCCGTCGTGCCCGCCGCTACCCGACCCGCCGCCGCGCGCGACGCCGCCCGACCCGCCGGCAGCTCTCCGACGCTTTTAGGTATTTTAGATGTAGATCCATCCATTTTGTTAAAATTTCTCCATTTACTCATTTATGTAGTAGTACAATATACTTTTATGGGCTAAATTTTGAGCATCTTACCCATGTTATTAACTTGTCTAACCTTGGTTCTACACTTAGCAATGCCACACTTTGCCACACAAAGTTGGTCAAACTTGCCTAACCTTAGGTGTGGCAACCTTTAAAAAACTTAGTCACAAACCAAACAACTCCCTAACCTTAGGCAAGTGTGGCAACTTTGTGTGGGGTTTAGTACTACTACTCATTAAAAAATTCTTGCCTGTTTCTATCAAACACATCCTAAAATAAGTATGCAACGTGTTTCCATTCTTTATGCATTAAACACACTCTTTTCATTCTTTAGCCAAATAGCATGGCCGACTCTAGCCTCTGGGTAGGCTCCTCTAATCATTGGTCAGGGTCTTCTGAATATAGATGCCTCGTGAGCACCAACCAGGTAATACCATTAGCATTGCAAACACCACACCCACCCACACACACATACATCTATCCAACCACTAATTAATTTTTCATGATTTGAAATCCTTGGCAGGCGTACGTAGGAAGTCCAGTTGACATTCTGCAGTCTTTGGGTGAAGTGGACGAGCTCATTCATGAGTTATTCGCGTCACATGAGAGTACCCTCAAGGCCCTACAAGAGTTGAATGACTCCCTCATGAAGGAGAAGGACAAATTTATTGACGACAATGCTATTGTCTATGATAAGATTCTCAGTCTCGAAGGTCAGATCATGTTGCTGAACATCGAGATAGGTGAGATCAATAAGGAGATACAAGTCCTGAAGGACTAGAGGACTCAACTGAAGACCGAGAAGGCACATTACATCAAGGAGGGGGAGACGAATAGGAATAAGCCCCGTCACCTTAAGAGTCCTTAGGAAAAACTAGCTAGGTAGCTTAGTGTCGCTCAAGAGAGAGGTAGAGATACTAAACATCTAATTGGTACTTTCCTTTTGTGAATTTGCTATATTTTGTGAATGAAATGTTTAGTATCTTTTGTGAACGAAATGTTTAGTATCTTTTGTGAAGCTGGTATTTTTTTATTAGCTAAATATGACAATTCCGACATGCAACTCTATCCAACGCCAGTAGGTATTCAAAATACTCTTGGCGTTGTATCCGAAGCCACCACTAAATTTTAACTATGGTGCAATATTGGTGGCATCGTGTGTCCGCGCCAGCAGGTCCCTTATTGCCACACCATAGCTAGGATTTTCTGCACTGGTGCATGAACATATTGAAAACCCTCCAACATGAATCCTTCATGTGTGCGCCTCACGGAAGGCACCTTAGGAAAGCACCATATCAACATACAACTCATATCAATAACATCATACCATAATTAACACATAGGACAAAAGAGATCTACTCAAACATCATAGGATAGCCATACATCATTGGATAATAATATATAGCATTAAGAACCATGTTTAAGTAGAGATTACAACAGGGAAGAGAGGTTTTACACCCGCTTCATAGAGGGGGATAGAGTTGGTGGTGACGGCGGCGAAGTTGTTGGTGTAGATCCCCATCATGATGGTTGCCCCGGCGGCGCTCCTGCACCACCGGGAGAGAGGGGGAGAGAGCCCCCTCCTTCTTCTTCTTATTCTTGCTTGGTCTCCCCCTAGATGGGAGGAGAGTTTCCCCTCAGTTCCATGGCTGCCGTGGCACCCGGAGGGCAAGAGCCCCTCCGAGATTGGATCTGTGTGTGTGTGTGTGTGTTTCTCACCTGTTGTTGCTACTATTTTATGACCCCTTCATCATTTCTTAAATATCCGGAGATCCGTAACTCTCATCGGGCTTAAATTTTGAGGCGATTTTTATCGCGAGAATATATCTCTTGCATCGAAAGTAGGGCCCCAACCGACTTAAGGGGGAGCCACAAGCCATGAGGGTTCACTCACCCCCCTAGGCGCGCCCTGTTGGCTTGTGTGGCTCCCTTGGGCAACAGTGTGGCATTGATTATCCTTCCCAAAATTCACATATATTCCAAAAGAAATCCATAAATTTTTATCGTGTTTAGACTTCGTTTGATATGGAATTTCTGGGAAACATAAAACACACAAAAAACAACAACTGTCACTGGGCACTGGATAAGTAAGTTAGTCCCACAAATAATATATAATAGAATTTCATCACCTTATCATCTTGAGTCTAGCGGTCAAGTTGAATTGAGTAATCAAGAAATAAAGTTGTTCTATGTCGGTGCACTAGAGTTTTTGGGCTCTCTAGTGCCCCTTACTCATGCACGGGCAGTAGTAGCCACCCTCGCGACGAGGCCCGACAGGGAGCCGCTAGATACAAGTACAGGAAAATCGAGACCCCCGGCAAGACCTTGCCGGGATGGCCATCAAGCCCTCAGGCAAGGCGAAGCCCCGGCAAGCCCCGCCAGCGCAGAGGCTAGGCGTCGCCCCACCTGGGCACGTGTCGCGGCGCCCGCGATGGAGGGGCTAAGCGGCGCCGATGGGACAGGCTCCTGTCCCGTCCTGTAGATAGTCAGAGATGCCTGATGGTGAATTAAATGCGCCTGTCCTACTCCATTAGTGTTAGGTATGATAACACTATAGCTCTGTACACCCCGTGTACGCACTGTACGCCGCTGTTGGTGACCCCTTCTAGAGTATAAAAGGAGGCCCAGAGCGTTATGGTGGAGGACTTTTCGACTTTTAGACCTTCTAGCTCAGGCGCGTGGCAGCTGCTCAGAGCGCTCCTGTAGCTGGAACCCTAAAAACACCCACAATATAACCAAGCAGGAGTAGGGTTTTACGGATCTCTGCGGCCCGAACTTGGGCAAAATCCCCGCGCGTTGTTCATCAGATCTGCTCTCTGTGCGAGCCTTCTTCCCAGCCGAACTGTAAAGGGGTCCCTCCGATCCCATAGGTGTTGTTTCCCCCGACATTTTTGGAGCGCCGGGTAGGGGGAGAAAGGTCGTGTGAACCTGATTTGGTGATCGGTGTGCCAGTTCCTTCATAATCATCATCGCCATGGCCCCCAAGAAGAAGGGCCCGACGACGGTTGGCCCGTCCGCGTCCGCTGTCCATGTAGCCAAACAGACAGGCGACAGTGAAGACGCGGGTGGAGGAGGAGGAGGAGGTTCAGAATTTCCGCGATGCTCCGGTGATCAAGGCCAAGCAAGCGGCGACGCCCGCCGTGGAGACACTCATGACGGTGGTGGGAACCCCTACGCCGCTGGGTCTCAGGACGAAGTTGTACCTCCTGCGGGTGGTACGGTGAACTCTGGGGACGGAAGGGTACCTTCCAGTATGCCCATGCCGGCACCTACGCCGCGACCTTCCCAGGACGCGCGCGAAGAGCAGCGCCATGGTGCCCACGGTTCCCAACGTCCCCACGAAAAAGCTCCTGCGCATCACTCCCAAGGTGCGTGGGACCAGCATGCTCGCCAGCATGCTAGTGGGAGTGGCGTGCCATCGTGGGACCACGACAGAGCTCCTTCTAACACCGTTAGGAGTCAGATCACCTCACGTTCTTCGCGCCGTTCGCTCCTGACCACGTCGGAGGAAGCAATGGCACGGGCACAACTACTCCTGAACTTCCCTCCTACTGCGGAGAAGCTCAACGAATGGAGAAGCATCATTCAGAGCCTCCTCAGCCTCACAAACAAGTTTCGATCCATTGAGACGACTCACTCCAATTGTGAGAAGGCTGGAGGTGGTGCGACCATGGTGCACTCTCCCCCACAAAAATAAAGCCGGTCACCGACTCGATGGACCGAAGCTTGCGATGGTTACTCGACGGCGTCATCTGATCCACGGACGCACCGCGACTAGCGTCAAGTTCTTTGGGAGCGGAGCAAGGAAGACGCTTGAATTACAATCGAGCGGCGGTGGGAAGCATGCCATCAATCTGATAGGCGCATGGGGCCCATTGTAGATAAGCCCGCGTCAGGGTATCTTGTCAACCTACCTTACGAGGTGGGTTGCCTAGCGTTTACCCGTGAGCTACGGCAAGTTCAGTGGCCCAACTCCCGTATGTTCAAGTCAGAGGTCCCGGATAAATATGGCGGCAAGACTCACCCATCAGACTTCTTGAGCATCTACACCATTGCGATGTAGGCTGCCAGGGCTCGCGATGACAAGATACTCGCCAACTACTTCCCGTTGGTGCTTAAGCCCAACGTTAGGTCATGGTTGATGCACCTGCTGGAGAATTCCATCACCTCATGGGCAGACCCGTGCCACGAGTTTGTTGGCGCCTTTACCGAAGGCCACCAAGCTCCAAGTCAAGAAAGTGATTTGCACATAATCCCTCAGAAGGAGGGCGAGACTTTGCACAAGTACATCTAAAGATTCAGCCGCGTGCACCACAACATACCAGACGTTCATCCTACTGCTGTTATCAGCGCGTTCCATCAGAACATGCGCAACCGCAAGATGCGGGAAGAGCTGGCGATGAACAAGGTCAGGGATGTTGCCGAGCTTTATGCTCTGGTGGATAAATGTGCTTGGGATGAAGAAGGGAGGAGGCTCTCTGGCGAGGATGCTGGCACAGGGGTCGACTCTGAGGATGAGGACAATGCCGCCCCGACAAAGAAGGGCCGACAGCAGAACAAGAAGCCCAAGGGAAAGGCCGTGCTTGCCGTCGAGGGATCCGGCAACCACGGTACCGCCAAGAAGGGCAAGGATGTTGCCGAGTGCGCCTCTTGTCGGGCTATGGCGGCTGCTGACAAGCCGGAAGGCTCCATCAAGCAGTATTGCAAGATCCATCGCACCAAGGGCCACGATCTCCAGGACTGCCGACAAGTTGAGCAACTTGCCGAGAAGCAGAAGGCCGAGTACGAGAGGCGAGACAAGGAGAAGGTATAGGATGGTGCGGAGGGGTCTGGAAAGAAGCGCGTTGGCCAAGGAGGTCGCCGCGGCAAGTCCAAACAACAAAAGATTGACCCGCTCGTGGCCGTGGCAAGCAAGAGGGTGATGATCATGATGACGTCAAAGGGGACGACGAGTCCAGCGAGCA
Source organism: Hordeum marinum (assembly GCA_022496015.1). Lineage (NCBI taxonomy): Eukaryota > Viridiplantae > Streptophyta > Magnoliopsida > Poales > Poaceae > Hordeum > Hordeum marinum. Next base: position 295,365,366 of record CM039673.1, on the reverse strand, counting down.
TGAGTTCCAGAAGGCTATAGAGATGATGTGTATCAAGGGAGGTGCCTCATCGCATTCCTCTCACCGCCAACTTAAATAGTGGGCGCGCGAGGTTAACACGGCAGAGCCGTCTATCGGTGCCCAGAGACCTCTTAAGTGGTCCAACACTCCTATCATTTTCGACGTCGAGGATCACCCTGATCGCACAGCTGCGGTCGGGTGCCTGCCGTTGTTGGTTTCACCAAAAATTCGCAACCTCAAGGTGACGAAGATGCTAGTCGACAGTGGGGCCAGCCTGAACCTGATCTTGCCTGATGTTATCTAAAGGCTGCAAATCCCTGATGAAGATATCGAGCCCACACGTGCTTTCCAAGGGGTCAACTCAGGGTGGACTCAGTCGAAGGGCAAGATCACATTGTCGGTGATGTTTGGCAGTGATATAAATTTCAGGACGGAGAAGATCATTTTTGACATCACCAAGATCTCATTACCATACAACGGTATCCTTGGTCGCCCAGTGCTCGCCAAGTTCATGGCGGCCACCCACTTCGCCTACAATGTGCTGAAGATGCCCGGGCCAATGAGCGTCATCACGATCAACTCTGACAAGAAAGGCGCACTTATCTGCAATGACCAACTCTATCGGGAGGCAGTTGCAGCACCTGCCGCCAAGGTACTTGCTCCTGCCGCTGAAGCTCCCGGGGGGAAGAAGACCGGCAAGGCCTCTAGTGCACATTCCGGCAAGCGCGCCTCCTCGGGGTTCTGCGCTCCCATTGACGATGTGCCAGAGTGCTCCACCGACAAGAGCAAGAAGTCCAAAGCAGCTCCACCAGAGACTAAGAAGCTGCCCTCCAAGGAGGATGGCACGGGAGGAACTTTCGCCATAAGTTCCAACCCTTACGACAAATAGGAAAGCACACTCATCGCCTTCCTGTGGGCAAATGTTGATGTGTTTGCATGGCAACCATCTGATATCCCCAGTGTTCCTAGGAAGGTGATTGAGCACCACCTTGCCGTCTGTCCACACATGTGGCCCGTCAAGCAGAAGATCCGAAAGCAGGCTTTAGAGCGGCAACAGTTCATTGCCGAAGAGATCAAGAAATTAGAAGCGACTGGCTTGATCAGAGGAGTACTTCATCCAACATGGTTGTCCAATCCAGTTGTAGTGCGCAAGGCGAATGTGAAATGGAGGTTGTGTATTGACTTCACAGACATCAATAAAGCCTGCCCCAAAGATCCTTTTCCCTTGCCGCGCATCGACCAGATTGTGGACTCCACCGCCGGTTGTGACTTGTTATCTTTCCTTGATGCCTACTCAGGCTATCATCAGATTTTCATGGGCAAGGAAGACGAGGAGAAGACCACATTTATCACCCCATGTGGTACGTATTGCTTTTTACGTATGCCTTTCGGGTTAAAAAGTGTTGGTTCTACATTTGCAAGAGCGGTTCAGATTGGTTTTGAGCCCCAGCTACATAGAAATATGGAGGCTTATATGGATGACATAGTGGTCAAAACCAAGGACAAAGCTACGCTCATATCATACCTAGAAGAAACATTTGCAAATGCGCAAGATCAACATGAAGCTCAACCCTGAGTAGTGTGTGTTTGGCGTCCCATCCGGTAAACTTCTTGGGTTCTTTGTATCTCAACATGGAATTGAAACAAATCCCGACAAGATCAAAGCATTTGAAGCACCAAGACGTGTCAAGGATGTGCGTCGTCTTGCTGGCTGTGTTGCTGCTCTGAGTAGGTTAATCTCAAAATCTTCTGAGCGCACCCTGCCCTTTTTGAAAATCTTGAAGAAGGCAGGTCCGATGAAATGGACTCCAGAGCGGAGGCAATGCTGCGGGATTTGAAGAAGTACCTCTCCTCTCCGCTAGTCCTAGTCGCGCCAAAACCACAAGAGCCATTGCTGCTATATCTAGCGGCAACAAATCAAGTGGTGAGTGCTGCATTAGTGGCTGAAAGAGAAGTTGATGAAGAACCAGCGACAGCGGCAGGACCGCCAAGCGACAAGCCAGGACATTCCCTTGCAGGGACTGGTGCCGACACGGAAGAATCTGCGTAGTTGAATGAGACAATTCAGAACAAGAAGGTGGTGTAGCGCCTAGTCTATTTTGTCAGCTCCCTTTTGCAGGGGGCTAGGTCAAGATATTCTGGCATGTAGAAGTTGCTCTTCGGACTCCTTATGGCCTCGAGTAAGCTGCGCCATTACTTCCAAGCACATGAGATCACCGTCGTCACTTGCTTCCCGCTGTAGCGGATTTTGCGGAACCCAGAAGCTACCGACAGGATTGTGGAGTGGGCTTTGGAACTGTCAAGCTTTGGTCTCAAGTTTGAAAGTACTTCGATTATCCATAGCAAAGCTTTGGCGGAGTTCATTGCAGAATGGACCCCAACGCCAGATGAAGAAGTTCCAGAGTCAACCCTCCCCCGACAAGGAAACAAATCAAGAATGGATCATGTATTTTGATGGAGCTTTCTCGCTGCAAGGCGCCAGTGTTGGAGTGCTGATTGTCGCAACCACTGGAGAGCACCTCAAATATGTGATTTAGATGCAATTTCCCCAAGAGAGGTCAACAAACAATACTGCCGAGTATGAAGGGCTGCTTGCCGGTCTCAGGATCGGGGCAGACCTTGGGATCAAGAAACTGATTGTCAGAGGTGATTCTCAGCTTGTCGTCAGGCAAGTGAACAAGTATTATCAGAGTCCATTGATGGAAGCTTATGTAGATGAAGTGAGGAAGTTGGAAGAACATTTTGACGGTCTACAAATGGAGCATGTTCTGCATGTAGAGAACAGCATTGCTGACGACCTATCAAAGTGTGCCGCCCTTAAGTTGCCTGTGGAACTAGGAACTTTCGTGCTCCGACTGACTCATCCGTGACACCATCAACTATACAAGAGAAAAGAAGAAATTTGAGTTCCGGCAAGTATCTCCCGACAGAGCTCCCAGAAGCCGGCGGCGAGGAAGTTGCCGGGGACAACGCTAGGCTTGCCGGTGAGCGTCGCGCTCCGAAAAAGCCTCATGCTCTTGCCGTGGAAGCGCATGCTCCCGCCAAGCTCTCCGGGGGACAACAGGCTCCAGCAGGACCTCGAGCCCTTGTCGTTGAGATAAATGCTTTCCCAGCAAAGGATATGCCTTTAGTCCTTGTTGTCGAGCCCCAGGCTCCAGCATGGGCACATCACATCATCCGTTTCCTTCAAACAGGAGAACTCCCTGAGGAACAAGAGGAAGCAAAGAAAGTAGCACGTCGGTCTAATATGTACCAGTTTGAGGACAACGTCGTGTACAGAAAGAGACCGAATGGTGTGAAACTCAAGTGCATTCCCCGGGAGGATGGACTGGAGCTGTTGGCAGAGATACATGGAGGCATATGTGGCTCCCACAAAGGATCAAGAGCACTTGTCGATAAGGCATTCCGGCAAGATTTCTTTTGGCCCACTGCCCTCCGGGTTGCAACTGCGCTAGTAACCAAGTGTGAAGCATGCCAGTTTGATTCCAAGAAATTGAATCAACCAGCTCAAGCCCTTCAAACAATCCCTCTCTCCTGGCCATTTTCGGTCTAGGGGCTCGAAATCTTGGGCCCCTTCCCTTGTGCTACCGGGGGCTTTGAGTACTTGTACGTTGCAATCGACAAGTTCACAAAGTGGCCAGAAGTGGAAGCAATGAGAAAGGTGACAGCACAGTCAACCGTCAAGTTCTTCAAAGGACTAGTCTACTGCTTTGGTGTTCCCAACAGGATCATCACTAACAACGGAACATAGTTCATGAGACGCACCTTCATGCAGTATGTCCAAGACCTTGGTAGCAAAATCTGTTTTGCTTCTGTTGCCCACCCAAGGAGCGGTGGCCATGCAGAAAGGGCTAATCCTGAAGTGCTGCGAGGCCTCAAGACAAGAACTTTCGATAGGCTGCGCGAGTGCAGAAGGCGCTGGATTGATGAGTTGTCGGTGGTTCTTTGGTTAATCAGAACGACCCCAAATCAAGCTACCGGTCAGACACTCTTCTCCCTACTATATGGGGCGGAAGCAGTTCTCCCCACGGAACTCATATACGGGTCACCTCGAGTGCTCTCTTATGATGAGCTTGAGCAAGAGCAATTGCAGCAAGATGACGTGACGCTCCTTGAGGAAGACCGTCTTCAGGCTGCTGTGAGAGCTGCATGCTACCAACAAGCTTTGCGTCGGTATCATAGCTGCAAAGTTAATGCCCGAAGTCTCGAGGAAGGCAACCTTGTTCTTTGGCGCATTCAGTCCGCCAAGAATTCCAACAAGTTGACGCCGAAGTGGGAAGTCCCTTATTCGGTAGAGTGAGTCACCAGGCCTGGCGTAGTCTGCTTGGAGACCGAAGATGGCATCCCAGTGAGCAACTCCTGGAACATCGAACATCTTCGTAAGTTCTAACCATGAGGCGCGGTTTCTGGGTCCCCTGACAACCACCTTTTGTACAAGTCTTGCCGCTGAAGCATGTAATCCTTGGTACAAATCCAGGTGCAGACCATGTGCGTAGTTGAATGAAACTAAGTGTTTCGCAAATCTTGTTGATTCTCATGTTTACTTATGCGCATGTTCGTCTGAGATATTGCATTGCACTTACTCCCAGCAAGAGCTAACGGACCGCCAAGGTTCCACATCCATATTATCTCTTCTTTCTTTTTCTCAAAGGACAGAAGGTTACGTTGCGTGCAGCTTTGCCAGGGGCGGGATGGTGGTATGGATACCTACGGGTGACGTTCAAAAAAAAATCTTGGCGGAAGGAGTATGGCAACGAAAAGATAAGTTGCAAAACCCCAAGTCAATTCTTGCTGTGGAATTATTTTCCTTGGACGATTTCGACTTCTGTATGGAAAACCTGCATGCACAGGATCCTTGCCATGATTGGCTGCGCCCTCACTCTGTTTCGGGTCCGCTCAATGGCTTAATTGGTTGCGCCTGCACTCTTGCTTCGTTTCGAGTCCGCTCAACGACTCAAGGGGCTGTGCTCGCGCCCTTATTCTGTTTCGAGCACGATCAACAACTTAAGCAGCCTCACCAAGAACGCCAAGGTATCTTGCCGGCAGTGGCACCGCTACCAGGCTGCTAAGGACCCGTTCCTCAAAGCGCTCGCGGTAGAGCTACACACGCCGGTAAGCTCTTCCGAAAGGGCGTAGGGAAAGTTCCATGCAAAGAAACGGTCTAACAAGGAATATAATATACAGTTATTCAAAATAGGGTGAAATTTACATGAGATGTAGCCTCTTCCTAAGTACATCTTTATTTGACTTTCTCCCCTAGGGGATATTATAAGAAGAAAAAGATGGAAAGGGGAGGCAGACTATAAGAAGAGAAATATGGCAAGGGGCCCCCGACAGAAGCTGAGCCTGACCCCTCTGGACCATTACTGCGCGGAGGGGCAGGGCTTCCAGAAGGGAAGGCGAGAGCCTGGCTCCTCCTGGACCAGCATTGCGTGGAGGAGAGGGTCGGCACTGCGCGAAAAGGAGGGAGGACCCTAGAAGCTGAAGTCCATGGGCCTGCCGGAAGATCCAGCTGGAAGATGAGGCAGCGCTCGAGAAAAAGTCCCCGACAAGATAGTCCTGCCGGGAGGGGGAGAGGCGTGAGGCTGGCGGTGATGGTGCAGCCGACACTCAGTCCGAGCTCAGATCGTCGGGCTCCGACTTGACGGCCCGAAGACCGGATTCATCTTCGCTGCTATCCTCCTCATCACTCTCGCTCGAGGAGGGACCTTCGGCGCCGCTCAAGCTCTCTTCGCAGCAGCTGAGACGGACGCCTGAGCATGCATAAATCTTGACGGAGAGTAGATTAGCCTCTGTCATTTTAAAACGAAGGACATGCCCTTCCTGGAGGTTGTGGATGCGGGCGAACGTCTTCCAGCCACGCCTAAGGAACATGACACGACTCGTTGGGTACTTGACGTCTACCCGCATTGCACCGTTACAACAACCATGCGCCCGTAACCACAGAACGGGCAGCTCGTCGACCTCCATCGCCCCAGTGAAGGGGCGAGGGAGGCACAGATGGCTCCGGACGGGACCGACCAGTTCGAGGACGAACTCCAGCACTGTCCCTTCAGCGTGGGTCTCCTCAAGGAGAGGCATGGCGTCAGAGGAGGAGGTGGAGAAGCACTTCGCCTCCCCCGACCTCGGCCTCCACGACGACCACGACCCCTCGCGCCTCTTCCACCACGCGTGCTCGAGCCGCCCTCCGCCTCTGTGGCTGAAGTGATGGCATGATCCCGACGAGAACTCCTCCTAGGAGCTGAGGACGGTGGCCGCCCTCGCCCCTGTTCATGGCCCAAGGCGAGCGCCACTCAAAGGTTGGAAACATGTGGAAGGGCAAGCTATGAAGGTTCACACTCGGAGGAGGGAGGAAGGATGGATGAGCACCGCCCTTGCTACCCCTCAATTTATAGGGGGAAGCGTGGGGGCTGGCTCTCCCCACTCCAAGGGTCGCCGCCCACCTCCTCCAATAGTGGCGCCCTCGATCATAGGGCGAAAAACAACTGCCCCATTGCTCCAATCCATGGCACTGCAGTTACTGCCTCTCCTAGGGACTTTAAGTCACGGGCGCCCATTGCTGGCTTCCCTCTATGCACGTGGTGCACGTGGCGAAAACGGCTTGACGCAGTAATTGAAAAATTGACGGCCGCACCGCACATGTATCCCACGTCCCGCATTCAATTGGCATCGTGGGAAGGCACAGTAAGCACAATGATCACAACTGCAAGGCCCTGCCACGCATGCCCGTGCACTATTTGGGCCTAGCCCAACAACGCCTCGCACCGTGTGTGGCCTAGGCCCGAGGGCTCCTGTCGGTGCACTAGAGTTTCTGGGCTCTCCAGTGCCCCTTACTCATGCATGGGCAGTAGTAGCCACCCTAACGACGAGGCCCGGTAGGGAGCCGCTAGATACAATTACAGGAAAATCGAGACCCCCGACAAGACCTTGTCAGGATGGCCATCAAGCCCTCAAGCAAGGCGAAGCACCGGCAGGACCCGACAAGGCGAAGACCCGGCAAGGCGAAGCCCCGACAAGCCTCGTCAGCACAGAGGCCAGGTGTCGCCCTGCCTGGGCATGTGTCACGGTGCCGGTGATTGAGGGGCTAAGCGGCACCGATGGGACGGGCTCCTGCCCCATCCCGTAGACAGTCAGAGATGCCTGACGGTGCATTAAATGCGCCTGTCGTACTCTGTCAGTGTTAGGTATGATAGCACTGTAGCTCTGTACACCCCGTGTACGCACTGTACGCCACTGTTGGTGACCCCTTCTAGAGTATAAAAGGAGGCCCAGGGCGTTACGGTGGAGGACTTTTCAACTTTTAGACCTTCTAGCTCATGCGCGTAGCAGCTGCTCACAGCGCTCCCGTAGCTGGAACCCTAAAAACACCCACAATATAACCAAGCAGGAGTAGGGGTTTACGGATCTCTGTGGCCCGAACTTGGGTAAAATCCCCGTGCGTTGTTCATCAGATCTGCTCTCTATGTGAGCCTTCTTCCCTGTCGAACCATAAAGGGGTCCCTCCGATCCCATAGGTGTCGTTTCCCCCGACAATCTTGCAACATACTAGTAATAGATCTGGAAAGAATTGGTCTAAGAAACTTGATGATTCTTTATGGGCTTATATAACTGCTTATAAAAATCCTATGGGAATTTCCCCGCATAAAATGGTCTATGGGAAAGCATGCCAATTACGTTTAGAATTAGAACATAAAGCTTATTGGGCAATTAAAGAACTTAACTATGATTTCAAATTTGCCGGTGAAAAAGGGGTTATTTGATATTATCTCCTTATATGAAAGGAGGACACACGCTTATGAAAATGCCAAGTTTTTAAAGAAAAAGTTAAAAGATGGCATGACAAGAGAATCCAAATACGGGAATTCAATGTAGGATACATCATTCTTTTGTAGAATTCTTGTTTCAGATTTTTTGCGGGTAAGCTTCTCTCCAAATGGGAAGGACCTTATATCGTCGAAGGGGTTTATCGCTCTAGAGCTATCAAGATCAATAATACCATAGGCACAAATCCGAGTGTGGTTAATGGGAAAATAATTAAACATTATATCTCAGGTATGCCCATTAATGTTGAAACTGATATTATTCAAGTGATGATAACGGAAGAACACATTAGAGAGACCTTCCGGAATACTCTAGAAATATGAAAAAGGGTAGGTATGTGATACGGTACGTAAACCGACTCCAAAAATTCCATACTTTTTTGTGTTGGTTTTGGTATTTTGGAAAATTTACAAAAATTAAAACCAGCCAGGGGGACCCACAAGGGAGTCCCAAACAACAGGGCGCGATCACCCCGTGGGCGTGAGCTGATGGCTTGGGAGCACCTCTTGTGCCTCCCGGACTCCGTTTTCTTCCTCGATGCATATTATGGCCAAGAAAAATTCATTATATATACTCCCATCTGTTTTGACCACCGCATCACAAGTTTCTCCTTTGTTCTTGTTTTGGGCTGTTTTTCTAAAAGATTTCTCAAAGGGGTGAAGATATGTCATCGTCCTCCTCTAACAACATCGATGACTAGGCTTGGCTACTACATATGGAGCTCGAACGAGAGGGAACTCAGGAAGTCATCACAAGGAAGAACCTATGGACTCCATGGAAGTGCATCACCCTGCCTTAGAGCGGGGCACGCTGGCTGGCATCTCCACCTATCCTAACCCCTGACCACCAATGGGGAGGAGAGCTCAGCTAGCTTAGGAAGCGCAAGGTGAATCTACTCCGAGGAGACCCCTCGACAGCTTACATGCAAATAAATTTCACAATTTGATTCACAACTACAGAGTTGAGAATATTTCTCGCTCGCATATACCCTCCAATTGGGACATCTCTCTTCCAAGTGAAAGTGATGCAGGAAAAAGCTCTAGGTGGCCAGAAAATAAACATATTATGGTGGAACTTCAAAAGAACACCACAATGATTCAGCGGTTATTCTATGAGATGAGGGAATTAAAAGCTACTCTGCTATCCATTGTTAAAGACAAGCCTATTACGCCATCACCACCATCACCCAAGAAGCACACCAGAGTACATGGGTATGGGCACCACCCTTGGCTTGTTCCAAGCTTGGGGGAGGTGCCTCGGTATCATATCACCATCACTTTTACCATTATTATCTATCTTAGTCTGATTCTTAGTAATTTCGTCATTTAGAAGAATACAAATTAGTATTTTCTTTCCTTAGAGTGCTTGCTTTCTGATCTATCTATCCTTGTAATCGAGTGTGAGAGTTATATAATAAAGATTAGTTGAGTTTGTCTGCTTGAGTCCCATGCATCGATCATCATCGCCGTGAAATAAAACAAATAGAAAAATCACGAGCTAATCCCATGGGGAGTAATGACTTCATATAGAAAAAGTATGATCGATAAAAGTTGTTGGGAGTTAACAAATATAGCATTAGTCATTGATACAATCCATGCAAAAATATCATAGAGAAGAGGAGATTCACATACAAATATACTATCTTGGACATATTTTATGATTGTGGCCCCCGTAAAATATTATATAATGATCGAACTATTGATGTTTGATAAGGAAGACATGATAATGAGTTATGTTTGTTTACAGTCACGTATAATTTATATTGTCATGGATCCTCTAACGTGTGGTGCTTTCTTAGGATTATTTGCTAGCCCAAAAATCTGCACTAAGTAGGGATACTACTTGTGCATCCATAACCCTTAAACCAAGTTTCTTGCCATGAGAGTCCACCATACCTACCTATGTATTGAATAAGATCCTTCAAGTAAGTTGTCATTGGTGCATAAAGCAATAAAATTGCTCCTAAATATGTATGATATTCTATTGTAAGGGGAAATAAGCTTTGTACGATCTTGTGATGGCAAAGAAATAAAAGCAACATACTGCGTAATAAAGGTTGCTATCATAATAGGCAATATAAAGTGACGTTCCTTTACATTAGGAATTTGCACATCCTAAACTAAAAAGCGTATGGCAACCTCTGCTTCGTGGGAGGACAAATATTCATCAACATCTTCACTGACACCATCTCATCTCAAACCCTAGTTCATCTCTAGTATTCAGTCTTTGTCTCAAAACCGCAGATTGGTACCTGGGGATTGCTAGTAGTGTTTGTTGATTACATCATGTAGTTGATGCTAGTTGGTTTACTTGGTGGAACATAATATGTTCATATTCTTAATAATATTTATTATACCTCTGATATTGAACATGGTGATGATTTGTGAGTAGTTAGTTTCGTTCCGGAGGACACGGGAGAAGTCTTCTTATCAGTAATCATGTGATGTTAGTATTCGTTCGATATTTTGATTATATGTATGTTGATGCTTTCTTTAGTTGTGTTGTGTGAACGTCGACTACATGGTACTTCACCATACTTGGGCCTAAGGGAAGGCATTGTGGAGTAATAAGTAGTTGATGGGTTTCTAGAGTGACTGAAGCTTAAGACCTAGTTTATGTGTTACTTCATAAGGTGTTGATTTGGATCCAGATGTTCAATGCTAAGGTTTGATTTATCTTAAATCTTCTTTCATAGTTGTGGACGCTTGCTAGAGGGGGTAATCATAAGTGGATTGCATTTTCAAGTAAGAACAACACCTTAGCACCGGTCCGCCTACATGTAACATCCCAAAATTCCATTTTAGAATGTTATGAAATATAGCTATGCATCATCATCATCATTGCTTGAATGTATGAAATAGTTGAAATGCTTCTTCTGACTTTCTGAAAGTCCCTTTCTATTTTCAATATGTTGCTTTCACCTATTTGAAAACCTTGGAAAAAGTTCAAAATAAGAGGGGAGTAACATGACACTCCACACCAGGGTCATCTTGGTGATATATTTGAACAATAAGAACCAGGGGGTCTTTTGAAAAATATTTGCAAAAGGTTTTAAAATCAAATAGGAAATTTCTGAAAATAATTATTTTTTTCAAATTATTCAAATGACAAAGGAAAAATGTTCAATAAATGGCATTAATTCTCCTGATCATTTTGATATATATATTTCCTATATTTGGAAATGTTTTGAATGCTTTTAAAGAGGTTTTACTGCTCTGGATATTAAAAAGGAAACGAATTTATTTGAAAACGGGCTGGCCCATGGGCATTAACTCGCGAATTCATTACGAGCCGGCCACCGATGCGATAACAACGTCTCTCCCTCTCGCTGACAAGCCGGACCCACTGTCCGACGGCGCCATCCGCGCGGTCGTCCCCGTCCTCGCGCGAGCGCCGCCGTCGCCGGAGATCTCTCCCCGGATCTCCCTCTCCTTCCTTCCCCTCGCTCTGCCTCGCCCTATATAAGTGCAGCCACTCTCCGCACTCTGTTCCCCCCAAAGCCCCCTCTCTCCCTCGCCAGACCGCCGACGCACCACCTCGCCGGAGCTCTGCCCCGACCGAAGCTCCCACCGCGCGTGCTTGTCGCTCCACTCTACCCCACGCCTCTCCGACGCCACCAATCGACGCCGGATGCCAGCCGCAGTCGCCTGGACCCCTCCGCCGCCTCCCTCGACCACCGGAGCGACCTCCGACGACCTCTTCGACCACCGGCCACCGTCAACGTCACCAGAGCACCACCCGACCACCGTTGTGAGCCTCCACCTCCTCTCAACCCTCTCATCTGGATCCTACGATCCAGATTAGATCGTTTTAAATGGCGAACCATTTTCCTCTAGAGTTCGGCCAACGTACGCTAGTCCCCGCGCGCCTATGCTAGCAGCCAATCACCGCTTGCCACGTAGCCTCGACCGAGCGTTAGATTTTTTTTTATTTTCTGTTTTGTTTTTAAGAAACAGAATGGTTTCTGATTTTGTTTTGATTATATCTTTTAAACTATTTAGTGTTTTGAATTGATTCTTTTTGAATTAGTTCACATATTTCAAGTAGTTTCACCTTGTAGTCTTAGATTTTAAATTTGAGCTCTAAACTTTGAATTTAATCAAATTTGCTCAAAATACTCAAATCTGAATAACTAGAATTTAAAAATAGATTTTTGTATGAATCCTTTTGCTACTGCTTGGTGTTAGTTAGGACTGTCACCATGATTAGTTTGAGGATTTTTAGGATAAATTTGTTTAGTGTTTTAGCTATAAATAGAATCTGCCTAGTGGTTAGTATAGTTTAAATAATTTAGTTTTTAGTTAGTTTAAATCAAAATTAGTTATAATTTGTTTTAGTAGGTTCTGTTGCTTAAGCATTAGGTGTTTTACTTGTTGTTAATAAATATATAATTACTTAGTTTATTTCTTTATTGTTATAGGAATCTCAACTCCTTTTCAACTAAGTATAATTTGATTAAAACAAACTAGTTAGTAATAGTTTCTTTTAACAAAGTTTTAAATTCTGTTTTCTAAGAAAAGTTTTAGTGAATTCTTTTCTGGTAAGATAAATGTTTAGTTAATAAAAATATAGTTTAGTTCACTCTTTTTGTTAGGAAACTCTAGCCCGTTTCATGTAGTAGAGTTTTATAAAAACAAATTAACTTTAGTAGTTTTTCTTTCACGAGAGTTTTTATGAATTTAATTCTGTTTATCAATAAAATATTTTATTGTTCTTTTCTGTCAACTATTGTTTTAGTTAATTATAATACAATTACATTCTATATTGTTATTAGTACTTTACCACCAACTTTTAGAAAACCAAACTATGTGATGTTTTTCTTTTCTTTTGATTGTGCCTTGCTTTGTCTTGAGTGGTTACTAGTTCATTTGTGATTTTGTGAGTTGCAACATTTTTTTGTATGCTTATTGAGTGCTCTTGTTTGTTTCGTTAGATCATCCGGAGTGCGAGGCTTGTTACCTAGAGTCCCTCGAGTACGAAGATCGTCAATCAGGCAAGTCACTTTGATCATCTTTACCCATGTTTTTATTGCATTAGTTCTACCATCCCCCCATTTGCATGCAAAGTAGGTAATTGGGAACTTGGTTACTTGTTGTAGTATCATGTGGTAGGATCCCCTCAATCCCTTGTCACTTTGGCCCCGGGAAACGTTGATTCAATTTTGCTATGCTATTAGTAGACGGGGTTGGTTGTGTGATTCATGAGAGTATTAATATGATGATGTGGGTATTAATAACTTGGGTATGAGAATTGGTTGGTGGAACCATCTCATTAGTCAACCAACATTGTAGTAATTATGCCTTTGCCCTCTCTTGTTGTAGGAAAAAATTGGCTTTACACAAAAACTTACTACCCCACCTGCCATATATGCATATAGATTAGATGATTATCTTTTCACCCCTCTCTTGTGACTTTGCCGGCATATTCAATATGCTGACCTATACGGCTGCAACTTATCATCTTGCAGAATACTTTTCCGACCAGGAGTGAGGATACGCTCTACGCCGGTGAGATGCCCTTGGAGTCAGATGGACTCATCTACCTTCGATGCTTCCGCAAGATTTAGATATTCTCATGAGTTGGCCTTCAGCCACTTTATTGTAATAAAGGACTCGATATGAGATTTACGATTAATAAATGCTGTGTGATTTCCCTTTGATATATACATTGATGTACCGTGTGTGTACCAGCATGATCTTGGGATGGTACGGAAACACCGGAGATTCGACCTTTCAGGTCGGGTCGCTACAGAAATGGTATCAGAGCACACGCTGACCGTAGGACGTAACCTCTAGGATTGGAAAAGCCTTAGGATTTGTTTCTCTTTGTCTTTAAAATTCTTATACTCTCATCTACTCGTTTCTGACTTCTCTCTGATTATTTCAAAATTTATAGATGGCCACCTTCATCCCAGTGTTGATCACGGAGTTTTGCCAGCCTGACGCAACGATTCCCTTTGGTAAGGAGCTGATGAGGATCGTCAGGGACGTGAGGATTGCTTTGCCGAGCATCACCGGGACTCCTATCATGTCTTTTCCCCAAGACGGACGCTACATGATTGAGGTGCACATCCCAGGGAAGACCTTTGGGAATCGGAAAGAACCCATCGACTTCAATTTTGTGGCACCCAGCTGGATACTTGGGAGAGACATGGCCATTCATCGTGCCCTTGGACCTATTCAGGAGGAATACAGAGGTGGAACCATTTCACCAGGACTCAGTGTGGTTTGTCGCAGGGATGCCAATGGAAACATCATAACCACTCCCACTGAAGACACCACCATTTCCTATATCCAGACCTTGGAGACGCACGTCAGGACTTTGGAGCTTCGGGTACGTGCAGACACGAAGACAATCAAGAATCTGATGAACCGTGAGATTGACTCGAAGTTGACTTACGGGAAGCCGAGTACGAGCATGAGTATGAGGTGAAGGGTGTCTTAGAGAGGATCGACAAGCTAAACACTCGCATCGCAACTCTGGAGGAACAGATGGACATGGGGGGAAAATCTTCACCCCGAGGGAGACTTGGCTCCTTTCATCAGTGACGATGATGACTATGAGGAGAGCACCACTGGAGGAGGCTCAGTCACCATGTACTTCTGAGGAAAACTTTAGTTATGCCCCCATGTATCTTCATTTTCGTCGTTAAAGCGTAGGTCGATGTTTAGTTTGATTGAGACTTGTATTCCGGATGTTTGAATCTTTGAGTTGAATAAATGAATGAGTGTTTGGTGTGATATGTTTGTTGCATTGCATATGGGTAGTGAATTTCCCCTTTTAGGTCCTTGTTCTATTCTAATTCTCACCCCTCTGAAAACAGCAAGATGCCTCCACAACGTGAATCCAACTTCACCTTCCCGCCGGAACTCATGCAACTCCTTCAGCAGCAGAATGCACTGATGCAGCTATTGATCCAGAATCAGACCAACAACCAGAACAACAACAACCACCATCCACCTCAGGCTGAAAACCTCACCCGTTTTCTGAGGTTGAACCCTCCAACTTTCTCCAGCAGCACTAAGCCCATTGTGGCAGATGACTGGCTCCGTAAGATGGAGAGAGAACTCGTCACCACTGGATGTACTGACGTTGAGAAAGTGCGCTTTGCCGCACATCAACTCGAAGGACCAGCAGCTTCATGGTGGGAGAACTACACCACCACATATCCTATTGCTGGTGTGACTTGGGAACAATTCAAGCTTGCTTTCCGCACCGCACATGTCTCAGCTGGAGCCATGAGTCTGAAGAAGCGCGAGTTTCGCAACTTGCGCCAGGGTAATCGTTTCGTGGCCCAATACTTGGACGACTTTAGCACATTGGCTCGTTATGCACCAGGAGATGTGGCTGATGATGCGGCCAAGCAAGAGAAGTTTCTGGAAGGACTCAACGATGAGTTGAGCATGCAGCTGCTAGTGGCTACCTTCAACAACTACCAAGAGCTGGTGGACAAGGCCCTCATCTTGGAAGGAAAGCAACAGCAAATCGAGAACCGCAAGAGGAAGTATACTCAAGGGAAGTTTAACTCTGGAGCTCATCAGAAGCCCTGCTACTCCCCGTACTCAGGGAATACCGAATCAGGGACTGGTAAGTTTGGAAGGCACACTCATGTCGTGCACAACCATGGAGGAAATGGGAATGCCCGTCCCAACCATGGCAACTTCAAGACTGACAATGGGAATGGGAACAACAACCAGCACCGTCACGCTCCTACTCAGAAGGATATGAGCCACATCACCTGTTTCAAGTGCCAGAAGATAGGGCACTATGCTAGTGAGTGTCCCCAGAGCAAGCAGGGAAATGGAAACGGCAACAACAACGGCAACTCCGCAGCCAAGAAGCCAAATCCGTTTCCTCGTGCCCAGGTGAACCACCTCGACGTGGAAGAAGTCTATGATCAACCCGAGATTGTGGTTGGTAAGTTTTTATTGCATTCACGTCCATTTACAGTACTTTTTGATTCCGGTGCAACTCATTCATTCATATCAAGTGTAGTTGTGGAAAAGTATGGTTTGCCCACCAAAACCCTTAGTCAGCCCATTAAGGTCAGTTCCCCGGGAGGTATGATGATGGCAGGGATAGGATGCCATGCTTTGAAACTCAATATAGGAAACCATGTTTTTCCCACCGACCTCATCGTCTTAGAATCCCAGGGATTGGATGTAATCCTAGGCATGGATTGGATGACCAAGTATGAAGGAAATCTTGATTGCCCTAGCAAGTCTGTTTCACTCACCACCCCGGAGAACAAGAGGATTAGGTATGTATCCCGACGCACCCAAATGAGTGCTCGGTTAAATTCTCTCACAGGAGTCGTTCAGGAAGAAGTACATGTGGTAAAAGACTTTCCGGATGTATTCCCGAAAGAATTACCAGGCATGCCACCAGATAGAGAAATTGAGTTCCTGATAGAGTTACTGCCAGGAACAGCCCCAATTTCCAAGAGACCCTATCGGATGCCCGCAAATGATCTATTAGAAATCAAGAAGCAAATTAAGGAGTTATTGGACAAAGGGTATATTCGCCCAAGTTCTTCACCTTGGGGAGCCCCAGTTCTTTTGGTGGAGAAGAAGGATAAAACCTTGAGAATGGTAGGCGATTATCGTGCTTTGAACGAGGTGACTATCAAGAACAAGTACCCTCTGCCGAGGATTAATGACTTGTTTGATCAGCTAGTGGGAGCCAAAGTATTCTCCAAGATCGATCTTCGATCAGGGTATCACCAACTGAAAATTCGTGAACAGGATATACCCAAAACAGCTTTCACCACAAGGTATGGCTTGTATGAGTATACTGTCATGTCTTTTGGTTTGACAAATGCTCCTGCTTACTTCATGAGTTTGATGAACAAAGTATTCATGGAATACCTAGACAAGTTTGTCGTCGTGTTCATCGATGACATATTGATATTCTCCAAGAACGAGGAAGAACACAAGGAACATTTGCGTTTAGTTCTGGAGAAGCTGAGAGAGCATCAGTTATATGCCAAGTTTAGCAAATGTGAATTTTGGCTGACGGAAGTCGGATTCCTTGGACATATTATTTCCCAGAAGGAATAGCCGTAGACCCCGCTAAGGTTGAAGCCGTCACCGAGTGGAAGTCACCCACCTCAGTTAAGGAGATCCGCAGTTTTCTCGGACTTGCCGGATATTACCGGAGGTTCATTGAGAATTTCTCAAAGATTGCCAAGCCCATGACGGAGTTGTTGAAGAAAGAGTCTAAGTATATTTGGACTGAGGAATGTGAAGCCAGTTTCCAGGAGTTAAAGAAACGTTTGGTCACAGCCCCAGTGTTGATTTTGCCCAATATTCGGAAGGACTTCCAGGTTTATTGTGATGCTTCACGTCAAGGACTTGGAGGAGTACTCATGCAAGATGGAAAGGTTGTAGCCTATGCATCCAGACAACTACGACCTCATGAGTTGAATTATGCCACCCATGATTTGGAACTAGCAGCCATAGTGCACGCACTCAAGACCTGGAGACATTTCCTTGTTGAAAATAGTTGTGATGTTTACACCGATCATAAGAGCCTGAAGTACATCTTCACGCAGAAAGAGTTGAACCTCAGACAGAGGAGATGGTTAGAGTTACTCAAGGACTATGACATGAGATTACATTACCATCCAGGAAAAGCCAATGTTGTGGCAGATGCTTTGAGTCAGAAGAGTTATGTGAACACACTCATAGCGGGAGGATTATCCCAGGAGTTAACCAAAGATCTCAGAGAGCTCCGGCTAGAGATAGTTCCAAGCGGATATGTTGCTACACTGGAAATCCAGTCCACCTTGACCGAAAGAATTCGAGAAGCCCAAAAATCGGACAAGGAGATAGCTGAGATAAAGCAGAGAATGGAGGAAGGCAAGGCTAAAGGTTTTCGTGAGGATGAACACGGAACTTTGTGGTTCGAGAACCGAATCTATGTGCCCAATGACCCAGAACTCAGGAAGTTGATACTTCAAGAAGCCCACGATTCCCCTTACTCAATACACCCAGGCAACACCAAGATGTATCTGGATTTAAAGGAAAGTTACTGGTGGACGGGTATGAAGAAGGATATTGCGAAACATGTTGCAATATGTGATGTTTGTCAGCGAGTAAAGGCGGAACATCAGAAGCCAGCAGGGTTACTCCAACCTTTGCCGATACCCGAGTGGAAATGGGAAAAGCTTGGTATGGACTTCATCACAGGACTACCCAGGACCCGTTCAGGTTATGATTCCATCTGGGTAGTGGTCTATCGTCTGACCAAGGTGGCTCATTTCATTCCAGTGAAGACCACCTATACCAGTGCTAAGCTAGCCAAGATATATATGACCAGGATCGTATGTCTGCATGGAGTTCCAAGGAGTATCGTGTCAGATAGAGGAACACAATTTACCTCAAAGTTTTGGCATCAGCTACATGAAACTTTGGGTACAAGACTCGAGTTCAGTACAACTTTTCATCCGCAGACCGATGGACAGACTGAGAGAGTCAACTAGATTTTGGAGGACATGTTGAGAGCTTGTGCGCTAGATTATGGATCCAGTTGGGATGACAATTTACCCTACGCAGAATTCTCGTACAACAATAGTTATCAAACCAGTCTGAAGATGGCCCCTTTCGAAGCATTATACGGAAGGAGGTGCAGAACACCGTTGACGTGGGATGGTGTTGGAGAACGAAAACTTTTTGGTCCCGACCTTATCCGAGATTCTGAAGAGAAAGCCAAGCTGATTTGTGACAGACTCAAGATAGCTCAATCTTGACAGAAGAGTTATGCTGACAGCAAACGTAAGGAAGTGACGTATGAAGTGGGAGACCGAGCATATCTTCGTGTGTCCCCACTTCGAGGAATCAAGAGGTTTGGTGTTAAAGGAAAGTTAGCACCCAGATTCATAGGCCCCTACAAAATTCTTGAACGTAGAGGCGAAGTTGCATACAAGCTGGCATTGCCGGAAGGATTGTCCGGAGTTCATGATGTTTTCCATGTTTCCCAGCTGAAGAAATGCCATGCTGAGATGGCTGATATTCCTTTGAGAGACACCGTGCCCCTAGAGGCCATACAACTTGACAGTGATTTGACCTACGAGGAGAAGCCTGTCAGAATCCTCGAGACTGCCAACAGAGTTACCCGCAGCAGGATCATCAAGTTCTGTAAGGTTTTGTGGAGTCACCACACCGAGGAAGAAGCCACCTGGGAACGCGAAGAAGATCTTCGTAGAGACCACCCGCACCTATTTTTCTAGCCAACCCGAATCTCGAGGGCGAGATTCATCTTAAGATGGGTAGGTTTGTAACATCCCAAAATTTCATTTTGGAATGTTATGAAATATAGCTATGCATCATCATCATCATTGCTTGAATGTATGAAATAGTTGAAATGCTTCTTCTGACTTTCTGAAAGTCCCTTTCTATTTTCAATATGTTGCTTTCACCTATTTGAAAACCTTGGAAAAAGTTCAAAATAAGAGGGGAGTAACATGACACTCCACACCAGGGTCATCTTGGTGATATATTTGAACAATAAGAACCAGGGGGTCTTTTGAAAAATATTTGCAAAAGGTTTTAAAATCAAATAGGAAATTTCTGAAAATAATTATTTTTTTCAAAGTATTCAGATGACAGAGGAAAAATGTTCAATAAATGGCATTAATTCTCCTGATAATTTTGATATATATATTTCCTATATTTGGAAATGTTTCGAATGCTTTTAAAGAGGTTTTACTGCTCTGGATATTAAAAAGGAAACGAATTTATTTGAAAACGGGCCGGCCCACGGGCATTAACTCGTGAATTCATTACGAGCCGGCCACCGATGCGCTAACAGCATCTCTCCCTCTCGCTGACAAGCCGGACCCACTGTCCGATGGCACCATCCGCGCGGTCGTCCCCGTCCTCGCGCGAGCGCTGCCGTCGCCGGAGATCTCTCCCCGGATCTCCCTCTCGTTCCTTCCCCTCACTCTGCCTCGCCCCTATATAAGTGCGGCCACTCTCCGCACTCCGTCCCCCCCAAAGCCCCCTCTCTCCCTCGCCAGACCGCTGATGCACCACCTCGCCGGAGCTCTGCCCCGACCGAAGCTCCCACCGCGCGTGCTCGTCGCTCCACTCCACCCCACGCCTCTCCGACGCCACCAATCGATGCCGGACGCCAGCCGCAGTCGCCTGGACCCCTCCGCCGCCTCCCTCGACCACCGGAGCAACCTCCGACAACCTCTTTGACCACCGGCCGCCGTCAACGTCACCGGAGTACCACCCGACCACCGTTGTGAGCCTCCACCTCCTCTCAACCCTCTGATCTGGATCCTACGATCCAGATTAGATCGTTTTAAACTGCGAACCGTTTTCCTCTAGAGTTTGGCCACCGTTCGCTAGTCCCCGCACGCCTGTGCTAGCAGCCAATCATCGCTTGCCACGTAGCCTCGACCGAGCGTTAGATTTTTTTTATTTTCTGTTTTGTTTTTAAGAAACAGAATGGTTTCTAAATTTGTTTTGGTTATATCTTTTAAACTATTTAGTGTTTTGAATTGATTCTTTTTGCATTAGTCCACATATTTCAAGTAGTTTCACCCTGTAGTATTAGATTTTAAATTTGAACTCTAAAATTTGAATTTAATCAAATTTGCTCAAAATACTCAAATCTGAATAACTAGAGTTTAAAAATAGATTTTTATATGAATCTTTTTGCTACTGCTTGGTATTAGTTAGGACTGTCACCATGATTAGTTTGAGGATTTTTAGGATAAATTTGTTTAGTGTTTTAGCTATAAACAGAATCTTCCTAGTGGTTAGTATAGTTTAAATAATTTAGTTTTTAGTTAGTTTAAATCGAAATTAGTTATAATTTGTTTTAGTAGGTTCTGTTGCTTAAGCATTAGGTGTTTTACTTGTTTTTAATAAATATATAATTACTTAGTTTATTTCTTTATTGTTATAGGAATCTCAACTCCTTTTCAACTAAGTATAATTTGATTAAATCAAACTAGTTAGTAATAGTTTCTTTTAACAAAGTTTTAAATTCTGTTTTCTAAGAAAAGTTTTAGTGAATTCTTTTCTATTAAGATAAATGTTTTGTTAGTAAAAATATAGTTTAGTTCACTCTTTTTGTTAGGAAACTCTAGCCCATTTCATGTAGTAGAGTTTTATAAAAACAAATTAAGTTTAGTAGTTTTTCTTTCACAAGAGCTTTTATGAATTTAATTCTGTTTATCAAGAAAATATTTTATTGTTCTTTTCTGTCAAATATTGTTTTAGTTAATTATAATACAATTACATTCTATATTGTTATTAGTAGTTTACCACCAACTTTTAGAAAACCAAACTATGTGATGTTTTTCTTTTCTTTTGATTGTGCCTTGCTTTGTCTTGAGTGATTACTAGTTCATTTCTGATTTTGTGAGTTGCAACATTTTGTTGTATGCTTATTGAGTGCTCTTGTTTGATTCGTTAGATCATCCGGAGTGCGAGGCTTGTTACCTAGAGTCCCTCGAGTACGAAGATCGTCAATCAGGCAAGTCACTTTGATCATCTTTACCCATGTTTTTATTGCATTAGTTCTACCATCCCCCCATTTGCATGCAAAGTAGGTAATTGGGAACTTGGTTACTTGTTGTAGTATCATGTGGTAGGATCCCCTCAATCCCTTGTCACTTTGGCCCCGGGAAACGTTGATTCAATTTTGCTATGCTATTAGTAGACGGGGTTGGTTGTGTGATTCATGAGAGTTGTGAGATTAATTTCAAGACCTACATGATGATCAAGTCTTCAAGACTTCAAGTTTTCAACTTACCTCTGGGTGGATGATGGTTGAACGGCGCCCTGGAGAAACCAGTGGTTAGCCTAGATGATGCTGGAGGTGTGCCAGTATTCATGCGGAAAGGTCCACCCAGGCACAAAGAGATGGATGGATGCTTAAAGACCCAAGGCTTACCTGCACAGCCACAAGTCATTATGCGCTCTGGCTTGGATGGATATCGTGGTGACCCTGGACAGGCGGTGCTACGAGATGTAGAAGAACGGTAGGAAAGGATGGGCACCGACAGAGTCGCAGGGAAACCCTTTGGAAGACCATGGTTTGGTCATCCGTTTCTCAAACGCCCTGAAGTGCGAGAAATCAAACGGAGGCGACCAAATCTTGTGGGGAACGTGTGCAAAACTCTACAGAGTACTCAACCTAATCGATTAGCCGTGTCCACGGTCATGGACGACTTGAGCCAAAGGAACTGAATCTTCCGGAACCCTCAACACAATTAATATGATGATGTGGGTATTAATAGCTTGGGTATGAGAATTGGTTGGTGGAATCATCTCATTAGTCAACCAACATTGTAGTAATTATGCCTTTGCCCTCTCTTGTTGTAGGAAAAAATTGGCTTTACGCAAAAACTTACTACCCCACCTGCCATATATGCATATATATTAGATGATTATATTTTCACCCCTCTCTTGTGACTTTGCCGGCACATTCAATATGCTGACCTATACGGCTGCAACGTATCATGTTGCAGAATACTTTTCCGACCAGGAGTGAGGATACGCTCTATGCTCGGTGAGATGCCCTTGGAGTCAGATGGACTCATCTACCTTCGATGCTTCCGCAAGATTTAGATATTCTCATGAGTTGGCCTTCAGCCACTTTATTGTAATCTTTATTGTAATAAAGGACTCGATATGAGATTTATGATTAATAAATGATGTGTGATTTCCCTTTTATATATACATTGATGTACCGTGTGTGTACCAGCATGATCTTGGGATGGTACGGAAACACCGGAGATTCGACCTTTCAGATCGGGTCGCTACACTACATATCAAATTATCAAAGTAACGAACTCGAACCAACTCAACATGATGAACATGAATAGATAGAAATTCCCATGTGTCCTTGGGAGTGCTTTGGTTTATATAAGAGTACTTTTAGGTCTGTCCTTTGATACAAAAAACATTGATCCATCTTGATGCACACTTGCTACTATTGTTACATGTCACTTTTTATGAATCATCTTGCTACAAAACCATATCACTATTACTTACAACATTTGCAAAGAATACCTTGCTGAAAACTGCTTATCATTTCCTTCAGCTTCTTGTTGGGTTCGACACTCTTACTTATCTAAAGAATTATGATTGATCCCCTATACTTGTGGGATATCACAGAGTAATGCTTTAATAAAAAATACATGATGTACGCAAAAAGAAAGACCTGGAAATATGTTGAGACCCGATTGTTTTACCCTTAGTAACAACAATACAATACGTGTCTTGTCCCCTTCTATCATTGGGATACAGAGCATCGCAAGATTGAACCCACTACAATGCACTCCTCTCATTGAAGATAAATCAACCTCGTTGGCCAAACCAAACTGATAGATCGGAGATACTTGCAAACCAAACGACACCAAATCATGCATAATAGAATTTAGAGAAGACTCTGATACTTTTCATGAATAATCTGCTCATAAACTCACAATTGATTAGATCTCAACAAACACACCACAAAAGAAGATTACATCGGATATATCTTCGCGAGAATTGTGAAGAACTTTGTATTGAAGATCAAAGAGAGCGAAGAAGCCATCTAGCTACTAGCTATGGACTCGTAGATTGGTGGTAAACTACTCACACATCATCATGGAAGCAACAATGTTGATGCGGACGACCATCGTGATGGATTCCCCCTCCGGGAGAATACCGGAAAAGGCCTCCAGATGGGATCATAGAAGAACAGATACTCACAACGGCGGAAAAATTGTTTCGTTCTGATGTTTGGAGATAGGTCAAGAGGTTCCACAAGGGGCCCACAAGCTAGGGGCGCACCGCACCCCCCTAGAGCGCACCGTCCTAGCTTGTGGACGCCCCGTGGGTCTCCTGGCCACCTCCCAACACTTCCTCGGTCTCTTCTGGTACAAAAGTAACTCGTGTGAATTTTTGTCCAATTTGGAGTCTGTTTGGTGTTCATTTTCTGAAAAGTCCAAAAACGGGCAAAAAACAGGAGGTGGCGCTAGGCACTGAGTTAAAAGGTTAGTCCCCAAAAAATGATATAAAATAGCATATAAAGTATTCAAGATTGACAATATAATAGCATGAAACAATCAAAAATTATAGATATGTCAGAGACGTATCAAAAACTTTTATGCTTGGTTTTCTCATGGTGATCAATCAATGCTCGATACTTCTTCTACTAGTTACTTTATGAAGAGGACTATTCAATTCAGATGGGATCTTCTGGAAAGAATTAAACGCAACTTTGAATATTGGGAAATCAACAAAAGTAAAGAGCTAGATATATACCTTGAGTTTGACTGTGTTAAATATTTTATGGAGACTGAAGCTTTTCATAAGTTAAGTGCAAAGTATGGAGTTGACTCTGAGATAGTAGCTACATTCTATGAATCAGTTGCTACTCATGTTGATATCCCTAAGGAGAAGAGGCTTAAATTTCATCCACCTATTGAAGAAACTTGTGAGTAACCTATTATATCTAAAGAGGAAACAAGCATTTATAATGTTGATCCACTTGTGCCTACTCCTTATATTGGGAAACCAACTTTTCCTGTTAGGATTATGGAACATGCTAAAGTTGCAATTGTGGTTAATAAGAGTAATATCAAAACACATAGACCCTCTAAACAAGTAAAGGTATAACCTAAATTTTCAATGATTAAATATCTATTGGTTGATAATGTTGATGCTCAATTATATATTTCTATGATGAAGCAACTCACATTGCTAAGCAAGATGCTAAAGATAAACATAAACCTTTTGTTGGCATGCCCGTTGTTTCTGTTAAGATTGGAGATCGTTGTTATCATGGTTTATGTGATATGGGTTCTAGTGTCTGTGCTATTCTATTTACTCTTTATCAAGAAATTATGCATGGTATTGCACCTATTGATCTAGAATACATTGATGCTACAGTTAAGCTTGCAAACACAGAGACTATTTCGCCACTTGGGATTCTTTGAGATGTTGCAGTTTTGTGTGGTAAGACCTAATGATTTCCTAGTTTTTGTATCATTACAAGATAATTTTTATCCCATCATATTTGGTAGACCTTTCCTAAATACTGTTAATAATAAAAATGGGTTGTAATAAGGAAACGACCAGTGTTAATTTTGGTGATGTGAATCATGAATTTAATTTCTCCAAGTTTAGGGGACAACCAGATGATAAATAATTGCCTAGTAAAAATGAAATAAATGGTCTTGCTAATATTTTTGTGCCTCCTACTGATCCATTAGAATAATATTTGCTAGACCATGAAAATGATATGCATATGAATGAAAGGAATGAAATAGATGATATATTCTTTAATCAAGCACCTATCCTTAAACAAAATTTTCCTATTGAAACTTTGAGAGATCCTCTACCTCCTAAGAGTGATCCTATGCTTGAATTAAAGAAACTACCTGCTACACTGAAATATGCGTATCTTGATGAAAATAAAATATATCTTGTTATTATTAGTTGTAACCTTTCAGAGCATGAAGAAAATAGATTACTCGAAATTCTGAAGAAGCTTCATGCTGCAATTGGATATACTCTCGATGATCATAACGACATTAGTCCCACCATATGCCAACATAAGATTAATATGGAACTAGATGCTAAACCAGTTGTTGATTATCAATGTTGTCTGAATCCTAAGATGAAGGATGTGGTAATAACTGAAATACTAAAGCTTTTGGATGCATGTATAATTTATCATGTAGCTTATAGTGGATGTGTAAGTCCTGTTCATTGTGTCCCTAAGAAAGAAGGCATTATCGTTGTTCCTAATGATAAAAATAAACTTGTCCCTCAAAGAATTGTAACTCGCCATAGGATGGTAATTTATTTCAGAAATAAAATAAAGCTACTAGAAAAGATCATTACCAGTTGCCTTTTATTAATCAAATCTTTGAAATATTATTTAAGAACACACACTTTTGTTTCCTAGATGGATATTCTGTTTTTTCTCAAATACCTGTAGCAAAAGAAGATCAAGAGAAAACCACCCTTATTTGTCCTTTTGGATCTTATTCGTATCTGCATATCCCTTTTGGTTTATGCAATGCACATGCTACCTTTCAAAGATGGATGACTGCTATATTTTTTGACTTTTGTGAAAGGGTTGTTGAGGTATTCATGGATGATTTTTCCATTTATGGAACCTATTTTGATCGAGTTATGGAGAGACGCGAGGAAACTAATATTGTCATGAATTGGGAGAAGTCTCACTTTATGGTGAACGCAGGTATAGTCTTTGGACATAAGATCTCCGAAAGATGTATTGAGGTTGATAAAGCTAAAGTTGATGCAATTGAGGAAAGCCATGTACTAAAGATATCAAAGGTATTAGAAGTTTCCTAGGTCATGTGGGTTTATATAGAAGGTTCATAAAAGACTTCTCTAAAATTTCTAGGCCTCTTACCAATCTCTTGCAAAAAGATATTACATTTGTTTTTAATGATGATTATGAAGAAGCCTTTGAAATACTTAAGGAAGCCTTAGTTTCTGCACCCATTGTTCAACCACCTGACTAGAACCTACCCTTTGAAATAATGTTTGATGTTAGTGATTATGTTGTTGGTGTTATTCTAGCACAAATAATTGATAAGAAACCGAATGTTATTCATTATGCTAGTAAAACCCTAGACAATGCTCAAAAGAATTATGCTACTAGTGAAAAATAATTTTTTGTAGTTGCATTTGCATGTGACTAATCCAGATCTTCTATTGTTGATTCTAAAGTAATAATTCACACAGATCATGCTGCTATTAAATATCTTATGGAAAAGAAAGATGCTAAACCTAGACTGATTAGGTGGGTTCTTTTATTTCAAGTGTTTGATTTACATATTGTTGATAGGAAAGGAGCTGAAAACCGTGTAGCGGATAATTTGTCTAGGATGGAAAGTATTCTTGATGACCCACTATCTATTGATGATAGTTTTCTTGATTAGCAATTAGTTATTATAAATCCTTCTACTTCATACAATAGTGCTTGGTATGCAGATTATGCTAATTACATTGTTGCTAAATATATACCACCTAATTTCACATACCAGCAAAACAAAATGTTCTTCTTTGACTTGAGACATTACTTTTGGGATGATACACATTTATATAAACAAGGAGTATATGGTATTATTAGATGATGTGTTCCTGAGCATGAACATGAACAAATCGTACGGAAGTGTCATTCCAAGCATATGGAGGACACCATGTTGGAGACATTATTACACATAAGGTATTATAGTTTGTTTTTGTTGGCCTACTATGTTCATGGATACACATAAGTTTGTCCTTTCTTGGGATGAATGTCAAAGTATTGATAATATTGGTAGACGTCAGGAAATGCCTATGAATCCATTCGTTATTGAACCATTTGATGTTTGGGACAATTTCCTTCCTCTAATGGGTATACTCATATTTTAGTTGATGTTGATTATGTTACTAAGTGGGTAGAAGCTATTCCAACTAGTAGTGTTGATGAAAAAACATTTATTAAAATGCTTAAAGAAGTTATCTTTCTGAGGTTTGGAGTCCCTGGATAGTTAACGACTTATGGTGGTTCACATTTTATTTATGGTGCATTTTGGGAAATCTTAGCTAAATATAATGTTAACCATAGATTAATTCTCCATATCATCCTCAATCAAGTGGTCAAATTGAATTGAGCAATAGAGAAATAAAGTTAATTTGCAAAAGACAATCAATAGATCTAGGAAGAATTGGTCTAAGAGACAAGATGATGCATTGTGGGAAAAAAGTATTGCTTATAAAATCCTATGGGTATGCCCCCTATAAAATGCTTCGTAGAAAAGCTTGTCATTTACCTCTAGAGCTGGAACACAAGGCTTATTTGGCAATTAAAGAAATGAATTATGATTTTAAACTTGCCAGTGAAAAGAGGTTATTTGATATGAGCTCTCTAGATCAATGGAAGACACAAGCCTATGAAAATGCCAATTTGTTTAAATAGAATGTTAAAATATGAAATGTCAAACGAATACAAAAGCGAGAATTTAATGTGGGGATCAAGTTCTATTATACAATTCTCATTTCAGATTCTTTGCCGAAAAACTTCACTCCAAATGGGAAGGACCCTATATTATTGAGGAAGTTTATCGCTCCGGAGCCATCAAGATTAGAAACGCCGAAGGCACTAATCCTAAGGTGGTTAATGGGAAAGAACTAAACATTACATTTTAGGTACACTCATTAACAAGCAAACCAACATTATCCAAACGATGACACCGGAGGAACACATAAAATAGACCTTCCAGAACACTCCAGAATCCTAAAAAGGAGTAGGTATGTGGTACGGTAAGTAAACCGACATGAAAAATTCCATTAGAATAATTTTTTTGTTTTGAAATATATATAAAAAAGAAAATAATAAACAACCAGGAAAGCGTACGAGGGAGCAGCGAGCCTGTGGGCACGCCCTACCCCTATGGCACGCCTACCAACCTCGTGAGGCCCTCGTAGACTTTCTCGACTTCATTTGCCTTTCGTAGACTTGTAACGGGAACAATGCATTATATATACTCCTTGATGTTTTCACCATCGTATCACAAGTTTTCCATTTGTTCTTGTTTTGGCTTGTTTTTTGTTAGATCTAAACCGCTATGTCTTTGTCAAGCTCGTCCACGGACAAGTTCTTTGAGAAGTTCAAGAACCCCTACCTACCGAAGGTGATGAAGCACCCTCAAACCATTGAGATACATGAGGGCATGCTCTAGATCCAGGAAGTGCAAGGACCAATGAAGGAGGGAATCAAGAAGGCCAGGCTTCATGTAGTAGAGTAGGAAATCTTCATGTGCCAACTGATGTTTGAGCGTGGTTTGAGTACTAATCACTCCGTGATCACGAAATTCATCCATGATCATAATTTGGACAACAAGGACATTGGAGATGTTATCTTCAAGTATCATGACCGGATCGAGCATCTTCAATCTCAAATCTATATATGACCTGCAAAACCAAAATAGTGAATGTGAATAAAGGTTTAAAAGGATGAGCATAGCTGCAGATTTTAGGATTCCTGAGACACATTCTTGTTTCTTCGATGGGGAGACTATTCCTTGGAGGATGGAGGACAAGGCCACCACTTCAACACCACCATCACCAACGAAAGAAATTTGAGTACACGGGTATGTACACCACCCTTGGCTTTTTCCAATCTTGGGGGAGGTGCCCCGATATCATATCACCATCACTTTTACCATCATTACCCATCTTAGTTCAATAATTAGTTATTTCATGATTTAGAAGAACAAAGTTTTAGTATGATATAATTTTTAGTGTTTGCTTCGTGATCCATCTATCTATGTAATTGAGTGTGAGAACTTTATAATAAACTGTAGTTTGAGTTTGTTTGTATTACCTTTTTACGTCAACCTTAGCGATGAAAATAATAAAAAGCTCTTATGCTAATCCCATGGGGAGTAATGACTTCACATAAAAGAAGTGTAATTGATAAGATTTGTTGAAAGTTGACAAACATAGCATTCGTCATTGATACAATTCATGAAAAAGTAATAACGAAAGAGAGGTCTCACATATAAATATACTATCTTGGACACCTTTTATGATAGTGAGCCCACATTAAATTTTCTACGCATGATCAACTAGGTGACGTTGTAAAAGGAAGACAACATAATGGGTTATGTTCGCTTATATTCATATACAAGTTATATTTTCATGGATCCTATAACATGTGGTGCTTTCTCGTTATCTTTTGCTAGCCAAAACTTCGCACTAACTAGAGGTACTACTTGTGCATCCAAAAACCCTTAAACCCAGTTTCTTGCCCTGAGAGTCCACCATATCTACCTATGGATTTAATAAGATCCTTCAATCAACTTGTCATAGTTGCAAAATAAAAAAAACAAAATTTCTCCTAAATATGTATGATATTTTTCCATAAGGGAATATAAGCTTTGTAGGAACTTGTGATGGCAAAGAAATAAAAACGACAGACTGCATAACAAAGGTTTCTATCATAAGGGGCAATATAAAGTGACGTTCCTTTCCATTAAGAGCTTGCACATCCATATAAAAAGTGTATGAAAACCTCTGCTTCCCTTTGTGCAGGGGCTATCTTTTACATTTGTGTATTTATTTTATGCAAGAGTCATTAATGTTCATCCATATTCCATCCTTATTTATTCTCTACATGGCAAGCATCATGTGGTGGGGAAAGATCCAATCATATATCCAGTTGGATGCAAGAGTTATTATTGTTGACATTAACCTTGAGATAAATCGCTGGGTGGTGAAAACTATAAACCCCTATCTTCCTATGTGTATGATCGAAACTGTTTGCTCCATAGATATGCCGTGAGTTTCAGTAATCATAGAAGACTAAATGATAGTTGAGTATGTGAACTTGATAAACAGAGCTCCGACATAGACTCTTTTTGAAAAAAACGATGGATTGCAATTGTTTCAATGACTAAGAACATACTTTTTTGTTTTCAATAAGGTTTATGGTTCATACTTTAGCTTGTGAATGAATTACCACTTGTTCATGAGAAGTTTTATGATGATATATTGTTGGTATGATAGTGAATGCTCTCTCTCTATAAGCATGTGGTCATGATTATTTAGTTTGGCTTTCGCTTGAGGACAAGTGAGGCCTAAGCTTTGGGGAGTTGATACGTCCATTTTGCATCATGTTTTTATGTTTATTGTTATTATGTTTTGAGTCATTATTTAACTTTATGATGTAATACTGATGCCTTTTCTTTCTTATTTTGCAAGTTTCATATAAATAGGGAGATTGTTGGCAGCTGGAATTCTGGACCGGAAAAGGCTTCACAAGAGTTGGATATTCTCTTGAACTCCAAATGACCTAAAATTTTATGGAGAATTGTTTTGGAATATATAAAAAATATTGGCAAAAAAAATACAAGAAGGGGACCCACCAGGAAGCCACGAGCCTGGGGGTGCGCCCTACCCCTAGTGCATGCCCCTAAAGCTCGTGGGGCCCCGAATATGCCTCTAGTGCCCATCTTCTACTATATGATGCAATTTTTCCTAGAAAAGTAAAAAAACACTTTCGAGAAGAAGTGTTGCCGTTTCAAGGCAGAACCTGGGCAGGAGCACTTTTGCTCTCCGGTGGAGCGATTTTGCCGTGGAAACTTCCCTCCGGGAAGGGGAAATCGAAGCCATTGTAATCACAAACATTTCCTTCATCGTGCGAGGACCAATATTCACCAACACAATCTCAAAACAAACCCTAGTCCACCTCTTGTATTCAATCTGTGTCTCTAAACCTCAGATTGGCACATGTGGCTTGCTAGTGGTGTTGATTACATCTCGTAGTTGATGCTAGTTGGTTTAGTTGGTAGAAGATTATATGTTCAGATCCTTTAGCATATTTCTTACACCTTTGATCTTGAACACGATGATGATTTGTGAGTATTTACTTTCGTTCTTAAGGACATGGGAAAAGTCTTGTTATAAGTAATCATGTGATGTTTGTATTCGTTTGATATTTTGATGATGTGCATGTTCATTTTCCTTTAGTGGTGGCATGTGAATGTCGACTACATGACACTTCACCATATTTGGGCCTAAGGGGAAGCATTGGGGAGTAATAAGTAGATGATGGGTTGCGAGAGTGAAAAAATCTTAAACCCTAGTTTATTCGTTACTCCGTAAGGGGCTGATTTGGACCAATATGTTTCATGCTATGGTTATATTTATCTTAATTCTTCTTTCGTAATTAAAAATGCTTGCGAGAGGGTGTAACCATAAGAGGGTTGTATATTTGAGTAAGGACAACACCCTAGCACCGGTCCACCCACATATCATATTATCAAAGTACCGAACGTGAATCAACTAAACATGATGAAAGGTGACTAGCCAAAATTCTCATGTGTCCTCGAGGGCGCTTTACTTCCTACAAGATAACTTTTTGACTTGTCCTTTGCTACAAAGGGATTGGACCACCTTGTTGCGCCTCTGTTACAATTGTTACTTGTTACTTGTTACAAATTACCTCACTAAAAAATTATCTGTTACCGCTACTTTTAGTGCTTGCAGAAAATACCCTTCTGAATACCACTTGTCATTTCCTTCTACTCCTCGTTGGGTTCGACACTCTTACTTATCGAAAACACTACAATTGATGGACTATACTTGTGGGTCATCAGTCTCTCCCTCGTAGTTCTTATGGCCACCTCCCGAAGCTTCTAGGGTCTTTTTATGTCCAAAAAATATCCCCCATAAAGTTTCATCCCGTTTGGACTTTGTTTGGTTTTGATTTTTCTAAAAAAAGTCAAAAATAGAAAAAAAAATAGGAACTGACACTCGACACTGGGTTAATAGGTTAGTCCAGAAAAATGATATAAAATATCATATTCTCGTTTGCTAGCTCGGTCGAAGCATAGCAATAAGGTATATGTCAATGCGTAAGTCCACAGGGACCACCTAGTCAAGGTGCGTGTGTCCACATGTGCAATATGCAACATCCCAACATGCATCTGTTGCACATGCAATTTTCTAGTGCAAATAAAAAATCATGGGTTCATCAAACTATTTAGAATTCTTCCATAACATCCACTATCTATCAACCATACCATCGACCGCCTCCCAAACTAATCAAAACAGAATGCCTCCAAGACGAAATCTACGATACCTATGACAATATGGTTGGTCCCAGCAACATTGTTGGATAACTGTTCGTTGTCTTGGTTCTTGGACCCATATATGTCTTGTTTCGATGTCTATGGGACGACATTGGTTTGCAAGTGTTGTAGCTATGTTACAACTGCAACGACGAGATTTCTCCACGTTCGTCATTGTGTTTATATTCTTGGTTTTCATAAGTTGTATGGTGTCGATACCGAATAAAGTTTGGTTTTGTGCACCTTCATATTGCAAATTCTAGGAGGGTGGCATTTAGTCGTCTAAGAAAATACTTTGACATTGCGCCTTGCTACATGGACATACCCAAGTTCCATAGCATCCAAACTAGGGGTTTTGAATTTTAGCCATTATCTTTTTATTAATACATATGCACAATGCACTCTGATTAATGAAGCACGCTACCTTTGCTCCATAATTAGTGTTAAGTGCTGGGGTTTGTAGCTTTTTTTGCAGGAGCTCATCACGATCTTGAGAAGAAGAAAATAGCTACAATTGTTGATTTGTAGGCCATATAAACTCGAAAATGTACATACATGCCACTAAGCATGTTTGAATAGGTTAGAGGTTCACTTGAAAGCAAAGTTCTACCTAGTTGTTTGCTCTCTTTCAAATGAGTTGTAAAAACACCGGAACACAATCGATGTGCATGTTTTTAACGCCAAGAGTTCCTGATAAAGATGCGCAAAAGTTAGAGAAGCATGGGCTGCTTTTTTCAGTAGTATTAATGTATTTTACATACGATAGTTTCCATCCGATATTTGTATGACACACAAGATCAAAGGGTTTATGCATACAACCAAATTGTAGCAGATAACTAGATTTTGGATCTTAGAGCATCTCTAGTCGACTTCTCAAAACCTGTTAAAGGAGTTTAAATATAGATTTGAGGGGCTAAACTGCACTTAGTCGATTCCTTGTCAGCATTAGAGGAGTAAAAAATATATTCCTTGGAGGCCCCGACCCTTATATTTACTCGGCCACCAACTCATTGAATAAAATCCACCGCTCTCCCACGTACTCAGCCTTGTCCATTCTAGCATCATCAAATCCTTCTACAACCCTAAATCGTACCTCAATCCCCATTGGCGCGCCGAAATGACCGGATCCAATCATCGTAGGTCCTTGCCACCGATTAAAAGCAAGGAGCCACATCGTCCCGAGCCCGAGGTCACGTTCCATCCTCCCACGACAATGTGTCCTCCTCTCGGTTCCCTGACCAACCACCGTCGTTGGTGCTGCAGAGGAGGTAACACATCAAGTGGTAGAGGTTGTGGGGGATGTGGGTTGTCTGAGATCAAGGACCATGACGCCAACCTCCAGCATCTGGATTGACCCCTACCAGTCAGTGGTGCAGGCAGCGCGGATATACGACGTCCAGGCGGTGCGCCTCTACTGCGTCCGTACGTGGCTCAACTTCCCCTTCGAGAGCCCCGACGTGCCTCATTTAGTCCGAATTGACCGCCGACTGGTCTCTCACTAAGAGTTGCGGGAGGACGGGGAGGCCTACGAGTACCTAAAGGCGAAGCGCAATGACGAGGAGTACAAGGCCGAGCTCTGCCGTCTGTATTGAGAGAGAGTCGAGAAGGAGCGTCGGAGCGATACAGGTCGGGCAAGACCAATGGACTCGGGCCGTCATGCGTGTCAGTCATTGACCTTTGATCCAATGACGGTGTAATGGGGATGAAGATGGCTACGAGAATGAAGCGGGCGAGGGTGGTGGCGACAATGGCTGCGACGAGGACGTCAACGGCGAGCCAAATTGTGACAAGCTCATGGCCCAGAAGGACAAGTGTTTTGTTAGTTTTTGAGAAATGCTAGTAGTTTGAATCGAGTTTGATGGACTAGTTTGGATCAAATTCGCATGATTTTGTGTTCAATATTTTTAAGAAGTTGTTTAAGAGTTGGGTTAAGAACCGTTAATATTTAACAAGCACATTTGAGGGGTTAAAGAATAAGAGAGGACCCAAATATATACCTATACCTAATATTATATGATGGTGGGTTTCTTCGTTGTTTTGGTCGGTCCACCTACCCTAAGGTGGCCATAAAGTTAAAATAAATTACCTACCATGTCACACGTAAGTGAAAGAAACTCTTCATGTCGGTGTACTAAAGATTGAGTTTTTTAGTACCCCATACTTGTGCACGGGAAGTCGTAGCCACACCAGCGGCAAGGCCTACCAGGGGACTATTGGAAGCAAATATAAAGACGTCAAGGGACATTCAAGTCAACAAGCACAAGACCGAAGGCCAAAGGCTGGAACCCCGGCAAGATCTTGCCGGGGGTGACCTGCGGAGCCCCGGCAAGGAGGGCACCCGGAAAGGCCTCGCCATCCTGCCAGCACAGAGGTCAGGTGTCGACCCACCAGGATACGTGTCGAGGCGCTGGCGATGGAGAGGCTAAGCGGTGCCGATGGGACGGGCTCCTATCTCGTCCCGTAGAAGGTCAGGGACACCTGACGAAGCATTAAATGGATTTGTCCTACACCGTCAGTGTTAGGTATGATAACACTATAGCACTGTGCACCTCGTGCATGCACTGTACGCCACTGTTGGGATCCCCTTAGTCGTATAAAAGGAGGCCTAAGGCGTTACGAGAGAGGGCTTTTTTCTTCCACCTTCTGGCTCACGCGTGTAGGAGCTGTTCATAGCGCTTTTGTAGCCAGAACCCTAAAAACACTCATAATACACCGAATCAGGAGTGGGGTTTTACGCTTCTGAGTGGCCCAAACGTGGGTAAAAATCTCCCCTCGCGTCGTTCGTTCGATCTGCTCTTTGCGCATACCTTCTCCCCGCCGAACCCCAAAGGGATCCACACGATCCCATAGGTGTTGTGCACCGACACTTCATTAATTGTTTCTCTATCTGTTATCGAAACTGCCCAAAAGTTGAAGTAAATTACCCACCCCGTCACCCATAAGTGAAACAAACTCTTCGTTAATTGTTTCTCTGAATTTTTCATTTGTCATCGAAAGTGTCAAAAAGTTGAAATAAATTATCCACGTCACCACCCGTAAAAGTGAAAAAAATGAGTGTCCCTCTAAATTATTTATACGCCATAGAACCCTCCAATTTCATTCCTAATGAGATTGGCCTTTTCTTTTCTTTCTCATACACGCATCGAGTATGCATTAAAAAAACATGTATCAAGGATCATGTCCAAAATCAATTCATTGCGAGCATGTTAGAATGTATGTGTCTTATGTTTGCATGCATGCCGGTTGTGCATAAATATTCCAATATGTGTATATACATATAGTGTCAATATTTAGAACTTGGTTTGAAGACCATGATTTTAGTATCCCGTTACAACGCATGTGTTAGATTTGAATGATTTGCCAGAGATGCTCTTTGTACGCACAGTGGTATCAGTTACTCCCTCCGTCCGAAAATACTTATCTTAAAAGTGAATGTATCTAAGCTTATTTTAATTATAGATACATCTATTTTATTCATTTTTAGAATAAATATTTCCGAACGGAGGGAATATTATTTTACTCTATCATCTCTCATACACGTGGATAATATTATTGGAAATGAATCTAGTTTAGTTAGCTCGTCGATTGCCCACTCTCGGCGATCCACCCATATGTAAGAACGTAACTTGCTTGAGGCTGGTCGTAATGATAATATCATAGATAGTATCATGCATGCCAACTAAGCAATCTTGATGAGATGACATAGAATTAAATGAAAAAAAGAGGGTTAAGTATCATATCATGATACCGTATCATATTAAATGTCGTGCTACTATGTGTCATGCATGGCAATAAATGAACTATTCTATGATACTATCTAAACCCTAAACCCTGAAGTACTATACATTACAGATGTAATATCATACACTAGTATCATATGCATGATAGTAGTACTTCTTCCGTTTCTAAATATAAGACCTTTTAGAAATTACACTTTAAACTACATGCGGATCAAAATGAGTGAATTTACACTTTAAAATATGTCTATCTACATCCGTATGTACTCCCTCTGTAAACTAATATAAAAGCATTTAGATTACTACTTTAGTGATCTAAACGTTTTTATATTAGTTTACGGAAGGAATAGTTTATAGTGAAATTTCTACAAAGTTTTATATTTAGGATACATGCAGTCTAGTACTACCTCTGTCCATAAATATAAGACGTTTTAAAGACTTGTATTGTATCGAGTCTCTAAAACGTCTTATATTTATGAACAGAGGGAATAGTTACGTGTGCCTGCAAACTGAACAGAAGTTCCACGTGGCAAAACTGTGACACCAGACCGGGGTGGGTGGGCATGCCATTAATTGCAGCCGAGTGAATAAGAAGGAAGACATTCACGTGGTCTCGTGTGCTCCGCATACACAATCTGCAGTGGAGAAGCTAGGAAGAAAGGTCAAAGAGTGTACACCTGCATAGTCAACCCAGCCAGAGCATTGCTGCTATGTGCTGTAGCTAGCCAGCTAGCTGGGTCAATTTAGTTCGCTGCAATCAATGTCGATTTAGCGTTCTCCATTCAGGTGATCAGTGTAGTACGTGCGTCTAGAGAACTAAGAAGACTGATTTGAGCTACTTTTGGCTGCAAGCGTGTGTCAGTCTCGCAAATTTTAAAGAAGACAATAAAAGTTGACTTCTGGCGGCATTCATCCATATCTATAGCAATACTGTGAACGAATGACGTCTGTTGAATTGTCTCAACGGAGTATTTAACAAAAACTACCACATTTTATGAAAACGTGTCCAGAAACTATCCTCTACAAAAACTAACAAAAAACTATCACTTTTGTACTATTTTTTTGCTAAAAACTATCATGTCAGAAAAGTTGACGATTTTGCTTGTTTAAATTAGTTTATGATAAAGATGGAAGGTATGGAAGTGCTGATGTGGCGTAGTAGTCAAACTCTGTTAGATTAACTGTTATGGCCTGCCTGCTTGCGCGGGCGTCGGCCTGCCCGGTGGCGCGGCCTGCTTGCTCGTCGGTGCGGCGGCCTGCTCGTCCGGCGACGCGGCGGCGCGGCTTGACTGCTCGCCGGCGCGGCGGCCTGCTCGCTGTCGATGCTGCCTACCTGCTTGGAGGCGCAGCAGCCTGCTCACCCGATAGCGCGGCCTGCTCGTCCGGCGATGCTGCGGCGCGGCCTGACCTCTTGCCGGCGCGACGGCCTGCTCGACCGGCGGCACGGCAACCTGACTGCTCGCCCGACGACGTGTTAGCCTGACTGTTCGGAGGCGCTGCGGCCTGCTCGCCCGGGGGCGCGGCATCCTGACTGCTCGGAGGCGCGACAGCCTGCCCTGCTCGCCCAACCAGCTCGAGCACAGGAACGGGATGCTCAACAAGGCCTTCGAGCTCTCCATGCTCTGCGACAAGACGCACACACAAAACATGTTCGATGTAATACACATAAGGGTGGAGAGAGGTGGAAGAAGAGGGTTGACTTATGGGACCTATCTGTAATAACGGTCAATGTTAAGGGTCAATATGACTTGTGGGCCCAGCATGTCAAAAAGGCGTTTAGAAGACGTAAATCGGGCACTTTTCACCCCCGATAGTCTTTAGCAACAGATTAGTAAATAAGTGGTAATTTTTGGCACAAAATCATAAAGTGGTGGTTTTTGGACACATTTTCATGAAATGTGGTAGTTTTTGATTAAATAGTCATCTCAACGGGAAGGCTCACGGTTCAAACGGGTTAATTTTGAGTAAATGGCACCGCTGGATCATACACATCCAACGGCCCGAAATATAGGGATTCGTACCACTCTCCTGCGGAGTCGGCATGGAAGCTATGCCTTTATCCAGATGCTTCGCTTCTTCTCAAAAGCATTCCCTCCATTTTCAAAATAGATGCTGAGGTTTTAGCTTAAATTAAAATTAAAATCACGACACTTATTTTAAAACAGAAGGAGTAGTAGTTTTGAATTATAAGGGCATCTTTAACGGTGACCCGCAAATTACCCTTCACGAACGCGGGGTGGTGGGCGCGGGGTGAGAGGGACCAGTCCGGGGACACAAACGTGAAAGCCGGCAATCCAACGGTACATGCGGACAATTCAAACAAAAATTTAAATAACCGAGTGAATTAAAGGCAAACTGGATGATTTTCATTCAAATCGTATGAAAACATTTACATTTCGGACATACTTTAGCTAAACTATACCGGACTAGGCTAAACCTAGTCTAATGTTGGCCGCGGTGGGTCTCTACTTCAACGACATGTCTTCCCCATGGTTTTTGGGACGGGGGACGATGGTGGCCTGCGAAGGGGGCAAGACATCGGTTGTGCACGCCGATGACGCGTCGACGGTGGCCTTCCCGGGACGCAAGCAATGATGGCCTACCATGTTCTACTTTTTTTCGATGTTGGCGAACGCCAAAGAGGTGCTAGTCACCGCCTCGTCGATCTCCGCAAAGATGGATTCTTTCTCCGCCAACAGGGCATGGGTCTGTGAACGTTGACGTCAGATGGCGCACAGCAGACACGCGAGGAGAGGGCCTTGTCCACGTCAGCCATGATGTTCCTGCCCCCGTGCATCCCCGCGTGCCCGCCAGAAGCAAGTCACCACTCCTCCGCGAGCTGCCTTGGAGCGGCAAGTTGTTGAACCACGTGCCAACTTGGAACGGCCATTTGCTCATCCTGGAGTGGCGAGGGGGGGGTGGAGCAGCAAGTTGCCTGGCTCGTATTCGACGGGCTAAGCGAGCCAATGATTCAGCTTTTATATCGGAGAACTCCTCTTCCTACTCGCCAGATGCCATGGATAGTGTGGAGAATATGGCACACGGAGGAGATGCGGGAGCGGAGGTGTGGTGGGTTTCTTCACCCAACTGTAGCCTCATTTAAATAGCGAGCGGATGCAAGGAGCCAACCGACAATGTGTTTAATTTCATCAGATCCAAAAACTGACATGTGGGCGGAGTAGGTTTTTCAACACATGCGCAGGTTTAATGGAGGTCGGTACGCGGTCCATACCTGTTTGCGTGCGATGAGGAGGCGCTCTCATGGTCAACGTGTCCCTTCAGTGCTAGCACCGAGAGATCACATTCTCTCTAGGCCGGCATCAATATGTGGAGTGGCCATTCTACAACGGCATGAATATAGCCAGTTGGTGTCGTGTGTGTGGGGGGGGGGGCTCATGGCCATGGGTGGGTAGGGGTTTTCGGTGGACGAGAGTAGTCAGGAGCGCATGACGCAGCGGTCCGAATGCCGACAACCCCCCACCACCCCACCCCATTGTCTCCGGTTTGCTGAAAAAGCATAGCCAGACCGTCCTATGGACCGATATAGGGCCGTGTTGAATGGAAAAACACGTTTGGATCGTATGGTCGAGACGGTTGCGGACGGTTCGTGGGTCAACATTGAAGATGCCCTAATTTACCCTTTCAACAATCTAATGTACATGTGTGCGCAACACATCGAAGATCAACACAACAATATGGCAGTCAAATCACGTAGCAGAGTGATCAAACTAGACATGCGATCGTGGACATAAAGGAGAAACATCATATGTTTTTGATTGTTACTGCTACTAGGTGAAATACAATTCCAAATACATAGGCATGTTTTTCTAGGAATATCATATCTCAATAAGTCCACGTCTTTCTTCCCTTCTCACAAGGCGCTAGGGGAAAGCCTTCCTCCCCTCGATCTGTTCTGGTGATTCCATGGATTCGCCTCTCCTTTGCCTGCCGTTTTAGCGGCCGGTGGTAAGAAAGAAAATCTTGGTGATTTGGCTTCAACTACTAGATAGGTAGGTTTTTAGTCCTCGCAGAGGCAACTCTCGGATCGGTAATCGATGCTGTCGTTTCTTCTCTTAGCCAGTCTTCCATGATCTCTTCCACGATCTGATCCACCTCAAGTTTGTCTATTGGGACGGATTAGACGAAGCTCTGGCATAGATTCCTGCCAGCTCTTGGTGTGACAAGGATAGGATTTATTTCGTTGCGTACACTACAATGAGATTGATGTCAATTTCATCAGATCGGTTCAAGAATTCAACGACGACGACTGTGGCTCCAGGGCACTAATATTTAGGGAAACAAGCACGAAGACTTCTCAACTGTCATCTACAAGGCCAGGTTGGTCCCGGTATGGGAGCCATTACAATGGTGTGTTGGCAGCTCGTTCTGGTGGATGTTGTGATTGTCCGGTTGTCTATGACTTCAATGTAATTCTTATTATGTTTGAGGTGCTTTGTATTACCGGTGAATCTTTATAGTAGATCTATCCTTTTCGCACAAATGTTAGCATTTCTCATCATGCGTGTGCGACCGCATATCTGGTGTCAGTCACTTTTGATCGATTCAAGGGTTCAACGATGACGGTTGTGGCTCCATGGTGCTCTGGTCCTTAGGGGCATGTGCACAAAGACTTTCCGACTGTCATCGACAAAGTCTGCTCGGCTCTAGTAGGGGGAGTGACGACAACACTGTCCATGACGCATCGGCAGTAGTAGCCATTCGATGGTCTAGGGACCTAAATAAAAATTTAATTATATTTTGGGTGTTTTGTACTTTTAGCGAGCTTTATAATAGATTTGTGTGCTCTTTCTTAAATATTTGTTGATTTTCAATGTGAATCCTATATATTTAAATAGTATTTTTCAATATAAGTCCTATGTATGTAAACTTTCGATCTATTCATTAATTTTTAAGGTAGTACAAAGAACACAAGAAGTAAAAAAATACATCCATGTCTGTAAACCACCTAGCGATGACTGCAAGCACTGGAGCGAGCCGAAGGTGCGTCACCATTATCGCCCCTTCATCGCCGCAACCGGGTAAACCTTATTAAAGTATACAATCAGGAAGTCATCGCACTAAGGCCCCAAAGGACCCGTGCATCGAAACAACCGCCGTTGATAAAGAGAAACATAAATTAGAAGGATCCAACATGTAGACACACGAACATGGGCGAATGAAGACTGGATCCAAACGGATCCATCAAAGACAAATGCCGACCGAATTTCATGAGATCTGCTGAAGACAAACCTTCACACACCCGATGTGGCTAAAAGCACCACTGGGACGGGGGCTAGACGAGGAGAACCTTATCCATCTTCACGGATCCCTGCCGTCTCGTAAACAGGACACAAGCTCGAGCAAAACTTAAAAAACAACAACTAAAAACGAAACCCTCCCGCGAGTAAAGATCGGGATCCATCGCATTAGGAAACGAGGTAGTCTGACGGCTACGTGGCAGAGGCAACAGAAACCCTATCGTGGGTGCTTGTGCGGGTAGGCAAATTTGGAGTTTGACTAATTCATGTCCTGTCTTGTTGTTGCCAATCTGTACTTAAATAGTTGATCCTTACTATTTCATCATCTTAGCATGTACATACATCACATCATCAAAGACACACCACAACATGTGTACGAAATAAATATTCTTCAACGATTGAATAATAAAATATGTAAGATGCATTTTTAGTTTCAGTTCATATATTATTAATCAAGTACCGTGGTTCATACCACCAAATATGAGTGAAATATATTGCAACCAAATTCTATAGCAACACACGAAGTACCATCTGGTACATATAGATTCTGCGTGCATATGCCCTTGATGCAATCGATGTCGCAACGATTAACGATAAGAGCAGCGAGAGCTGTCGAAAAAAATGAAGGTATTAATTCGGAAAGTGGACTTACATGCTGGACCTGCGAGGAGTTGAACGATAAACATGGAAGCTACCTAGAGATCCTGCCACGTGCGCGATCATAACAATTAATGTCGCCCGATCATCACGTTTTCTTGGACCCTTGACAAAAACAATTACGACACTGACATATGTATCCATGTGACAGTGACGTATATATAGATATCTTCGGATCGAGATTCTAATTTCTCGCTTCACATCCTG
The DNA here is from genome assembly GCA_022496015.1 of Hordeum marinum. Lineage (NCBI taxonomy): Eukaryota > Viridiplantae > Streptophyta > Magnoliopsida > Poales > Poaceae > Hordeum > Hordeum marinum. Next base: position 295,323,082 of record CM039673.1, on the reverse strand, counting down.
GAGATGGAACTGAAAGCGCCACTTGCATCGATCGACATATTACTTCGACACTACTAAGGCCCTGCTATGGAAAATGCTCATCACATCGTAGACACATTTAGTTTTTGTAAATATGATTAGTAAGTTTCAAACAGAAATAATTTGCTAGCCATGATGATAGCTATACATGGCCCAAAATTTTATTTCTAATTATTCTGATAAATTATTTTGAATCATAAAAAATAATTTTATAAAAAAAATATCATCACTTTAGACCGGTCATTCAGTCACGCAAGCAAAAGGGCATTTGTGACAAAAAAAGGTAAGGAAAAAGACCGAGAGAAGTAAAAAAAGAGCCTTTTTACACGAAAAGGCACTTGTGTTAAAAAGGTAATAAAAAATATATAAAAAGTGAGAAAAGGCCATTTCTATACAAGAAAAATACACTTGTACCAATGTCATAAGAAACCTGCCACCTCATATATATAGAAGACACGTATGTCAAAGGACGTGTAGTTGTAACAATGCGTGCGTAGCTACCACCATGCATCTTCTCAAGTTTTAAAATATGAGAAAACTGCATGTATGTAGAGAATGGATTAAGTTTATGTGACCTGAATATTTAAACTTAAAACATAAACATAATTGCAAAGGTCGCATATGGCGAGAATATTAACGCCTTTCCTCGTGCCTACTCTCCCGATGAGATATATGGTGGCTACGCGCATCTTTAATGCTGACCTTCAAATCGGACGCCGTATTCGTCCGTGGATCGGTGGGGGCCAGTCCGTGAACGCCGATGAAGGACCCGGCCATTCAATCATAGCTTCATACATTTCATAGGAGATTTTAAAATATCACACGAAATTCATGCGAATCGGATAATTCTCATTAAAAACTACCGAACCTAAACGTAGTCTAGGGCGGTGCGCATCCTCCACATCCTTGTTGTTCTCTTCTGGCGATTGCCAAGTTCGTCCCACCGTCTCCATGAGCGGAGGAGATCATATCCGTGAAGTGACAGTCCGGTCGCCGACGAGGAATAGTAGAACATGAGAGACGGACTGACCCATTATAACCCACAAATGTAGGAGATCAGTTGTAGCATTTGCGATGAGTAAGAGTGTCGAACATAACAAGGAACTAAAAGTACAATGAATATTATCTCAAGCTCTACCAACCACTGATATAATTCTTCGCACACACGCTTTACCTAGAGACAAAAAACAAACAACTTTGCGGGTAGGAAAAGATAGCTTTGAAGAATATAAAGAGTTAGGTATTGTTTTAGTAAAAAAAAGTTTTTTGGAAGAACAATACAAAAAAGGATTGTCCCTAGCCAATTGGATAGCAAATGGCAGTGATACCCGTCATACTTATGCGGGGAGGCCTGATATAGCCATTTTGCATCATGAATTCTTATTACTATCTACTTCATTCTTGTCCATTATTCCACATTATTATACAATTCTTCTGCCTTTTCCCTCTGAATATGCAAGGTACACCACAAGGAGAGAAATATCTAGAAACTAGAATTCTGGACCGGAAAGCCGAGAAAAAGGCAGAAAAAACACCAGACTCCAAATGACCTGAAACTTCACGGATAATATTTTTGGAATATTTAAGAATTTCTAGGCCAAAAATATACTGAAGGGGGGCCACCAGCAAGCCACAAGACAACAGAGCACCCCCTAGGGCGCGCCCTGATGTCTTGTGGGGCCCCTGCTGGCCCTTCGACGCCCCTCTTCTTCTATATGGTGTGTTTTACCCTAGAAAAAAATCATAAGCAACCTTTCACGACGAAGTGCCGCTGTCTCTAGGCGGAAACCTAGGCAGAAGCCCTTTTGCACTCCAGCAGTCAGATCCTACCAGGGAAATTCCTTTCTAGGAGGGGGAGATCGAAGCCATCGTCATCACCAACGCTTCCTCCTTCGTGGGAGGACCAACCTTCATCAACATCTTTAGCAGCACAATCCCATCTCCAACCATAGTTCATCTCTTGTATTCAATCTTTGTCCCAAAACCTCAGATTGGTACTTGTGGGTTACTAGTTGTGTTGATTACATATTGTAGTTGATGCTTGTTGGATTACTTGGTGTAGAAGATTATGTTCAGATCCTTAATCATCATCATCATTATACCTATGATCTTGAACATGTTGATGATGTGTGAGTAGTTATTATTGTCCCTTAGGACATGGGAGAAGTCTTGTTATAAGTAATCTTATGACGTTGGTATTCGTTCGATATTTTGATGATATGTATGTTGTTACTTCTCTTAGTGGTGTCATGTGAACGTCGACTACATGACACTTCACCATGCTATGGCCCTAAGGGAAGTCATTGTGGAGTAACAAGTAGATGATGGGTTGCGAGAGTGACAGAATCTTAAACACCAGTTAATGCGTTGCTTCATAAGGGGCTGATTTGGATCCACACGTTTCATGCTATGGTTAGAGTTATCTTAATTCTTCTTTCATAGTTGCGGATGCTTGCGAGAGGGGGTAATCATAAGTAGGTTGTTAGCTCAAGTAATAACATCACCTTAGCACCGTTCCACCCACATATCAAATTATCAAAGTAGCAAACGCGGACTAATTCAACATGATGAACATTAGACAGAAATTCCCATGTGTCCCCGGGAGCAATTGCTTAATATAAGAGTACTTTCAGGCCAGTCCTTTGCTACAAAAAGGATTGGGCTACCTTGATGAACCTTTGTTACTATTGTCACCTATTACTTGTCACAAATTACCTTGCAACACAACTATCTATTATTGATGCTCACACGACTTGCAGAGAATACCTTGCTGAAAACCGCTTCTCATTTCCTTCTGGTCCTCATTGGGTTCTACACTCTTACTTATCGGAAGAACTACAATTGATCTTCTATAATTGTGAGTCATCAAGACTCTTTTCTGGTGCCCTTGCAAAGGAGTGAAGCGCCTTTGGTAAGTGGAACTTGGTAAGGAAACATTTTCTATACGTGCTGAAATTTACTGTGGCTTGTCACTATGAATGGTCACCCTTTGAGTGGCCTGTTCGGGGCATCTTCACCCCGAACAGAAGATGAGGAAGTTGTTCCTCAACCTTCAGAACCTATTGAAAACATTTATTATGAGATTCCTTTGGGTATGCTTGAAAAAATATTATCTAATCCATATGATGGTATGACTCGTCCTGATTACCATTTGATGTTCGTCGATGAGGTTTGTGGATTATTCCAGCTTGCAGGTTTGTCTAGGGACAAAGTTAAGAAGAAAGTTTTCCCTTTATCTTTGGAGGGAAAGGCATTAATGTGCTATAGGCTATTGGATAATATTGAATGATGGAACTATAATCACTTGAAGCTAGAATTTCAGTAGAAGTTTTATCCAATGCATCTAGTCCACCGTGATACGGACTATATATATATATATAATTTCTGGCCTCGTGAAGGAGAACGCATCGCTCAAGCTTGCGTAAGGCTTAAATCTATGATGCACACCAGCCCCAACCATGAGCTCTCAATAGAAATGATTATACAAAAAATTTATGCTCGACTTTCTCATGATGATCGATTACTACAGTATTATTCTTCTGTTGGCTCATATATGAACAACACTATTGAACTCAGATGTGATCTTCTATAAAGAATTAAATGCAACACTGAAGATTGGGAGCTCGACGAAGGTAAAGAGCCAGGTATAAAACTTAATTTTGATTGTGTTAAATCTTTTATGGAAACTAATGCTTTCCACGAGTTTAGCAATAAATATGGTCTTGATTCTGAAATAGTAGCTACTTTTCATGAATCATTTGCTACTCACGTTGACCTTCCCAAAGAGAAGTGGCTTAAACATCATCCTCCCATTGGAAAACCATTAGAGGAACCTATTAAAGTTAAGAAGGAAGAAATAATTGTTAGTCATGCTGATCCAATTGTTTCCACTGCTTACATTCAAAAACCTCCTTTTCCTGTTAGAATCAGGGAACATGCTAAGGCTACAACTGTGGTTAATAAAAGTCATGTCAGGACAGTACCTTATGAACAAATAAATTTTGAGCCTAATGTTGCTATGGTTAAAGAGCTTTTAGTTAATAACATCAAGGGTAATGTTATTTACTTTTGTGGAGAAGCTGCTAGGATTGCGAAACCTGCTAGATACAAACATGATGAATTACACAAAAATAAACCAATGGTTGGCATGCATGTTGTTTCGGTTAAAATTGGAGATCATTGTTACCATGGCTTGTGTGACCTCGTTGCTAGTGTCAACTCTATACCTTTTACATTATATCAAGAAATTATGAATGAGATAGCACCCTCGACTATTGAAGACATCGATGTCGCTATTAAACTTGCAAACATAGATAGTATTACGCCACTTGGGATCGTTAGAGATATTGAGGTTTTTTGTGGAAAAGTGAAGTACCCCATTGATTTCTTAGTGCTTGGTTCAAAACAAGATAACTTTTTCCCCGTGTATTCGGTAGACCTTTCTTGAACACCGTTAATGCCAAAATTATTGTGTTACTGAGAAGGTTAGAGTAAGCTTTGGTGATGTGCCTCATGAATTTAATTTCTCAAAGTTTATTAATCAACCACATCAGAAGGAGTTACCTAGTAAGGATGAAATAATTGGTCTTGCTTCTGTTGTCGTGCCTCCTTCTGATCCTCTAGAACAATATTTGCTAGACCGTGAGAATGATATGCAAATGAATGAAAGGAATGAAATAGATGACATATTTCTTAAATAAACACCTATTCTTAAACACAACTTACTAGTCGATATTTTTGGGGGTCCTCCTCCACCCAAGGGATATCCTGTGTTTGAACTAAAGACTTTACCTGATACTTTGAAATATACTTATCTTGATGAAAAGAAGATATATCATGTTATTATCACAGCTAACCTTTCAGAGCATGAAGAAAGGGGATTACTTAAAACTCTGAGGAAGCACAGGGCTGCTATTGGATATATTCTCGATGATCTAAAGGGCATAAGCCCCACTCTATGTCAGCACAAGATTAATATGGAACCAGATGCTAAACCTGTTAATTATCACCAACGCCGCTTAAAACCCATGATGAAGGAAGTGGTAAGAACTAAAATACTAAAGCTTCTGGAGGCAGGTATAATCTATCCTATTGTTGATAGTAGGTGGGTAAGTCCCGTTCATTGTGTTCCTAAGAAAGGAGGTATTACTATCATCCCTAATGATAAAAAATGAGCTTATTCCATAAAGAATCGTAAATGGCTATAGGTTTGTGATTGATTTCAGGAAATTAAATAAAGCTACTAAGAAAGATCATTACCCCTTGCCTTTTATAGATCAAATGCTAGAAAGATTATGTAAGCACACACACTTTTGCTTTGTTGATGGATATTCTGGATTTTCTCAAATACCCGTGTCAAAAGTAGATCAAGAGAAAACTACCTTTACATGTCCTTTTGGAACTTATGCTTATAGGCGTATGCTTTTTCGTTTATGCAATGCACCTGCTACATTTCAAACATTATGACTGCTATATTCTCTGACTTTTGTGAAAAGATTGTTGAGGTGTTCATGGATGATTTTTCCGTCTATGGGGCTTCTTTTGATGATTGCTTGAGAAACCTTGAGCGAGTTTTGCAGAGATGCGAAGAACTAGGCTTGTCTTTAATTGGGAGAAGTTACACTTTATGGTAAATGAAGGTATAGTGCTTAGGCATAAAATTTCTGAATGAGGTATTGAGGTGGACAAAGCAAAGTTGATGCAATAGATAAAATGCCATGCCCGAGAGATATCAAAGGTATAAGAAGTTTCCATGGTCATGCTGGTTTTTATAGGTGTTTCATTAAAGATTTCTCAAAGATTTCTAGGACGTTAACTAATCTTGTTCAAAAAGTTGTTCCTTTTGTTTTTGATGATGATTGTGTAGAAGCTTTTGAAATACTTAAGAAGGCTTTAATTTCTGCACCCATTGTTCAACCACCTGATTGGAACTTACCATTTGAAATTATGTGTGATTCTATTGATTATGCTCTTGGTGCTGTTCTAGGGCAAAGAGTAGACAAGAAAATAAATGTTATTCGTTATGCCAGTAAAACTCTAGACTCTGCTCAAACAAATTATGCTACCACTTAAAAGAAATTATTACAAGTTGTTTTGCATGTGATAAGTTTAGACCTTATATTGTCGATTCCAAAGTAACTATTCACACTGATCAGGCTGCTATTAAATACCTTATGGAAAAGAAAGATGCCAAACCTAGACTCATTAGGTGGGTACTTTTACTTGAAGAGTTTGATTTGCATATCATTGATAGAAAAAGAGCTGAAAACCCTGTAGCAGATAGCCTGTCTAGGATGGAAATTTTCTTGATGACCCACTTCCCGTTGATGATACTTTTCCTGATGAGCAACTTGCTGCTATAAATACTTAACGTAGCACTCCTTGGTACGCCGACTATTCTAATTATATTGTTGCCAAGTATATTCCACCTAGCTTCACCTACCAACAAAAGAAAAAATATTTTATGATATACGACATTACTTTTGGGATGACCCACATCTTTACAAAGAGAGTGTATAGGGTATTATTAGGCAATGTATATGTGAGCATGAACAGGAACAAATTGTTCGGAAGTGCCATTCTAAAGCTTACGGAGGACACCATGACGATGACAGAACTGCACACAAGGTATTACAATCTGGTTTCTATTGGCCTACTCTTTTCAAAGATGCTCGTAAGTATTTCCTTTCATGTAATGAATGCCAAAGAGTTGGTAACATTGGTAAGCGTTAGGAAATGCCTATGAATTATTTAGTTGCTATTGAACCATTTGGTGTTTAGGGTTTTGACATTATGTGACCTTTTCCTTCCTCAAATGGGTATACTCATATTTTAGATGTTGTTGATTACGTTACCAAGTGGGTAGAGGCTATTCCAACTAGTAGCACTGATCATAACACCTATATTAAAATGCTTAAAGACATCATTTTGCCGAGGTTTGGAGTCCCTAGATACTTAATGACTAATGATAGCACATTTTATTCATGGTGCTTTTCGTAAACTTCTAGCTAAATATGATGTCAACCATATGATTGAATGTACTTATAATCCTTAGTATAGTGGTCAGGTTTGAGTAATTGAGAAATAAAATTAATCTTGAAAGAGACTGTTAATAGATCTAGGAAGAATTGGTCTAAGAAACTAGATGATGCACTCTCGTCTTATAGAACTGCTTATAAGAATCCTATGGGTATGTCCCCATACAAAATGGTATATAGAACGGATTGTCATTTACCTCTCGAGCTAGAACATAAAGCTTATTGGGCTATGAAAGAATTTAACTATGATTTTGAACTTGCCGGTGAAAAGAGGTTATTTGACATTAGCTCACTAGATGAATGGAGAACACAAGCCTATGAAAATGCTAAGCTGTTTAAAGAAAAGGTTTAAAGATGGCATGACAAGAGGATTCAAAAATGAGAATTCAATGTAGGAGACTTATTGCTTTTGTAAAACTCTCGTTTCAGATATTTTGCAAGAAAAGTTCTCTCCAAATGGGAGGGCCCATACGTTGTTGAGGAGGTTTATCACTCCGATGCTATAAAAATCAATAACTTTGAAAAGGCAAGAACCCAAGAGTGCTGAATGGGCAAAGAATCAAGCATTACATTTCATGTGTACCTATTAATGAAGAAACAAATGTCATCCAAGTTACGACACGAGAAGAACACGTCAACGAGGCCTTCTAGAACACTCTAGAAACCTGAAAAAGGGGTATGTGTGTGGTACGGTAAGTAAACTGAATCCAAAAATTCAAAAATAATAATTTCTATAGGTTTTGGTATTTTAGGAAAAATACAAAAAAACGGAGTCAAGAGGACCCACGAGGGAGGCACAAGCAAACTGGGCACCCCCTAGACTGCAAGGAGGAGAGGAGGAGTCCTCCAATCCTAGTAGGATTAGGACTCCTCCTTCCCACTTGGAAACTCTTTCCACCTTTGGTTTTTCCCAACCCAGACGCATGGGCCTCTAGTGGGGCTTTAGCAAGCCCACCAGGGGCTGGTTTGCCTACTTCCACAGCCCATGTGGCCCTTTGGGTCGAGAAACCCCTCCCGATGGTCCCCGACACCCTCTCGGCACTCCCGATACACTACCGATGAGCCCGACACTTTTCCGGTGACCAAAACGGGACTTCCTATATATCAATATTTACCTCCGGACCATTCCAGAGCTCCTCATGATGTCCGGGATTTCATCCGGGACTCCGAACAACCTTCGCTCACCACTATACATAACTCTATACCACCGAAATGTCACCGAACCTTAAGTGTGTAGACCCTGCGGGTTCGAGAACTATGTAGACATGACCGAGACACCTCCACAGTCAATAACTAATAGCGGGACCTGGATGCCCATATTGGTTCCTACATATTCTATGAAGCTCTTTATCGGTTGAATATCTATGTCAAGGATTCAGTTAATCCCGTATGTTGTTCCCTTTGTTCTTCGGTATGTTACTTGCCCGAGATTCGATCGTCGGTATCTCCATACCTAGTTCAATCTCTTTACCGGCAAGT